>JAPVLO010000019.1:15302500-16502500 GCA_027257055.1 Cephalopachus bancanus
CAACAATAACAATTAATAAGTAAATAAAACTCTGGTTTGTAATTGCTTCAAAAATAAAAATGCTGATAAATGAATTTAGCCTGGTGAAAGATTTGTACATTGAAAACTATGAAGCATTGATGGAAGAAATTGAAGACAAACAAATAGAAGTAACAGCAAGATAGCCCATTTTACAGACTGGAAGAATGTTATTAAATATTTTATAATATTCAAAGCAATCTACAGATACTACACATTCTCTATTAAAATTCGAATGACATTTTTCACAGAAATGGTTTTTACCATCATAAAATCTGCATGGAACCAAAATTTTCTGAACTGACAAAGCAGTGTTGAACAGAAAGAACAAAGCTGGAGACATCACTACCTGATTTCAAAATTCACTACATTAGCCGGGTGTGGTAGTGTGCGGCTGTAGTTCCAGCTACTTGGAAGACTGAGGCGGAAGGATTGCTGGAGCCCAGCAGGTTGAGGCTGCGGTGGCCGGGAGCGGCCACTGCACTCCAGTCTGGGTGACAGAGTAAGACTCCAACTCAAAAAAAAAAAAAATTCACTACAAAGTTTTAGTAATCAAAATAGCATAACAAGGGTGTTAAAAAGAGACAATAATGAGTAATTAAATCAAAGCAGTAACTTAAAAAAATCTTCCATCAAAAGAAAGCCCAAGACCTGATGGTCTCAATGCTGAATTCTACCAAACATTTAAAGAACTAATACTAATATTCACAAACTCTTCAAAAAGTCAAAAAAGAGTAAATGTTTCTAAATTTGTTTTACAAGACAAGCATTACCCTGACACCAAAGCCAGATAAAGATATCACAAGAAAAGAAAACTACAGGCTACAGGCATAATAAACATAAATGCAAAAATCCTGAACAAAATGCTAGCAAACTGAATTCCACCTGACATTAAAAGGATCATTCATCATGAAGAAGTAGTATTTATCCCTAGGATTAAAGATGGCTCGGCATAGGCAAATCAATAAATGTGATACACTACATTAACAGAATAAAGAACAAAATCATATGAATCTTTGATTAGATGCAGAAAAAGCATTAATGAAATTCAATATTTTTTTCATGATAAAAACTCTCAACAAATTAGGTATAGAGGGTATTTACTTCAACACAGTAAAGGCTTTATATGATAAACCCACAGCTAACATTATACTCAAAGGTAAAATTTGAAACTCTTTCCTCTGAGCTCTGGAACTAGACAAGAATGCCCACTCTCATAATTTCTATTCAACATAGTAATGGAAATCCTAACCAGAGCAATTAGAATAGACAAATAAATAAAAGGCCTGAAAATTAGAAGAGAGGTAAAATTGTACCACTTTGAAACTACATTCTCTTATGTACAAAATACCTGAAGATTTAAAACTGTTGGATCTAATAAACAAATACAGTAAAGTTAAAAAATACAGGATAAAAAAACAACACACCAAAACCACGACTGTGTTCATACACTAACAGTAAATTTTCTGAAAGAATAAATCAAGATAATAATCCTATTTATCATAGCTATAAAATGCTTGGGAATAAGCCAGACACAGTGGCTCACGCCTGTAACTCCAGCATGTTGGGAGGTAGAGGCGAGAGGATTTATGACCAGCCTGGGCAACTTGATGAGATCTCGTCCCTACAATAAATAAAAAAATTAGCCGGGTATGGTGGCATGTGCCTGCAGTTCCAGCTATTTGGAAGGCTTATGTGGAAGGATCACCTGAGTCCAGCAGGTTGAGGCTGTGGTGGCCGTGAGCATGCCACTACACTCCAGTTTGGGCGACAGAGTGAGAGCTCCACTAAAAAAAAAAACAACTTAGGAATAAATTTAACAAAGAAGATAAAAACCTATACACTGAAAACTATAAAATGTTAATGAGGGAAATTCAAGAAGACACTAATAAATGGAAAGATATTTTGTGTTCATGGATTGAAATAATTATATTGTTAAAATGTTCATACTCTCCAAAATGGTCTATAGATTCAATGTAATCCCTACCAAAATTCCAATGAAAAATTCCATTTTTCAAATAAATAGAAAAATAAATCCTAAAATTTAGGAACCACAGAAATCCTTCAATAGCTAAGACAATCATGAGCAAAAAGAACAAAACTGAAGACATCACAATCCTGATTTCAAACAATACTACAAAGGAATGTTAATTTAAACAATATGGTACTGGCATAAAAAACAGACTCATTGACCAATGGAGCAGAAGGAAAACCTAGAAATGAACACTCATATGCACTTTCAATTGATTTCTGTCAAAGATGCCAAGAATACACAATAGGAAAAGAGCATTCTCTTCAAAATAGTGTTGGGGAAACTGGATATGCGTATGCAGAAGAGTTAAATCGGTCCCTTACCTCACACCATATTTAAAAAAAAAACACTAAAAATGGACTAGACACTTAAACATAAGATCTAAAATTGCAAAAACTGTAGAACCGCTGGAAGAAAATATAAGGGAAAAATTACATGACATTGGGCAAGTGCAGGCAACAACAGCAAAAATAGATATATAAGATTATATTAAACTAAAAATCTTCTGTACAAGAAAGAAAGTAACAGAGTGAAGTGACAAGCTACGAATTGGCAGGAAATATTGCAACCCAAACATCTGATCTAAGTAGTTCAGCAGTAAATAAAACAACTGTAGAGAAAGTAAATAATCCCATTAAAAATGGACAAGGAACCTGAACAGACATTTCTTAAAAGAAGACACAAAATAATCAACAGATATATGAAAAAATCACCAACATCACTAATTATTAGGAAATACACATTAAAACACAATAGGGTATCATCTCATACTCATCAGAATGGCTATTATCAAAAAAGATGAAAGATAAGTATTGGTGAGATGTGACGGAAAGGGAACCATTGTATACTGTTGAGGGAATGTAAATTAGTACAGTCATTATGGAAAACTGTTTGGACTTTCCCCCAAAAAAACTAAAAATGGAACTACCAATTGATCCATTAAATCCACTGCTGGATATCTACCTCAAATATTTTAAATCAGTTTATCAAAGAGATAAACTGCCATGTTCATTGCAATTTTATTCACATTAGCCAAGTTATAGATTCAACCTAAGTGTCCATCATCAGATAAATGGATAAAGAAAATAAATTTTGTCTTCATGGCAACATAAATGGAATTGGAGAACATTATGTTAAGTAAAATAAGCCAGGTACAGAAAGACAAGTCCATATGTCCTCACTTACATGTAGAATCTAAAACAATCGATTTCAAAGAAGCAGAGAGCAGTTGGTGATCAACTGGCAAAGTGAGGGAAATGGAGAGATGATGGCCAAAGAGTGCAAAGCCTCAATTAGATGGGAGGAATAGGTTCTTAATTTTTCATTTTCTAGAGACAGTCTTGCCTTGTCACCCAGGCTGGAGTGTAGTAGTGTGATCATAGCTCCCGGCAGCCTCAAACTTCTGGGCTCAAGCCTTCCACAGTAGCCAGGATCACAGGTGTGAGACACCACATCTGGTTAAAGTTTTTTTTTCTCCTTTGTGATGTATTCAAAATATAGTATACTGTTAGATTATGTTTGCTCAAAGTGGCCTTTGTACTTGGATAATAAGCCTGGTCCTCCAAATACCTCCTTAGTGATCTGTACCCTAACTTGATGTGTGAGTTGTAACCTATCTAGAATACAACTATCTAGGATTTCCTAAGTCTTAATGAGACTCAGGAAAGCATGGCCACCAAGACCTCGGTCAGTCCCAGCACAAAAGTTGCCAAATTATGGCTGAATAAGGCCAAACTGCACCAATCAAATAATCTCTGTATGTCACTTCCTGTTTTCTGGTAATAAATATCCTTCACTTCATTGCAGGTGGAGCATCCTGGACCATCTTTAGTCCAGAGTGCTGTGCAGTTCTAGAACCCTTTTAGATTGACATAGTTGGCAGGATCCGAGGTAGAACTTCAAGTAACCCTCAGGAACGAGACTGACCATGCAGGTGCCTGCTGGGACCCAACAAGCCCAGTGATCTCTCCCAGCAACTGGATTCCTGGGTGAGCTTCTCTGCTGGATTCTGAGTTTCACTTATTCTGAGTTCTTCAAATTTATCTGAGTAAACTTTTTCCTTTTTTCTCTTTCCTTTTTCCCTTCCTTCCCTCTTTTACTGGGTTAGAGCTTGAACTGGACTCAAAATCAAATTGGATTTAAAAGGCTTTGGGTAGGATTTTTTGTTTGTTTGTTTTAATCTTTTTGGCTCTTGAGTCCAGAGTTTTGTGCCGTGAGAGAGCATATAACCTTTGGAAGTCATGAGAGAAGCAGTACTGAGGACTGGGTTCCTTAAATAGATAGGGTACGCCTTTCCAAAGGTAACTTAAAGTTAAAGTTTCCTCAATGAGGATATTTATTTGGATAGAATTGCTTATTTGTGAAGCATATTAGAAAAAGCAGGAATCAAAAAAATCGCACAAAAAACAATGGAATGTGTTTCTTAATTGCTACCTGGAACCATATAAATGTCTAAATTAACCCAAGTTGCCTCCTTAAAAGATTTTTTTGCAAAAAGCAAACAAAAAGCTTAAGCAATAGACTAAAGACATGAGAAAAAAAAAGGACTGACTTTGAATGAATTAACACTGACCGTTTTTTTCCTGTCTTTACTTCAACTCTGAATCTGCTGACCTTTTTGTTCAATTACCTTCTCGCCAGAAAGAACCAGGAGGAATTGTCGAAAACTGTTAAATGTAATTCCTAATACCTAAGGTATTTCTGCACAAATACAATAAACAAACAAATTTTTAAAATCCCAAAAAATAATGAAAAGAAAACATAATTAGTCTGTTATATATTCTTGCAGACAAGAAAAAAAAAAAGCAGGAGGAACCAGTTTCAGATTACAAACTTTATTTAAGAACATTGCAGAACATTCTGAGAAAAAAATAAAACCAACAAGGAGTATTTCCTTCAGGGACTGAGATAATATTATCTTATAGCTTGCAATTAGACCCAGTAGCTAAGCCATAAACTAATTATTTAAAAGTAGTAACAGCAGCCATTAAATTGATGGAATTCTTGTCTGAGTTGGCTTTGGGAAATGAACTTTTCTTGCAGATTCCACATGCTGGTGCTGTGGAAAAATCTATTGAACTCCAGTCAAACTCAGCATCTTTCAGTAAGTAGACTGACATCCTGTGAAATGCTTCTTTTGTCTTCCTCTAATTGCCATTTAAAATGCTGCAGTTTACTTAATCCTGTAGCTCTCCTACTTCTATGGACAACAGTGAGGTCGGCAGTTGTACAAACGCAGTATCAGAATTAGTAATCCCTCATGTAGATATACAAGACACTCCACTGGATGATCATGAGTGAATGCTTTCTATTAATGGGTCTTATGCCAAAAACTGAAAGCGAAAATATCAGGCAGGGTATGCTGTTTTTACTTCCATGTGTCTTGTAGGACTTGTTGCCATTTAACCGCATCCACCTCCTCACATTCTACTTTTTCTCAACCCTAGCTTTTCAAACTGGCTTCTGCCCCCACTGCTGCATTAAAACTGTTTTTGAGAAAGTCACCAGTGACCTTCAGCTCACCAACTGTGATGAGATCCCTGTACACAGGATGTTCCCAATGTGTCATGCCAGCCAGGCTTGTCATTTATTCTCATGCAATGAATATTTGATGAATTAAGTTCAATTGAATTTCCAGATGAAGCAAATAATTCCCCATTGTGTATATGTACCACATTTTTATAATTTAGTCCTCTTTTGATGGGCAGTGCAGTTGGTTCCATGTTCTTGCTATTGTGAACAATGCTGCAATAAACATGCATGTGCAGGTATCTATTTCATAGAGTGATTTGAATTCCTCTGGGTATATTCTCAGTAGGGGGATTGCAGGTCGTATGGAAGGTCGATTTTTAGATCTTTTAAGAATCAAACCTAGCTAATATGTGCTGTTCTCCCAAACCTGTTTCCGAGCTGTTTGTCTGTGTAGAACAATGGTTACTCTGGTTGTCAAAATCCTACAAATACCCCAAGACTCAGCTCAGTAGCACACAAGGACTCTTAAGCACTCAGCCTTTTACTTTCATTAGTCAGATGGATGCCTTTTTATTTTTTATATTTTTTAATTTTGAAGGTGTGGGGTACACTTCAGGGTTAGGTATACAATTGTTCATTATGTAGGTACCCTTGCTGATGAGGTGTGCTCCCTCCACAGATTCTCACTACTGCCAACCTCACGCCACCCTCCACCCCCAGCAGTTTCCCACTACTGCCAATCCTTTTCTTATAGTATTATGATAATTGTTCAAGGTCCGCTTATGAGTTACAACATGTGATATTCAGTTCCTTGTTTCTGTGATATATCACTCAGTATTATAGACTCTAATTTCATCCAGGTTGCTGTGAAGTTCATGATTTTGTCCTTCTTTATGGCTGCCTAATATTCTGTTGTGTATATGTACCACATTTTTATAATTTAGTCCCCTTTCGAAGGGCAGTGCAGTTGGTTCCATGTTTTTGCTATTGTGAACAATGCTGCAATAAACATGCATGTGCAGGTATCTTTTTCATAGAGAGATTTGAGTTCCTCTGAGTATATTCCCAGTAGGAGGATTGCAGGGTCGTATGGAAGGTCGATTTTTAGATCTTTTAGGAATCGACAAACTGTTTTCTGTAGAGGTTGTACTAGTTTACACTCCCATCAACAGTGTAGAAGTCTTCCCCTTTCCCGGCATCCTCTCCAGCATCTGCTGCTTTTTGAGTTATTAATGATGGGAACATCTTAATCCTATTATAAAATGAACTTCTTGAAAGATTGGAGTATAGACTGATAATCTCCACATCCTTCATGGCTTGCATTTAATATACTGCTTAGCACATAGTTGTTGCCTAATGAGTATTTGATGAATTAAGTTCAATTGAATTTCCAGATGAAATAACTTCCCCAAATAACTAGAGTGGATCCTGCAAGGTCACCTGCCAGGGACACTTCCAAAATGAGTTATTGTCTCCAAAAAGCCCCTCTGGGCTGTGGTCCCCACCCCTGTGGAAGAAAGAAAGCATATGAGGCTAGATGCTCACATTTTATCATCCTCAGTTGGTTCTCAGAGGGAGGCCAGGACCTCTCTTCAGGGGCGAGTCTTCCATGGTTTTTATTGTCTGGCAGAGAACAGTGCTCCTGCTGCTGTAGATTTCTCTGGCTGGGAAGTCCTGGCTGTTCCCCATTAGAGCACATGTGCACACACACACATGCAAGAGCACAGAGGCACATTATATGAGAAAGAAATGTATCACATTTTTTTGATCCTTCTCATTGCAGTGAAGGTGTGTGGGTGTGCAGCTGCAACTTGAACTTTCAGATCAGAGAGTCTGCTTCCTCAAATGAGCTTATTCAGTCTGGCACTTTCATTCGAGCAGTTTGTCTTCTGCAATAGGTCCCTCTTGCTTTCCACCTCATGGAAGTCGTACTCTTTTATAGTCCCGTTTATTAAAACCTCCAACAATCACAGCACAGGGGAAAAGCGAGGCTTTTGTGGATACTCTTGTGCTTATTGCTATGCACCTGCATTCAGCCCGAGACAGATAAAGGGACTTCCTGATAACTTGAATGGCAATTGCAGATGGCCAGCATTACCTGTTTTCAATGCTCAAGGGACCCGTGTGGGTAGTGGACAGAGTTTGCTCCACATTCCAGGTCTGACACTTACTGGCTGTGTAGCCTTGTTTCTTCACCAATGGAATGGGGATAAAATTATGTTCCTCATAGATCTGTTGTGATGATTGAACAATGTAGAGCATCCTAACCAGTACCTGGTCCCTAATGGGTGGATACTTTAAACAAGCAACTGTTCTCAGCTTCCCCATGACAGCAGAGAAAATGGTTCCCACCCCTTGAAACAATGTTCTTGTCATTTAAAAAATCAAACCGTACTTGCTGTTCATAGGAAGTAAGTTGTAGTTTCTTTGCAGTTAGGTAAAGCAATAAATAGACTGACCTTTCATATTCACTTTCAGTCTAACTAAGAATATCTCAAGGCAGCCGATGGAGACAGATAAAGTTAAAAACAGTTCTTTCGTGTGCATGAGTCATTCATTCTCCTTGTGTGGTTCTGCATGTAAGGAATGGCTCACTAGAGCCCTGGGGTCACTAAGAAGAGAGAAAACGATGGTTAGATGAAACTGAATGTTTTGTAATAAAGTAAATTGCTGTCAATAGCTGAGCATGTGTGTGAATATATAGGCTACACAAATGTTTCCAGGGTCTATGAGGTAAGGCTGTTTGGTGACTGGGCCTCTATCCACCGCGATTGAGTAGAACATTCTCTGCAAGCCATATTTCCTGTGGACATATTCAGTTCCTGCCCTAGCTAATGAAGGTAAAACACATCATTATTTAACTTTACTGCTCATTCATTGATAACCCTTCCAGAAGTCACCCCATCTCTTGGTTTCTTCCTCTGTAAAGCTCCCACCTGTTTCCTAGCTATCTTCATAAAAATATTCAAGGATTACTGGAAAGTTTTTATGTCCTCAGAGGGAGGCACCAAAGTCAAGTCCCATTAAAAATAAATACAGGGAAGTATTACATTTTCTCCATCACAACAGGCTGTCATCTTAACAAATAATTCAAAATCTGGAGGAGTCCTTAAACCCTGGAGATTTCAGCCTTACAGGATTTTTAAATCAATTTTTTTCTATTATAATAATATTTATTTATTTATTTGTGTACCAGAGGCAGCAAGCAAGAAAATAATAAGTATCAGATCAGTTGACCTAGGCTTTTTCCTGGCTGTGTGACTCTGGACAAACCATTTCCGACCTCAGCGCACGTGTCTAAACCCCATCTTTAACACAAAAGTTTGTTCTCACCTTATTCCTTACGGATCCAAAATACTAAGTCTCGTAGTATTAAGAAGAATGGAAGAATACATACTACAGTCTTCATGGGGTTTGTGATCTCCTTCTCACACATTGAGCAACAAAATGTCAGAACAATCTCACGTAGGTGCAGAGCTATGGTGAACTTCTTTTTATTTCTGCTGTCTAATTTCATCAAGTTTAATACTTTTTTGGCTACATATTTATGATTCCATTTGTTGAATTTTTTCCAGAGCTGGTTTTAATTTTAAATATTTATCTGTTTTTAATTGACAATGAATAATAGTGTATATTTATGGAGTATTTTGTGATGCTTTGATCTATGAATACATTGTAGAAAGAGTCAAAGTAATGAACATATCCATCACGTCACCAACTAATTATTTCTTTGTAGTGAGAATGTTAAAAATTTCTTTTTAACGTCAATTTTAAAATACAGATGATTACCAACTGTGGTTACTACACAGTGCAATAGATCACTAAAAGTTTATTCTTCCAGTCTAACTGAAACTTTGCACTTTTTTTTTTTTGAGTTGGAGGCTGGAGTGCAGTGGCATACTCATGGCCACTGCAGACTCGGCCTGCTGGATTCAGGCGATCCTTCTGCCTCAGCCTTCCAAATAGCTGGAACTACAGACGCACACCACCACGCCTGGCTAGTTTTTGCGATTTAGTGTAGAGACGAGGTCTCACCATATTTCTCAGGCTGGTCTCGAACCCTCGGGCTCAGACAATCCTTTTGCCTCGGCTTCCCAAAGTGCTGGGGTTACAGGTTGAGCCACTGCGCCTGGCCACCTTGTACCTTTTGATCACCATCTTCCCTTTCCCCATCCTTCCTCCTCTCACCCAGCTTCTGGCAACCACTTTATATTCTTTGTTTCTATGAGATAAATTTTTTTTTTGTAGGTGCCACATATAAGTAAGGTTATACAGTGTTTTTCTTTCTGTACATGGCTTTTTTCACTTAGCATAATATCCTCTAGCTCCGTCTGTGTTGTCATAAATGATAGAATGTCCTTCTTTTTAAAGGCTGTATAGTATTCCATTGTGTATACATACTACATTTTATTTATCCATTCTACCATTGGTTGACAGCTAGGTTGCTTCCATATCTTGGCTATTGTGAACAATCCTGGAATGAACACAGGAGTACAGACATCTATTCTACATACTGAACTTTGAACTTTTATTTTATTTTTAAAATTTTTTAGTTGGAGTCTCACTCCATTGCCCAGGCTGGAGTGCAGTGACATGCTCATGGTCACCCCATTGTTGACCTGCTGGGCTCTGGCAATCCTTCTGCCTCAGCCTTCCAAGCAGCCAGAACTACAAGGGTGCTACCACACCCGGCTAATTTTTTATTTATTTTTATTGTAGAGTCAAGGTCTCGCCAAGTTGCCTGGGCTGGTCTCAAACCCACGGGCTCAGACAATCCCCTCTCCTCGGCCTCCCAAAGTGCTGGGATTACAGGCTGAGCCACCGAGCCCGGCCTACATACCGAACTTTTAATTCCCTTCAGTATATACTCAGTGAGATTGCTAGATCATATGTTAATTTATTTTTGGTTTTTTTGAGGAACTTCCATACTTTTTTCCAAAATTACTATACTACTTTACATTCCTACCAACATTGTACATTTTGATTTGCATTTCCCTGATGATTAGAGATGTTGAGCATTTTTTCATGTATCTGTTGGCTATTACTATCTCTTCTTTTGAGAAATGTTTATTCAGATCCTTTGCCCATATTTAATCAGGCTTTTTGTTTTCTTGCTATTGAGTTGTTTGAGTTCCTTATCTATTTTAAATTTTAACTCCTTATCAGATGTATAGTTTGCAAATATTTTTCCCCAATCTGTGTATTATCCCTTACCTCTGTTAATTATTTCCTTTGCAGTGCCGAAGTTTTTTAGTTCAGCGCAATCCTAATTTGTCCACTTTTGCTTTTGTGGATTGTGCTTTTGGAGTCCTAGTCAAGAAATCATTGCCCAAACCAATGTCATGGAGAGTATCACCTATTTTCTTTAAGTAGCTTTACCGTTTTGGATCTTATGTTTAAGTCTTTTATCTATTTTAAGTTGATTTTTGCATATGGTATGAGACAATTTCATTATTTTGCATTTTGAGATCTAGTTTTCCCAATACCATTTATTAAGGAGATATATTAAGGAGATTGTTCTTTTTCCCCATTGTGTATGCTTGACAACTTTGTTAAAAATCAATTGGTCATAGCTACTTGGATTTTTTTCTGGGCTTCCTATCCTGTATCATTGGTTGATATATCATGCAGTTTTGATTACAATAATTCATAATATATTTTGAAATCAGGGAGTGTGATTGTCTTCAACATTGCTCTTTTTGGTCAAGATTGCTTTGGCTGTTCAGTGTCTCTTGTGGTTCTTTACACATTTTAAGGTTGTTTCTTCTATTTATATGACAAATGACATTGGAATTTTAAAAGAAATTGCATTGAATTTATAAATCATTTTGGATAGTATGATCATTTTAACAGTATTAACTTGTCCAATCCATAAACATGGGATATCTTTCTATGTAGTTGTGTATTCTTCAGTTTTTTAAATTGGTGTTTTATAGTTTTTCAGTGTAGAGATCCTTCTCCTATTTGGTTAAACTTACTCTTTTTTTTCCACTAATGGTATACATTTTTATTGAAAATTATTGTATTATAAATGTTCTTTTATTGTACTATTCTCATCCTAATTATTTTTTATACTTTTTAAATGTTTCTTTACATTTTATAGATAGAGTTATTGGAGTTCATTCTACTTAGGTTTACAAATGGTCATTGTACAGGTAAAGTTTGGTCCTCCAAATTTACTCTTAATTATTATTTTTTGGTTCCCCAAATTTACTCTTAATTATTATTTTTTGATTCTGTTATAAATGGGATTGTTGGCTTAATTTCTTTTCTGGATGGTTTGTAGTTAGTATATAGAAATGCTGCCAATTTTTGTATGTTGATTTTATAACCTGAAACTTTGCTAAATTTCCTTATTAGTTCTAACAGTTTTTTAGTGGAATCCTTAAGGTTTTCTATATTTAAGAACACATCATCAGCAAACAGAGACAATTTCACTGCTTCCTCTTGAGACAGGAGATAGCTAGAGAAAGCCTAGGCAGACAGACAGGTGATCCTCTGGTAACAGCGTGGCGAATTCCTGTCAGGCCTCTCAGGCTCAGCACTGGTAAACAAGATCCCTGTGAGCCTCTCAAGCTAGAGCTTAAGTATTCACTGCTGGGATTGAAAAGCAACCAATCAACTCAACATTAGGCCCCTACTTCCTGCCAATTGGTCCTTAATACTGACCAATCAGAACAGCTACAGCTCACAGCTTGTACTAGCCAATTGGCTTGAACTTAGGGCTATATAAGCACCAGGTTTTCGACCCCAAAGGGGCAACCCCTTCGGGTCCCCTCCCACTGTGGGAACTTTTCTGTCCTCTCAATAAATCCTGTTTTCTCACTTTTCGACTTTCCAGGTCCCTCATTCGTCCTGGGCATGAGACAAGAACCTCAACCCTGAAGAGCTGTGACCTGAAGAGTTGCAGAAGATCATTGGAGCCAAAAAGCTGTGCACCCCAGGTGCTGGCTTGTCAGTCCATGGAGCTAGCTAAACCAGGAGAGCTGCTGGAAGAAGGCAAAGCTCCAAAGGTGAGACACCCAGGGGGCTAGGCTTGCCAGCCCACCAACCCAGCAACACTCTCAGGGCTTTGCTTGCCAGCACATTAGAACTGACATTACCAAGTCTAGGCTTACCAGCCCCTGGACGACTCTCTCTAGGGCTTGGCTGGCCAACCCACTGAGCTGACAGTCTCGAAACCCAGGCTGACCTGAAAAATCTGCATCCGTTTTGGTGCCCAACTGGGGTTCCATGGAAGGGTGAGTTAAAGTGAGCCTATTGTAGCGGGAAAATAGAGAAACCATGACACCAAGACTATTACAGGAAGTGGCAATTTTATTACGCCGGCGGGCTTGAGGGCTAACGCATCCAAGTCGAGCCCCCCCAGAATGGGAGAAGCAAGGTTTCATACCTTTGTTTAGGTAAGGGAGGGGGTCGTGTTGAGCGATTACACATTCTCTTTGGAATTTACAAGGTGGTGTTCAGAAAAATCAGATTTTTCAAAGAACAAATGGTCTCCAGGAACTGCAGGGTTGTAAACCGTCAACTTCAAAAGAGGGGTTTTGGATAAGTCTGTGAATTAGTTACTCTTTTGCATTTCCATGAGAGCCATCAGTCTTTGGCCATTTGGCTTTTCAAACAAAACCGCCTGGTGGGTCTTTAAAGCTTGCAGCTTGCCTTTAAAAAGGAAATACATTTAACTGCTACCAACCCCCCTTTCTGTCACAGGGTTAGTGGGAGGCAATTTGCCATCCCAGGTGATTGCCATGGGGCCAACTGTTGACCCTGAAGCAGCTACTTATGTGTCTTTGTGTTCATTCACTCAATTACACAAGAAATATATATTTGAGCATTTGCCACATTATGCTATATTCCCCCTTTTGATGCTTGATTTTTTATGGATCTAAAGCATCATCATTCTTAATCTGGTGCATTAGCATTATATGGGCCACAGTTTTTCGTTCAACATCTGCTTCCATAAACTTAGAAATGGTGTCCATAACTATTGGGACTATGCAAGGAGGATAAGACAGGATTCCACCACTAGGACTACAGATTCAATAATATACTTAAATCCTCCCAGACCCAAGAACATATTTTCAAATTAATTGCCAATTTCTATGCATTGCCATTTTTGCACCGGGACATGGGCAAGTCTTCTCACATTGGTGGCTATATCAGTTATAACTTTACCATTATTATTTATTTGCAGACAACAGTCAGAGCTATTAAATTTACCACATACTCCTCCTTCTTCTGCCAGCAGGTCATCCAAAACTAAGCGGTTTTGATAAATAGCTGTGCGCATTTGGGCTTGCTGCTGAGCAACAAGCTCAAAAGCCGTGGCTGTTTGATTAGTTATAATTTCTAAGACAGCTTGTAACGTAATAATACGATTTAGCATATATATATAGGTGTGCAGCATTTCCAACTCCCATTTTGTGCCCATGTGACTGGGCCATAAGTATTCATAATTCTCTGGGGTGGTCATTTGTTATTTTTCCAAACCTGGGTCCCTCCTATATTAGGAACTTGGTCGAGGGATCGAGCATCTCGTGTTTTGAGACTTTCATAAAGGGGAATGCCTAGTTCATCCCCCCTTGGGTTAGGCAGAAGGAAAAATCCTGGCTGGATTATTCCTATGGTGCATGTGCCTTTCTGTAATGCTGGGGACTAGGCATATGCAACCTTTCCTTATATCCAAAATAGCCCTTTAGTACATTGAGAAAATTTAGTTGCATAAGCAGCTGCCCAATACCAAACAGGCCTTGTTGGCCACCAGAACAAACTTCTGGCTGGGATGAATAATGATGGAAAACACTTACGTCTGGCCAGATAGTTTCTATACACGTACATGCTGGGTGTGTGAGGAAAGTGATAAACACCCAAATTAGGCAGAAATACATAAAAGCACAAGGACACTTTCTATTATAAGAAAGAATGGAAATGCTAGTGAAACCCTTTTCTAACATGCTCAGTGGGGACAACTCTGTTAATTCTGTAGCAAATAAAGTTAGTTCTACAGCAATTAAAATGACAAACAGTTTAGAAAATATAAAGGTTGACAAAGCAAAGCAATGGCTTATCAGTAATGACCGCTGAGTTCTTAAGCTGAATCCTTAATCTTCTGCCTTGTGTCAATCAGTCACCCTCTGGTGTCTGACGGAAGCCAGGCTTGAAGTATTCTCAGGCTTCTAGAGCAGGGCCTCTGTTGCGCTCAGTGGCCTTCTGGAGGGTCAGCTTAAGGGGTGTTGCCGAATCTGCAGTGCACTTCCAGTCCTGGAAGGCCGGCTTAATTCTGCTACATAAAAGAACAGTAAATGGCCCCCCCAGAGGGGCTTTAGAGGTTATACATTCCATTCCTTTACCCATGCCATATCATCTGGCTTAAAAGAATGGGCATCGGTAGTTAAACTAATTGGCAATCGTTCTCTGACTTGACAATGGATGACATTTAGGACTGAACCTAAGGCTTGCATTTGCAGTTTTAGGGTAAGACTTTCTAATTTCTTTAGCTCTCCCTGTATACCCTTAACGAGAGGGAGTGGCCGCCCATACAGAATCTCAAAAGGCGAGAAGCCTGTTTAATTCATCCAAAGGCCTGTTTCGGGGACTTTTCCCGTCACAGGGGCTTCTGTTCACCCTTTGAGGCTTCATAGAGGGGTTTCATCATGATAGAGAAGTTAGGTATTTAAATTCTATAGACTAGTATAGGAACAGGACCACCCTTAGGGTTTTTTTTTCTTTTCTTACAGTTGTTGGTTGGGTCCTTTCTTTCTTCAATTTTTAGCAGCACTTACTCCCCTGGGATGTTTGAGTTTTTTCATGGTCCAAGAAGTGTCTAGGGAAATAAGCTTATAAACTGTGATTAAAATTTGTCCCAAATGGTCAACACATTTTCTTATGGGCATTTATGTTTGTGGCCCCCTTTCCTTCAGAGGTGTAGAAAAAGGCCTACCATTAAACAATTTCAAAGGCTTAACAAATTCCATTTCAGGGACTTGGATCCTAAGCGATGCAATACCAAATACCTATGTTTAATTTACTTGTGTCTCCAAAGGATTTCTAGTGATTATTATGCTAACCTGCAAATTGAAAGATTGTACTGTCCTAGTTCTACATTTGATGGAGTTTTCCCTGAATTTGCCAAGGGGTGGGATAGGTTGCTACTAGGCCTGCAGTAGAAGCATTTGAATGCCTTCTAAAACCTACCTATAGGAAATTTATTTATGTCTAGCCTGTGCTAGCTACCCTGCCTCAATTATTTATTCTTTAGAGATTTTTCGATCCCATAATCATTTGGAGCGCTGAGGGATGAAGGTCCATCTTCTGTAATTTCTTCAGAGCTGATAAAGGGCACAGTCCTGCCTAGCCAGAGTTTGAAAATCTCTCCCTGTCTGATTTGAGGTTTCCAGATTTGTTTCAGCGGTGACATTATTTGCAGGCACTGACTGGAATTTTTGCATGACCATTATGTGGGCATGAAATTACTGGATTCTGGCTTAATTAAAGGAATGAAGTCAGGCATACATTTTGACAGCTTTAGGTAGTGGATGACTACCTTTTGTACAAAGGCTACAAGGCCCGAAGTTATTAATATAACTTAAATGTTAAACTTTAATTTCTGTGACTTTATTGCAAGTACCAGCCTTTGGAGTTTTTAATGTATTTTTGGAATATAATGGTAGCCTGACAGATTGTTTTAGACTATAATTTGAACTAGGCCTTCAAGTAAATTTTATATAAAATTTGAAGAGAAATACAAAAATGTTTGGAGACTTGCATCCAGAAAAGACTTTATTATGCCTAGATTGTTTATAGAATTTCTTCTGTATATATATTTTTTCATTAACTTTTTAAAACCATTTTTGGCATGCTTATACTATTTTATTTTTATTCTTTAACCCCTTTAAAAAAATTCTTAGATAACTATCTACTTTATTATAGGACAGAATTTTACCATAAAAGATTTCTTTGTTTAGATAAAAATATCTTTTCTTTTATATTTCTCTCTTTTTCTTTTATATTTCTTTTTTCTTACTAAAACCTTATTTGTATACCAACAACCTTTTCATATTTTCCTTTGCTTTTTGCTTTCCCTTTTATTTATTTATAGATAACCTTTTACAGTCATAATTTGAATTCACCTTTTAGTAACTGTTAGGTGAAACATTTAACTTTTGGAACACGTTTAATTCCCACTAGAGAGCAGATTTTAGGAGAAAGTTCAGTATGAGTACAAGGGCTAAAAACTTAGCCTCAGTATTAATTTGGACCCCAGCCACATTCATATAGACCCAAGGATTCTCTGGGGTGATGGCAAACAGAGCGCTATGCTGGGCCGTGTCCCTCCCCCTTCAGTCAACAGCCACCATTGCTGAGCTAGGTGTTTCCTCCCCCACTTCAGGAAAGGCCGCACCATCTCTTTCAGTGACTTTTTAATCTGGATGTTGGACAAGGTCCTGGGGGCTTAGGCCATCAAGAACAATTGTGCTTTAAGTGCCGAGATTGACCACATTCATAGCAGCTGATACCATTCCCCTTAGCAGGTTTATCCTTATCAGGCCTCTTTTGGGTGGCTGGAGCTTTGCCTTTAGTGGCAACGACCAATAGTTTTGTTTACCTTTCCTCTGGCTGGTGCTCATTTTGGAGTTCTTCCCCTCCCCTTTTTTTCCCCTCAATGTTTCCATTTCTAAGAACTTCAGAGGCTTTCTATAATTGGGAGTTTGGTATTCGTAGTCCTGAGTCAAGCCTCTGGAGTTGGGCATTTAATATTCTATAGGATATAATCTTGTTTGCAAAGTAGTGAAATAAATTTTTTTAAATGCCTCTGCATATAGAACTTTTGAACTTTTTTTTTTAGGTTTACAAAGTGAATTTAATTGCCAGAAAGTTTTGGTCCTTTCCAAATCTTATTATATGCTAACTTGTAGTGAGTTCAAATTTTATTTGAATAATGCCCTTATTTTTATTTTTTTAAAATTTTAAGCCACATAATTTTAATTTGCTCCAATCATTCAAAATCTGTCCCATTGGGATGCCCAAGGGCATAGACCACTACACTTTCTTGAAAACTCAGAATTTGCTTTGAACGCTTGCAATTTATTCCTCAAAGGAGAATTCTAAAACAAACAAATAACTAAATAAAACCATAAACAGCAATGCCAGGAATCCCTGGAACCCTGACTTCTTCCAAGCTGAGTGTTCTCAGCCTTCCTTGAAGGCTTCCTTGAAGCTTCCTTTGAAGCTTCCTTGAAGCTTCCTTTGTTTTTTGTGTTTTTTTGCTCCATGACTTTCCAATGATGTCTACAAAATTGCCTGGTACAAAACCTTTTTAGAGTGAACAGACTATGTAGATGTAAAATGATCTGTTCCTACTTATTCCTAATTGTGAACAGGCAAAATTGTCAAAAATCCTCATGAATTACTAAACAGCAGTCTTAGTTGTAAGTCATGGACAATTAAATGAGAGTGATTTGGTCTCACTCTATGCTCCACAGAGTGTGCCTAGTACTTGACCTGTCCTTTAGGTGAAGTACTGAGTTTACAAGGTGACTTAATCAGGTGGGAATGGTCAGTTCCCATGTCTTGTTAAGTCCTGCAAAGTATTCGGCATTTTAAGCTTTACCGGTCTTGTAAGAGGTGTGCTAGTCAGACATAGCCAAAAGAAAAAAAAGCAAGCACTAGTGTTATCTAGCATTACAATATAAACTAGGGACTTAGGATATATTACATGACTCTAAGAGACTTCCCAAAAAATTTACAGGGACAAGCAGTTGATTATGATCTTAGGCAAGGCCTAAACCTTTAGAAACAGACTTACTTTTAACTAACCTGGCTTTTAGCATTTGAAAACAAGAACAGCCTATTCAATCCCTTAGTTACCAGAGAAAGATTACAAAATTATTTTCTCCAAGGCTAACATTAGCTTGCACTGAGTTAGCAAAAGGCTAAGTGCATATAAGAGACATTTTTACGTTTTTTTACAGGTGGATTAGAATGAGTTCCTTCAGAATTTATGAAGGAGAACACAGGCTAAGGAAGGGGGGGGGTGTGGTCCCAGGAAAGAATTCAAGATAACCGGTAGTACTTCATATGCAGCAGGCAATTTTTCCACAACCTTAACAACAAAAGGCAGGAATTTTAACAGTGCCAATGGGTTGGGAGAAACACCACACAAGTGAAGGGAGGGAAACATAAAAAGACATAAAGAAACATGCGCCAATCAAGTTTTTAAAAGACGACATGTCCCATCAAACAAAGCATAATAACTCAACCAGTTTTTTAGCAGATTTAAAATGACAGACACACACACATAAGAGAATGAGGGGTATGGGAAACATCTGCTTTGTCCCCCCTCCAGTCATACTCCTTGCAAAGATATCTCAGACACCTCTCAGCAATTGGCAGGTTGGTACAGCCCCATCGCAGACTAACTTTATGCAGAGCCCTCCTGCCATCCATCTCATTCACACACAATCACACAGCACATTCTTCAACCCTCCATCCTAATCCCAGGAGTCTACGGGTTCATCCTCAGACAGTGTTTCCTTCCATTGCCTTTCAGCCCTTTCCTTCAGGCTGGAGATTACTAGTGGACTCTGGGAGGTGATCAAGCTCCCCTTCTGCCATCCATTGGCAGGTCTATGCAAAGGTCCTTATTCCTACCCTTTCCGTCGGGTGGTCTTTCTGTCCTTTCCATCAGGTGGTCGTCCTTATACCAGTTCCTCGCCTCTTGGGTCCCTGTTGTGCTTTCGTGGTCCAAGCCTCAGTGTGCCGGGAGGGGCCTTCCTCCTATGGATCAAGAGGTCCATTGCACGCCAGGCGAGATTGCCCTTCCCGTTGCCCTGGAGGTCATACCTCGATGACAAAGGAGGTGGAACACAATGTCTCCAAACTCTCCATTTCCCGGCCAATGCACCAGAATAACGTAGCAGGAAAATAGAGAGACCGTGACACTGAGACTATTATAGCAATTTTATTATGCCAGCGGGCTCGAGGGCTAACGCCTCCAAGTTGAGCCCCCCAGAACGGGAGAAGCGGGGTTTTATACTTTTGTTTAGGTAAGGGAGGGGGTCGTGTTGAGCAATTACACATTCTCTTTGGAATTTACAAGGTGGTGTTCAGAAAAATCAGATTTTTCAAAGAACAAATGGTCTCCAGGAACTGCAGGGTTGTAAACCGTCAACTTCAAAAGAGGGGTTTTGGATAAGTCTGTGAATTAGTTACTCTTTTGCATTTCCATGAGAGCCATCAGTCTTTGGCCATTTGGCTTTTCAAACAAAACCAGCCTGGGTGGTCTTTAAAGCTTGCAGCTTGCCTTTCAAAAGAAAATATCTTTAACTGCTACCAACCCCCCTTTCTGTCACAGGGTTAATGGGAGACAATTTGTCATCCCAGGTGATTGCCATGGGGTCAACTGCTGACCCTGAAGCAGCTACTTATGTGTTTTTGTGTTCATTCACTCAATTATACAAGAAATATTTATTTGAGCATTTGCCACATTCCGCTATACTATCACTTTACTTTCATTTCTGAGGATCCTCATCTTCAAGTTTTTTACTTTTTCTAAAGAACAAATTACCAGGACTCTGCCAGCCAGTTAAAAGTGAATAGCATGACTGCTGGTCTACAATATGCAGAGGTCAGGCTTGCTGGAGAGGACTTGGTCAATCCCCTATCACTTTCAGGTCTTGGGAATGTTGACCCTGTTCTAATTCAGTTTCTTTTCACGGAGGTCTAGCTGTCGTGTGAAATCAGAAGTAGCTTGGGGGTAATTGAGGGTATCTGACCAAGTCTACACAACTTGGTGATTACCCACAGGCTTCTAGGCTGACCCTAATTCCTGAAAGCCTGAAAGGGTGTCAGCAGAAGGCCTCCAGTCCCTCCTATCACACTTCTTTCAACCTTTCCTATAACATTTTCTTCTCTTCGGAATTGCTATGGATACTGTCCCTACTTGGTGCTTGGTAAGATGGGTGTTTTAGTAGATTAGGGAGCTGGCATTTCTAGACAGTGTTGGCACCTGGCTTGATCCTTGTTGAATAAGAGCTCAGGACAAGGTGTGTTTATTGGTCCATGAGGCAAAATGTAGGAAGCTTTGTTTTTTTTTTTTTTCCCATCATGTTGGAAAGCATTGTAATTGGCAAGAATGAGAAACTGCTTTATATAAAGAATTTAAGTCTTGTAAAGTTAGATCCCTATGTATGGGAATTCTATAGATAGGCAAATGTTGAATGAATGTGAACTCTCCCCTCTGAGGATCCTGTGTTAGCTCTTCACATGCTGATTGTACAGACTTTATGTTGAAATGCTTGGCTGACTGGGTTTAAGCTTTTCGGAAGATGTCAGGGACCGTCTCAAAAGATACTGTACCGGTACTTTTATGTCTCCATATTTGGGCCTTGTTAGGAAAGTAATCTGAGTGTCGTAACCTGGCTCAAACCAAGGGCCTCCTGACCAGGGACTCATGGAAAGTCCCAGGTAACCCCCCATCACCTTTGTCAGAATCCCGCTCCTAAACTCAATCATTCCCAGGCCTTTTTGAAGACCTAGTCTGGTAAGGAGGAATGCTAAGTCTTGAGGAATCCAGAGGCACAGTTGACAGTATATAGGACAGGTATTAATGCATAGGTGAGCATGACTATTCCTACTAATCGGGTCCCTACCACTATATTTTGGTGGAGGTCACACTTGCATCCAAGGGGACGCCATGAGCAGAGAAGGACAGGAAAGTGAGGGGACGCTCTCCTTTCTTTGATCCTTTTTCATGTGCATTGGTTGGAGGAGGGAAAGCTTAGGGATGCCTTTTTTCACCTTTCTCTTTCTTTGGACGGGTAACAGGCCATCTGGCTATCTGCAGTGTGCACTCAAGAGCGCATCCTGGGACATGGGACTCCTTTGATCCTCAGACTTTAAACAGCATCTTAAATTCTTTTGCACCCAAGCGTGGCTGAATTATAAATTGCAGGATGGAGAAACCTGGCCTCCAGAGGGAAGAATCAATCATACTACAATCGTGCAGCTAGACAGTTTCTGTAGATGCCAGGGGAAAATGGTCTGAGGTCCCATATGTACAGGCTTTCTTCGCATTACAAGAAAATCCAGACCTTTGTCAATGCTGTAGAATCGATTCAGCCCTCCTATTGGTCATCTCAAGGGATCGTCCCATGGACTGGGGATGCCAGTCCCAAAGGTGCCACTGGGGAAGGCATCATCTCGTAAGGCCACTCCACCTGGTTCAACTCGTCCTCCTTATTCAGGTCCTGCTTGTACTTCAAACTGTTCCCACTCTAAAACCCCTCATTCTAGAACTCTGACATTGCTTATGCCCCTATAAGAGATGCTTGGTGAATATGGCCCTACTATGGTACAGGTTACCTTTTCCCTATGAGACTTGAAACAGATTAAGGAAGATCTTGGAAGGTTCTCAGATGACCCTGACAAGTATATAGATACTTTCCAGAATTATAGACAATTTCCTGGAATTATAGATCATTTCCAGGAAGGATGTTATGTTGCTCTTGGGCCAGACCTTAACAACAATTGAGAAACAAGCAACTCTGCAAGTGGCAGAGAAAGTCTGGAGATGACCTTTGCATTTCATATAGTGCCAGAAAAGGGAACCCCAAAAGTGAATTAGGAGAATGGAGTTCTAGTTTGCATAATGGAAGACTTGAGAAAAACTAGAACTAAACCTCTTAATTATTCCAAGTTAGCCATGTTAGACCAAGGGGTCAATGAGAATCCCTCAGTTTTTCTAGAAAAACAGAGAAGCTTTGCTTAAACACACATCCCTAGACCCTGAATCAGTTGAAGGACAACTAATCTTAAAAGACAAGTTTGTTACTTATGTAGGTCCATATCAGGAGGAAATTGCAGAATCAAGCCATAGAACCAGATAGTACCTCAGAGAATCTCCTGAAAGTGGCCACCTCAGTCTTTTATAACAGGATCAGGAGACGGTACAGGAAGAGAGGAGACACAAGACAAAGGCAAGAACTCTAGTAGCTGCCTTATAGGCATATACACCCTGGAATTCCCAAGTTGTACCTGTTAACTGTTATGGATGCAACAAGCCAAGACATTAAAGAAGTAATAGGGTGCTAACATGGAAGGTTGCAGAACCAGAGGACAAAAGAGGCGTCCCTATTGGCAGTCACCTTTAGTGACAAAACTCCAACAGCCAATCAGAGACTTGGTAACAATGGATCTGCTAAGGGGATTATGTCTATAGCCATAGGTACAATCTGTGGGGGCACCAGAAGTATGGTTGCCCCAAAGAGGCCTAAATCTCCAGGATCTTGTTCACTGTACAGGCCAGAAAGCCATTGAAAAGCAGATATGCTCTCTTCTGAAGGGAGGAGAGAACACCTAGCTCAGGAATGTTGGCCACTGAGGAGACCTGGAAACCTACAGTGCTTGGCATAGCTCACCATCACCCGAACTGTCTCCAGGTGAATATTAGAGCACTGGAAGTCAAATTAATATCTGAATTAACACAGATGCCAGCCATTTGGTTCTGGCTGTCCATGTTGGAATATAGCTTTGTTGTAATTCAAGTTGGTAGGGGTAATTCAAAGTAAATACAGGTTATATGGAAAGGCAGAAGCCAGAAAAGCACAGGAAAGATGTAAAGAAAGTTCAAGTTGGTGTAGTAGTGTGTTTTTGGTCAGAAAGGATGCAAAGGACAGAATGGTTTTGAATAGGAAGGAATCTTATATGGTAAATTTTTGTCCTGCAATAAAGTGGGTGGTTACTTGAAGGAAGATAAGACAAGAAAATAGAGGGTTCGTGCATATTGAAAAATGGTATGTTGTAGAATGGTATATGGAACTAAGGAGACTTAATCAGCTAGAGCTCATTTTCTAATTTGGACATTAAAGACTGAGAAATCCTTTGACCAATTAAAACAAGCCTTAATTGCAGCACTGGCTCTTAGTCTTTCCATAGGAAAGACATTTAACCTTTATGGGTCTGAGAGAAAAAGAATGGCCCTGGAAGTTCTGACCCAGACCCAAGGTCCAACCCAACAACCTGTAGGCTACTTAAGCAAGAAACTTAATATGGTGGCTAAGGGATAGCCAGCTTGCTTAAGAGCAATGGCAGCAGTAGCATTGTTGGTGCCAGAGCTATTAAGTTAACAATAGGAGACTGACAAACTACTGTCTTCAGTCTTCCTTCCTTGGGAAGTGGCAATAATACATTGTAAAGGCCATCAAAAGGGACCAGATAAAATAATTAAAGGACATCGACTAGTGGATTGAACAGCCAAGTTAGCAGCAAGGAAAACCCAAATTTTGGATCCATTTGAGGTCCCTCTGATTTGGGAGGGCCCCTCAAATGATATAAAACCCCAATAATCTCCTGCAGCGATAGAATGGGCTACATCTCGGGGTTACATTTTTCAGCCTTCAGGATGGCTATCATCAGAGTATGGCAAACTTCATCTACCAACCTCCTGCCAATGGAAGGTTCTTAAAACCCTCCATCAGATCTTTCACCTTGGAAGAGATAAAACTTTCCAACTAACCTGAAAGTTGTTTTCAGTAAAGGTTACTGGAATAGACTTATGAATCTGTCATACTAGAGTGAAAGCATGGAGTCCAGGAGAAGTTGCCTCAGCTGACCCGGAAGAGCATACAGAATCGAACTAAGTCATAAAAGATAAGTGCTACTACCTACTGCCTATGGATTTTATCCTGATGGTTCTACCTATATTTGCTGCCTTTGTTTTTATTTTGATTTGTACCATTAGACATCTCTGTCAAGGACCCCTTAATTCAGAACATCCATGGGATTGTTTTCTTTCCTAGAAGTCTCCTTCACAGGAACAAGCAAAATGCCTACTGCCGACTCTATCTTGCTTCCTGTTTTTAGTATCATTAGTCCTAGCTTCTTATAAGCATCCTCTCTCACCCTCCATTACATATGTGGCTCAACAGGGTAATTATTCAAATGTTGGATATGCTGACAGCGGAATGTGGAGGAACGTGTGCATTATTAAATGAAACTTGTTGTTTCCATATTAATACTTCCTCCCAAGTAAAAGAGACATTACAGGTTATAAAACAATAATAAAATTGTTGACTCTTTACAAAAACAGGCAGTTTCAGGACCCAGTTGGTTACAATCTTTTTTATCCTCTAGGAATTTCCAATAAATGGACATGGGTTTTTCCCTTACTAGCTCCTTTTGTTGTATTACTTGTGTTTGGTCCATGTATAGTTAGCCTCCTTGTAAAGTTTGTTTCTTGTAGCCTAGAGGCCATCAAACTCCAAATGGTGATGCAGATGGAACATTGTATGAAAGCTGCTTTCTACTGAGGACCTTTAGACCTCCCTCTGAAGAATTCCTAGCTGCTGTCCCCATATGATGCCCATGATCAGCAGGAAGTAGACAAGACTGGTCATCGTCCTTACTACTCCAGAGTGGGGAATGAGATAGGAGATAGCTAGAGAAAGGCTAGGCAGACAGATAGGCAGTCCTCTGATAATGTAGGGAAGTAGCAAACTCCTGGCAGGTCTCTCAGGCTCAGCATTGGTAAGCAAGCTCCCTGTGAGCCTCTCAAGCTATAGCTTAAGTACTCACTGCTGGGATTGAAAAGCAACCAATCAGCTCACCATTAGGCCCCTACCTCTTGATGATTGGTCCTTAATACTGACCAATCAGAACAGCTACAGCTCATAGCTAGTGCTAGCCAATCGGCTTGGACTTACGGCTGCATAAGCACCAGGTTTTCAGCCCCAGACAGGCAACCCCTTCAGGTCCCCTCCCACTGTGAGAGCTTTTCTGTCCTCTCAATAAATCCTGCTTTCTCACTTTTTGGCTGTCTGTGTCCTTCATTCTTCCTGGGCATGAGACAAGAACCTCAACTCTGAAGAGCTGCCACCTGAAGAGCTGCAGAAGACCACTGAAGCCAAAGAGCCAGGCACCCCAGACATTGACTTTTCAGTCGATGGAGTCGGCTAAACCAGGAGAGGTGTTGGCAGAAGGCAAGACTCAGAAGCTGAGACACCCAAGGGACTAGGTTTGCTAGCCCACTGACCCAGCAACACTTTCAGGGTTTGGCTTGCCAGCACTTTAGGGCTGACACTTCTGGGGCTAGGCTTACCAGTCCCTAGATGACTCTCTCTGGGGCTTAGCTGACTGACCCATTGAGCTGACACTCTAAAAGCCAAGGCTGACCTGAAAAATCTGCATCACTCTGATTTGTCTCTTTCCAATAAATGAACATTAATACTCAGAACTCCATTCTCTTCTTTTATTTCCTCTTTCACCTAGTCCATATATACCAAGAGTAGTAAAAATGAAAAGACATCTAGTAGGTTTTGTAATATACAGTAAATTATTTTAGATCTGACCTTTGATATTAACCCAAAAGCTTTATTTATATGGTTAAATGAACATTAGTCAGACTTATTTATTGAATACTAAAATTTCACGTTTAAAAAACTTTCAAATTATAAACAATTGTTTGTGATCCCCCCAAAATGCAAAAAATGTTCTCTTCTTACATTCCAAACTTCCAGCTTATGTTTATTTAATGTCATTATCATTATCCATAAATACTTTTAGGTATGCCTTGAAATTCCATTGGATATAGTAATGTACTGGTGTTTTTACTTCATTTTGAAAAGTAGGATATAAATGTATGTAATAAATGTAATATATATATTATATATATATCACATATATAAAGATATATAATAAATGCAATGAGAGGAAAGGCATTTGTGGCCCACTATCCTAAAACCAAAACAATGTCTATTGTTGTCTATAAAATGTCTATGTTTATTTTTTCAGATTCACTATTTCTCTTAGCTGGAATCATATAGGATTGAAGTCTTAATTTTAAGCTCCATACTACCTAGGCTGCAACTTTACTGACATCTGTATTATCATCCAAGAGAATCCAAAAGGGCAACTTAGAAGATGGATGTTTTTAATTAGTGGAGTGACTCTGGGCACATTTTATTTAATGTATCCTTAAAGACTCTTCCAGTTTTGAAGTTCTCTGAGCCTTTAATTTTTCACAGCACTGAACAAATGGGATTAGGATTCAATGAGAAATATCTGAGTCGACTATTAACTGGCTTTCTTCTTACATCCTCCCTAGATTTTCTAGTAAATGGTACAATTAATCTAATGCAGCTGAGAGGAATTATTAGGTCACAGGCAGGGGTTCTGGGAGTGGGCTGAGCAGGAAATGGCATGTATGAATTGACATTGCAGGAAGGAAATAAAACCACCAGAGGCAAACTTAAGAGCAGGAGATTCAAGAATTCACACCATAGGAAACTTTGTTTAACACATATTTTGCATCTTCTCCTGGATTTTTAGCTATTTGACAGAAAATAATCTGTGGTGCCTTCTTTGGTAGCATTCCTTCTGGTCAAGCTGTCCTTCAGAGTTTTAAGCTACTGAAACATAAGTCAAAAAATAATAAATAAAAGTTTAGTATGGCGATTACTGGATATTGAAATGTGTAGCCTTGATATAGTATTTTACTTCTGCACTTGTTAGCATCAATATAGTAACTAAAGAGACTATATCTTTCCACTCACAGAACCTGGTCTGAGGTTCTATTTTTGGGTCTTCACTGGGAATTTTGATACTCAAGCCAGGATATACAGAAAGCAGAGAATATCCAAGTGCTCAGCAAGGCATGAGCTATCACTGAAGAGCTCATGAATCAAGTTTTTCTGGTTAAAATAATCACTGTTCTCTAAGGGACATTTAAGTGACAGATGAATAGAATTGTAACACAGTAAATCCATAAAGTGAACAATAGACTCATATGTTTGACGGAGGAGAGAGTAAACAAAACATTAGTTGTGTGAACGATTTCTCAAACGGGTGAGTGAGTTAGGAGAAAGAATCTCCAGTTTTGAATAGAGACGTATGTGGGCTGTTCTCAGAGTTTTCTCTCTTCAAATTCTAGAGTTTGGTCTACAAGCCTTTATATTCTATGGCCAAGTATATCTCTGTACTTGTCTTTTCGCCATACACTCCAGCCTTACTAAACAACTCAATGTCATCCTCCAAACACTAAAAATCCTTCTCTATAGACTTTTCCTCAGCATTTTCAACTTACCCTTCTAGTTCCTGCATACCTCTAATTATTCAACATTGATCTCTCTTGATTCCATCCCACGTCATGACTTCTCTCTCTTCCTCTTCATCACTCTTCTGGCCAGTTCTTTCTTTCTTTTTTGTTTTTAGAGATGGGATCTTGCTTTGTTGCCCAGGCTGCTCTTGAACTCCTGGCCTCAGGTGATCCTCCCACCTCAACCTCTAAAGTGTTGGGATTATAGGTGTGAGCCACTGTGCCTGGCTTACCAATTTGTTCTTATGTCTCTATCTGTGGCACAGTATTTGCCTGATACTTGGTGTATGTTTATCGTCTAAGAGACTGGAAACATTTCTAGGGCAGGATTCATGTCTTAGTCATTTGGAATATCTAGTTCCAGCACACTCTTCATATCCTCAACATGGTAATGTTATACAGTTATTCATCTGATAATAGCAGGAGATAAGGAGGAAAAGCAGATAAAAATGTGAGAATGAAATTCCTGATTTTAGGGAGATGGTCTGAGATAGAATTGAAATTTTGGAAAATTTCATCCAGATTAGTAGTATCCTCTGGATCTCACTGGGAAACTTGGTCTTGTCGCATCAACCGAGAAGTGGCACACACCACTGTCGCTTACCTGCAGTTATTTCAACTTCAGTCACATGCCAAGGCAACAAGGCTAATAAATGGCCACAATTTTAATGTGCACAGAAATAAGGGAAGAACTGATTTTTGGCGTATGACTAGCAGCCTCTGCCAGATTCTGCAGACACCAGGAAGATTGTGCGTGCATTCTAAAGTGTCAGTAAGGTGTCATGTTTGAGAAGCATGATAGAGAGAATCAGAGCAAGAAGCTCACTTCTTCAGTCAGTCACAGGGGTTAGGGCCCTAGGACATAAATACACACCTGCTATTACAAATGAAACCAAAGCAAATACTTATTCTGCACTTATATGCGCATAGCATTGTACTTAGCCCCATGAAAGATACAAGGAAGGCATTGTTCCTACATTCCCCTGGTGATTTGCAATGTAGAGAGATTAAATCTTAAGCAATTTTACAAGATATTTAAAGAGCTATAGCAGAGATGTCCTTATTATTATTATTATAAAGATGTGGGGTACAATTCAGGGTTAGGTATACAAACATTGGTTATGTAGGGACCTTTGTTGATGAGGTATACCCCTTCCTCCCCTAGCAGTTTTCCCTAACTGCCAATCCCACCCCCTTCCCGACAGTTTCCTACTACTGCCAACCACTTTCTTATAGTAGTATAATTGTTCAAGTTCTGCTTATGAGTGAGAACATACAGAACTCTGTTCTTTGTTTCTGTGATAGATCACTGAGTATGATCAACTCTAAATCCATCCAAGTTGCTGCAAAGTCCATATGTTTGTCCTTCTTTATGGCTGCATGATATGCCATTGTGTATATGTACCACATTTTAAAAATCCAATCCAGATTCGATGGGTAACATGGTTCGTTCCATATTTTTGCTATTGTGAATAGAGCTGCAACAAACATACGTATGCAGGTATATATTTTGTAGGCTAATTTGAGTTCCTCTGGGTATATTCCTAATAGAGGGATTGCTGGGTCATGTGGAAGGTCAATTTCTAGATCTTTCAGAAATCACCACACTGTCTTCCAAAGATGTTGCACTAGTTTGCAATCCCACCAGCAGCACAGACGCGTCCCTTTTACTCTGCATCCTCGCCAGGATCTGTTGTTGTTTGTTTTATTAATGATGACCATTCTTACTGGGGTTAGGTGGTATCTCAATGTGGTTTTGATTTGCATTTCTCTGATGATGAGTGAGGCTGAGCACTTTTTCATGTGTCTGTTGGCTGCCCATATACCTTCTTTTGAGAAGTATCTATTCCTGTCTTTTGCCCACTTTTTAATGGGGCTATTTGTTTTTTTCCTTTCGGCACATTTGAATTCCTTATAGATCCTAGATGTTAGGCTTTTGTTAGACATACAGTTGGCAAATATTTTTCCATTCTATGAACTATCTCCCTGCTGTCTTGATGGTTTCTTTTGCTTTGCAGAAACTTGTTAGTTTGATGACGTCCCACTTGTCTATCTTTTTTCTTTAGGTGTGGGCCTTTAGGATTCTGAATAGGAACTGGTTGCCAGTTCCAATTTCCATAAGGGTGTCTCCTGTGTTTTCTAAGATTCATATAGTTTGAGGTTTTATGTTTAGGTCTTTGATCCATTTAGAGTTAATTTTGTGTATGGTGATAGTTAGGGGTCCTGTTTCAATCTTCTGCATGTGATCAACCAGTTTTCCCAACACCATTTACTGAATAGGTTCTCCTCTCCCCAGTGATTGTTGTTAGAGGCTATGTCAAAGATGAGTTGGTTGAGAAATTGAGGCTTTGCTTCCGGAATCTCTATCCTATTCCATTGGTCTATGTGCCTGTTTTTATACCAGTACTAGGCTGTTTTGATTACTGTAGCCTTATAGTAAAGTTTGAAGTCTGGAAGTGTGATACCTCCTGCTTTGTTTCTTTTGCTAAGGATTGTTTTGGCTATTGGTTGTTTATGTTTCCATATGAATTTCAGGATTGTCATTTCCAGATCTGAGAAGAATGATGTTGGCAATTTAATGGGTATTGCGTTGAATGTGCAGATTGCCTTGTTAGGATGGACATTTTAACAATGTAGATTATTCCTATCCATGAGTGTGGAATATTTTTCATTTGTGTCTTCTTGGATTTCTTTGAGCAGTGTTTTATAGTTCTCATTGTAAGGGTCTTTCATTTCTTTGGTTAGGAAGATGTCGAGGTATTTCATTTTTTTGTGGCTATTGTGAATGGCATTGTGCTTTTAATTTGTGTCTCTGCCTGCTTGTTGTTGGTGTATAGGAATGCAACTGTCTTTTGCACATTTATTTTGTACCCTGAGGCTTTGCCAAAGTCCTTTATCAGTGCAAGCACCTAACAACAGCAACAAAATATTACAGACCGATATCTCCGATAAACAGAGATCCAAATCCTTAACAAAATGCTAGCCAACTGAATTTAAGAACACATTGAAAAGATTATTCACAATGATCAAGTGAAGCTCATTCCAGGGATGCGAAGATTGTCCTATATACACAAATCAATAAACATAATACATCACATCAACAGAATCCAGAACAGCAGCCATATGACCTTTTAAACTGATGTTGCAATAAACATTCAATAAAATACAACATCTCTTTACAATAAAATCTCCTCAACAAACTGGGTATGGAAGAAAAACATCTCACAATGGTAAAGGGTATACGAGGGGGCAACCAAAAAAAGAAAACTGGAATTATCTTTTGGAGGGTGGGCTCCTTGTAGTGTGGGCTTCCCCTGCAAGATGAATGTTCTAGGAACCCATTGACATCAGTATACCAGCTAGTATTGTCGTGAAAGGCTGTGTTCTCTGGAAACATTCTGAATGTGGCAAACAAGTAACTGGTTCTTTCACCATGACAACACATCTGCCCAAACAGCACAGAGCATTCAGCAGTTATTCACCAAAAACAGCATCACCTTCTCTATTCACTGGATCTCTCCCCTAGTTGACTTTTTGTTTCCCTAGATGAAAAAAGTCCTCAAAAGGAAACATTTTGCAGATGTGGAAGAGAAGAAACAGAAAATGGCAGAAACACTGAAAGGCAGCAAAATTGAGTTCAAAAACGGTTTTGAGCAGTGGAAAAAAGCATCTTGATAGGTGTATCACATCAAACAGAGAGTATTTTGAAGGTGACAAGTTTAGACATGTAAGAATAAATACACAATTTTTTATAAATAAATTCTGGGGTTTTGGGGGTCCCACCTCATATATGACAAACTCACTGCTCACATAGTACTGAATGGGGAAAAATTGAAAGCCTTTCCCCTAAGATCTGGAACAAGACAAGGATGCTCACTTTCCCTTCATTTATTCAGCATACTACTGGAAGCCCTAGCCAGAGGAATTAGGCAAGAGAGAGAAATACAAGGTATCCACACTGGAAAGGAATAAGTCAAGCTTGCCTTTTTTTTGCAGATAGCATGTATTTTTATCGAGAAAAACCTAAATATTCCACCAAGATACTGTTCAAACTGACAAACAAATTCACTAAAGTTATAGGATATAAAATCAACATATAAAAATCAATAGCATTTCTATACGCCAACAGCAAACAATCTGAAAAAGAATTTAAGAAAGCAATTCCATTTACAATAGTTACAAATAAAAATACTTAGGCACAAATTTAACCCAAAAAATCTATATTAAAAACACTATAAAACACTAATGAATGATGTGGAAGAGGACACAAAAATGTAAACATAGCCTATGCTCATGGAGTAGAAGAAGTAATAGTGTTAAAATACTACTCAAAGCAATTACAGATTCAATGCAATCCCATCAAAATACCAGCGACATTCTTCACAGAAATAGAAAAAAAATACTAAAATTTGCATGAAACAGCCAAAACAATTTAGAAGAAAAAAAGCTGGAAGCATCACACTTGCTGTTCTCAAATTATACTATGAAGCTATAGTAACCAAAACAGCATGGTATTGGCATAAAAACAGAGATCAAGAAAGGAGAATAGAGAACCCAGAGATAAATCTGTTATTCACGGCCAACTAATTTTTTTTGAAAACAGATACACTGTAATTGTACATATTCATTAGGCACAATTTGATTTTTCAATACATATATGTGTTGTATAATGATCAAATCAGGGTGTTTAGCATGGCCATTACCTCATGCATTTATTATTTCTTTGTTGAGAGATTTTATTGTAAAGAGATGTTGTATTTTGTTGAATGCTTATTCCAGCATCAATCTAAAAGTTCATATGGTTCTTGTTCTGAATTCTGTTGATGCGATGTATTGTGTTTATTGATTTGTGTTTATAGGACAATCTTCGCATCCCTGGAATGAATTTCACTTGATCGTTGTGAATAATCTTTTCAATGTGTTCTTAAATTCAGTTGTCTAGCATTTTGTTAGGGATTTGGATCTCTGTTTATCAGGGACATTTGTCTGTAATATTTTGTCGCTGTTGTTAGGTTCTTGTCTGATTTTGGTATCAGGATAATGCTGGCTTCTTAGAAAGAGTTTGGAAGTATCCTTGCCTCTTTAACTTTGTGGAATACTTGAAGTAGAAATAGTATTAGTTCTTTAAGTCATTGGTAGAACACAAGAGTAAAGCCATTAAGTTTGAGCTTTTTAGATGAGAGAGTTTGTATTACTGCTTTGATCTTGTTACTCACTGTTAGTCTGTTCAGATTTTGTATTTCTTCATATTTCAATCTTGGTAGATTGTGTGTGTCTAAGAATTTATCCATTTCTTCTAGGTTTTCTAATTTGGTGGTATCTCATTGTTCATAATTTTCTCTAATGATCCTCTGTATTTCTGTGATATCAGTTGTCATGTATTCTTTTTCCTCATCTATTTTATTTATTTGGGTATTCTCTCTATTTTTCGTCATCAATTTAGCTAAAAGTTTGTCCATTTTGTTTTTCTTACAAAAACTCAGCTTTTTGTTTCAAAATCTTTTGAATTTTTTTAGTTTCAATTTCATTTATATCTGCTCTACTCATTATTATTTCTTTCCTTCTACTAATTTTGAATTTGGTTTGTACTTGCTTTTCTAATTCTTTGTGATTGTTTACTAAAAATTTTTCTTCTTTTTTGATGTGTTAACTGCCATACATTTTTCTCTTAGTACTACTTTTTGCTGTATCCTGTAGGTCTTAGTATGTTGTCTTTTTTTTTTTTTTAACTTCTCTATTGACTCTTTGGTCATTCAGGAGCATGTTGTTTAATTTCCATGTATTTCTACAGTTTCTAAAGTTCATCTTGTTATTCATTTTTAGTTTTATTCCATTGTGGTCAGAAAAGATTCTTGATATAAATTTAACTTTTTTGAATTTGCTAAGACCTTTTTGTGTGGCTTTAATTATGGTGTCCCCTGGAGAATGTTCCATCTGCGCTGTTGGATGAAATCTTTCATGTCACTTAGGTTAATTTGACTGAGAGTGTAATTTAATATCCATGTTTATTTGTTGATTTTCTATCTTTATGGTCTGTCCATTGCTGATAGTGGAATGTTGACATCTTCTGCTATTATTGTATTGCAGTCTATTTCTCCCTTTCGATCTATTGACAGTTGCTTTATATATTTGGATGCTTTGGTGTAGGGTGCATATATATTTACTATTGCTATAGTCTCTTGCTGAATTGATGTTTTACCATTACATAATTACCTTCTTTGTCTATTTTTATAGTTTTTATAAATTTAAAGTCTGTTTAATGTGATATAAGCATACTCCTGCTATATTTTAGATTACATTTGCATGAAGTGTCTTTTTCACACCTTCACTTTCAGTTTATGTATGTCTTTAAAAAAAAAAGTTATTTTATTTGAAAGATGTGGGATACAATTCAGGATTAGGCATTTAAGTGATCATCATACGGGTAAAGTTTGGGCCTCTCTTTGGCCCCTAATTTGCCTAGTTTGAGACCAGGTACTTTTATTAGTATTATGTGCTCTCCTCCCCTGTATGTGTGTCTTTATAGATGAAGTGACTTCTTCTGTGGCAGAATATAATTGGGTCTTTTAAAAAAATCTATTCTGTCACTCTGTGTCTTTTGATTGAAGAATTTATTCCATTGACATTCCATGTTATTGTTAATAGGTAAGGACTTACTACTGTCATTTTCTAACCTTTTTGAGTTTTGTTTTGGTAAATCCTCTCTTCTTTTCTATCATTATTACTGTTTTTGTGGTTAAATGATTTTTCTCTGGTAGTATGTTTTAATTCCTTGCCTTTTAGTGAATCTATTATAGGTTTTGCTATGTAGTTACCATGAGGCTTACAAAAAGAAGTCTTAGAGCTATAACAAATCATTTTGAACAGATGACAACCTTAATTGCAAAGAAAAAAGAAAGAAAAACTCAAAACTCTAGAATTTAACTTCATTCCCTTCCACATTTTGTCTTTGTGTTGTCTCAATTTACATCTTTTTATATTGCCTTCTTCTAACAAATCATGTAGTTACTATTATTTTTGGTAGTTGTTTTAGACTTTATACTAAAGATATAAGCACACAATTCCTGTGTTAGAGTATTTTGAGCTTGTCTGTCTGCTTACTTTCACATAAGCTTCATATCGTCAGATGATTTCATGTTGCACATTAGTGTCCTTTTCTTTTGGACTAAAGAATTCCCTTTAGTAAGACAGGTCTATTGGTGATGAATTTCCTCAGGTTTTATTTGTCTGGTAAAGTCTTTACTTCTTCTTCATGTCTGAGGGATAGCTTCGTTGAGTACAGTATTGTCAGTTGCGGTTTTTTTCTTTTTCTTTTAGCACTTTGAATATGTCATCCTAATTTCTCTTAGAATTTTAAAAATTTTAAAGATGTGGTTTACAATTTAGGGTTAGGTATACAAATGTTCATTATGCAGGTACTCTTGTCGATGAGATGTGCCCCCCCCGGCAGTTTCCCACTACTGCCAATCCCTTTCTGGCCTATAATACTTCTACTGAAAGTCTGCTGCTAGACAAATAGAAGCTCCTTTTTTTTTGAGTTGGAATCTCACTCTGTTGCCCAGGCTGGAGTGCGGTGGCACATTCATGGCCACTGCAGCCTCGACCTACTGGGCTCAGGCAATCCTCTTGCCTCCACCTCCCAAAGTAGATGTAGCTGTAACTACAGATATGTGCCACCAAGCCTGGCCAATTGTTTATTTATTTATTGTAGAGATGAGGTCTCGTCAAGTTTCCCAGGTTGGTCTTGAACCCCTGGGCTCAGGCAATCCTCTTTCCACCACTTCCCCAAGTGCTGGGATTACAGGCGTGAGCCACATTGCCTGGCTAGAAGCCCCTTTATATGTCATTTGCTTCTTTCCTCTTGTTGCTTTTAGGGTTTTCTTTTTGTCCTTGATCTTTGAGAGTTTATTCATATTCTTTAGTGTACTCCTATTTGGGTTGAATCTGTTTGGTGATCTTTGATTTTTCTGTACCTCAGTATTCATATTTTTCTTTAGATTTTGCAACATTTTCTGTTATTTTTTAAATTTTTATTATTTATTATTATTATTTTTTTAGTTGGGGTCTCACTCTGTTGCCCAGGCTGGAGTGCAGTGGCATGCTCAAGGCCACCACAGCCTTGACCTGCTGGGTTCAGGTGATCCTTCCACCTCGGTCTTCCAAGTAGTTGGAACTACAGTTGCATGCCACCATGCTTGCTAATTTTTTCAATTTATTGTAGAGATGAGGTCTCACCAAATTGCCCAGGCTGGTCTCAAACTCCTGGGCTCAGGCAATCCTTTCTCACCTTGGCCTCCTAGAGTGCTGGGATTATAGACTTAAACTGCATCTAACTTTTGTTATTATTTATTTGAATAACATTCCTATCCCTTTCTTTTTCTCTACTCCCTTTCTAATTATTCTTTAAATTGCTATTTTGAAGCTATTCTCTAGGTCTTGTAAGCATTTTTTGTTCTTCTCTTTTTCTTTTTTCCTTTTTGTTGTGTATTTTCAAATAGGTTGTCTCTGCGCTCACTGATTCTTTCATCTTGTTGATCCATTCTGCTATTAATACCCTCTTATGCCTTTTTGAGCTCCTCAATTTTATTTTTCTATTTCCAGAATTCTGTTTGATGTTTTCAAATTATTTTACTCTCTTTATTATATTTCTCTGATAGATTTCTGAATTACTTCTCTGTATCTTGTTGAAATTATTTGAGCTTTCTCAAAATAGCTATTTTGAATTCCCTGCTTGAGAGGTCATACATTTCTGTCTCTCCAGGGTCATTCATTGACATCTTATTTAGTCTGTGTCTTAGTTGAGGGTATTGCTATAGAGGAAAACCTGAGGCTAATTGATGAAGAAATAAGTTTCTTTGTCTTATGATTCTCTGCAGGCTGTACCAGAAGCATGACACTGGGATCTGCATCCTGGGAGGAACTCAGCCTGCTTCTACTCATGGTGGAACGAGAAGGAGAGCTGGCATGTGCAGAGATCACATGGTGAGATATGAAGCAAAGGGTGAGGGTTCTTTTTAATAACCAGCTCTTGTGGAAAATAATAGAGTGCTCACTTATTACTGCCATGAAGGCACTAAGCTATTCATGAAGGGTCTGACCTCATGACCCAAACACCTCCTGCTAGGCCACATCTCCAACACCGGGGATCAAATGTTAACATGAGATTTGGAGGGGATCGGACAAACCAAATGTTAGCAGCCTGTTTGGTGACAACATATATCCTTGCATGTTTTTAATGTTGTGACCCAACATTAATATGTGGGCATTGAAGGATTAGGTATTTTTTTCTAGTCTCCATAATATGGCTTTCTTTGTACCCGTCCCTCTTCAAAGGACCTTGGAGAAATTCAAAAGGGACAGACCACTGAGTTTTCCAAACCTGTGGCCACTGTAGCCATTTCAGCACTGGAGGGCACCATAAGCCCAGGTACGTTGTGACTCTTGCAAACTCCTAAATTTCAACCTGATGAATTTAGGGAAGATCAGGAATAGTCTCTTGCTCACTTCTCATTCTTTCCTCTAAGTGTAAGGAGTTCCTCTCCACTCTGATGTCTGGAATTGGGGAAGGATGACATAGGCATACCTGTGGCCTCCCCGGTTGGCACCATGTTGGATCATACCCAAAGCCCGTAGCCCCGTAGACTAGTGCAGGGTTGGGGTTCACTCAGGGCCCGCAGTCACTACCCTCTGACTGCTACTGATCATTATTGAAGGTCTGAGGCCACTTTAGTTTGTTGATGGTGAAGCCACATTGATGAAACTGGCGGGGACTTGGAAATATCTCACTATGGTGGCAGATTCCTTTCTGGCCTGTGGTAGATCTAGAAGTGCCATTTGGGTCACAAAGTTCTGCCCATTGCTGTATTTTACTGTAGCAAGGCATACTAGGTTGCTAGGCAAAGTGCCTTGCATTCTTCTCTCTTTTTTCCCCAGGTAGAAGTCTCTGCACTGTCTGGAGGTGGGGGAGGGGTAATAGAGGCATTTCATGGCCACCACAGCTGATGTTGTGCTGGGTTGTTCCCCAAGCCCATATCCACTGCCTACCTTCCCAGTCCAGGCAGAGCTGGCACTTGCTCAAGATCTGAGGCTTTGCAGCCTGACTGTTGCTGGCATTTATTCAAGGTCCAAGGTCTTTTTAATTAGCTAGCGAAACCATCCTGGAATCAGGTCATTACACCTAGGCAGTGAATTTCCTTCTGGCCTGTGATGGGTCATGAAGCTCTGTTGGATGCCACAGGGTTCTGTGTTTCACTTAGATTTACTGTGGTAGTGCTGGTACTAGGTTTCTAGGCAAAGTCCTCTGCACCCTTCCCTCTCTTTTCCTCAAGTGGAAGGAGTTTCTGTCTGTGCTGTGCTACCTGGACTTAGGGGACGGAAGACATGGACACTCCCTTGGCAAACACAGGTGATGTCATGTTGGCTTGCTCCCCAAGCCCATGACCCCTCAGATCAGCACAGTATTTGGACTCACCCACCTGCCACTGCAGTTTATTTGGAGCCTGAAGCTACTTTTATCAGCTGGTGGCCAAATGGGCCAGGACTTGATTTTCTCCCTTTGGGGCAGTGATTCTCCTTTGTCCAAAGGCAGGTATAAAATGCTCCCTCTTGGGCACTGGCCTGGAATGAAGGGCTGTGGGGGTTCTGCCTGATGCTGTGTTCCAGGGCTGGCTCTAGGTTCCAGTGCAACTTACATTCCCACACCCACTTCTCTTTTCCTCCCTGGCTCAAGCAGAAATTTTCTCTCTCCATGCTGTGGTGCCTGGGATTGGATGATGGGTGTGAGACTTTCCTTCCTACCCTCTTCAATGTATCTTTTCTTGTTATTATGCTAAAATCAGTTACTCTTGTATCTCACCTGTTTTCTTTAGCTCTTTCGAAGATAGATGTGGATAGTCATTTAATTTGATGTTCCTGTGGGGAATGATTGCTAGAAGTTCAGTCATTTTGCTCTCCATCTTTGAAACTCAGCATTTTTGTATTTTAATGTTTCAATTTATCCTTCTTTTTCTTTATGATTAATGCATTTTAAGTCTTATATATGTTACTAGCACATTTTGTGTAAAAAAATTTTTATACAATGATGTCATGAAGATTTTCTTCATTGTTGTCTTTTGAATGCTTTATTGTGTTACCTTTTACATTCAGGTCTACAATCCACCTATGATTGATTTTTATTTATGATGTGAGCTATAGATTGTTTCCTTTTTTTATTTAAAGAAACTTTTTTCACTACTGTGCAGTGTCACATTTGTGATAAATTAGGTGTCCACATGAGTGGGTCATTTCTGAGCTCTCTATTCATTTCCTTAGCCTAATTTTCAATTCTTGTGATACCACACACTTTTGATTTTTAGGGCTAATAAGTCTTGTTATCTAGTAGAACAATTCCTCCCACATCGTTCTTTTCTAATAGTGTCTTGACTATTTTTGACTCTTTGCACTTTAGTGTGTATATTCAAATTAACTAATCAATTTCCACTCAAAACTATTGGGATTTTGATTGAGATTGCACTGAACATATAGATCAATTTAGGAAGAAATGACATGTTTGCAATAACTTTCTATCTACTCTCCATTTATCTAGAACTTAAAAAAAATCTAAATAACGTCTAGTAGTTTTCTGCATAAAGATCTTATATATCTGTCATTAGATTTATTGCTATTTGTTTGATATTGATGCTATTATAAATAGTCTGTTTTAAATTTATTTTTATCTTAGTTTACTTTTTGCTGCTATAACATAACACCACAGACTGTATAATTTATAAAGTTAAATTGATGGGCTTGAGTTTTTGGGAGCTGACAAGTCTAAGGCCAAGTTACCTGTAAGTCTGGTGTCTGGTGAAGCTTTTCTCTCCTTCCCAGGAACCACCTTGTATGCTGCATCCTCCAGAGGAAAGGGGAATGCTGAATCTTCACATGATGAAAGGTGAAAAGGGCCAAGAGAGAGCCCACTCCTGCAACCAAAGACCTTATACCATTCATGAAATCGACACTTCCCAATACTGTTGCATTGCCAGTTTCATTATCAGCTTTGGAAGGGACAGATGCTCAAACTGTAGCATTCTGCCCCTTCCCCATGTCCTTTTCATATACCAAATACATTAGTTTCACCCCAATATCTCCAACAGGTCCAAAGTCCAGGATTTTATCTAAATCAGATTGGGTAAGGCCGAAGGCATGAATTGTCCTGAGGAAACCCCCCATCCCCCTCCCCACCCTGTGAACCTGTGAGATTAAGTTGTGACAGGCATAGGATAGAAATTCCCATTCCAAAAGGGAGAAAAAGGCAAGAAGGAAGGGTTAAGAGGTCCTAAGTAAATCCCAAACCCAACAGGATATTAAATATTAAAGCTTGGTAATAATCTTTCGTCCTGTGGCATGCCTTCCGACACACTTGAGTTGGATCTGCAAGGTCTCAGGCAACCCCACCCCTACGGCTTTGCTGTGCTCAGTCTACACAGAAGCTCTCATGAGTGGAGTCTCATGACTGGAGTTCTCCCAAACTGATAGTATACACTGGTGGTTTTACAGTTCTGAGGGATCAGGGAGCTACTCCCCTTGCTTCACTAGGCATTACTTAGTGGAGACTCTCTGCGTTGGTTCACCCCTGGGATAAGTCTCTCTCTGGGCCCCAAGACTTTCCACAACATCCTTTGAAGTCTAGGTGAAAGAAGCCATGCCTCCACTGTTCTTGCACTCTGTGAGTCTGCAGAATTAGAACCACGTGAATGCACCAAGATTTACAATGTACGCTTTCTGGAACAGTGGAAGTGGCCAAGGAGTACTGCATCAAAATGCAGGTATCAGAATCCTGAGACAGCCCTGGACTGCAAGCCCATGGAGGACACCCTGAGCCCATCCTGCAAAACCATTCTTCCCACAAGGCCATAGAGCTCTTGGCCTGGGATGAGAGAGGCAGTCCTAAAGAGTTCCAAAATGCCTTTGGGTCATTCTTTCATTTTCTTGATGAATAGCACCTGGCTTTCTTTTACCCACACTAATCTCCGTATCAAAAACAGTTACTTGGCCACATCCTTGGTTTTCTCTCCAGAACATGCTTTTTAAATTCTTTACAAGACCAGTCTGGTGATTGTCCAGATCTTTACATTCTGCTTCCTTTTAATTATAAATACATTTTAAAATTATTTCTCTCTTCTCTCATTTTACTATATGAAGTTAATAAAGTCACATGGTCTTTTCAATGCTTTGTTGCTGAGAGTTATTCATCCAAATACCCTATCTTATGGCTCATAATCACTAACCCTAGGGCCCAATTCATCCAAGTTCTTTACCACTTTATAACAAGGATGGGCCTTCCTCCAGTTTCTTTTTTTAAATGCTCGAAGCCTTCCTTTTTTTTTTTTTTGAGTCAGAGTCTCACTCTGTCACCCAGGCTGGAGTGCAGTGGCACACTCACAGCCATCACAACCTCAACCTGCTGGGATCAGATGATCCTTCTGCCTCAGCCTTCCAAGTAGCTGGAATTACAGGCATGCACTACTACACCCGGCTAATTTTTTGATTTATTGTAGAGACAAGGTCTCATCAAATTGCCCAGGCTGGTCTCAAAACCCTGGGCTCAGGCAATCCTCAGGCCTCAGCCTCCCAAAGTGCTGGGATTATAGGCTTGAGTCACCGTGCCTAGTGAGTCTTCCTTTTTAAAAATTTTTAAATTTTTATTTTGTATTTTAAAGATGTGGGGTACAATTCAGGGTTAGGTATACAAATGTTCATTATGCATGTACTTTTGTTGATGAGATGTGCCCCCCCCAGTAGTTTCCCACTACTGCCAATCCCTTTCTTCTAGTATAATGAGAATTGTTCAAGGTCGCTTATGACTAAGAACGTGTGGTACTTGGTTCCTTCTTTCTGTGATAGATCACTTAGTATTATAGAGTCCATCCAAGTTGCTGTGAATTTCATAATTTTGTCCTTCTTTATGACTGTGTAATAGCCCATCGTGTATATGTACCACATTTTTTTAAAAATCCAGGCTCTTTTGATGGGCAGCACAGTTGGTTCCAAGTTTTTGCTATTGTGAATAATGTTGCAACAAACATGTGTGTGCAGGTATCTTTTTCATGGAGTGATTTGAGTTCCTCCGGATATATTCCCAGAAGAGGGATTGAGCAGTCTTATGGAAGGTTGATTTTTAGATTTAAAAAAAAAATTTTTATTTTAAAGATGTGGGGTACAATTCAGGGTTAGGTATACAAATGTTCATTATGCAGGTACTCTTGTTGATGAGTTGTGCCCGCCACAGCAGTCTCCCACTACTACCAATGAATTTCTTATAGTATTACAATAATTGTTCAAGGTCTGCTTATGAGTGAGAACATGTGATAATCAGTTCTTTGTTTCTGTGATAGATCACTCAGTATCATAGACTAAGTCCATCCAAGTTGCTGTGAAGTTCATAATTTTGACCTTTATGGCTGTGTAATATTGCATTGTGTATATGTACTACATTTTTTTAATCCAGCCCTATTTCTATGGGTAGCACAGTTAGTGTTTTTTTTTTTTTTTGATATTGTGAATAATGTTGCAATAAACATGCATGTGCTGGTATCTTTTTCATAGAGCGATTTGAGTTCCTCCAGGTATATTCCCAGTAGGGGCACTGCCAGGTCATATGGCAGGCCAATTTTTAGATCTTTTAGGAATCACCAAACTTTTTTCCACAGAGGTTGTACTAGTTTACACCCCCACCAACAGTGTAGAAGTGCTCCCTTTTCACCTCGTCCTCTCCAACTCTGTTGTTTCTTGAGTTATTGATGGCCATCCTGACTGGAATTAGGTGGTATCTCAGTGTGGTTTTAATTTGCATTTCTTTGATGAGTAGTGAGGCTGAGCATTTTTTCATGTATGTGTTGGCTGCTCATATGTCTTCTTTTGAGAAGTGCCTATTCATATCTTTTGCCAACTTTGTAATAGGACTGTTTTTTTTTTTGTTTTGTTTTTTTTTAACTTTTTGGCATGTTTGAGTTCCTTGTAGATTCTGGATGTTAGGCCTTTGTCAGATTTACAGTTGGCAAATATTTTTCCCCAGTCTGTGGGCTGTCTCCCTGCTCTCTTGATGGTTTATTTTGTTTTGCAGAAGATTTTCAGTTTAATGAGATCCCACTTGTCTATCTTAGCTCTTTGGCACGGCACTTGGGGTTTTGATCAGGAATTGGTTGCCAGTTCCAATTTCCATAAGGGTGTCTCCTGCATTTTCTAAGTCTCTTATAGTTTGAGGTTTTACATTTAGGTCTTTGATACATTTAGAGTTGACTTTTGAATATGGTGATAGGTAGGGGTCTTGTTTTAATCTTCTGCATATGGTCTGCCAGTTTTCCCAGCACCATTTACTGACTAGGTTCTCCTCTCCCCAGCTCCCCAGTGGTTGTTGTTGGAGACTTTGTCAAAGATGAGTTGGCTGAGAAATTGAGATTTTGCTTCTGGAATCCTGTTCCATTGGTCTATATGCCTGTTCTTGTACCGATACCAGGCTGTTTTGATTATTATAGCCTTAGAGTAAAGTTTGAAGTCTGGGAGTGTGATACCTCACACTTTGTTTTTGTTTTTTTCCCCTGAGGATTGTTTTGACTATTTGTGGTTGTTTATGTTTCCACATGAATTCCTTATTGTCATTTCTAGGTCTGAGAAGAATGCTGCTGGTAATTTAATGGGTATTGCGTTAAATCTGTAGATTGTCTTGGGTAGGATGAACAACTTAACAATGTTGATTTTTCCAGTCCATGAGCATGGAATATTTTTTCCATTTGTTTGTGTCATCTTTGATTTCTTTGAGCAGTGTTTTGCAGTTTTCCATTGTAAAGGTCTTTCACTTATGTGGTTAGGAAGACGCTGTAATTTTTGTTGTTGTTGTTGTTGTGGATATTGTGAATGGGATTGTGCTTTTTATTTGGGTTTCTGTTTGTTTATTGTTGGTGCATAGGAATGGGACTCTCTTCTGAATATTTTTTAATACCCTGAGACTTTGCCAAACTCCTTTATCAGTGTAATGAGGTTTTTGATCGATTCTCTTAGGTTTTCAAGGTATAGAATCATGTTGTCTGCAAAGAAGGATAGCTTGACTTTCTTTACCTATTTGTATACCCCTGATCTCCTTGTCTTCTCTGATTGCTCTAGCTAGGACTCCCAAAACTATGTTGAAAAGGAGGGGTGACAGTGGGCATCCTTGTCTTGTTCTTGTTTTCAGAGGAAATGGTTTTGACTTCTGTCTATTTAGCAGTATGTTGACTGTGGGTTTCTCATAGATGGCTCTTACTAATTTGAGATATGTTTCATCTATGTTTAGATGTTGAGTGTTTTTAATCAAGAAGGGGTGCTGGATTTTATTGAAAGCTTTTTCCACATCTAATGATATAATCATGTGGTTTTTGTTTTACATCTGTTGATGTATTTAATTACATTTATGGTCTTGTGGCTGTTGAACCAGTCCTGCAACCTTCGGATGAAGCCTACTTGGTCCTGGTGGATGATTTTTTTTTTTTTTTTTGAGTTAGCGTCTCACTCTGTCATCCAGACTGGAGTGCAGTGGCTGCTCCCGGCCACCGCAGCCTCGACCTGCTGGGCTCCGGCGATCCTTCTTCCTCAGCCTTCCGAGTAGCTGGAACTACAGGCATGCGCTACCACGCCCAGCTAATTTTTTTTTTGATTTATTGTAGAGATGAGGTTTCGCCAAGTTGCCCAGGCGGATCTTGAACCCACGGGCTCAGGCAATCCTCTCACCTCAGCCTCCCAAAGTGCTGGGATTACAGGCTGAGACACTGAGCCCGACTGTGGATGATTTTTGAGGTGTGTTGTTGGATCCAGTTTCCTAGAATCTTGTTGAGAATTTTAGCATCTATGTTCATCAAGGATATTGAACTGTAGTTCTCTTTCTTTATTGGATCTTTACCTGGTTTGGGTATCAATGTGATGTTAGCTTCATAAAATGATTTGGGGAGAGTTCTATCTTTCTTGATTGCCTGGAATACTTTCCATGGAATTGGTATCAGCTCCTCCTTGTATGTTTTGTAGAATTCTGCTGGAAAGCCATTGGTCCAGGGCTTTTTGTTTTGTAAGTAGTTTTCTTATGATACAGTTGATTTCCTGGGTTGTTATTGATCTAATTAAGGTCTCGATTTCTTCATGTTCCAACCCGGGGAGTTTGTTTGGTGTCAGAAAGTCCTCCATTTCATTTAGGTTTTTCAAGTTTGTTTCCATACCAGCATACATAGTAATCTCTGATAATCTTTTGCATTTCTTCAGGGTCAGTTGTGACTTTTTCTTTTGCATTTCTGCTTGTGTTTATTTGGGCTTTTTCTCTCTTTTTCTTGGTCAGTCTAGCTAGGGGTCCATCAATATTGTTTATTCTTTCAAAGAACTAGCTTTTTGTTTTGCTGATTCTTTTGTATTATATTTTTGTCTTCTATGTTCTAAATTTGGGCTTTTATTTTGGTGATCTGAATTCTTCTGCTGAAGTTAGAGTTTTGATGGTCTTGCTTTTCCAGCTTTCTTAGATGATTTGTTAGGCTGTTAACTTGTGATCTTTCCATTTTCTTCATGTGTGGTTGTAGAGGTATAAATTCCCCTCTTAGCACTGTTTTCTTGGTGTGCAGAGATTTTGATAAGATGTTTCTTCATTTTCATTTGTTCCCAGGAATCTTTTAATTTCTGTTTTGATTTCCATGTTGACCCAGGAGTTGTTCAGCATCATGTTGTTTAGTATCCATGTCTTTGTGGGTTTTAGGGGAACTTTGTTGGTGTTGATTTTTATTTTTATTCCACTGTGGTCTGAGAAGGTGCATGGCAGTATATCAGTCTTATGGAATGTGTTTATGCTTGATTTTTGGCCGAGGATGTGATCAATCTTAGAGTATATTCCATGTGGTAATGGGTAGAATGTATATTCTGTGGTTGTTGGGTGAGGTATTCTGTAGATATCAATTAAGTCCATTTGGTCAAGAATCTCATTGAGGTTCCAGATCTCCTTGTTGATCTTTTGTCTTGATGATCTGTCTAGTGGTATTAGTTTAAGTCCCAAGCTATGATAGTGGGGTATTTAAGTCCCTAGCTATGATAGTGTTAGTCAATATCTTTTTTGTTGTTGTTTGTTTACCTACAATCTGCTTTACGAAAGTTGGTGCTCCTATGTTGGGTGCACATATATTTAGGATAGACATTTCTTATTGGTGGATTGTGTAGTGACCTTCCATATCTTTTTAAATTTTTGATAGATTAAAGAGTATTTTGTCTGATATTAAGATCACAACTCCTGCTTTCTTTTGTGTTTCATTCAACCGAAAATTAGTTTACCATCCTCTTACTTTGAGTCTGTGAATGTCCCTTCTGGTGAGATGAGTCTCCTGGAGACAACATTTATTGCATCATGATAGTTTATCCAATTTACCATTCTATGTCTATTTGGTGATGCAGTTAGTCCACTCATATTCAGGCTAATTGTTGAGATGTGAGAGTTTATCCCCATCATGAGTTTCTATAAGTTTTTTGTTGTTGCTGCTGCTTGTTTGCTTATTTGTTGTCTTTCTTTTGATATTTTGGGTTGATTTATGTGCATTGCCCATCTTTTTTCCTGCATTCTTGGGAAGGGTGAAGTCGTTTTTTTTCTTTTCTTTCTTCTGTTTTTAATACTGTCTTCAGTGTTTCTTGCAGAGCTAGTCTGGAGGCAGTGTGAATTCTTAGGGATCGGATGTCTGGGAAGGAGTCTAATTCTCTATCACTGATGAAACTTAGATTAGCTGGGTAAGTAATTCTTGGTTGAAATTGTTTATTTTTGAGAACTTTGAAGACTGGACTCCAATCTCTCCTAGTCTAAACTTTCTGTAAATAAGTCTGCTGTTATTCTTCTTTTTTTTTTAGATTAGAAAATATAGTTTATTTAGAAAGTAAATTATAAAGAGAGAGAAAGAAAGAGGAGATTCATCTCCCCAAGTGAGGGAAGGGGGTCAAAGCTTAAGAATACATTGCCTGGCCATAGTTCAAAGAGTACATGGCCACACCATAGCTTAGCAAGGCAATGGTGGTGATGGTCCAGCAATGGCCATCTGCTGCTATTATAATTGGTCTTCCCCTGTATGTAGTCTGACCTTTCTCTCTTGCTGCCTTTAAGAATTTTTCTTTCATACCTACTTTTTATAAGGGAATTACCATGTGTCTAATAGTTGGTCTCCTCATTTGTTGCCTTGCAGGGGTTCTCTGACTCTCTTATGTTTGAATGGTCATGTTGCTGATGAGATGAGAAATTTTTGGGGGGATAATTTCATGGTATGTTTGTTCCAGGTCTCTGTCTCTCTATCTGCCTCAAGGATTCCAATTACTTTTAGGTTTGGTCTCTTAATAGAATCACTCACCCCTTGGAGGATTTGTTCTGTCTTTTTAAACTTCTTTTCTACGTTTTTAACAGTTTGGTTAGTTCCTCAAGCTCTGAGATTCTTTTTTCTGCTTGGTTAACTCTGCTTTCTATGCTTATGAGTTTGTTATTTATTTCATTCGCTGTATCTTTTATTGCTGTTGTTTCAGTTATCGATGCCTTCATTCTTTCCTCTTGTCTCTCCTCACTTCTCTTTATTCTCTCTATTAATAGCTTGATATCTGTGTTTGTGGTTTGAGACCAGTCATTCTGGGGACTCTTTACTGTTTGAGTTCAGAAGTCTGATTCTCAGTTGCTGTCCTCCCAGGTGTCTATAAGAGACCCATATTCTTCCTTTGGTTTTTCTTCATTTGTGTAGGTTCCCCCCCCTTTTAAACGCTTCTTTAATTCTGTTGTTCAGTGATGGGGAAATAGCTTTTACTTCTGTTTGCTCAGTCTCCTATTCTTCCTTATGTAGATTCTCTGGCTTTGTTCAATTTTGAAGCTGGATTGGGGGTGGGAGGCTGTGCTTTTTGCAGTTTTGAGATTTAATTAGGGGAGGAACTGCGATTCAGAGGCTATCTCAGATCCCAGTGTCCATTGACAGGCATATGGACCCCCTGGAACCTACTGCCCACTGCCTTACAATCTGTCCATGTAGTGGGGGTGTATGTTTGCCCTGAAAAGCAAAATGAGATAAGAAAAAGGAAAAGAATGGAAAAGTGAATGAGGATGATGAAAGGAAGGGGAGAGAGAGAAGAAGATGAGGGAAAACAGACAGGCATACCAACTAATGAATAAACAGAGAAACAAAGGCAGAAAAAACAAACAAAAAATATAGACAGTCATACAAGCAAACAAACAAACAAGTGAACAAAAAAAGCCCTGTTGATATTCTAACCCTCAAAAATACTCATACATAAACAGAATATCTATAGAAAGCAACATTAAAATAACAGAAACAAACCAAGTATGAAAATGTAAACAAAAACAGAGAGAAGAAAGCTAAAACAAACAAACAAACAAACAAACTCACTCTGTGACCTTTTCTGTGACTCCAGGTTCCTTTTGGTTGCTGCTACCATATTAAGGAGTGGCTCCAGTCTCCAGCCATCTTCTCCACTCTCAGCACAGGCTGATAGTGTTGCTCTCAGCATGGGGCAGATGCCCCATAGACTACTGTGGGAGGGGGATGGATCAGATCCAGACTCACCCAACTTATCTACTGCTGTTGCCACTGTCATCTCCCACTCAGATCAGACTTGTCTGTGCCTATTCCAGTGGGGGGGACAGCATCTGTCTGAGTCCAATAAGGGATAGTCTTTGGGTCCCAGATTGGAGGCTGGACAGAACTGGGCAGTACAATGCAGGTTTCTGCCCGGTCCTGGGACAAGGAAGATGATGCTGATTAGGGTCTCCTCACTGGCAGTGGGGTTCCATTCTAGATTTCCATGCCCTACCATCTCCATGTTCCCAGAACTCATTCCTGATCTGCTGCCACAGATGATGGTGTGAGCCGGTGCCAGGTGGTAAGGAGCAGCTATTCTTTGCTGCCTCCTCTTGAGAGAGCCATGAGAATGGCAGATGATCCTCCACGGTGGAGGCTCCAATCTCAGGGTGGTGGGGGCTTGCAGTCACCTTTGGAGGAGAGCCCTGGGTACATGGACCCGAGTCCCCCTTCAGATGGACTTTCATTCACCCACTAGCACACATCTACTCACACAGAGAATCTTTTTGGACACTTGCTTATGTGGACACTCTCACAGTCCAGTCTATTCCACCATCATCTTGCCTTTCTGGAGCTTAATTTTAAAAGATACAGGGTTGAGCCACCATAATGTCACCCTGAAGATGGCACAACTCTGCTTCAAAATTGGTTGGCCATCTTAACACAAGAGAAATCACAACATCAGAGAAAGAGCAGGAGCTCACAGAACACCACTTTTCTAGGTGCTGCCATAACTTGAAGTATAAAGATTGGCTCCAAAATTATGTATAGATTGAAGGCCAGGTGACATTGCTTCCTTTTTTCAGTTTCTAATAAGGTATTCCTCATTCTCATCTATGACGTCATCAGAATGGCCTTCACTATTCATGTTTATACCAACATTCTTATCCGTGACCACTTAAGTAATCTCTAAGGAGTTTTAGACTTTCCCTACAGCGCTCTTCTTCTCAGCCCTAGCCAGAATCACCCTTAGCACTCTGTTCACAGCAATGCAGGCTTTTTTCAGCATTCACTTCAAAACTGTTTCAGCTTCTGCCTACCCAGTTCCAAAACTCTTTCCACAATTTCAATTAATTGTGATACCAACATCCTATTCCTCTGGTACCAATTTATGTCTATCTCGTCCTGCTATAACATAATACCACAGACTGGGTAATTTTTAAAAAGAAATTTATTGGCTCACATTTCTGGAGTGTAAGATCTAGGCGCTGGCAGGTTCAGTGTCGGGTGAGGCCATTCTCTTCCAAGATGGTACTTCGTATACTCTATCCTCTGTAGGAGAGAAGAATGCTGGATCCTCATGTAGCCAAAGGTGAAAAGGCCAAGAAAGCCTACTTCTAAAAGCTCTTTTTGCAATGGTATTCATCCATTCATGAGCGTGAAGCCCTCATGAACTAAACATCTCTTATTAGGCATCACCTTTCAATAATGTTGCATGGAAGATTAAGTTGCAACATGAATTTGGGAGGGGATAAACATCAAACCATAGCATTAAACAATATGTGGTATTGATACATAAAACTATCCTTAATTACTATATGTTGACCTTATATTCAGCAACCTTGCTAATTTTACTGATTATTTCCAATAGTGAATTTGCAGATCATTTTTAATGTTCACATTTATGATCATATTATTTGTGAATAATGACAAGTTGCTTTTTTATTGTCAGTCTTTCTCCTTTTTATATCATTTTACTCCTTGCCTTATAGGCTAGAATGTCCAGTACAATTCTGAATAGAAGTGGTGATAGATAGTAAGTAATTCTTTGTTTACTCATGATCTCAAATGATCTCAGAGGGAAAGTCTTTAATGCTTCAACATTAAATATAATGTCTGATATATGTTTATACATATATTTTGGTACATGCCTTTCATCAGATTGAGTTTCCTTCTATTTCCAATTTTTTTTTTTTTTTTTTTTGAGCTGGAGTCTCACTCTGTCACCCAGACTGGAGTGCAGTGGCCGCTCCTGACCACTGCAGCCTCGACCTGCTGGGCTCCGGCGATCCTTCCTCCTCAGCCTTCCAAGTAGCTGGAACTACAGGTGCGCGCTACCACGCCCAGCTAATTTTTGATTTTATTGTAGAGATGAGGTCTCACCAAGTTGCCCAGGCAGGTCTCGAACCCGTGGGCTCAGGCAATCCACTCACCTTAGCCTCCCAAAGTGCTGGGATTATAGGCTGAGCCACCAAGCCTGGCTTATTTCTAATTTTTTAATTTTTTTTTTAAACCATGGACTATGTTTTTCAGTTGCATCATTGAAAAGATTACATAGGAACCATAAACGACCATGAATAGCCAAAGCAATCCTCAGCAAAAGAAACAAAGCTGGAGGTATAACACTTCCAGACTTATAAACTTTACTATAAGGCTACAATAATCAAATCAGCCTGGCATTGGTATAAGAATAGGAATATGGACCAATGGAACAGGATAGAGATTCCTGAAGCAAATCCTCAATTTCTTAACTAATTCAACTTTGACAAAACCTCCATCATCAACCACTGGGGAGAGGAGAACCTATTTAGTTAATGGTACTGGGAAAACTGGCTGACCACATGCAGAAGATTAAAACAGGACCCTTACCTATCCCCATACACAAAAATCAACTCTAAATGGATCAAATACCTAAACATAAAACCTCAAACTATAAGAACCTTAGAGAACGCAGGAGACACCCTTATGGAAATTGGAACTGGCAACCCATTCCTGATCAAAACCCCAAGTGCTCCTGCCATAAGAGATAAGGTAGACAAGTGGGACCTTATCAAACTGAAAAGCTTCTGCAAAACAAAAGAAACCATCAAGAGAGCAGGGAGAGCCCACAGAATGGAAAAAATTATTTGCCAACTGTATGTCTGACAAAGGCCTAATATCCAGGATCTACAAGTAACTCAAACATGCCAAAAGGAAAAAAATAAACAGCCCCATTAAAAAGTGTGCAAAAGACATGAATAGGCACTTCTCAAAAGAAGATATGCAGGCAGTCAACAGACACATGAAAAAGTACTCAGCTTCACTCATCATCAGAGAAATGAAATCAAAACCACATTGCGATACCACCTAACCTCAGTAAGAATGGCCATTATTAATAAAGCAAACAACAGATACTGGCGAAGATGTGGAGAAAAAGGAACACTTTCACACAGCTGGTGGGAATGCAAACTAGTGCAACCTCTTTGGAAAACAGTGTGGCGATTTCTAAAAAAACTAGATGTTGACCTTCCATATGACCCAGCAATTCCCCTACTGGGAATATTCCCAGAGGAACTGAAATCATTCTACAAAAAGATACTGCACATGCATGCTTATTGCAGCACTATTCACTATAGCAGAAACATGGAAACAACTATGCTGCCCATTGACACTGCTTAGATTTAAAAAAAAATGTGGTACATATACACAATGGCATATTATTTAGCCATAAAGAATGACAAACATATGGACTTCGCAGCAACTTGGATGGATTTATAGTCTGTCATATTCAGTGATCTATCACAGAAACAAAGAACACAGTACCATATGTTCTCACTCATAAGCGGACCCTGAACATTTACAATAATACTATAAGCAAGGTATTGGCAGTAGTAGGATACTGCCGGGGGGTGGGGTGGGGGGAGGACACAACATCATTCAGGGTACCTGATCTCAAATTAGAAAAAGTGGGTACGAAAGGGAGGCCCAAACTTTACCTGTATGATGACCACTTGTATACCTAATCCTGAATTGTACCCCACATCCTTACAATAAAAAAAGATTACATAATTTGTTTTATTTTGTTAATATGACAAATTTATTTGTTTTTAGCATTTTTTGAAATAATTAGAATATTTTAAGAAGTTACAAAGCAATAGAAAGCTTCCTTAATATCATCACCTGGTTTCTTCTATTGGTGGCATCTTACATCAATATAGTGCACTATTAAAATGAGGAAACTGATTGACACAATCACCTAGACTATAGATCTTACCTGGATTCCATCAGTTTTTGCATGCATTCATTTATCTGTGTGTCTTTGTGCACATTTTATAACATTTTATCACCTGTAGTGACTTTTTAGTAGTAAATGTACCTCAAATCCCTGGAATAAGTTCAACTTGGTTGTGAGCTATTTTTTCTAGATGCTGTTGAACATTTAAATATTGAAATATGCTAGGTTCGGTGGCTCAGCCTGTAATCCCATGCCTTGGAAGGCTGAGGTGAGTGGATTGCCTGAGCCCGCGGGTTCGAGACCCGCCTGGGCAACTTGGCGAGACCTCATCTCTACAATAAATTAAAAAAATTAGCCGGGCGTGGTAGCGCACGCCTGTAATTCCAGCTACTTGGAAGGCTTAGGCAGAAGGATTGCCGGAGCCCAGCAGGTCGAGACTGCAGTGGTCGGGAGTGGCCACTGCACTCCAGTGTGGGCGACTGAGTGAGACTCCAACTCAAAAAAATAAAATAAAAATAAAAATAAAATAAATAAATAAATATTGAAATATTTCCGGTTTTCTTGCACATTAAGTTCAGGGGAAATTTTTCTTTTTAAATTTTTTTCTGTTAAAAAATTTTCCTTCTAGCAATGTTCTTATCAAGTTTTTGTATTAATATTAAATCAACTTTATAAAATAAATTAGACGAGTTCTTACTTCTTCTATTCTCTGGAAAGGTTTACAAAAAGATTTGTGCTGTTTTCCCCCTAGATAGTGAGATTCACTAGCGAAGCCAACTGGGCTAGTAATTGTTTTGTATGACTGCTTCAAATTATAGATTCCATTCCTTTAATGGTGTTAGGATTATTCAGAATTTATCTTTTTCTTGTGTCAGTTTTGTGCATTGTATTTTTTCTGGAATTTGTTAATTTTACCAAAATGTTCAAATTTATTGGCATAATATTTGCTATCATATAGTGTAATTTTTTTGGTAATGTTTTCAGTCTATGACAATGTGCTCTTTTTCATCTCTAATACTGTTGATCTTTGTGTTCTGTCTCTTGCTCTCTCATTTGATTGGTCTCCCTAGGAGTTTATCCATTTTATTAGTCTTTCAAGAAACAAATTTTAGTTTTGTTGTATATACATAGTTTTTTCCCTATAATTTCTGCTAATATCTTTATTTCTTCCTTTCTTCTTTTAAAATTCCTTGGGTTTAATTTACAACTTTCTTGCTAATTTCTTGAGATGGATCTTGAGAAAGAGTAGATCATCCTTTCTACTTTTTAAAATGTATGCCTAACATTCTTTAAATGCATATAAATATTCCTCTAAGCGTGACTTGGGCTGTATCCCAAAAATTTTGATATGCTACTTTTTTGTTATCCTTTGTTTCAAAATAGTTTCTATTTTCCATCATAATTTCTTATTTGATCCTTGGCTTAGTTATACATGTATTTTTAAATTTCCAAACAGTTGGAAAGTTTTAGTTCTCCTTTTGTTATTGGTTTCTACTTTTAATCACCTTGTAGTCAGAGTACATAGTCTATGATTTCAACCCTTTGGCATTGGATAACATTTGCTTTACAGTTCAATATATGATCAGTTTTGGTAAATGTTCTATATGTGTTTGGAAACATTGTGTATTTTGAAGCTGTTGGGTGAAGTTTTCTATATATGTCCAAGAAGGTCAACTTTGTTAGCCATGTTCTTAAAATATTTTTTATTTTTACTAATTTTTTTTGTGCATTTGTTCTATTAGCTACTAGAATATGGACATTAAACTTTCCCATTATAATAATTGACTTGTCTACTTCTTCTTGTAGTTCTCCTTTATTTACATTGAAGATATTTTATAATATAATTGTAAATTTAGGATTTTATAATTCCTTGTGAACTAATCTTTATATCATTTTGAAGTTCTCTTCTTAATTCTCATGATGATTTTTGCTTTAATGGCTAGCCCGTACAATACTAGTAAAGTTGTACAACCTTTCATTTCTTTTGTTAGTGTTTCTGCTCTTTTCCTTACAAGCTTTCTGTTTCCTTGTGTTTAGTGACATCACTAAACATCTGTAAATAGCATATAGTTGTTTTTGAAAAATCCAATTTGATGATATTTATTTTGTCAATTTTTAAATTACTGATATTTTTAGGTTTATATTCATCATCATATTCTTATTTTCCTATATGTACTTGATTCACTGTTGCTTTGTTTTAGAAGAGTTCAATAATTTTCATTATTTCTCTTTTTTCTTCATTTGTTTGGTAGTTTTCCCAATTGTATTATCCTTTCAGTGATTACTTTAGAGGTTGCAGCATATCCCTCGCTTTAAGAAAACTTACTATCAATTGCTACTTTTATTTAATTAATTCCCTCCCAATTTTTATGCTGTTGTAGTCTTGTATTTTAATTACACATACACAAACACACACTTTTATGCCCCGTGAATCATCATTATTATTTCGTAGTTCCAGTTTTTAGAGTTATGTACTCTTCTTAAAAAAAAATTAAATTCATCTCTACATAATTTATACCGGTTCTAGAAATTAATGTAGCTTAACTTTTTGTACCCAAACAGAATATTATAAACAGATGAATGATATATAACATATTAATAGGCAGTCTGTATGTAAATGATTTCATAAGTAAACAATTTGACATGTCCCTGAACACATAATAAGAACTATAAGATAGCAACATTTCGTCTTCTGTTGTCCGCCCAAGCCCACCTTCTGGAGTCAGTCCATTAAGCAGCTTTGTGTCAACTTTGACTTTCTCCAGTTATTGCTGAATACTAATGGCAAAACATTTTATTTCACTTTTATCAAGGTAAAGTTTCTTTGTTTTAATTTAAGAAACAATCATTTGTTTCAAGACAGTCCAGTGTGAGCTGAGGAAGGCAGAGAGTAGATTTATAGATGAATCAGTCTTGGTCACAGTTTTTCAAATTTTCGACTCAACTTTTACTCAAAAAAGGTTGATTTTATAAGGTAAAAAGAATCGTTGTGTTTTTCCCAGTTTATTTGAGCTATCGTTTTTAAAATTAACTTTTTAACTGATGCCTAATAAATGTACGTATTTTTTGAAAAAAATCAGTGTTTTTTTTTTCCTATTACAGCCCCATAGAAGGTGTCCCTTACTTAGAGATCTCAGTAAGAAATATTTACTCCCCAAAATAAAATGCATTATTCACTTATCAAAATTTTCAGAGAATTTGCTGCAGTTTGTTTCCTTGGGTAGAATTAGGGACTCTTTGAGGATTCCAACCTTGAAAAACACATTTTATGGCAGCAATTGTATTCACTTTATTATTTTTTCTGGTTTTTTTCCTCCCCTCTTCTCATAATAACATTTATTGATCAGGCACTGTGCTAGCTACTTTATGTTTCTAATCTCCTTTAATCATTCCTGTAGGGTAGCTGGTGTCAGCAACCATTTGGGAAGCAGTGCAAGATGGGAAAGTAGAACAATACTCTCTCTAGGGGAGGCGTATCCAATAACTGGGTAGTTTGAAAAAGCAAATATAATGATTAAAATGATACCCCAAACCCTTAATATTTTATAATAAAAACAGCACAGAGTAGAGCTGACCAAATCTTCATTGCTGGCAGGGACATACTAAAGACATATTTTTCTGCCTCAGGCATCAACATCTCAAGAGGAAAGGGGAAATGATTATGAGAAACATTGATCAGTTTTTCCACCAGTAGGTGGAAGTTTTTTGTTTATTTGCTTTTAATGTGTCTGTTTCTTTCCTTCCTCTCTGAATTCCTTGTAATGCAGGCTGATCATACTCTTTTCCCACAGCAGAATGACTGTGAAGTTTAGAAGCAACTTCATGGAATTCTTAAGTGGTTGTTTAGGGACACCTTTCATTTTTGCAGCTATTGGTATTTTACAGTCAAATATATGGGTTTTGACTTAATTCAGTTCTCATGAGAGCCCGATGAGTAAGACAGTCTAATCTCATCATACAGAGGAAGAAATGGAGGTGCAGAAAGGTAACTTGCCCCTCCTGGCTATTGTTTTGACTCTAATTAAATGCTTCAGAACTTTTCCTATTCACTCACATGTGAAAGTGTATGTGTCTTTGGGCTATATGTCCCACTTAGGGCACCATTTCAGAGGAGAAAGATTTCACTGATGAGGTCCTGGGCCAGCTTTGGACACGGTCTAGAATATTGAAATTGCTGCTCCTCTCACTGTAACACCATCATAGGGATCATCTATGGACTGGGAGAGGATAGTGTTTTTTTCATTACCTCCAAGACATTCATTTTCATGTTTACTGGCCCACACATAAAGCTTCACTAAGGATTTTGACAACTTATTTTTCTCAGCTGCTTTCCTATTTCAGTGGTGAACCTAGAAGCCATGAGCAACTGCTCTTTCGGACCTGTTAGGGATATTGCTGTGGAAATGGCTTGAGAAATACCGATGCAGGAGGCCAGAACTTGGAAAAGAAAGCAAACTGGCTCTGGCATCCAGTGGCCATACTTCAAGAACCAAAAATAAATAGATTATATATAGAGATAGAAAGTAGGTAGATAATAAATATGCCAATACCCTGTATAATAAAATGTAATAAAAAACTCTATTGATCAAATATTAAAGGCATCCACATTGGTATGAAATCCTTTATTAAGGTCAGGCCCAATGTGACAACAGAGGGTACCTGGTCCAATACTAGGGAAGGTGAGGGCCAGTTGGAAGCCCAAACTTCACCTGCAAGAAGCCTACTTATGTAGTTAATTCTCACTTGTACCTCACATCTCTATAATAAAATAAAATAAAAATGAGGCCCAAGTGGGCATTTCTGACCTGTATGACAGCTAAATGCTGACTAAATTGAATATGTCTACAACATGAGGACAATGATTTATAGATTACCTTTGATTTTCAATAACTCGTTTTTAGTTTAATAAAGCCTGTGAAGTTTTTTTATATAAAATGTTTCTTATTGAGATTTTTGCATTTTACAAGAAAGAATGCCATTCCTAAGATTTTCCAGGAGTTAGCATGTAATTGAATTAGAAACTCTTACATAAGTGAACAAGAAGCCACGGGAATAAAAGGTTAGACAGAGAAATTCTAGATGGGGCTAATTATTTTTCTCTTACTGAAGATGTTATTTGGACATATGGTCATTAGCCCTGATGATTCCACAAATCTTGTTTTTCAGGAAATAGAGAAGTTATAGCAGCCAAGTGGACTGGGTTTAGATTTGGAGGTAGACAACCTCACCACTTTATTATTATCTGATGCTTATTTCTCCATATGATAATGGAGAGTAAAAATACTTCTGTATTCTCAATAATAATGATAATAATAAATGGTTTAGTAGCTCAGTGAAAGAGAGTTGCAAATTCTAAGTTGTTAACAATAAAGATAAGGAAATAAATTTTTGCAATTAGGAAGTAAAATGTGAAGTGTAGATTATGCTCTGTGCAGGGCAGACACAGTCTCCATTTGCGTGGTCTCACGTGCAGAAAGCTCAGCCAGGAGGTAATTATCAGAAGATGAGAAAAAAATTTTCCCATTTTATATCCCTCTGGGCAGTATCGAAGAAGCCTGGAATCAGATTATGTTTTGATTTTATTGGACAACGCAGTCTCATACAATTACAGGAAGATAAAAAGAGAAAATAATTTCAGATACCTTCCCCAAACTTACAGAACTAGATCCTTAAAGAAACGGTCCTTCTATCAGTGATTGAAATATTTTTCGTCAGGTATATGATTCCTAACTATGACGCCAATCAGGATTCTTCATATTTTCCTCTGACCCTGATGTTTAGCAGTAGGACCGAGTCATATTCCCTGAATCCACTGGTGAGGATGAAGACCTGCTATCTCCACACAGAGATTTTGTTTGTTTGTTTGTTTGTTTTTTGGAGGTGGAGTCTCACTCTGTTGCCCAGACTGGAGTGCAGTGGCTGCTCCCGGCCACCGCAGCCTTGACCTGCTGGGCTCCAGTGATCTTTCCACCTCAGCCTTCCAAGTAGTTGGAACTACAGGCGCGTACTACCACACCCGGCTAGTTTTTTGATTTACGGTAGAGATGAGGACTTATGAAGTTGCCCAGGCGGGTCTCGAACCCAAGGGCTCAGGCAATTCACTCACCTCAGCCTCCCAAGGCGTGGGACATACAGAGATTTTAATGGCCCTATGGACAAAATATAAGGCACGGCTCTTGAGCAGGAAACAGAAGACTCAAGGTAGAGCCAGCAGGGGTGTATGTTTCCTCTGGTTGTATTCCTTGTCTTCTCACAGGAGCTTCATGGGAGTAATTTCTTTTCTTTCTTTTTTCTTTTTTTTTTTTTTTTTGAGTCAGTCTCACTCCGTCGCCCAGGCTGGAGTGCAGTGGCACGCTCACGACCACCCCAGCGTCGATCTGCTGGGCTCAGGTGATCTTTCCGCCTTAGCCTTTCAAGTAGCTGGAACTACAGATGTGTGCCACCATGCCCAGTTAATTTTTTGTGTGTGTGTGTGAGAAAGTAAGATTTATTAAGAAGACAGAAAGGCTTCTGCAGCGGGAGGGGACCCAAAGAGGGCTGGTCAATTTTTTGATTTTTTTTTAGAGACAAGGTCTCACCATATTGCCCAGGCTGGTCTTGAACTCGTGGGCTCAGGCAATCCTCTCACCTCTGCCTCCCAAAGTGCTGGGATCACAGGCATGAGGCACCATGCCTGGCTAATTGTGCTGGTTTCTAGTAGATAGAGATAGTAGTAGAGGCCTGTGTGTTTTCAGATGGAGTGGAGATTAGATCCTCTTCCCACTGATACAAGTTCCAGATTGCTAGCAGTTTAAGGCGTGGATAAAAATGGTCAAGTCTCTGTTTGATGGTCAAGGCTGGGGAGCTTCCTCTCTGGAAAGTGCCACAGGTCCATCTCAAAATGAATAGCCTCCACGGGGGACACATCCTGTGGACACTGAAGGCTATGCCTAGCTTCAAACTGTGCTCTGGTCATGTATACACAATCCCTGTGTCTAGGGACTTCTAAGATCTATGTTTCAAGTTAGCAGGTCACTACATTAATCTCTAAGGGCATAGGTAATGGGTATCTCTGGTCAGCGAAAGTGAAGAAGGTTTAGACCACAGTGTTTCTGGAACTGCAGTCCCTAAATAGAGCACTCAAATAAAGAGCCTCATTCGAAGACCAGACAGTGACTCTATAATGTACCTGGTCATTAGATTTCCTCAGAAGTAACTTCTGTATGTTCTTTTTTTTCCTTTTAATTTCTTTATTTTAAAGGTGTGGGGTACAATTCAGGGTTAAGTTTACAAATATTCATTATGCAGGTACCCTTGTTGATGAGGTGTGCCTCCCCCCTCCCCAGAGAGATTTCCACCACTGCCAATTCCACTTCCCTGCCCCCCTCCTGGCAGTTTCCTGCTACTGCCAATCCTTTTCTTATAGTATTATGACAATTGTTCAAGGTCCGCTTAAGAGTGAGAACATGTGATACTCAGTTCTTTGCTTCTGTGAAAGATCACTTAGTATTAGAGACTCTAAGTCCATCCAAGTTGCTGTGAAGTTCATGATTTTGTTCTTCTTTATGGCCGCGTAATATTCCATTGAGTATATGTACAATATTTTTTAAAATCCAGTCCTCTTTTGTGGGCAGCACGATTGGTTCCATGTTCTGTAGAAGTAACTTCTGACATCCTCCATCAGGCAATCTCTAGGCCCCCTTAACACCTGTACTAGCTGGACAAAGGGTGAAAATTATGCTGCCTTGGCAAAGACTGTGACTCATCACCAGAGAACACTGCATGCTTCCTGCTTTCCAACAATGTGTGAAAACACATGAGGGCTGACTGTTAGAGTTATTTTTATTTTTTTCTGATTCAAAACGTCCCTTGAGTATATGATTACACAGCTGGAAAGTGCATAAATGCATAACAAAGAAATTTTAAAGCCACATACAATCCCACTACTAGATTCTGAAACATTGTCCTGTATTCTCCTGAACTTTTCTCTAGGTATAAATGAACTGGGATCAGCTGCACTCAGAGCCCACAAGCCCAGGTTCACTCGCATGGAAATTCTCTCTGCATTCTACCTGAAAAACCAGATCTTTCTGACTCACTGTTTATGCACACAAACACACACACACACATAAACACACACGTATATTCATTTAAAATGCCTAGTGTTAAATTTTTAAAAAACCTGATGACTTGTAGAACTGACACATTCCAAAATGTGTACTTATATGGACACCATACAGGCCAAATCTGTCTTATGAGTACATGATAAATCTAACAATTAATTTATAGAAAACGTTTAGAATTTATTTTATTTTATTTTTAGGGATAGGATCACTCAGGTTGGATGGAGTACAGTGGCACGATCATAGCTCAATGCAGCCTTGAACTCCTGGGCTCAAGTGATCCTCTCTCCTCAGCCTCCTGAGTAGCTAGGACTACAGGCACATGCCACTGTAAAACAGGGTCTTGCTAAGTTGCCCAAGCTGTTCTTCAAGCATTGGGATTACAGGTGTGAGCCACTACACCTGCCCTTAGACATTTTTCATAGATGTGTAGCAGTTGAAAAACATCAACACTCTATAGAAACTTTAAAGGAAAAATTATAAATTGTAATTAAAATTCTGAATAAATGTCTTGAGGGTAATCAGATCTTGAACATCTTTCTCATCTGAACCTTCAAAGACTTGAAATACAATGACCAAATTGCGGATGAACACATTAAAAACACCACCAAATACAAAATGGTTCCTCTACAAAACCACCAACCAAACACAGAGAGCATGACAGTAGGTGATGAAGACAGAACAAAATTTCAGTTCGGAAAAAGATGCTTTATAATAGGATATTAAACTATCTCCTTTCAATATTTTCTGAGGACACTTTACTTATTATTAATGCATCTGACTTTGCTACTTCTTTGTATTGCTGCTGCATTAAAATCTAAGACAAGTGATTAATTCTTGAAGCTCTTAATATCTTTTCAATCTCCTCTGGGAAGGTTAGAAAGATAGTAATGTTATATACATAAATAACCAGCAGGGAGGAAAGGTGCACCACTACATTAAGAAACATCTGACTGTCCTAGCTTTTTAAAATCATTTTAAGAAAGAGGAAGTTTATTAAAGGAAATTTTAAAAATCAATAATAATAAAAAATAATATTTTATGTGACTTTAGAGTTTACAAGCATTATCATAAATTTCCATAGCCGGGCTCGGTGGCTCAGCCTGTAATCCCGCGCCTTTGGGAGGCTGAGGTGAGTGGATTGCTTGAGCCCGCGGGTTCGAGACCCGCCTGGGCAGCAAGACCTCATCTCTACAATAAATCAAAAAATCAGCCGGGCGTGGTAGCGCATGCCTGTAATTCCGGCTACTCGGAAGGCTGAGGTGGAAGGATTGCTGGAGCACAGCAGGCGAGACTGCGGTGGCCGGAAGCGGCCACTGCACTCCAGTCTGGGTGACAGAGTGAGACTACAAATTAAAAAAAAAAAAATTTCCATTTAATTCTTATTTGTTTTTAATTGGAGTCTCACTATGTTCCCCAGGATGGAGTGCAGTGGCACATTCATGGCCAATGCAGCCTCAACCTCCTGGGCTCAGGTGATCCTTCTGTCTCAGCTTTCCAAGTACCTTGAACTACAGGTGTGTGCCACCACGCCCGGCTATTTTTTTTTTTTTAAATTTACTGTAGAGATGAAGCCTCTCTGAGTTGCCCAGGTTTATCTCAAACCCCTGGGCTCAGGCAATCCTCTAGCCTCCGCCTCCCAAAGTGCTGGGATTACAGGCATGAGCCACCATGTCTGGCTCCATTTAATTCTTAAGCAATTTGTAACATAGATATTTTTTATTTTTCCTACTTCATAATTTGCTAAATTCATTTAAGTACATAAAAATACCATACAGCAATTGAAGGATAACTCAGCAGGCCTCTTAGTCTAATTCAGTGATTTTCAACCTGAGTGACATTGGAAATGTCTGGAGGCATTTTTGGTTGTCACTACTAGTGCTATTGGCATCTAGTAAGTAGAGACCAAGGATGCCTTTTTTTTTTTTTTTTTTTTTTTTTTGAGTTGGGGTCTCACTCTGTCTTCCAGGCTGGAGGGCAGTGGCATGCTCACGGCCACCGCAGCCTCAACCTGCTGGGCTCAGATGATCCTCTGCCTCAGCCTTCCAAGTAGGTGGAACTACAGGCATGCGCCACCACACCCAGCCAATCTTTTAATTTATTGTCGAGGTGAGGTCTCACCACGTCGCCCAGGCTGGTCTCAAAGCCATGGGCTCGGACAATTCTCTCACCTCGGCCTCCCAAAGTGCTGGGATTATAGGCCTGAGCTATGGTGCCCGGCTTTGGGGATACTTCTAACAATGCACAAGACAGCTCCCACAACAAAGAGTCCTCCAGCCCAAGTGTTATTAGTGCTGAGATTGAGAAATGCGAATATGTTCTACACTTTCATTAAGGTCCTGATGAAATTCTTAAAACTTGGCACGGCAATTTGTCTAAATAGCATCTTTCTCTTATTGTTCTTGCTATCGGAACTCCATTTTATTCAAGGAAGGTCACCTTATTCTCAGTTTAGGAGTACATATTGACTAGATAGATTAATCATGGTAATTCTATCTCCTACTAGTAATTGATTTTAGAAATGGATATGTGGCCTGATTCTGCCCAATGAGACATGAGGGAAGATCTGCTAGAGGGAACGATTCTGGGCGATATGGCCTTACTCTTAAAAATAGACCTTAGAAGAGAAAACTGCTCTCTTCCTTGGGGACATTTCCAGGTTTGTATGTGACTCTTGACCCTATTTTAACCACCTAGTGACCCCAAGGAGCCCGACTCATCTCAGGACTTGTGGGTAAAAGGCAATAAATATTCCTTATTGTTGAGAAATTTTTTTTTGGGTTTTTTTTTTTTTTGGTATAACAGCCAGACTCATCCTAAAGTATCCAGCCCTGCTACTCTCATTGCCATTGCTCTAGTTGTAAATCTTTAAAACTTCCACCTTCTGTGTCCTCTATCATTCCTCTTTTTTCTGTTTTCTTCCTTGTGAAAGAGAGCTCTCTATCACTCTGTCTATAATAATTCCAAGTTAAATTCTTAAACTGTAAGTCTTTCTTTTCTTCTCTTCCCATTGTCCCCTTTTACAATCAGTCTGTTTCATCTAATATACAAATTTCTGTAACTGCAGAAGGCTTTCTCTGCAACTGCCTTTGAATATGACTATAATGGACTCAGGCTGCTATAGTATAAGACGGTTCATAAATTAAACTGGGGAAAAAAACCTGTCATCCAGATTCTACTTGAATTGCTTCCTTTCATGTTCCTACTGCAAAATGGCTCTTTGCCTTGGGGATCAAACTAAGACCTCCTACATTTGCTGGTGTCTCTCTTATGTCCTCAACCTGAAGGGCATAATACCTTAAAGTGGTAGCCAGGACCCTGTGTCTAGGTACTGTTGCCAATACACTTTCACTTTGGCTTAAATAAATTCCCTCAGCTCTCTTTAAGGATGGACTCTTCTAAAATGTGGTAGGAAAGTCCATGTTGTTCCTCTGTTTATGTCAACATTCCAATTTCTGGTAGTCTTAAAAAAGTTATCCTCCTCGTCACCATTTGTCTCCCACAAGTCCAGGGGCAGGTCTGTAATTAAGATTCATAATGACATGGTCCGTGGAACACACGACTACTCTCTCGCTCGTCAATGAAACCTGAGAGGCAGGGAACTGCAAGGAAAGTAGTTAATTTTTGAATTCATAATTCAAGTAGACAACCAGTACAGATACAAGGCCAGCTCGGTTCCTAGCATTTTTACAGTCTGTATTTATAGCTTAAGCTTTGGAGTTTGCTATTAACAGCAAACTACATAACTTACAAAGCATTCTATAAGATTTGAATTATGTTTCGTTAATAACACTCATTGTTTGCATATTCTTGGTACCCGTTACCTGTAATTTTCACTTATTATTCACTCTAAGCAAGGGAGCTAGCAGAGGTTACTACAAAATAAAACATTATTCATTGTGATAAATCAATAGCCGATGGGTACAACAAAACAAAAGAGTGTACTGGTTATGGCTACAAGATTATTAAAATTGTATTTCTTTCTTTCTTTCTTTTTTTTTTTTTGAGTTGGAGTCTCACTCTGTTGCCCAGGCTGGAGTGCAGTGGAATGCTCATAGCCACCGCAGTCTTGACCTGCTGGGCTCAGGCAATTCTTCCGCCTCAGCCTTCCAAGTGGCTGGAACTACAGGGATGCACCACCACGCCCAGCTAATTTTTTGATTTATTGTAGAGATGGGGTCTCGCCAAGTTGCCCAGGCTGGTTTCGAACCCATGGGCTCAGACAATCCTCTTACCTCGGCCTCCAACAGTGCTGGGATTATAGGCATGAGCCACCACACCGGCTTAACATTGTGTTTCCAACTGTAACTACTGATCACAGAAATTATTAACAATCTATTTTCCTAACAATGTGAATACAACCATGGGGTCAGTGACTTGTTCTGTTCCAGAGAGGGGCAGCACAGTCTTGTAATTCCAAGGAATGTGGGTGTGTGCAGAGCAGTATTTGTAAGCAACCAAAACATTACAGCAGTAGTAGCTCTCCTCATTAATATGACATTAGAACACATAACAACCATGTCCCAGGGTGTTAACCCCAACTTAACTATGCAAATAGTAGCTCTGTAAGATAAAACAGATCGAAGAATGTGATAATGCCAGAGAAGAAAGGTTCAAGTGATACTGAAATTATTTGTAGAGAAGCTAAGAACTAAATTCATTGATATATGTATGATGAGACAACAAGGGATGCCAAAATGATTTAGAAAAAAAAATCCCTACTTAAGAGAAGACAGTCACTGAAATTGCTAGCAAAGGAAAAAAAAAAAAAAAAAAGGGTAAACCCAAAAAATTCTAGAGATATCACACCTCATAGAGCTTCTGGAATTCATAGGCTTTAAATCTCTGGACCATTATTTGAATTAAAATTAATAGCGGAGACTTCCTGATCTAGGCAAAGAAAATATATTTTTTTCTTCCAAAACCAGATGAAGGAAACTAAAAAACCTATGCGAGGCACCCCTCCACTGAAAGTATATGTCTTGTGACCAGGGAAAATGATTATGAGAGAGGATGTTCATCAAGTTTAAATCTTCCATTTGCCTACACTTGTCCCTCAGTGTGGTAAGTCACTGAGTTATGAATGGAGTTTGTTCAACTACCATAGTCCCTCTTACCCACCTGAGCTTCTTAAATCCCCTTCTAGCAGAGAAATACTCTTGTAGGAAATTATAATTACTAAAAGGGGCATCAGAACTCTCGTATTGAGGTTAAGTCACTGTCTCCAGCAGTAAATGTTATTTTTGAAAAGTAAAACAAATCATATTTGTGTCCATTAAATTCATTGTAAAGTTTTAAAATGTGCTCAGTCTCTAAAGGTTTTATTGTCCCCAGCTTTAATGATGTATAATTGACAAATAAAAAATGTATATATTTAAGGCATGCAATATAAAGTCTTGACACATGTATACACTGTGAAATGATTGCCATAATAAAGCTAATGAAGCCATCTATCACCTCGCATAGTTATCATTTCTTTTTTGTAGTGAGAACATTTACTACACAGCAGGATGGTCACTGCTGTGGGCTGCCTGTTTGGTGACAGAAGCCCAGCTAGTAGCAGAAGTGAAAGTAAAACAGCTTGAAGATAACTTACAATTAGAGAAAAAAAAATTTTTTTTTAAGTTCCATGTATTCCTCTAGGGCAATGCAAAAAAAAAGAGAAAAGAGAGAGAGAGAGAGAGAGAGAGTTCTATGGTCAGAAGTCAGCTTAACTAAAAGCTGATATTCAGGATATAATTATTTTAAAGGCCTCTCTGCTTTTTTCCTCTTTGAAACGCTGTTTCTGGAAAAAAAATTTTTTTCTTCAGTCAACTGAAACATCCTTTTAAGAATATTTTATGTTTGGACCCTCTGTTTGGTTGCTTTTCTTATTGGCATGATTTTTGCCTCTAAGACTTGTTTTTCCTTTTCCTTCCTCTTCTGCTCCTTCTCCCTTTTGATATTTTTCATACCACATGAAAAAAATCTAGGGAAGACTTCTAGAGGTCCCAAGACCTCCTAAAGAATACAGAAAAATGTGTATTTTTGTGGGGAGAGTTTCTGCCTTCTTTGTGGAGTCCCAAGAGTTGTGGGAAGTTTTCTATCAGATCTAAAGCTTTGCTCTTTTGCATTGGGTTCTGTGATCTCTTTGGCTTCTGAGGGTACCAGAGGTTACTTTGTACAAGGAGAGAACATGACCTTTGAGTTCACAATGTCTGACAGGTCACTGGCGAGGGCTGCAGTTTTAGAGGTGGCTGAAAGCATTTAAAATCAGTGGTTATTACTGTGCATCTAGATAAGAAAAGCATGGTTTGGTCATGTGGAGGTTATGGAAACACTTGCCAATGAGGAATAAGACTCCCATGGGGGTTGGGCTGATCACAGAGTTGGCTGATGGGCATTGGTTTGCCCTGCCGCCTTGGGGGAATGTCCTTGCAGTGAGGTGCACTGTGGAAGCACTGCACTATCCAGTCTCCTGGCATTTCTCTCTCTTAGGGGTCCCAGGATTCAGTGTAAAAATAGAATTCTTAATTTTGGGGGATCTACATGTTCTGTCTCCCAGCTAGTCCTGGCCTTTACATTTGCAAATATTAATATTAGGCCCTGGAAGCTACAAATACTTTCCTTGCCCTTTTCATCAAAGAGCTCCACCCTGAAGCCAGTAATCTAATTAAGAAAAATAGCTAAATTGAAAAGACCACCTATCAAATTAAATCAGTCTCCAAAATACTACTTTCTGGCATTCATCTGGCTATTTTGAAACTCGTTTTAAAGGAAATTTACATTTGTAAAGGAGATCTTCATTTGTAAGAACATCTCTGATGTGCTTAAAGTTTATATAACAAGGTACCTTTGTTTAAGGTACTCGTCCTGAGTATGTTTTCTTAATTGGGCCTTTTTCTATATCTTTTGTCTCAGCAAATCACGGTATTTAGATCTAAGCTCCGTGAACCTTTGAGACATAAATTTTCACCTAAGAGCTATAGGTCTTTGCAAGTGTAAATTTAAAGTTGTCTAGCTAACAATTGTTTAGAGCAGTTGAACAGGTAATAGAGAGATTGATAAAGTGAGGAGAGGAGCTACTTGAAAACTGGCAAAAGAGGAAACTTAAAAAGCTATAAGATCTGCTTCTGACTGTGTGTGTGTATGCATGTTTATATGTGTCATGAATATGTGATATTTCATTACCAAAACATATGCACGAGCTCTAATTAATTGCCTTAAAGAAAAAGTAGACGACGCTGTAGTAAAAAAGAAAAGAAAAGAAAAAAACAAAAAAAAGGAAAAGTAAGTGCTTAAATCAAATATTTTATCAGGAAAAATAGAAATGAATTCAAATACCTTTTAGTTTTTGTGACTTTAGTAATCTTTAGCAAATACAACTAGTTTAAAAATTGTTGGTAAAATAAAATAAGAATGTCTTCAGTATTATCAGAATTAAGTATAGTTCAGACGTTTTTGACCTAGATATACGAGTAAGATAGGTTTAGGCTATCTCTACTAGATGTTTTAAGGTTATAAAACTGTTGCTTCTATGATATTTTTGATACTTGTTTGATTTTCTGTGCACTCATGTCTTAAAGTCGTTTAATTTTTGGTTCTAAACAAATGGCCATGGTAAGGGCTGGGGACATATGGAGTTCTCTGACCTAAATGTGCCTCCTGGCTATGCTAGGAAGGGTCAGACATTGTCTTCATAGCACTGTCCTGAGCTCTATACTTGATGTATCAGGATTTAGATGGGCTCTGTCCTTCATAGACATCCTTGGGTACCACATGGTTACTTCAGATCTAGGATGAATGGCAAAGACATTAAGGAGAGTACTCATAGCATAATTCCAAAATTCTTTATAGTAATTCAAAATCTCTTTTGAGGCAGGGTCTCACTCTGTTGCCCAGGCAGGAGTGCAGTGGCATGATCAGGGCTCACTGCAGCCTCAACTTTCTGGGATCAGGGAATCCTTCCACCTCAGCCTCCCAAGTAGCTGAGACTACAGGAATATGCCATGACACCTAGCTAATTTTTAAAATTTTTTTTTGGTAGAGATGAGGTCTTACTATGTTGACCAGGCTGGTCTTGAACTCCTGGCTTCAAGCAATCCTCCTACCTCCATCTCCCAAAGTGCCTGGATTATAGGTGTGAGTCACCACACCTGGTCATAGCTCAAAATCTTAAAATTATGTTATGTTAAACGAGATGAAGACTAAGCCTGATCTTTTTTCTCTTATCCAGATTCCTAACTAAGAGGACTGGGGAATCACTGTCTGATAAGGACTCACCAAACAGGTTTTTATTACCCTATTGTTTTCCAACCTGACTCTGGCATAGCATCATATAACAAAGAGGGAAGTCAAAGTGTTTTATGGCCCAAAAGAGTCATCTCTTGTGATTACTCGACTTCCAGGGCCTTGTAGGACATCTGTCTATCTTCTCTGAAGTCTGCCACATCTTAACTTCATCTACATATCAACAAACCTAGAGTATCACCCTAAGTCTCAGCAAAACCTCTTATCTTTTGATAAGAACTACATATGCCAGTCACAGTGACTCAAACCCGTAATTACAGCACTTTGGGAGGCCAAGGTGAAAGGATTGCCTGAGCCCATAAACAACTTGGCGAGACCTCATCTCTACAATAAATTTTTAAAAATTAGCTAGGGGTGGTAGTGAGCACTTGTAGTACCAGCTACTTGGAAGACTGAGGTGGAAGGATTGCTGGAGCCCAGCAGGTTGATGCTGGGGTGGCTGTGAGTGTGCCACTGCACTCCCAGCCTGGGCAACAGAGTGAGACTCCAACCCAAAAAACGAAAAAAAGAGCTACGTATTACCAGTCAAGAAATCTTTGAATCTGTTTATGACCTGCAAGCCTTCACTTGGAAATGTCCCTCCTTCCTGGGCCAAACCAATGAAAATATCCATGCATTGATTTATACTTTCTTATAACTTACACTTTCCTAAAGTGTATATAATCAAGCCACCATTCAGCCACGGTAGGCACTTGTTCTCTCCTGAGGATGGGTGTACCTGGGCTTAAGTCCTCAAGTTTGACTCAAGAATAAGCTATCTTAAAATATTTTAGAGTTTGGCATCTTTTCATCAACATAAGTAATTGATGATCATATAACATCTGAGTCATTTTTAGGTAAGTTAAATTACTGAAACATTGATTATTAAACATAAGTTTAAGTGTACCTATTTAGTCATCTTATTTCTATATGGCATAGAAAACTACATATATTTACATCTGTTAATACATAGGACACTTGAGGAAATATCTTTCTAAAAGATTATGAAATGGCTTTCATCTATAAATACTGATATAAAACAGTTTTAAATTACTTACTTTCTAGGTTTTCCACTGGAAATTAGAGTTACTAAGAGTTAAAATAGTAGCTACTATAATTAAAGCTACTAGATATAAGAATCAATTTTATATACAGAGCATATAAAGATAGCAAGATGTGTTTTTGGTGAAGAAGTTTATTTAAAAAGGCATGAGGAAGCGGTTTTTGCTCACAGAAAGTAATTTTTTCTAGTTTAGAGGTTTTATAAAGGCTGTTTCAAAATAAAGAAAGAAATGATGCAGGTGAAACTGAATGGATCTAAAAAGTTAAAGAAAGAAAAAAATAGAAAACATTTCATAAAAAGGTATAAAAGGTTTATGGAAATCTTATCTTGTGTGGCCAAAAGCTGACTGAGATTGGATGAATTTATTTCTAAGGTTTTATTAAAATTTGCTTTAGCATTGATAATACACTAATATAAAAGTGAAATTTAGTTTTCTTTTTTGAAGAAGATTTTCATATAGTATTAATAAGAGATAATACTTTTTTTTGTTTGTCTTTTGAGTGCAAACTGTAATTTAAAAATAGGTGGAGAGAGCCATGGACTCATCCCAACAGAGTGGAAATCTTTTTTTTGAGTCAAAGTCTCACGCTGTCACTCAGCAGAAGTGCAGGGGCACACTCACGGCCACCGCAGCCTCAACCAGCTGGGCAGGTGATCCTTCCATCTCAGCCTTCCAAGTAGCTGGAACCACAAGCATATGCCACCATGCCTGGCTAATTTTTTGATTTATTGTAGAGACGAGGTCTCGCCATTTACCCAGGCTGGTCTCGAACCCCTGAGTTCAGACAATCCTCTTGTCTCCTGTGTGGAAATCTTTAGATTTTTTTTTTTAATCCAAAATGTTTATTGGGATGGTTTCCCACTCATCTTGATTGGGGTGCTTTCAGCGCTGCTTCCTTCTGAAGGAACATCATTCTGTGAACCTTGCTTTTCCTGCTGTAGGCTGACAGCAAACAGTGGAGCTGCCAACACACAAAACTACTGTTTGTACCAGGTTGAAGATCGTGGTGATTTTATAGCATCCTGGGCATTTCATGTATTTCATGTCCACGAAGTAGGAGCTGAGGCTCTGCACCAGACACTTCTTTTTGTGTTTCCTCTTCTCCTTTTCTGGAGAGAGATGAAGGAGATGCTTTTCAAGAGGCATGTTTTCATGGGTAGGCTGTCAGCACAGGAAAGTGATTTTTAAAAAAAATGGAACAAATAAATGTAAATAGATGGGGTTAAAACAAAGCCCTTAATAAAACACTATCCAAGGTTAGGTAAACTGAAGGGAGCCCCTGCTAGTCCCCCAACCTTAAAGGGCACCAAATGTGTTGTTTTTATCCTCAGTTGGAAATTTTTTTTCTAATTTTAAGGAAACAAAAATTACAATGAGAAAGCTGATCAACAGTTGTCTGGAGCATTGTTGAAGCAGATTAATCAAGATAAAGATGAATGAAAACATCCAGGTTCCTTGACTCGACCCACTGTGGGGATCCAAAGCCTTTTTCACAAGACAAGTAAAATGGTCTAGGGGTGGAGAAGAGAAATTTCTAGGACTAGAACATAAGAATATAATGGTTGACAGTGTGAGATAAGCATTTCAATGGTTCATTTTCAGAGCTTGCATAGCAGGCTTATAGGTAGGACAACTGCAAGAAGTACATGTTCCTGGAAAGGCCCTGAACAAACAGGATGGAGGGAACGATGTGTTACCCTGGGGAAACAGAAGCCTAAGACGACCAAGAAAAAGTGGGGGAGGGCACAGATTGAGTAACCTAAACATCCCCTCCCCTGGACAGTCCCCACCAAGAAAGCCTGTCAGAACTGTGGCAGAAAGGGGGCTGGTAGCAGTTAAAGGTATTTCCTTTTGAAAGTCAAGCAGCAAGCTCTAAAGACCTGCCAGGCTGGTTTTGCTCAGCCTGTAATCCCGTCCCTTACCTAAACAAAGGTATAAGACCCCTCTTCTCCAGTTCTGGGGGGCTTGGCCTGGGAGCATTAGCCCGTCGAGTTCACTGGCGTAATAAAGTTGCCACTTCCTATAATAGTCTCGGTGTCATGACTTCTCTGTCTTCCTGCTACAGAACCAATGGTCAAAGGGGTCAAGAGACCAATCAGGTTCTGACCCATGCTCCACAAACCCACCAATGGAGAAGGGATATGCCACCTTATTCAATCCAGCCCCCTAAAGTTAAACCGGAAAGGAACTCGGGATAATCTTATAAGGAAAAATAAAACTTAGGGATTGGGCTACCCGCCTTGGATCCCCTCCCACTGTGGGAGTTTTTCTGTCCCCTAAATAAATCCTGCTTACAAAAAAAAAAAAAAGACTTAGGAATGTCTGGGAAGATTGTAATCCCATAGTACTAAGCCAATAAGGAATCAGGGGGATAAATTGCTTGCTCTGACTGTACTGGGTGTGACTGCCTACCAGACACTTGGTTTTGCAAGACCACCATCAAAGTCTCACTCCAGCTGTACCTTGTGTCTCTGTGTCCGTTCTTTGATTTTGGATGGACAAAATTTTTTCACAAATTTGGGGACTCATCTAAGATATTTTGCATCTGTGAGAGGGGGACCCCAGGAGAGAGGGAGATGCATCCCACCTGATTTTGGGTGGTCTGCTCCGCCTGGCTGTCTTGGCTTCTTGTAGGACCATAGATACACTCGAAACTATTGTTCCAAGGACGGTGGAAGTGACACGGGGGAAAAGGAGCAGGCATGGCAGCAACTAGGCAAACTCATGCATGTGCCAAGGTAGGAAAATCAGACTATGAGTACTGCCGTGGTGGTTGGGCATTTTTGGAGATTGAATGTGTGTGACTGAGATGTATCCTAGATATGAAGCAAGTGCAGAGTCTCAGTTCCATTCTCCCATGAGGGAAACGGCCAGAGACAGACCAAGTGGGTCCTAAGTGTGCAAGAAACCTCCAATATGGAAGGTTGGGTCCATAGGGAAACTCAGGCACCGAGATTATCTACCTAACCAAAAATGAGGAACAAAAATTCTAGGTCTAGGGAATCAAGGAAGACAGACGGAGAGGGAACTCTCCCCGGCATTCTCCCCAATAGATCATTAAGGGAGATGTTAAAACAGTGGGGAAGTAGTCCTTGGACAAAGAACAAGGAAAAATGAAAGATGATTAAATACTGTTGTTTTATCTGGACCAGGGAGCCATTTCACAAACCTTCAGTTTTCTGGCCACCGTTTGGCTCAGAGTCAGTGGTCCTCGATGTCAATGACAAGGCTTTATCCTCACAGGAGGAAAAGATTATGTTCTTTGCTGGCTGTCAGGAGCAAGCTCCATGTTTCCCTCTCAAGACCAAGGGGACAGGTCTTAGAAAAAATACTGGGACCTCTTTTTTTGTTGTTCCCCCTTACGTCTCACAAAATGGGGAACAAGGAAGCCAATGTCAGTCAGAAGGCTTGGAATCCCATGAGAATTCTGAACCTACTGCCCCTGTAAGTCTCTACCCAAATCTAAGGAAGAAATTAGAACAATGTAAGAAGGACCTAGAAAACTTTCCCTTCCTTTCAAAGGTCCCTGTTGAGACCTCTTAAATGTTTTCTCTCAGAGAGGTCCCCATAGGACAGGGAGAAATTGGATACATAATGCTCCTCTGATGGGCACCAAAGTCAGAAGTTTCCAAAAGTAAATGAAGTCATTATTGGAGGACGCCCTTGGGCTGGCATATCAACTCGATCAATTCTTTTTTTTTTTTTTTTTGAGTTGGCATCTCTCTCTGTCGCCCAGACTGGAGTGCAGTGGCATGCTCCTGGCCATCGCAGCCTTGACCTGCTGGGCTCCATGATCCTTCCACCTCAGTCTTCCAAGTAGCCAGAACTATAGGCGAATGCTACCACGCCCAGCTAATTTTTTATTTATTGTAGGGACGAGGTCTTACCAAATTGCCCAGGTCGTCTCGAACCCGCGGGCTCAGGTAATCCATTCACCTCGGCCTCCCAAAGTGCTGGGATTACAGGCTGAGCCACTGAGCCCAGCCTCGATCACTTCTTAGGGCAGCTTTTACACTTGGGCTGAGATGATATCCATAATGAACATCCTATTTACAGGGGAAGAGAAGGGAATGATTAGAAGGACCACAATGTCTATCTGGGAAAGGCAACAGCCTCCTGGACAAGGGTGTCCTGCCTGTGGAACGAAAGCTTCCAAATTTAGGTCCCAACTGGGACAATAATGACCCTAGAGTTTGGGCTCAGATGCAGGATCTCAGGGAGTTAATAATTAAAGGAATCAAGAAATCCACCCCAAGATCTCAGAAATTTCCTAAGGCCTTTATAATTCAACAGGAGAAAGAAGAGGCCCCTTCTACCTTTTTGCAAAGGCTGAGGGACTAGATGAGGAAATATTCTGGTTTAGATCCAGAGGACCCAGTAGGACAGGACTTCTTAGAGGTCAATTTTGTAACTAAAAGCTGTCCTGACATTACAAAGAAATTGCAAAAATTTGACGGGTGGAATGAAAAACCAATTGAGGAATTACTAAGAGAGGTCCAAAATGTGTTTGTAAGGAGAGAGGAGGAAAAACAGAAACAAAAGGCAAAAATTATGTGTCCACTGTGGAAAAAGTAATGGAAAAGAAATTAGACTGAAATCTTCCCCACTGGAAAGGGGGAAAATTTAAAGCCCACTCAAAGGACAAAGGGGGCTCCCAAGGGGTAACCACCCTGACTACAAAATTTTCTCACAAAGTACAAGTGTGGGAAACATGACCATTTCAAGAGAGAATGCCTCAAATGGAAAAAGGAAGAAAAAATAATCCCCCGTGACTTTTGATGATGGTTAGGGGGGTCAGGGGTTCCCTTCAACAAGATCCCACCAGGAACCCTTGATAAATTTTAAGGTAGGACCTAAAGAAGAAGAGGTGACATTTTTAATCGATATTAGAGCTGCCTGCTCCTCCTTGACATATTAACCTCAAGGCATGGAACTCTATAGCAAAATTGCTTGTATTGGGGGTTAAGGGAGAAGGATCTCAGGTTCTAATATTCAAAAATATGATAATTAAATTAGGAATGCAAGATGTGGAATGGTCCTTTTATTTGTCCCAGAAACAGGGACAAACCTCTTGGGTTTATAATAATAAGTCTTGGCCTGGAACTAGAAATAGAAGGCGGACAAATAAAGGTGGTAATGGCCTCCTAATGGAAGAGGAAGAGAACAGAATCAACTCTCTTGTGTGGGTCAGAGAAGGGAACAGAAGGAGACTAAACATTACCCCATCAAAAGTTAAATTGAAACAGCCAGGGGAAATAATTTGTAGAAGGCAATATCCCATTCCCACTGAAGGTAGAAGGGGCCTACAGCCAGTGATTGTGGGTCTCATTGGGGTAGATTATTGGAGCCCTGTATGCCACTATATAATACCCCTGTTCTTCCAGTTAGGAAGTCTGATGGGACCTATCGATTAGTACAAGACCTAAGGGTTATTAATCAGATTTTTCAGGCCTGACATCCTGTGATTTCCAACCCCTACACTCTCCTTAGCAAAATTTCCTGTGAACATACATGGTTCAGTGTGGTGGACTTAAAAGATGTATTTTGAGCATGCTCCCTAGACTCCGAAAGGAGAGACCTCTTTGCTTTTGAATGGGAGAATCCTATAATTGGAAGAATACAGCAGTACCGCTGGATGGTACTACCACAGGCTTCACTGAAGCTCCAAATTTATTTGGTTAGATTTTAGAAACTGTTCTGGAGGAAATTCAGCCTATGGCAGGAACCCAACTGTTACAATATGTGGATGAGTTATTAGTCTCTGGAAGGAAAAGTAAGGCAGTATCAGAGATTACTATTAGTCTGCTCAACTTTCTGGGACAAAAATGGTTATGAATTTCAAGGAAAAAACTACAATTTGTAGAAAAAGAGGTTAAATATCTAGGCCATTTAATTAGTGAAGGAAAATGATGAATAAAGCCAGAAAGAATAGTGAGCATAGTAAATTTGGCCCTGCCTAAAACCAAAAGGAACTTAGAAAGTTTCTAGGGTTAACTGGCTATTATTGGCTGTGGACTGAGTCTTATGCCCAGAGAATAAAAATTTTATATTTAAAACTGTTAGAAGAAGAACCTGACCCCTTACAATGTCTTCAGAAGAAGAGCAGGTTATAGAGGAATTAAAATGGGCCCTATTATAGCTCCAGTCCTGGCCCTTCCATCCCTAGATAAGTCATTTCACTTGTTTGTCACAGTAGATCAAGGTGTGACCCTAGGGGTACTTACCCAGACTTGGGGAGGGAAAAGACAGCCTGTTGCCTTTGTTTCTAAACACCTTGACCCCATCTGTCGGGGATTGCCTGAATGTGCTCAGGCAGTGACAGCCAATGCTCTGTTGGTAGAAGAAAACAGGAAACTGACCTTTGGAGGAGCCCTAAGTGTCAGTGCACCCCACCCAGTCAGGACTATACTTAAGCAGAAAGCAGGGAGATGGCTAACCAATTCCCAAATCCTAAAATATGAGGCTATGTATGCTGTCAGAAAAGGATGACTTGGTCTTAACGATGGACACTTGCTTGAATCCAGCTAGCTTCTTATGGAAGGGAGAGGAAAACCAGGTGGTGATAGACTGTGACTGTCTAGACATCACTGAATATCAGATCAAAATCATACTGGACTTATGCGAAGTCCCATTACATGATGGGGCTAGACTATTCATAGATGGGTCCTCCTGAGTAATAGAAGGAAAAAGTCCCAATGGATATGCAGTCATTGATGGGAGTCAACAGTTCATATATGAGAAGGGCTAACTTCCTAACAATTGGTCTGCACAAAGCTGTGAATTAGATGCCCTCAATCAGGCTCTAAATTTTCTTGCAGAATGGGAAGGTACCTTCTACACTGAATCCAAGTATGCCTTTGGGGTGGTATATACCTTTTGAAAAATTTGGACAGATGAGGCCTCAAAAACAACAAGGGGAAAGAATTAGCACATGTGGAATTAATCAAAGAGGTCCTAAAAAGTCTTTTGCTCCCAGCTGAGATGGCAGTGGTGTACGTAAATGGTCACTAAAAGGGAAACACTCTGGAGGCTGTAGGAAACAGGTTCACAGACGAAGTCATGAAACAGGCCGCTCTAGAAGAGGTCAAACCCCTAAGTCTAATTCCAAACATCACTAAAGTAATACTGAGACCCCAGTTCATCAGAGAAGAAGAGGAAGAATTGAAAAAGCTAGGGGCTACTAGGAAGAGGGGATGGACAATGGCTCCTCCTGGATGGGAGGGAGATAATTAGCAAGCCCATAATAAGGGAATTGATGACTATGCTACATAAGGGGAGTCAATGGGGTCCCCATGCCATGTGTGATGGCGTATTAAAAACCTATGGATGCATAGGCATTTATACTCTTGCTAAACAGGTATGTAGAGTTTATGTAACCTGCCAAAGAATTAACAAAAAGTTGATTTGAAAGCAAGCTGCGCAGCCGGGCTTAGTGGCTTAACCTGTAATCCTGTGCCTTGGGAGGCTGAGGTGAGTGGATTGCCTGAGCCCGCAGGTTCGAGACCCGCCTGGGTAGCGAGACCTCATCTCTACAATAAATCAAAAAATCAGCTGGGCGTGGTAGCGCATGCCTGTAATTCCGGCTACTCGGAAGGCTGAGGCGGAAGGATCGCCGGAACCCAGCAGGTCGAGGCTGCGGTGGCCGGGAGCAGCCACTGCACTCCAGTCTGGGCGACAGAGTAAGACTCCAACTCAAAAAAAAAAAAAAAAAGAAAGAAAGCTGTGGGAGGAAGACCTCCAGGGTTGAGGCCATTCCAAAGCATTCGGGTGGATTTCACCGGAATGCCAAGGATAGGGAAATTAAAGTACTTGTTGGTAATGGTGGACCACCTCTCTGGTTGGGTAGAGGCTTTCCTACTCACAGCTGCTACAGCAGGGAATTCTGGAACAAATTATACCCAGATTTGGACTAATAGAAAATGTAGAATTGGATAATGAAAGTCATTTTACAAGGAGTAATGAAAAGTTTACAGATTCAGTGGGATTACCACACTCTCTGGCATCCTCTTTCTTCAGGGAAAATAGAATGAACCAGACCCTCAAAAAGCATATCACTAAACTGATGTGGCAAACTAAATTACCCTGGACAAAATGCCTCCCAGTTACACTTCTCAGAATCAGAATGGCCCCATGGAAAGATATGGGCTTATCTCCCTATGAATTACTATACGGGCTTCTGTAACTGGGCAGAACTACAGATCTCTCCACCATGAAAACTAAGGACCAATTTCTGAGAAACTACACTTTATCATCCCTCAGGTTGAAAGGAATCCTTGCCCAGACCCTGCCTTTTCATCACTTCCATCCCAGTGATCTTGTGCACATAAAAATCTGGAAGAACAAACTCCAGCCAAGTTGGGAAGGTCCCTATTGAGTACTCCTGACTACTGAGACTGCCTTATGGACTACCGCAAAAGGGTGGACTCATTATACTTAGGACAAAGAGTCGGTAACAATCACTTTAGAGGTGAAAAAAGAGAAATGGTGGGAGACATACCGGTCACCTGAAAAACCCTTAAAAACAACTCTTACAAAGGCTTAACCTTAATGGAGATGTTAAATGAATCCCTTTTTTGGGAAATAGTATGGCTCGAGTGGATCACCACTATATGGGAAATAGAAAGTCTTTAAATAGGATGGGGAAATGTCCAGGAAATGTCACCACACTCTTTTCCTACTAGTTTAGTGATTAATACAACCAATACCACAACACCTCAGACTATAAGGTTTGATGCACACCAAGTTCTACCTTGTGGGAACCTAGAAAGCCAGAGGAAGCTATCGCAGGCAGATAAGTATTTCTGCCCTAAGCTGATATCTACTACGAATTATTTTGTGAACAACCCTCTCCCTAGTTGGAATGATGTATGGTGGACTACTCAGTTTTGGGGATGAACAGTCACCCCTGGAGAATCAATGAAACTCCTAAAAGTCAAATTACACCTATCTAAAGCATTCCATCAGAAGCCTGCCAGGGTCTAAAATGCAATCCTATACTTTTGACCATTAACAACCCAATTACCTTAGATCAAGAGCCAAGAATGGCGTCTCAGGCATATGGATTAGGAGCAGATGTTACAGGAAAGGACCCCCTAGGGCAACTGGTCCGTGATTAGTTAAAGATGAAACTTCAAATATACCTAAGCCAACCTCAGGTCTCAGAGATCATCATGATCCTCCGAATAATGATTCTAAAAGAGTGACTATAATTGAAGTCAAGGATCTAAGGACTCTTGACATTGAGACAGGATATGGAGATGTGAATGCCTGAGTGGAATGGGTTAAATTGTCCGTGCACATGCGCTTAACAAAAGCAATTGCTACGCAAGCGCTTCAGGGTGACCACAGGCATTGGTGGTTCCATTTCTTCTTGGATGAGATGCAGACCCTGCAGGGATGAGTTGCATGATGGTTCTATACCAAATCAAGGAGGCATGGGGAAATGAAACCTGCAAGAGCTTGTCACTATTCTTTCCTGCATTGAGGAGGTTAGACCCAAGGGTCATCCTCTCCTTCTCTGGAGGGATGATGAATTACTCCTCTTGCCTCTCAAGGCAGGGGAAAAGTTCAGTAAGCCCATAGGAGACCTGTTGACCTGTATCTATATCCTAAATGCCACTGGTCGAGCCGAGTTACAATTGCTTCAACATGCACATTCCATAAGTGGATATTTGGTGGAATTGTGGAAAGAGGAACCTGTGTAATCTGTTGTTGTCCAACTGGACCGGAACTTGTGCACTAGACCAACTGGCCATTCCATTCACCTAGGCATTCCACCAAATCACTAAGGGTAATAGTGCCCATCATCAAAACTAAAGGGCATTAGAGGGATCCTTTGACTCCAATGTGTATATAGACTCAGTAGGAGTCCCAAGAGGAATCTCCAATGAATTTAAGGCCAATCAAATAGCTGCCAGATTTGAGTCCACACTTTTCTGGTGGTCCACTATTAATAAACGTGTAGATTGGATTAATTACATTTATTACAATCAGCAAAGATTTAATGGGATGCTCTCCAAGGGTGGCTGGTCAGTTAGATGCCACCAGCAGGATGGCTTGGGAAAATCAAATTGCGTTAGATATGATCCTAGCAGAAAAAGGAGGAGTTCATGTTATGCTAGGGGGAAAATGTTATACTTTCATCCCAGATAATACTGCCCCTGATGGGACCAACACTAAGGCTTTGCAAGGACTGACAACTTTGTCAAATGAATTGGCAATGCTGGTATTGAAGACCCATCCACAGATTGGTTGGAAGGTTAGTTTGGGAAATGGAAGGGAATGGTAGCCTCACTTCTAACCTCCCTTATAATTGTGGCAGGAATCCTAGCAGCAGTAGGGTGCTGTATCATTCCCTGTGTCAGGGGTTTAACACAAAGACTCATAGAGGACACAATTAACAAACAGATGCCCATGACATACCCCCAAAACAGTCTCATGTTAATGGAAACCAGGCTAAGTTATGAGGAAGAGAGTCAGCAGATGCTAAATCAGCTTGAAAGAAATAAAAAAATCAAAATCAAAATGAAAATGGAACTAGAAATTCATGGGAGAAATAGAGGAGGAAATCTGTGAGATATGCGTTTCAGTGGCTCATTTTCAGAACTTATATGGCAGGCTTACAGGCAGGACAACTGCAAGAAGTACATGTTCCCAGAAAGTCCCTGAACAAACAGGAGGGAGGGGATGACACGTCACCCTGGGGAAACAGAAGCCTAAGATAGCTCGGGGGTAAGGATTGAGTAACATGAACACCCCCTCCTCTGACAGCCCCCGCCAAGAAAGCCCGCCAGAACGAGCGGCCAAAGGGGCCAAGGAACCAATCAAGTTCTGACCAATCTCCCACAAACCCACAGATGGAGAAGGGATATGCCACCTTTTTTAATCTGGGCCGCTAAGCTTAAATGGGAAAGGAACCAAGGATAACATTATAAGGGAAAAATAAAACTTAGGTGATGTCCAGGAAGATTGTAACCCCATAGTACTCAGTCAGTGAGGAACCAGGGGAGAGACTTTGCATGCTAGGGGATAAATTGCTCACTGTGACTGTACTGGGTGTGCCTGCCTACCAGACACTTGATCTTGCAAGACCACCGTTAAAGTTTCGCTCCAGCTGTACCTCGTGTCTCTGTGTCCATTCTTTGGTTTTGGATGGGTGAGTCTGTTTTTCACAATAGGATTATGGAAGTTGGAATGTTTAAACAGGACTTATGTAAAGTAGTTTTGCCTCCTTTACTTAAATATTTTATGGAACTGGATATTATATCTAACTGGAAATGTTTTTCCCACCTTACACTGTAAAAGAGAAGGCAAGTAAATTCACCCTTCCAACAATATGAATATGACATGCTAAGTGGGAATAAGTAAGATTACCTGAGCCTATACCGTGTAGAGTAGAAGCTGAAGTGCTGGCAGTGACAGATTCTCCATTTATAGCTCTTGTGCAGTGTTTACTGGGGCTTATAGTAAAAGTCTGGGAGCTCTCTCCAGCAACAACTACTGAGACTTTGGTCAAAAGAACTTTCACTTGAGTAAATGCCTTGATATAGAACACTAATTGAAGCAACCCTATTGAGGTAGGGCTGGGTTACTTAGCACAGGTTAGACATAGGCAGATAAATTTCCAATAGGTAGGTTTTAGGAAGTGTTCAGACATTTAAAAAATTACATTTTACGGCAGGCCAAGCTGGCAACCTACCTCATCCCCTTGGCAAATCAAAAGAAAACTCCATCACATGCAAGACTAGGATAGTCCAACCTTTCAATTAATAGTTTAGCTTAATAATCACTAAGAAACTTTCAGGTATAAGACCATCTTTTAGTTAAGGAACTTGTGAATTAGAAACATCTGGCAGGTCTCCTGTGGGAAACAATGTGGTCAGGAAAAGACTCCTCCCATTGTCTACTACCCAGGAGCCAAGAGAAGTCAATCTCTCTGGAGCCACAGTTACCTGGACTCCATCCATTAGCAAATCAATAACTAGGTAGCTATATCTAGTTTAGAATTGAGAGCAGAAGTGTGGTTTTCTATTTTGAAAAACTTGCCCATGACAGGTCTTTCTGCCATGAATCTTCCTTCCTTTTTTTCACTAATAAACTTTGTTTTAAAACTTTGCTGGCTGCTCTAGAATTCACTTTAGAAATGAGCCAAAGAATCTACAGGTTTTTGTGCCACATCCCACCCAGTATCATTTATGTCAGTATCATTATGACTAAAGGACATAAAATAATTTTGGCACCTAAAATACCCATGCAGCCTCAGGTGATGTCCAAGAAATACTCAGATGGGGAGAGCAGTGCACAGAAAAGTTCCATAAGAAAATCGAAATGGTTTATACAGGATCAAGCTACCTGGGGACTGCAACCCATGAGCAGGGAACCTCTTTTTTCCCCTAGAATAGACTCCAAAATTGTGTGTGAAGCTGCTGGATTCCACAGTGCTCCATAAACATTTCTCACTTAACTGGCAAAGAGATGTTTGTTCTGTGCATGGCAATTCCAAGGTGGATGGAAAACATCCTGTTTGGAAGACTGCTACTCTGATTGAAGAAGCGTTAGGAAAACTTTAAGAGTTTGGTGTTTAGCCAACTTAAAAAGATCCTATGTGACCAATCATTATTCTTACTGCACTTTATGCAAATAATCAGGACAATATAATATCATTAAAACTTACTTTGTAAATTGATATAGTTTGGATGCCTGTCCTTTCCAAGCCTCATGTTGAAATGTGATCTCTTTTTTATCGCAATTCTTGTGAGCAGTATAGTTCTACTATTAAATTAGTAATGTTATGTTACTCCTTCCAAGAAAACCCAAATGTATTCTAAAAACTAGAGATGACGCAACAAAGGCTGTGATTGTCCCTCATCTTGAATGCTACTGTGCCCAATCTGTTTTTAATTTCCATTTTCATTCCACACTTCTGCTAAAGCTATACAATATCAAGCACCCTCCCTTAGACTTAAGGACTATTGCAGAAGAGGTAGACATGTGAGATTGTAAGGTCCAGGACATTACAGGTGTGGAGTGTAGGACAACAGCCTGTTGCATGACAAAAGTGACACCTTCTTGAAGCAAAACCTAGATGATGACTGATGTCTGACTCTTACCTATCAAAGTGTTCCCATGGCACAGATAACCCCTCATAAAGATGTTTGTCTAACCTCCCTAGTGGTCACAAGTTTTACAAGAGAGTCTGAGACATGACCAGTTATACAAGTTACCCCACAAAAGTGGCTATATAAAAGATGTTTTCTGGAAGGCAGGTTCAGGGACTCCTTGTCTTACAGCTACCTGAGACATAGATTTTGTTCCTAAGTACCTATTAAATGTTTCTTTCTGAAAAACTGAATTTATCTGCCTCTTTCTTTGGCCTTTCAGCTCCCTTGGCCTTTGGAGTTAGGTTTCCACATACCTGCTTACTGCAGAACAGTAGAGTAAAGCACATAAGTAGATTTTTCCAAAGAACATACAAATAATTAACAGGTATATGAAAATGACATTCAAAATGACAAATCATCATAATTTTCATTTTATTTGCAATATAAATCAAAACCACAATGAGTTATACAGTTCACATCTGTTAGGATAACTATTATAACAAAGTCAAATAATAACAGTGTTTATGAAGGTGTATAGAAAAGGAAACCCATATAAACTGTTGGTGGGATTGTAAATCAGTATAGTATTGCCAGTATGGAAAACAATATGGAGCCTTCTCGAAAACAAACAAAAACTAAAAATAGAGCTGTCATTCAACCAACCCACTTACTTGACTCACTTATAAATTTCAATAGTAGTTTACAGGAGTTTCTTTCTTTTTAAAAAAAAAATTTTTTTAATGTGGGGAACAATTCAGGGTTAGGTATACAAATCTTCATTATGCAAGTACCCTTGTTGATGAGATGTGCCCCTCCCCCCAGTTTCCTACTACTGCCAATCCCTCTCCCCCTCCCCTGGCAGTTTCCCACTACTATAAATCACTTTCTTATAGTATTATGAGAGTTGTTCAAGGTCCACTTATGAGTAAGAATATGTGGTACTCAGTTATTTGTTTCTGTGATAGATCACTCAGTATTATGAATTCTAAGTCCATCCAAGTCTCTGTGAAGTACACACTTTTATTCTTCTTTATGGCTGCGTAATATTCCATTGTGTATATGTACCACATTTTTAAAATCCAGTCCTCTCTTGATGGGCAGCACAGTTGGTGCCATTTTTTTGCTATTGTGAATAATGCTGCAATAAACATGCATGTGCAGGTATCTTTTTTATAGAGTGATTTAAATTCCTTCAGGTATATTCCCAGTAGGAGGATGGTGGGGAAAGGTTAATTTTTAGATCTTTTAGGAATTGCCAAACTGTTTTCCACAGAGGTTGTACTAGTTTACACCCCCACCAATAGTGTAGAAGCGTTCCCTTTTCACCTCATCCTCTTCAGCATCTGTTGTTTTTTGAGTTATTGATGATGGCCATCCTGACTAGAGTTAGGTGGTGTCTCAGTGTGGTTTTAATTTGCATTTATTTGATGACTAGTAAGGCTGAGCATTTTTTCATGTATCTGTTGACTGCTTGTATATCTTCTTTTGAGAAGCATCTATTTGTATCTTTTGTCAACTTTTTAAGGGGGCTTTTTTTTCCTTTTTGCACATTTTAGTTCCTTGTAGATCCTAGATGTTAGGCCTTTGTCAGATATACAGGTGGCAAATATTTCTTTCCCAGTCTGTCTCCCTACTCTCTTGATAGTTTCTTTGGCTTTGAAGAAGCTTGCCAATTTGATGAAGTCCCACTTGTCTATCTTATCTCTTATGGCATGGGCACTTGGGGTTTTGATCAGGAATTGGTTGCCAGTTCCAATTTCCATAAAGGTATCTCCTGCATTTCCTAAGTTTCTTATAGTTTAAGGTTTTATGTTTAGGTCTTTGATGCATTTAGAGATGATTTTTGTGTATGGTGATAGGTAGGGGTCTTGTTTTAATCTTCTGCATGTGGTCAGTTTTCCCAGCACCATTTACTGAATAGGTTTTCCTCTCCCTAGTTGTTGGAGGCTTTGTTGAAGATGAGTTGGTTGAGAAATTGAAGTTTTGCTTCCAGAGTATCTATCTTGTTCTATTGGTCTATATGCGTATTCTTGTACCAGTACCAGGCTGATTATTGTAGCTTTAAAATAAAGTTTAAAGTCTGAGAGTGTGATACCTCTCACATTGTTTTTTTGCTGAGGATTGTTTTGGCTATTCATGGTCATTTATGCTTCCATATGAATTCTTGTATTGTCGTTTCCAGGTCTGAGAAGAATGTTGCTGGTAATTTAATGAGTATTGCATTAAATCTGTAGATTGCCTTGGGTAGGATGGACATCTCAACAATGTAGATTCTTCCAGTCCATGAGCATGGAATATTTTTTCATTTGTTTGTGTCATCATTGATTTCTTTGAGCAGTGTTTTATAGTTTTTGTTGTAAAGGTCTTTCACATCTCTGGTCAGCAAGATGCCAAGGATTTGTATGTGTGTGTGTGTGTGTGTGTGTGTGTGTGTGTGTGTGTGTGTGTGTGTGTGTCTATTGTGAATTGAATTGTGCTTTTTATTTTAGTTTCTGTTTGTTTATTGTTGGTGTATAAGAATGTGACTGTCTTTGCATATTTATTTTATACCCTGAGACTTTGCCAAAGTCCTTTATCAGTGCAAGGAGGTTTTTGAAAGATCCTCTTGGGCTTTCAAGGTATAGAATCATGTTGTCTGCAAAGAGGGATAACTTGACTTCCTCTTTTTCTATTTGGATACACCTGATTTCCTTCTCTTGTCTGGTTACTCTGGCTAGGACTTCCAATACTATGCTGAACAGAGGGATGAGAGTGGGCATCCTTCTCTTGTTTTGGTTTTCAGGGGAAATGACTCCAATTTCTTTCTGTTTAGCAGTATGTTGACTGTGGGTTTCTCATAGATGGCTCTTACTATTTTGAGGTATGTTCCATCTATGCTAGATGTTCAAGGGTTTTTATCAAGAAGGGCTGCTAGATTTTATCAAAAGATTTTTCCATGTCTAATGACGTAATCATGTGGGTTTTTTTTTGTTTTTGTTTTACATCAGTTGATGTATTTAATTATCTTTATGGTCTTGCAGATGTTGAACGAGCCCTGCATCCCGGGGATGAAGCCTACTTGGTCATCGTGCATCATTTTTGAGATGTGTTGTTGGATGCAGTTTACTAGAATCTTATGAGAATTTTAGCATCAATGTTCATCAAGAATATTGACCTGTAGTTCTCTTTCTTTGTTGGATATTTACCCAATTTGGGTATCAATGTAATGTTAGCTTCCTAAAATGATTTGGGGAGAGTTCCATGTTTCTCGATTGCCTAGAATACTTTCAATAGCATTGGTATCAGCTCCTCCTTGTATGTTTTGTAGAATTCTACTGGAAATCTATCTGGTACAGGGTTTTTTTTCCTTGGTAGTTTTCTTATGACATAGCCAATTTCCTGAGTTGTTATTGGTCTATTTAGGGTCTTGATTTCTTCTTGTTTCAACCTGGGGAGGTTGTGTGATGTCGGAAAGTCCTGCGTTTCATTTAGGCTTTCAAGTTTCATTTAGGCTTACAAGTGTACATAGTAATCTCTGATAATCTTTTCTATTTCTTCAGGGTCAGTTGTAACTTGATCTTTTTCATTTCTGATTATGTTTATTTGGGCTTTTCCTCTCTTTTTCTTGGTCATTCTAGCTAGGGGTCCATCAATCTTGCTTATCCTTTCAAAGAACTAGCTTTTTTGCTTTGTTGATTTCTTTGTATTATCTTTTTGTCTTTTATATTCTGATTTTAGGCTTTTATTTTGGTTATCTGAATTCTTCTGCTAAAGTTAGGGTTTTGGTGGTCTTGCTTTTCCAGCTTCCTTAGATAATTTGTTAGGTGTTAACTTGTGAAATCCTCATTTTATTCATCTGTTTTCATTGAGATATGAATTCACCTCTTAGTACTACTTTCATGGCATCCCAGAGATTTTTGGTAAGATGATTCTTCATTTTCATTTGTTTCCAGGGACCTCTTAATTTCTGCTTTTGTTTCTGTATTGACCCAGGAGTTCTTCAGCATCATGCTGTTTAGTGTCCATGTCTTTGTGGGTTTTGGGGGAACTTTGTTGGTACTGATACTCATTTTTATTCCACTGTAGTCTGAGAAGGTGCATGGCAATATTTTAATCTTATGAAATTTGTTTATATTTGATTTATGGGTGAGGATGTTGTCAATCTTAGAGTATTCTTCATGTGGTGATGAGTAGAATGGATATTCTGTGGTTGTTGGGTGGAGTGTTCTGTAGGTATCAATTTAGTCCATTTGGTCAAGCATCATGTTGGGGTTCCAGATCTCTTTGTTGATTTTATGTCTTGATGATCTGTATAGGGCTGTTACTGGGGTATTTAAGTCCCCAGCTACTATAGTGTCAGTCATTATCTTTTTTAAGTTTACTTAGAAGCTGCTGTATGAAAGTTGGTGTTTATATGGTATTTTGTCTGATATTAACATCATAACTCCTGCTTTCTTTTTTGTTCCATTCACCTGAAATTTTGTTTCCTATCCTCTTACTTTGAGTGTCCTTTCTAGTGAGGTGAGTCTCCTGAAGACTACATATTGTTGCATCATGATATTTTATCTAATTTACCATTCTATGTCTTTTCAGTGGTGCATGTAATCCACTCACATTCAGGATAATTATTGAGATGTGACAGTTTGTCCCTGTCATGAGGTTCTTACAGAGTTTATTGTTTTTGCTGCTCCTTGTTTGTTTATTCGTTTTTTTGTCTTTCTTTTGATTTTGGGGTTGATTTGTGTGTGTTTTCAGTCTTTTTCCCGCATTCTTGAGAAGATTGTAGTCATTCTTTTTTCTTTCTTCTGTGTTTAATACTTTCTTAAGTGTTTTTTGTAAAGCTGGTCTGGAGGCAGGATAAACTCTTTGGTAGTGAATGTCTGGGAAGGATTTTAATTCTCTATCACTGAAGAAACTAGCTTACCTGGGAGGTAATTCTTGGTTGAAACTGTTTGTCTTTAAGAACTTTGAAGATTAGACTCCAATGTCTCCTAGCCTAGTGTTTCTGTAGATATGTCTGCTGCTATTCTAATTGCTCTTCCCTGGTAGATAGTCTGACCTTTCTCTCTTGCTGCCTTTAGGATTTTTTCTTTTATTCTTACTTTGTTTAAGCAAATTACTATGTGTCTAGGAATTGGTCTTCCCATTTGTTGTCTTGCAGGGGCTCTTGAATCTCTTGTGTTTGAATGGTTACATTTCTGATGAGATGAGGAAAGATTTCTTAGATAATTTCATGGGCTGTTTGTTCTAGGGTGGTCTCTGTCTCTGTATCTGTCTCAGGGAGTCCAGTTAATCTTAGGTTCAGCCTCTTGATATAATCGCTCATCCTCATCTCTTGGAGGCTTTGTTCTGTCTTTTGAAGCTTCTTTTCTATGTTTTTAACAGTTTGGGTTACTTCCATATTTTGATCCTTAAACTCTAAGATTATTTTTCCTGCTTGACTAATTCTGCTTTCCATGTGTATCAGTTTCTTATTTATTTCATTCACTGTACTCTTTATTGCTGTTATCTTAGTTATCAACTCTATTCTTTCCTCTTGTCTTTCCTCATTTCTATTTATTCTATTACTATCTTGATATCTGTGTTTGCGGTTTGAGACCAATCATTCTGTGGGTTCTTCATTGTTTGAGTTGAGAAGTCTCTATTCTCAGTTGCTGTCTTCTCAGGGGTCTATGTGAGACCCATATTCTTCCTTTGGTTTTTGTTCATTTTTGTATGTTTTTCTCCCTGCTCCCCCCCATTTAAAAAATCTTTTCTTTAATTCTGTTGTTCAGTGTTGGGGGGAGAGTTTTTACTTTTGTTTGCTCAATATTCTATTCTTCCTTATGTAAATCCTTTGGCTTTGTTCAATTTTGAAGCTGGACTATGGGTGGGGGACTGTGCTTTATGCAGTTTTGAGATTTAATTAAGTGCAGAGCTGTGATTTAGATGCTACATGCAGATCTCAGTGTCTGCTGACTTGTGGGTGGGACCCTGGAACCCACTTTCTACCATCTTGCACTCTGTCCATGCAGTGGGGGTGTATGCTTGCCCCTTGAAAGCAAGATGTGATAAACAAAAGTAAAAGAATGGGAAAAGGAAGAAGGAAGATGAAAAGAAGGTGGAAATCAGCCGGGCGTGGTAGCACATGCCTGTAGTTCCGGCTACTCAGAAGGCTGAGGTGGAAGGATCGCCGGAGCCCAGTAGGTCCAGGCTGTGGTGGCCAGGAGCAGCCACTGCACTCCAGTCTGGGCTGAAAACTAGGTATCAATTTAGTCCATTTGCGACAGAGTGAGACTACAGAGTGAGACTACAACTAAAAAAAAAAATTTAGAAAAGAAGGTGGAGAGAGAGAAGAAGGAGGGAAAAAAGGCATACAAACTAAAGAATAAACAGAGAAACAAAGGAAGACAGTAAAAATAAAAACACACAATTATATAGACAAACAAACAAACAAAAACCTGCTGATGTACTTGTTCAAAAATACTCCTACACAAACAGAAAATCTAAAAACAACCCATTAAAATAACAGGAACAAAGCAAGTATGGAAACATTAACAAAAACAGAAAGGAAGAGTTAAAAAAACAAAACCAAAAAGAACTCTCCCTGTGGCTGTTTCTGTAACTCCAGGTTCCTTTCATCTGCTGCCACTGTGTTAAAGAACGACTCTGGTCTCCAGCCTGTCCCCTCTACTCTCAGCACAGGCTGATAAGGTTACTCTCCATGTGGGCCAGAACACACAGACTACTGTGGGAAGAGGATAGATCAGATCTGGACTCACCTGACTTATTTGCTGCCATTGCTGTCAAGTCTCCTACTCACATCTGATGTGTCTATGCCTGTTCCAGCATGGGGGAGGGGCATCTGTCTCTCCAAGTCCAATGAGGAGATAGCTTCTGGGTCCTAGGTTGGAGGATAGACAGAGCTGGGTGGTACATTGCAGGTCTTTGCCTGGTTCTGGGACAGAGAAGATGATGCTGAATGGTGTCTCCTCACTGGTGGTGGGGCTTCCTTCAGATTTCCATGCCCTGCCTTCTACATGGTTTCTGATGCTCTTGCCCAGTCTGCTGCCACAGGTGATGAAGTGGGTTGGGTGCCAAGTGGTGAGGAGCAGCAGTTCTCTGTTGCCTCCTCTTAAGAGAGCCCTGAGAATGGCAGATGATCCTGTGCACCACGGGCTCCAATCTCAGATGCATGAACCTGAGTCTCTCCTTAGATGGACATTCACTCACCCACCGGCACACACCCATTCACAGAGTCTTTATGGAACTCACTTTTGCAGAGACTCTCACACTCCAACCTGTTCTGTTGCCATCTTGTCTCTATCCTACAGGATTTTCTTTAAGAAAAAAATATATTTTACCTGCCAGTTTTGTTGTAAGAGCACTTTGCTCATCTAAAATAAACTATATTTTTCAAACTCTCTTGTAGGTGTAGTGCCTGCTAATAAGTTATTATGGAGAATTGTTGGTTGGGAACCCAGGAAATCTTTTAAAAGAAGAAGTAGATTTTGCTGGCATATATTTTTTGCACTTTTTTCTTAATTAAGACTTGTCTGAGGTAGATAAAGCTGGCTTCATGGGCTTGTGACCAATGCATTTAAATAGAGCCCCATTATCTATGTTAAATTGGCTCCTTGCTTGAAGTTTAATGTTCTGTGACAGTCATCCAGGGATGGATTATTTCCTGAGAAGGGATATCCAGAAACCAGTTAAGGGACTCTTACACACTGGGCAGTGAGAAAATATCCACTTCAAAATGGCTGCATCTTGAAGGACCAGCTTATATCTCACCTGTCTCAGGGCACTGTCAAGACTTAGCACACCTAATCTCTTGGAAGTCAATAATAACAAAAACAGCAGTTAATACAAACACAAAAGTCTGATAGGCAAGTAGAATCTCATACCAGGCTGATTTATAAGCCTCATCTCCCATACAAGGCAAGTATGTCAAGACTTTGAAAGGCAGTTATCTTATCTAATACACAGAAACCAAGAAAGAGTGCATAGAAAAAAAGAAGAAACAGGGAAACATGTTCTAAAAAAAAGAATAAGATAGATATCTAAAAATTGATTCCAAAGAAATGGAAGTATATGATTCACCCAACAGAATAGTCAGAAAACAGTCATAAAGATGCTCATTCAAGTCTGGAGGGCAATGCTTGAACAAAGTAAAAATTTCAACAAAAGAAAACAAATTATAGAATTGAAGAACACAATTACTTAATTGAAAAATTCAACAGATGGGTTGAACAGCAGTCTAGATCAAGTGGAAGAATGGATCATAAAATCTAGAGAGAGGTCATTATAAATCATCTAATCTGAGGTTCAAAAATTTTTTAAAAATAAAAAAGAATGAAGATAACTAATGAGACATTATCAAGTTGACAGATATATACAGTATCAGAAGGAGAAGACAGAAGGAATGATACATAAAGTTTATTCAACAAATAACAGCTGAAAACTTCCCAAGATTGGGAAAGAAAATAGAAATCCAGATTCAGGAATCCCCAAATACCAACTAAAATGAATCAAAGAGGAGCCACATTGTGACACATTCTAATCAAATTGTCAACACGTGAAGACAGAATTTTGAAAACACCAAAGAAAAAAATACTTGTTACATACAAAGGGAACCATCATAAAACTACCAAAAGACTTTTTAGCAGAAACCTTCCTGGTCAAAAAGGAGTAGGATGATTTGTTGCTGAAACAACAAAAAATTCCTGCCAACTAAGAAACCAAGAAACATTTCATTCAACTATTAAGTGGCAATAAAGATTTTCTCAAATAAACAAAAGCTGAGGAGATTATTAACACAAGACAGTGGAAATTGATTGTAATCCTACTATAATAATTAAAAGATAAAAGTATTAAAAGCAACTATACCTAAATCATGTTAATGCATACATAATATAAATAATTTGGTAATTATGACATTGAGAGCATATAGTATGGGTTGAGAAATAAAAGTGAAGGATCCTTACATTTAAGGGAAGTTCATTTGTCATCATTCAAAAATCGACCATTATAATCATAAATAAAATGCCTCTACACAAAAGAAAAGTATAAAAACCTATCAATAGAAACACACACATATACAAAAGAAAACAAGAGAGGAAAAGAAGGACAAAATAATTATAAGACAAACAGAAAACAGTTAACAAGATAGCAATAATAAATTCTTATCAATAATTACTTTAAATAAAAATGGACTAAACTCCCCAATGAAAAGGTAGAATAGTTGAATGAGTTAAAAGATCAAACTAAATACTGTAACTTTAAATTTAAGGACACATACACCCTGAAAGTGAATGCATAAAAAAGATACTTCCTGCAAATGGTAAAAACAAATGAAAAACCAGGAGTGACTATACTCATTTGAGACTGTCTATATCAGACAGTGTGTACTTAAAGTAAAAAACTGTGTCTAGAGAAAAAGAATGTAACTATATAATAATAAAAGGTGAATTCAACAAGAAGATATAATCATTTGAAACACATATGCAACCATTGTAGGAGAACTAAATATATGAAGTAAATATTGATTGATCTGAAAGAAGAAATTTTCAGCAGTACAGTAATAGTAGAAGACATAAGAAACATAGGTTACTTTCAACCAGAGACCATCCAGACAAAAATCCAATAAAGAAAGAGTCAATTTAAATAACACTATAGACAAAATAAACTTAATGGACATTTATAAAACTTTACATCCAACAGCAGGGGAATATACATTTTTCTTAAACACACATGCAACATTCTGCGTGATAGATCACATACTAAGTCAAAAAATAAGACTTGTTAATACAATGATTTAAATCATACCAAGTATCTTTTCTAAAGACAAGGAAACAAGAAATCAATAACTGTAAGAAAATGGTAAAATTCACAATAATAAGTAAATAACACGATCTTGAGCAGACAGTGGGTCAAAGGAGATATCAAAAAGAATTTTTAAAAAATCTTCAGATGCACAAAAATAAAGTACAACTTACCAAAACCAATGGGAAGTAACAAAAGCAGTATGAAGGGGGAAGCACACAGCAATAAAAGCCTACATTAAGAGAGAAGAAATTTCTCAAGTAAATAGCCTAACTTTACAACTCATGGAACTAAAAAAAGAAAAACAAATCAATCCAAAGTTAGTATAAGAAAGGAAATGATAATGATTAGTACAAGAATAAACCAAATAGAGTACAGAAAACTATAGAAAAATCAACAGACCTGAATTGTTTTTTGAAAAAATAAAATCAACAAACATTTAGGTAGAAAACTCAGAACTAAGATAAAAGACTCAAACAAGTAAAATCAGAAATGAAAGAGGAAAAGTTACTATGGATACCTCAGAAATAAAAAGGGTCATAGAAGACTATAATAAACAATTATGTGCCAACAAGTTGGATAGCCTAGAGGGAATGGATAAATTCATAGAAACATACAAATTGCCAATGTCTCTGATGAAAGAAGATGCAAATATCCTCAGTAAATGCTAACACAGAGCATTTACTCTGTGTATGCATTAACAACAAAAAGATTATGCATTATGACCATGTGGGATTTATCCCTGGGATGCAAGGATGGTTTAACACATGCATATCAATCAGTGTGGTGTACCACATAAGCATGAAGGACAAAACACATAAGATCATCATAATAGATATATAAAAAAATCATTTGACAAACATCAATGCCCTTTCAGATAAAAACTCTGAACAACATAGGGATAGAAGAAAATTTCCTCAACATAATAAAAGCATCTAGGAAAAGCCCACATTGAAAACTCCTAGCTAATCAATGTGGGGAAAACTGAAAGCTATTCCTCTAAGATCTAGTACAAGGTAAGATTCCCACTTTCTCCACTTCTATTTAACATTGGACTGGAAGTATGAGCAAAAGCAATCAGGCAAGGAAAAAAAAAAGCATATGAACTAAAAAAGAACGAAGTAAAATTATTCCTATTTGCAGATTACATGCTCCTATATATAGAAAACTCTAAAATCCTTGCAAAAATTGTTAGAACTAATACATGAACTTAGCAAAGAAGCAGGTTACAGATCAACATATAAAATTTAATTGCATTTGTTTACATCTATAATAATCGATCTGAAAAGAAAATAAAAAAAACAGTCCCATCACAATAGCATTAAAAATAAAATAGAAGGGTAGAGCAAGATGGACAAATAGAATCTACCAGTAGACAAAAAACATCATTTTCAGCAACTACCGACGCAAACCTAGGCAATGCAGTGTGGAGAGAGACTCTACCTCTTTGTGAAGTAAAAGGGAAGTGAGTGTGGGACTTTGCATTGTAACTTAGTGCTGACCCCCCCATGGTGGAACACAGCACTGGGCAGAGACTCCAAGTCCCTTGATTCCAGACTAGAGACCTCAGAGGGAACATATAGACCAGTGGGCCAGAGGGGAATCTGCTACCCTCATAGGAGGAATCTGAGCTCCAGCCTACTTCAACACTGGCTAAAGTGGCCTTCAGCCAAATACCAAGACAAGGATTTGCATTCAAGTAGATTGTGTGGGAGGATTTAAGGAAGCACCAGGGCAGGAGTGGGACAGTGAGACCAAGGCAGTTTGAAAAACAATAAAGAGTGCATTATTGGCAGGTTACCTGTGGACAAAGGGAGCATAATCCCACTAGACAACACCTGGAGGCAGTGTTGTACATGCTTAAGAGTAATCCCACTTGAACAGATAAAACACAAGAATATTTAGACTTCAATTTCCATTGTCCTGGGCTAAGGGTCTTCCCAGGGGCATTAATTTGCTGTTCTGTCTAGCTTGCCCAAGCACAAGTCAAGAGAAAGCCTTTATGTAAAGAGTCCCAGTTTCATGCAGCAGTACACAAGAGGTATGTAATGGAATAGTAGGTGATAAAGGCATAGCACAAGGCAACAATTATGTGAAGACCACTGATCTCAATCACATGTGCAATCTAAAAAAAGGATCTCGTAGAAGTTAAAAGTAGAATGGTGGTTATCAGAGACCAGGGAGAATAATGGAAAGGGGGAACTAGGGAGCGGTTGGCCAACAGGTCCAATGTTATGATTAGATAGGTGCAATAACTTCTGGTGCTCTTTTGCAAAGTAGAGTGACTATACTTAACGATAATGCATTGTATATTTCAAGTAGCTAGAGGAAAGTATTTTGAATGTTCTTACAACAAAGAAATCATGAATGTTTAAGGTGATGGGTATGATAATTACTATAATTTTATCATTACATAATGTATACATGAATCAGAACATCATATTCTCCATATATATGTGCAATTATGTGTAAAACAAAATATGTCATATATGATATATATGTAATATATACGCTATATAATATAATATATATATTAGAGAAATGAACATAAGAAACAGCGAAAGTTATAGACCAATATCATTATAGTAAATACAAAACACAACCAGAAACAAGACCATATGACATATGTCACACTCATACTACATGCACGGACTTGTTTCAGACATTACAAAGTGCCTTCGAGTAGAGGTGAATGGGAGTGAGGATGAGAGATGAAAGAAAGAAAAATTAAAAAAGAGGTCTTATAAGAATTGATGAGAAAGTGTGCCATAAGCTATGAGTATGATTAAAGCCTTTCATCTTTCTCCTCTGCTCCTCTAGGTTCTTGGATCTTCTAGTCCTGAATCTTGTCTAAGCTCTTACCTTCCACATCACACATAGGAAGTCTGGCAGCAGACTCCCAGAGAGCAGGGACTAGGTGAAATATCAGGGCACATCCCTCCCAGTCTGTGTCATGGGGATCATCAGATAACAGAACTCTCCCACTTTTTCTTTTCTTTTCTTTTTTCTTTTTTTTTGAGTTGGAGTCTCACTCTGTCGCCCAGACTGGAGTGCAGTGGCCGCCCGGCCACCGCAGCCCCGACCTGCTGGGCTCCGGCCATCCTTCCGCCTCAGCCTTCCAAGTAGCTGGAGCTGCAGGCGCGTGCTACAACGCCCGGTTAATTTTTGCTTTATTGTAGAGATGAGGTCTCGCCAAATTGCCCAGGCGGGTCTCGAAACTCTCCCACTCTTTCAATGAAAAGGTTTGAATAAGAGGTCAAGAAGGGCAACCTGAGACCCTGAAACTACATTTCCCAGAGATCCCTGGGATGGTTCTCATCAACCTCTGGGGGCGAGGCCATTTGGAAAGCCAATGAGAACACTTCTCCTGCAGACTCTAAAAGTGAAAGCACTCCCTTTGCAGACCTAGGAAGTGAGGAGATTGCATTCACTGCGCTTCCCGGTTGCTGGCTCTAGTAAACGGAGCTCTGTAAGTAACTTGCAGTGTTCTTTGAAATGGGGGTTTAATCCTATCTCAAATGTAAGTACAGGAGAGTAAATTCTACACAATGCCTGAGATTCAAGTTCTAAGGTTGTTTAGAAAGCTTGGCTGGCACACACTTGGAATCTAATTCTGTCACTACTCCACAACATTCTGGTGACTATATAGATGCTTGATGCAAACTGTCTGCGTTAGAATCTCAGCCACACCTTTTTGGGCAGCAGTGAGAACTTCTCCAAGTCTTTTAGCGTCTCTAAAACTCAGTTTCACTTTCAGTAAAATGGAGCTAATAATATTGTTTCCTTAAAAGGGTTGCTGTGAGGTCTAAATACATGTATCAACAGATAGTTAATATATTTAAGAGAATTCCTTCAACTGGATATTCTTGTTGAATACTCTGTACCCCGTGGGGTGTGTCCCAAAGAGCCCCGTTAATCCATCAGGCAGTAAGCTCCTAAAAATTCCCACTCCTCTTGCATTAGCTGATCAGAAAACCCCTAGTGATCTTAGCTGTCCAGGGAGGTTGAATTCTGTTGTCTGCAATGTCTAGAAGAATTCCTGGGGGAAGTTTTATCTTACTGGAAGGAGCTTAGTGGGGAGGGTCTCCGGGGGCCATAAATGACAAGAAATTAACTCTCTCACTGTCAGTCAGATGGAGGGCATCGCCACCGGAACTCAGACTTGCAGATCCACAGGAGAGAGGGTCCTGTCTGGGCAAACAGTCCAAGAGCTGGGGGCATGATGTGCACTCTGCTCTGGACTCTGCTCTGGTGCTCTGGCATGATGCCACAACAACAGTAAGCCGGTTTGCTATTCTGATAAGCTGCTCCTTCTCTTCTCTAGGCTCCTTCTTTTAGTATCTTAAACAAAACACCACCCACCTGGCCACCAGAGGTATTTAGTGAGAGCAGTGGCTGGGATGAAGGCCTTCTGGACACTAAGGATGGTTGAGTGATGGTCTTTGGGGTGTGACTAGCCCAGAAACTTTTTTTCCATTCAGGGGGTCAAAAGATTTGCTTGGGAAAGGGCTGGGTTGTAGTGTTATCCTGGTGAGATGCCAGGCCCATTCCTTACTGTGTCAGAGATAAAAGAGAGGGAAGGAACAGGAAAAGAAACACACACACACACACAGAGAGAGAGAGAGAGAGAGAGAGAGCGAGAGAGAGAGAGAGAGAAACCACTCATTAGCTCTCCTTATAACTCTTCTAATGATAAGGCCAGAAATCCATGCAGTAGGCATAGAAGATTCCATCTGAGTCCTTAATTGTGCTGCTTGTAGTCTTGAGGCATGGCAGCCCTATCTCATGGACAGGCTACCTCTGGATCAATCTGCTTTTAGTTCTTCTATGTTGGGCTTTTGCTTACCCCTTCTTTTGGGAAAATAACCAAAAATAAAAAAAATTGAAAACTCCTACTGTACATAAAAGATGTATAAATCCCAGAGACTGGGAATTGAACAATGAGTTCTGCATATCAATTTGCTCTCCAGGGGTACATCCAAGAGTGTGATATATGATTGAAGTGCCAGATCACTTAGGGAAAAATCACAGCAGTTGGTCAACTACTGAATAGTGACCCTTCAACAAAACAGTAAACATTTATGTAACCTACAGGAAAACCAAAATCTTTTGCCTGACGTTCAAGCTTCTCTGGAAGTTGCCTTATTCTGTGTATCTGAACTTTCTTTTACACAACTCTCCGAAGTGACCACCAAGGTGTCTTTAGTCAGATTCCTTTAAAAAACCACAGACAAGGATCCATGTGCAGGTGACTGAAGGAAGTGCTGGGAGAAACCCATCAGCAGCCTGAATGTGAGTTATAACTCCAAAGTGTGTCCAGACTCAAGGCATGGCAGCAGTTGGACATTCCAAACCTCCTACCAATAAGTCATTGACCAAGGGCTGCCCTGGAAGGACATAAATCCCTGGCACTTCCTGCTCTTCTGCAAAGGGCAGAGCAGCTCCAGAGGTTCTTGGAAAGTCCTCCAAAGAGAGACTAGGGTACAGGTCTTAAAATATAAAAATATAGAAGCCAAGCCAGGGGCACAGCGAAATGAAGGGATCTAGTGGACTTACCAAAAACGTTCTTCCCACACTTACCTCAGACCTGAAGCTTCACCAGACGTACATGCCCTCTTAGGTCTGTTTTTACTCTTTTGTACCTGTGACGGTGACTAGTTGGTCCAATGGGTTTCATTTGTGTTGCCATATATATGTTAATTTTTAAAAAATTTCTTTAGACAGGGAATGCACTCTCTAATTTCCTTTAGGCTCCGCCCCCCCTGTTGAATTATACCTAGAGGCTTTCTGCTTTTACATTTCAATGATTATCCAGAACAGGTTCAGTTAAAGATATTTTCATTGGGCGGCCCTCAGACTAGATGGTGCCAGTGCTTTCTTTTTTCACTTACTTTACTGTTTACCAGTGTAAAAGTAAAATGAAACTACGAACTTTACCAATCACTAACTGACAACTATCTGCCCATTCTAACTAATCAAAAATATTTTCTTTGTTTTCTTTGAACATATAAAAGTTTCCCTCCCGTCCTCCCTTTTCTCTGCTGGAACACTGAACTGCTTGTGGTTTGGTGGTGTCTGATTCAAGAGTTGCTGTCTGTTCTAATAACTTTAAAACTTTTTTTTTTTTATGCCCAAAGGTTTATCTTTTAACAGTTCCACTGTTGACATTACTGGATCAGATTTTCCTAGAATCTAGTCTTTCTTGATATTCAGATTTAATTTTTAATTTTGTATTTCTATCTCCATACAAGAGGGGTCTCATGGACACCCTGAAGTTCAGGCTTCCCCAGCAAGGTGAGTGTTCTAGAGACCCTTTGGCATCATTGTACCAGCTAGTTTGGCTTCGGTGAAATTTTTTTGGAGATTCTTTCAACGTGTTTGCCCATTTCTTGATGAGTGATTTATAAGTGCACCTGCCCATGCCACACCAAGTGTTCACCCAACCAGGCCCTGAGCAACTTTTTTTGTTTGTTTCCCTGGATGAGAAAAGTCCTCAAAGGGAAAAGTTTTGTCGATTTGGAAGAGGTGAAACAAAAGACGGCAGAAATGCTTTTAAAAGGCATAACAATTGATGAATTCAAAAACTCTTTTGAGCAGTAGAAAATATCTCAGTAGAGGTATTACTTAAAACAGAGAGAACTTCAATGGTGACTGAAACATGTAAGAATAAATACATAGTTTTTTATTCTTGTTTTTTGGGGGTCATTCCCTCAAATAAGCCAAAATGGCTTGTTCAATAGCCATAAATCTCATAACTTTTCTACTCTTTGTTCTGTATTGAAAGGAATCAGGGCTCACCAACCCTCCTTTTAGTGTGGCTTCTCTATTTCTTGGTTTTCATTTTCACTTACTTCTCTGGTTAATGAAGCAGAAACTCTTTATCAGGATAGCTCAGAGTTGTTGCATTTCTCAAGCTCTTTCATTTTTGTCATTAACTTTATATTCGTGTTACCTTTATGATGAATGAAATACTAACCAGAGTAATATTTGAGAATAACACTTTCCTTCAATACTTTGAAGATATGGTTCTATTACTTCACCTATGGATATTTTTGTGGAATATTCTGTTGCCAACCTGATATTTCCTCTTTTATGAAGTATTTCTTTCTCTTCCAAATGCTTGAATAGTTCTCTTAAAGAGAAATATTAAATTGAAATTTTTAATAATTTAACAAGAATATATTCCAGTGTTGAGCATGTTGAATTATACTTTCCCAGAATCTTGCTTCTTGTTTTCAGATTTAATTTTTGCTTGATTTCGGGAAAATATTTCTTTGTTATCTTTATATTCATTTCCATTTTTTTTTTTTTTTTTTTTGAGTCAGAGTCGCACTCTGTCCCCTAGGCTGGAGTGCAGTGTCATGCTCACGGCCACCACAGCCTTTACCTTCTGGGCTCAGGCGATCCTTCTGCTTCAGCCTTCCAAGTTGCTGGAACTATAGGTATGTGCCACCATGCCCAGCTATTTTTAAAAGATACATTGTAGAGAAAGATCTCACCAAGTTGCCCAGGCTGGTTTGGAACCTGTGTGCTCAGGCAATCCTCTCGCCTTCACCTCCCAAAGTGCTAGGATTACAGGAGTGAGCCACTGTAAATGAATAGAAATGAATTCATTTTCTATTAACACTTTTTGTGTTCTCCACTTCAAAAGCACCAATTGTCTTCATAGTGAATTGTCTTTGACTACTTTTTGTTTCTATGAACTTGTTTCTCACTGTCTTAATAGCTTTATCTTTTCATTAGATGCTACTATGAATATCTAACTTTTCTTCTACATATATAATATGTTATAGTACTGTATCTATATAGTTCTTTTCTGTTTACTATTAATTATGTATTAACTCTGCTTATGTTAATAAGTACTCTAATGCCTGAAATCTTTCTTTTCATAAAACTGTATTATTTAATCATTTTATTTTTAAACTCTTTATTATTGAGTCCATTTTATATGGACTATATCCCCAAATACTTGTAAATAATTTTTTTCGATTCAGTTTATTTTTCTTCTTGAATTGGTAGTCTTTTTTTACATGTTATTTTTGCATATCCCAAATCTTTTAATCCCAATCTCATAGTATAGTTTCCTTTGATTTTTTTCACGATATATTTGCATGTGTAGCCATGTCTATTTGTTGCTTGAATCTAGTGTGACTGGTGAGGTGTTCACCTGGGGCTGGGTGAACTCTTCCATTTTTTTAGTGTAGGTGAGGGAAAGTGAATATGACAGGAACCATTCTGATGGCAGGTCTTCTGAATGGTGGTGGCCCTTCCTCCTTTCTGGTAGCATCATACACTAAAGGCCTTGCTTTGTTCTTTTGTCGCAATATCTGCAATTGTAGCTGTCACCTAAAGAAAGACCAGGTGCTACCACTACACACTGGTCTTTGATGTGCTTGGTGTATGTTGTGGTAGTGATTGGGTACAGGAATCATGGTTCACACCTCCTTGCTGATCCCATAGTCATCATCTGGCTAGTTGTTTCTGAGCCCCCTCCTGGTAGAATCTACCATCTCTAGGCGTATAAGCCTGAGGCTCAAGCCCCGTCAGTGTGGCTCCCATCTCCTGTGATTATGTATCTACACAATTTCTTATGCAACTCAGATGTTCATGTTACTACGCAGTCCTTTCTCTCTGTTTTTCTTTAATTGTTCATAATTTATGGCTGACAGAACTGTCCTTTGATTTTCAAGGAAAGTCCTTTTATTTGTTTTAAAGTATCTTTTGTATCATTTCTAGAGTATTTTTTTTCCAGGAAAAAGAAATATTCTAAGTTTTATAATTTTAAAACTGAAGATCAACCTATTTTAACTTACTAAGAAAGATATTAATTTCTGAGAGTTCTCAATAGGCTCGCTAAACATGTTCACTCTGCCTCCTTCAAATATTCTCATATGTATGATCAAGCTGAATGAAAGGAATATGGCACTGCACAGAGATTCTACAAAAGAATATATAAAGCTAGTAATGTTTTCAGTCAGTTATTTTCCTGACAACTTCTTTCCAGCTTTCGTGATGCACAATTTCTTATGTATTCTACCTTGAATCACAACTTTAGTGATATGCAATTTCTTATGTTTAGTCACAGAATAGTCAAGTTTTATTTGGTTATAACATGTTGCTAGTATCCGGGCCTCTAACAAAAACTGATTTCTTTCAAATGGACTGGCAGTTACTAAATTTCAACTCAATACTTTATCTTAACAACAACAAAAAGAAGCCAGAGGAATGGAGGAAGGAAGCCAGAGAGGGTACAAGAGAGAAATAGAAATGAAAAGAGGAAAACAAACACTTGTAAACAAATTATACCATTTAAAAAGAGATATAAAGTTATTTCTTAATAGAAAGAATGATAGTTTAAGGAAGAGTCAAATGGCCAGGCATATATAAACCACATTATTCCTTTTGGATCAGCCTTTTCCTCTCTTATATACTCAATGCAGATTATGGGGTAGGGGCCAGAGAGGGTTTGGGGTGGTCTGACTAAATACGACTTTATCTTTCTTTTATTTTATTTATTTTGAGTTGGAGTCTCTGCTGCCCAGGCTGGAGTACAGTGGCACGCTCATAGCTACCATAGCCTCCACCTGCTGGGCTCAAGTGGTCCTTCCACCTCAGCCTTCCAAGTAGCTGGAACTACAGGCATGTGTCACCACACCTGCCTAATTTTTTAATTTATTGTAGAGACGAGGTTTTGCCATGTTGCCCAGGCTGGTTGCGAACCCCTGGGCTCAGGCAATCCTCTCATCTCTGCCTACCAAAGTACTGGGATTACAGGTGTGAGTCATCGCACCTGGCACAATTTATCTTTCTAAGTGGTAGAATTTTAGAGCTTGTCTAAATGTTGAGAAAGGGTGCTGGTGCAACCAATGAGGAAAAATGCAATGAATCTGATATATTTAGGGGAAATAATGTTATAAACATCAAAAACAGAGTTAGAAACACTGGCAGTATGGGAAGGGTAGCTAGGTCAAAGTGAAGAAATAGAAGGATATAACATAAATAATATTAGGAGGGAAAGTAGAGGCTTCACTTATCACCATTCACCTCTGGGGCAGGTCCTTTTGTACCATGTCATTCTCAGGCTGTGCTATAGAGTAATTAGTCTCGACATCTGGGTACCGTTGTTACCATCAAAGTCTCACTAGGTTAAGACCCTATGATGCCAGGTTACAAAAACTTTTGTGAAAGACTTAAACAAAATAAGTGACATTGTTGTTATTGTTGATTACATTACCTGAAAGTTGAAAAATGGCTTTAGATTTCATCAAGGTCTTTCCTCATTCTACCTTCTTTTGTTTTTCATTTCTCAACTTAGCCAATTTTTCGTTATTGTTGTTTCTCCCCCAAGAGCTTTGGGTTAATAGTTTTTAGCCTGGCAGCAGAAAATATATGTGTTTAGGTTTCAACAAAAGTTCCTCAATAAAGTCTCATTAATCTTCTTAGTCCACATGCCATCTATGCATCAAGCATTGGTTTTAGAGTATATCTATCTGGTCCACGTGACTATCCATAGACTTCAGTATGGACAGCCCATTCTCCATACAGTAGCCAGAAAAATTACTTTGGTTATGGTAAACATTGTTCAGTATAACCCTCCTCCCATGTGTCTCTCATTTAGATTTCTCATTTTTCTTAGAGTAAAAGCCAAAATGCCAGCCTTGGCTCAAAGACATCTGTTGACTGTCTTATCTATTAGCTCTGTTTATGTTAATAAAGTCACTCTTCTTCTCCCTCACTCTGCTTCAGTCACCCTGACTTCCCAGATGTTTCTTGACCACTCTAGACAGGCTCCAGTACAGGGACTTTTTAACTTCATGTTCCCTCTGCTTGAAACAATCTTCTCCACACATATCCACAGGGCTTGTTCTCTAGCATCCTTAAAGTCTTAGTGAGTCTTTCTTTTACCTCCTAATTTGAAATTGAGGCTCTCCCTATGTATGTACTAACCCCTTTCTTTGCTTTAGTTTTCCCAGGGAACTTACCACAGCCTAACAGATTGCATGTTTTATCTATTTATTCCATTCTCCACCTGTGTTACTCCAACTTCCACTAAAATATAAGATTTAGGAGGGCAAGCACTAGATAGGTAGCAAACAGATAATAGGTATTCAGTAATGTATTCAATGTTTGAGTGAATGAATATAATTCTTTGAGTAGGGAACTTTGATTTTGTAAGGCTCAGCTAAAGGGGAAGTCAAAGGGTCAAGAACCATGAATACCATGTGCTCTATTATATAAATCTCCTGCTTATACCAGGAACTGTTTGGAAGCCTACTTTAATTGATAGCAGTTGGAATCTCTTTTTTATTCATCACTAATAAAACCAAAAACGAACTGTTTATCATTTAATATGAGTTTTCCTCTTCTCTTGCTTGAAAGATAAAATAAATGATGAATAAATGATACTTTTCTTACAGGGTTCTGAGACTATAAGTGAAAATATGCATATAAAAGGAATTCATACAATAAAAGCACTGAGGAAAATAAATATGATTGCAGATACTTAGTACCATTTTGTTTTTCCATATTTAAAATATAGCTATAATTATCCTGTTCAAGAAAACCAAATGCAAACGTATACAATTTGTTTTTGTTTTGTTGTCTTAGCTCAAGGGATCATGGACATTGAAGCATATTTTGAAAGAATTGGATATAAGAACTCTAGGACCAAATTGGACTTGGAAACATTAACTGACATTCTTCAGCACCAAATTCGAGCTGTTCCCTTTGAGAATCTTAACATCCATTGTGGGGAAGCCATGGAACTGGACTTAAAGGCCATTTTTGATCAAGTTGTGAGAAAGAACCGGGGTGGATGGTGTCTCCAGGTCAATCATCTTCTGTACTGGGCTTTGACCACAATTGGTTTTGAGACCACAATGTTGGGAGGGTATGTTTATAACACTCCAGCCAACAAATACAGCACTGGCATGATTCACCTTCTACTGCAGGTGACCATCAATGGCAGGAACTACATCGTTGATGCTGGGTTTGGACGCTCCTACCAGATGTGGCAGCCTCTGGAGTTAATTTCTGGGAAGGATCAACCTCAGGTGCCTTGCATCTTCCGCCTGACAGAAGAGAGTGGAATCTGGTACCTGGATCAAATCAGAAGAGAGCAGTATGTTCCAAACCAAGACTTTCTTAATTCTGATCTCCTGGAAAATAAGAAATATCGAAAAATCTATTCCTTTACTCTTGAACCTCGAAGAATTGAAGATTTTGAGTCTATGAATACATACTTGCAGGAATCTCCAGCATCTGTGTTTACAAGCAAGTCATTTTGTTCCTTGCAGACCCCAGAAGGGGTTCACTGTTTAGTGGGCTTTACACTCACATATAGAAGATTCAGTTATAAAGACAATACAGATATGATTGAGTTTAGGACTCTGAATGAAGAGGAAATAGAAGAAGTTTTGAAAAATATATTTAATATTTCCTTGGAGAAAAAACTTGTGCCCAAATATGGTGATCGATTTTTTACTGTTTAGTGTAGAAGTAAAATAAACTCTTATGTATGTATCACCCAGTTCATAAATTATCACCTAACAGCCTATCATATATCCTCTATATCCCTACACTATTTTGCAAAAAATCTTAGACATCGAATAACTTCATCCATAGAAATGACAACATATATAGCTAAATAAATAATTTCTTTTTAAGAAAATATAACCTCACGCCTTTTCAAGTTAATAATAACAAAGACTTTTTAAAGATGACCTGTGGTTATCTTGGGGAATCATAGTGATTTATCCTAGAGAACTTTTAATATTGATTTGTTGTCAAATTCATAGAAAATTTTTACTGATAGATGGGTAAATCGAATATTGTGGAACTTATTGTCTATGAAGTATATTAAAGCATTGTTGGCTAATATATTGTGAATCAGTTTTTCTTTGGAAGATTTAGGAAATTATGAGACTAGTTGATTTTTTCTCAAGTGAACTAGTGGTATAGACAAATGTTCACCAACAATCTGAGTTGGAGGTTGGCACTCCCTGAAACTTTCTTCCATCTCATCCTAGTGATACATCCAGGTACACCCATTTTTCCTGGAAGAGTTTCCTCTCATTTTTTAAAATCTTGTCTTCCAATTACATTATTTTGCTTCTTTCTAAATTTTGTCATAAGAGAAAGAGCATGAGCTTCTCTTTGTAGAACTGAGTTGTAATCCTGTGGACATTGGTGAATTGCTTTTTTTTTTGAGTTGGAGTCTCACTTTGTTGCCCAGACTGGAGTGCAGTGGCCGCTCCTGGCCACCGCAGCCTCAACCTGCTGGACTCTGGCGATCCTTCCACCTCAGCCTTCCAAGTAGCTGGAACTATAGGCGTGTGCTACCACGCCCGGCTAATTTTTTTGATTTATTGTAGAGGTCTCGCCAAGTTGCCCAGGCAGGTCTCGAACCTGCAGGCTCAGACAGTTCACTCTCCTCAGCCTCCCAAAGCACAGGATTACAGGCTGAGCCACCGAGCCCAGCTGGTGAATTGCTTTTTATATCTGTGGCTCTGATTCCACAGAGGTAAAATGGGAATGATTATTACATAGGTCTATATTATTATACAGTCTAGGTCTCAGTGCCAGACCTAGAGTAAACTTCCAGGAAATATTTATTATATGATTGATGCATAGTGTCAGTAATGTTTTTGGTACTGGGTCAGCATTTGATGAAAATTCTTCTTCCTTCTTGCTTTATTTTCCTCCACATGTGTTTGTGCTTTCATCTTACTTTATTTCCCTGTAGCTTGAAATCCTGGCCCCACTGTTATCTGCCTCCTCCTTCCATGATGAAATATTGATAGGATATCAAATGGCCTGGATGTAACAATGTATCTTGTACTTCAGAATCTGAATCTTTACTTGTCTATAACTCAGACTTTCTGTTTGTGGATTCCAGTATCAGAGCCATAATTTAAACTGCAGACTTGTTCTTATATTATTGTTCCTCTTCCCATTTGTGATTATTGTAATACATTTAAGAAAAAGGCAGGGATTAGAATAGAGACATTTTAGTGAGTAGAATAAGTTACAATCGAGCATGGGTATTTTATGTAGAGAGGTAACAGATGAGAGATACTAATGTGGTGATATTCTAGGAAGAGGTGGATATGAGAAGGAAGGAAGATTGAAAGGTACATTTTAATATTTGACAGTTTTCCATCTTTCTTACTGTATTGGCCATGTTCAGCTGTGCTGCTGTTTTGCAGCAATGTCAGGTCACTTCTGGTACTCTTGGACAGAAAAGACTTTCTCACATTCTGACCAAGATCATGCTGATGAAGGAGAAGTTGTCAAGAAACACTGACTAGAAAAAAGTGTGACTCAAGAAGAATGATGAAATTTTGTACAAATGAGTCAATGAAGTTAGATTGCACAATGAGTAGCCTGGAACCTAATGCAATTATTTGTTCTTGAATATATCTACCACATAGGAAAAAATGCCAAAATATGTTCAAAGAGACTCAGAGATATAAAAATTGAGCTGCCAGATTGAAGGCTTCTGCCTTTACTATGCAATGTTAACTTTTCTCAAATGAAATCTACATGAGTGAAGGAGAAGAATCTCATCAATTTATTTGGCCAGTCATTTTAAGTTGCCTCCTAATTCTTTGTCCAATCCATTGTCTCTGTTTTTGGTGGCCCCTTGGCGATGAGGATTTTCTGTATCCTGTCAAAACCCCAAGACAAGTAAGGTAGAAGCCAAGCCCTCTAGATGTAGCTGGAAATGTTTGGTTGTCGAATGTGTATTCCAGTTCCTTCTATCATGGTGATGCTGAGTATGGTTATTTATCTCCCACTCTCTCTACCAGAGAGAGAGGGAGAGCATGTGGCAAATGCCTATACTGGTTTAGATTGTACTCTTTGATCTTGGGGAAGTAACTGCCAGAAGTTGGCCCATTGTATACCCCCTGTTTATTTTCTCTAACCAGAGCTACTCAGGAATGCAAAGCCCCATTGACTCCTGGAACTAGGCTATAGCCATAAGGAGACAGTCCCTTCAGAGGAGGCTATATAAGTTGTGGCAATTGCTGTTTACACAAACTCCTTCCAGGAAAAACGGATGGACCTGAATTTATCACTAGGATGAGATGGAAGAAAGTTTCAGGAAGTACCAACTTCTAGTTCAGGTTATTGGTGGGCGTTTGTCTATTCCACTAGCTTACCAATGCAAGTTCTTTAGAAGTCAGGTTGTCAAGTTGCCTCTGGGAAAATGTGCAGTAAGCCCCTCCTGGAAAAAAGTGGGATTTATGCATTCCAATCTGTTTTCTGTACGGTGCCCAGGGGGTGTAGCCTCTGGAAGTGCTTACATGCTCTTTGAAAACCACCTCTTTGTTCTGTGATCTAGAGACTGGCATATGCCAAGTCTCCTCTATACTTAAAGCTAAGAGGTTTAGGATGCAGTCCTTCAAGTGAAAGCTGTAAACTTGGGACACTCAAATGTGTGAACAAACTCTTAAAAAATTTTTTTTTTAATTTTAATGATGTGGGGTACAATTCAGCATTAGGTATACAAGTGGTCATTGTTCAGGTAAAGTTTGGGCCTCCCTTTGGTCCCCACTTTGCCTAGTTTGAGATCAGATACTGTTATTGATGTTATGTGCCCTCCCCCTGCCTGGCAGTGTCCTGCTATTGCCTATCCCTTTCTTATAGTATTATGGTAAATATGAATTAACTCTTTTTAGGAGTGATTAACAGACCTGAAGTTATCATGGGTGAGTAGATGAGAAAACTTGAAAAGTGCAAATCTGTCTCTTAGGCTGCCAGTGGGCTAATGATTGCCCTGTCAATACTCCTCAGTGCAAATTAATTAGAAACAAGGCCACCAGGTAGTCACTGGAAGAGTATGTCATAAGCCCATTCCAGTAAGAATCAGGGAGATGCATTTTTTTTTTTTGCAATTCTTTTTTATTTATTTATTTATTTTTTATTATGAAGTTGTGGGGTACAGTTAAGGGTTAGGTATACAATTGCATTTCATTCAGGCACCCGTTGATATGGGGTGTTTCCCCATTCCCAGACAGATATTTGCTACTGTTTATCCCATCTCCCTCCCCCCCATAGTTTCCCAGTACTGTCAGTCATTTTCTTGTAGTATTGTATTGGATGTTTAAGGTCCAATATATGAGTGAGAACATGGTATACTCGGATCTTTTGTTTCTGTGAGAGGTCACTCAGTATTATAGACTCTAGTTCCATCCAGGTTGCTGCGAAATTCATGATTTTGTTCTTTTTTATGGCTGCATAGTATTCCATCGTGTATATGTACCACATTTTTTAATCCAGTCCTCTTTTGACGGGCAGCATGGTTGTTTCCAGGTTCTTGCTATTGTGAACAATGCTGCGATAAACATGCGTGTGCAGGTATCTTTTTTAGAGAGTGATTTGTGTTCTTCAGGATATATTCCCAGTAGGGGGATTGCAGGGTCATATGGGAAGTTGGTATTTAGAGCTTTTAGGAATTGCCACACTGCTTTCCACAGAGGTTGCACTAGTTTACACTCCCACCAACAGTGTGGAAGTGTTCCCTTTTCGCCACACCCTCTCCAGCAGCTGTTATTTTTTGACTTGTTGATAATTGCCATTCTGACTGGAGTTAGGTGGTATCTCAGTGTGGTTTTGATTTGCAGGGAGATGCATTTTTAAAAGCCCCTTCTCTACATTACTCCCAGATGATGAGTCCTCTGGAAATACTTATGTGCTTGCACAAAACCACTACTTCTTTCTCATGGACTAAAGAGACCTGTGCATGTCTAATCAACTCCAATCCCAGAGCTAGTAGGTTTATAATGCAGTCCCTCAGGTGGAAACTCTAATAGTGAGAAGCTCAACATACAGTCAAATTCCTTCCAGAAGAATGAATACAGAGGTATCACTGACAAGACTGGTAGAGGTAGTTGTCTTATCTGATGTGCAGAAACCAAAAAGTGTTAAAGAAAATGAAGAAACAGGGAAATATATTCCAAATTAAAAACAAAATAAACCTTCAGAAACCAATCCAAGTAACATGGAAATATATTATTTATCTAACAGGAAGTTCAAAATAATGGTCATATAGATGTTCACTGAGACCAGGAGAACAATGCAAAGATAAACTGAGAATTTCAGCAAAGAGATAGTGTGAAAAAAAAGTACCAAGCAGAAGTTATACAGCTGAAGAATACTGAACTGAGAAATCTAATAGTGGGGTTTAACAGCAGGTTAGATTAAACAGAAGAAAGGATCAGTGAACTCAAAGACAGGACACTGAATATTATCCAATCTGAGGAACAAAAAAATAAAAACAGCAAAGAGTAAAGATACCTTAAGAGATTTATGGAACACCACGAAGCAGAACATCATATGCATTATAAATGTTCCAGAAGAAGAATAGAGAAAGTGACATTAAGCATACTCAATGGAATAATGGCAGAAAACTTCCCAAGAAATCCTGATCCGAGGAGCTCAAAGACATCAAATAAAGTGAATCCAAAGAGACTCACACTGAGAAACATTATATTCAAATTGGAAAAGTTAAAGACAAAGAGAGAGTCTTGAAAGCAGCAAGGACAATGAAAATTGCTATGTACAAAAGAACCCAAATAACATTATCACCTGATTTTTCCACAGAAAACTTGTAGGGAAAGGAGGATCCAAGATGATCACCATGGAGCAGCAGACTGGTTCCTTTTTCACCAAGCGAGGCAGAGTGTAGGGACCCAGTTGTTGATAGAGACACTCTGAACAGTTTTGGATGAATGAAGCACCCTGCACCTAGCAAACATCTCTTTGAACAAATAGAAACCAGAAAGTGACAACAGACACTGGGACCCCTGTGCCCTACCCCTGCTATGTGCCAGGTTTGCATAAGAACTGAAGCCCTGCCCAGTGAAAGAGAGAGGGAATGAGTGATCCTAATATGCTTTGGGTTGGTCTCCTCACCCTCAGCCACATGCAAGTCATTGGTTCAATGTGGGAGGAGTGCTGGTCAGGGCATAGTAGTGGATGACCAGAGTCAAGTGGAAAAGGGAACAAAACCTACACTTGCAAAGCTGCCAAGAGTGTCCCTTTTGCCATTGGAGCCAGTGGCCAGCTGCCAGGTCAGGAAAGTGTGCCTATAGATTGAACTCAGCAGGTGCCTGTGGCCAGTGGTTGGCAGCCAACCCATTTGCTAGATCAGGAAGAATCACCTCCCAGTCCCATGTGCCCACAGGGCAGATCTCTTTCCCAATGGCAAAGAACTTGCTCTTTTTTCAAGAGCTGAGGGTGAACTTGAAGAAAGGGAGAGCAGTATGAAAGACACATGAAGGCTTTCCTCATGGGAAGGCTTCTGGGTTGCAAACCACAGATGACAGATGGGAGGCCATCCCTTCACATGCTCTCCACAGAGTGCTTGCAACAGGGGATAAAAACCAACCCTACCAGTTTAACAGTGGGGAGAAAATCTACAGCAGATAAGCCTGTCACATGGTGAAAACCCTTACTCTCTCACTGAGTGACCTATGTTGAATGCAGAAAGGACTCTAAAAAAGAGTGCCAGAGCAACAAAATCAAAAAGGAATCACAGAGAAAGAAGAGAGGCATATTACAAATGAGGAAAAATCAATGAAAAAATATAGGCAATCCTCAGAGTCCTAAAGAGACAGCACCTAAAAAAGCAGCTATCAAAGCACAAACGATGGAAACCCTGCCCCCCCCCACCAGAATGACCTGCCCCAGATGCCAGTCACAGAATTCAGAGTGGATGGCTAAAATGAACAGAGAGAACTGAGAGAAGCTAGAAGCAAAATTCACCAAAGTTGTACAAGAAGTAAAAGTGGAGTTGGCCGATTTCTGAAAGGCGTATTCTGAAAATAATGGAAATGAAGAACTTCATCATGGAAATTAAAAATGCAGTAAGCATAGAGAGCAGGATCAATCAGGTAGAAAAAAATGTTCTCAGAGCTTAGAAAACCAAAATATGAAACAAACTCTGTCAAAAACATAGGAAAAAAAATACTTAATAAGAAGGAGCAAAGCTCCAAGAGATGTGGGACTATGTCAAGAAGACAAATTTATGCCTGATTGGCATCCTTGAAGCAGAAAGAAAAACTGAGAACCCCATGGAACAAGCATTCCATGAAGTTATCCAATAAAACTTCCCACATCTTGCTAGAGAGGTGACCAAGCACAAGAGATTCAGAGAGCCCCCACAAGGTATCACATGAGAAGACGGTCCCCAAGACACTAGTAATCCACCTCCACAAAGTAAGTGTGAAAGAAAAAATCCTAAAGACAGCAAGAGAGAAAGGTCAGACCACCTATCAGGAAAGACTCATTAGAATAACTTATATGCAGAAACACTACAAGTCAGAAGAGACTGAAGTCCAATTTTTAACATTCTTAAGGATAAGCAATTCTAGTCAAGAATGTCCTATCCCACCAAGCAAGCTTCATTTGTGACAAAGAATTAAAATCCTTCCAAGACATCCAGTCCCTAAGAGAATATGCCACCTCCAGACCAGCTCTTCAAGAAACACTTACAAAGGTATTGGATGCAGAAAATAAAAGAATGGTCATGCCATCACAAAAGCACAGGCAAGCAAAGCACTAACAGAGTATACAGAGCACTCACAAAAATGAAAATACACACATATATAATACAAAAGTAAAAATGAAGCAAAGCGATCCTTTAAGAGTTTTATGACCAGGGTAAACTTTCACTTTTCAACAGTCAACCTGAATGTGAATGGACTCAAGAGACATAGAGTGGCAAACTGGATAAAGAAGCATGATACAATAGTCTGCATGATCACTGCAAAGGACACCCACGGGCTTAAAGTTAAAGACTGGAAGATGATTTTTTAGGTAAATAGAAAACAGAAGAGAGAGGTGTAGCTATTTTGCTATTGGACAAAACAGACTTCAAACCATCAAAAGTCAAAAAGGACACAGAGGGACACTACATAATAATAAAAGTCTCAATCCACCAGTAAGAAATACTCATCTTTAATATATATGCATCTAACACAGGAATACTAGTTTTATAGAACAATTACTAAGTAAACTAAGAGAGGACATTGACACTCAATCATAGAGGCCTAAATACCCCACTAACAGCCTTATGCAGATCTTCAAGACCAAAAACCAACAAGGAGATCTGGAACCTTAACTCAATTCTCAATCAAATAGATTTAATAGACATCTACAGAACACTCTACCCAGCATCTACAGAGTATACATTCTACTCATCAGCACATGAACATACTTCAGTTGTTCTCAAACATGAACAAATTTCAAAAGATTGAAATAACACCATGCATCTTCTCAGATTACAGTGAAATAAAAATAAATATCACCACCAACAAGATTCCCCCAAACACACAAAGACATGGACAATAAACAACATGCAAGCCGGGCTCGGTGGCTCAGCCTGTAATCCCGTGCCTTTGGGAGGCTGAGGTGAGTGGATTGCCTGAGCCCGCAGGTTCGAGACCTGCCTGGGCAGTGAGACCTCATCTCTACAATAAATCAAAAAATCAGCTGGGCGTGGTAGCGCATCCCTGTAATTCCAGCTACTCGGAAGGCTGAGGTGGAAGGATCGCTGAAGCCCAGCAGGTCAAGGCTGCGGTGGCCGGGAGTGGCCACTGCACTCTAGTCTGGGCGACAGAATGAGACTCCAACTCAAAAAACAAAAAACAAACAAAAAAAAAACCATGCAGCTGAACAACTTCTGGGTCAACACAGAAACTGAGATAGAAACAAAATGATTCCTGGAATCAAATGAAAAAAAAAACAAATCATGTCAGAATCTCTGGGATGCAATGAAATCAGTGTTAAGAGGAAATTCATAGCATTGCATGCACACATCAAGAAAATAGAAAGATCACAAGTAAACAGCCTAACATCACACCTAAAGGAGATAGAACAGCAAGATCATCTAAATCCTAATTTCAGTAGAAAAATCCAGATCACTAAGCTAAAATCACAACTACAGGATATAGAAGACAAAAATATAGAACGGATCAAGAAGACAAGAAGCTGTTTTTTTTGAAAGGATAAATAAGATTGATGGACCCCTGTCTAGATTGACTAAATAAAACAGAAAGAAAGACCAAATAAACACAATCAGAAATAAAACAGTTGAAGTTACAACTAACCCTGAAGAAATTCAAAAGATTATCAGAGATTACTATGAATACCTGTATGCAAATAAAGTAGAAAATCTGATATCACACAACCTCCCAAGATTGAAACAAGGAGAAATTGAAACTTTAAACAAACCTATAACAATTCAGGAAATCAACTCAGTCATAAAAAACCTTCCCACCAAAAAAAAACCCCAGACCAGATGGCTTCCCAGCTGAATTCTACAAGACATACAAGGAGGAGCTGATATCAATCTTACTGAAAGTATTCCAGGCAATTGAGAGTGATGGAATTCTCCCCAACTTTAAAAAAAAAATTTTTATTATAAAGATATGGGGTACATTTCAGGATTAGGTATACAAACATTGATCATGCAGGTACCCTTGTTGATGAGGTATGCCCCTCCCTCCCCTAGCAGTTTCCCTCAACTGCCAATCCCACCCCTCTCCCCTGACAGTTTCCCACTACTCCAATTGCTTTCTTATAGCATTATAATTGTTCAAGGTCCATTTATGAATGAGAACATATGAAACTCTATTCTTTGTTTCTGTGATAAATCACTGAGTATGATCGACTCCAAATCCATCCAAGTTGATGCAAAGTTCATATATTTGTCCTTCTTTATGACTGCATAATATTCCATCATGTATATGTACCACATTTTTTTTATCCAGTCCAGCTTCGATGGGCAACATGGTTGGGTCCATGTTTTTACTATTGTGAATAGAGCTGCAACAAACATACATGTGCAGGTCTTTTTGGTAGAATCATTTGAGTTCCTCTAGGTATATTCCCAATAGGGGAATTTCTGGGTCATATGGAAGGTCAATTTCTATTTCTTTCAGGAATTGCCATACTGTCTTCCAAAGAGTTTTTACCAGTTTGCATTCCCACCAGCAGTGTAGAAGCATTCCTTTTTCTTGACATCCTTGCCAGCATCTGTTGTTGTTTGCTTTATTAATGATGGCCATTCTTACAGGGGTTAAGGTGGTATCTCAGTGTGGTTTTGATCTGCATTTCTTTGATGATGAGTGAGGCTGAGCACTTTTCATGTGTCTCCCAACTTATTTTTTGAAGCTAACATCATACTGATACCCAAACATGGAAAAGGCCCAACAAGGAAATAGGCCAATCTCCTTGATGAACATAGATGCAAAATTCTCAATAAGATTCTAGCAAATTGGAATCCAACAACACATCTCAAGGATCATCCACCATGACCAAGTGGGCTTCATTCCTGGGATGCAGGGCTGTGTCATAAAGACCATAAATGTAATTCAACACATTAACAGATGCAAAACCAAGAACCACCTGGTTATATCATTAGAGTCAGAAAAAGCATTTGTCAAAACCCCCAGCATTTCTTCTTGATAAAAACTCTTTAAAAACCCTTAAACACCTAGGCATAGAAGGAACATTTTTTTTTTTTTTGAGTTGGAGTCTCTGTCACCCAAGCTGGAGTGCAATGACACACAGCCACTGCAGCCTCAATCCACTGGGTTCTGGCGATCCTTCTGCCTCAGCCTTCCAAGTGCTAGAACTACAGGCATGCGCTACCACACCCAGCTAATTTTTGATTTTATTTTATTGTAGAGATGAAGTCTTGCCAAGTTGCCTGGGCTGGTCTTGAACCCATGGGGTCAGGCAATCCACTTGCCTTGGCCTCCCAAAGTGCTGGAATTATAGGCTCAGCCACCAAGCCCAGCCAGAAGGAACATTTTCAAAACAGTAAGAGCCATCTACAATAAACTCACACCTAACAATATGCTCAATGGCGAGAAACTGGAATCATTCCCCCCAAGAACGAGAACAAAACAAGAATGCCCACTTTCACCCCTCCTATTCAACAGAGTGCTGGAAGTCCTACCAAAGCAATCAGGCAAGAGAAGAAAATCAGGGGTATCAAAATAGAAAAAGAGGAAGTTAAGCTAACCCTCTTTGTAGATGATATGGTTCTATATTTTGAAAACCCTAGGGCATCTGTCACTATAAACAACTTTGATAAAGTCTCGGGACACAAATTCAGCATGCAAGAGACTGCTGCATTCTTATACACCAGTAACCAGCAGGCACGGAACCAAATAAAGAGCACAATCCCATTGATAATAGCCACACACACACACAAAAGAAAAGAAATATATTGGCATCCACCTATCCAGGGAAGTGAAATGATTTGCAATGAGAACTGCAAAATGCTGTTCAAAGAAATCAAAGATGAAACAAAGGAAAAACATCCCATGCTCATGGATGGGAAGACTCAATATTGTCAAAATGTTCATCCTACCAAAGGCAATCTACAAATTCAATGCAATGCCAATCAAATTACCAACATCATTTTTCTTGGACTGGGAAACAGTATAGAAATTCATACGGAAAAAAGAACACAAATAGCCAAAACAATCCTCGGCAAAAGGAACAAAATCATGAGGTATCACACTTCCAGACTTTAAAATTTAATACAAGGCTACAGTAACCAAGACAGCCTGGTATTAGTACAGGAATAGGTTCATAGATCAATGGAACAGGACAGAGATTCTGAAAGTAAAAACACTGTTTCTTAACCAACTCATATTCAACAAAGCCACTAATAACAATCATTGGGGGTAAGGAGACCATATTTAGCAAATGGTTTTGGGAAAACTGGCTAACCACATGCAGAAGAATGAAACTGTGCCTTTACCTGTCGCCATATACAAAAATCAACTCAAAATGGATAAAAGACCTAAATGTAAAACCTCAAACCATAAGAATTCAAGAAGAAAATGTAAGAAGCACCTTTCTGGGCATTGGAGTAGGTAATGAATTCATGGCCATGTCCTAAAAAGCAAGTGCAACAAAAACTAAGATAGAGAGGTGATACCTTATCAAACTGAAAAGCTTTTGCACAACAAAAGACACCATCATGAGAGTTAAGAAACAACCCACAGAATGACAAAATATATTTGCAAATTATGCATCTGACAAAGGCCTTACATCTAAGATCTACAAGGAACTCAAATGAAGTGAAAGGAAAATAACAAACAAACCCATTAAAAAGTAGATAAAGAACATGAACCGACACTTCTCAAAAACAAACATACAAACTGACAATAGACACATGAAAATATGCTCAGCCTCACTAATCATTAGAGAAATGCAAATCAAAACTACAATGAGATACCACTAGTAAGGATGGCTCCAGCAAGAATGGCTATCATTAAGCAAAAAAAACCCAACAGATGCTGGTATAGGTGTGGAGAAAAGGGAATACCTCTATACTATTGGTGGGAATGCAAGCTAATTCAACCTTTATGGAAAAACAGGGTGGTGATTACTAAAATAATTAAAAATTGACCTTCCATATGATACAACCGTCCCTTTCCTGGGAATATATCCGGAGGAACATAAATCAGTCTACAGAAAAGACATGTTTTTTGCCACACTACTCACCATAGCAAAAACATGGAACCAACCTGCTGTCCATCAAATGTGGACTGGATAAAGAAAATGTGGTACAAGTACACAATGGATTTTTATGCAGCCATAAAGAACAGTAAAATCATGGGCTTCACAGCAAATTGGATGGAGTTGGAGCCTATCATACTAAGTGAACTATCACAGAAACAAATAACTGAATATCCCATGTCCTCATTCATAAGTGGACCCTGAACACTAGTCATATTAGCACAAGATTGGATTTGGCAGTTGCTGGGCACTGCTAGGGAAGGGAGGCAGGGAGTAGGGTGAAGGGCATGTGATAACAAAAAGCATACCTGGTCCACTACCAGGTGGAGTGAGGACCAGTTAGAAGCCCAAACCTTACCTGTATGTAGCTTACTTATGTAGTTAACACTCACTGTACCCCACATCTGTATAATAAAAAATAAAATTAAAAAAAGAGAAACTATGTAGGCCAGAAAGGATTAGGATGACATATTCAAAATCCTGGAAAAAAGCCAACAAGAATACTTTACCTAGCTAGTCTGTCTTTCAAAAATGAAGGGGTAATAGAGACTCTCAGACAAAAACTGAGTTTCTTACCAATAAACCTATATTTTAAAAATTCCAAAAGGAGTTTTTCAAGATGAAGGAAAAGAATGCTAATTAGAAACATAAAACATGTGAAAGTATAAAACTCACTGGTAAAAGTAAGAACATTGTCAAATCCAAAACACTTTAATAATATAATGGCACTGAATAAATCAATTATATCTTTAGTATAAATTTAAAAGTCAAACTATAAAAAACAAATAAAGCTACAATAATTTTTAAAGGGATAAAAATTATAAAAAGTTCATTATGTACAAAGGATCTTAAAAAATGTAAAGTGGTCAGATGCATTGACTTACACATGTAATTTCAGCACTTCAGGAGGCTGAAGCAGCAGAATTGCTTGAGGCCAGGAGTTTGAAACCAGTTTGGGCAACATAGCAAGACCCTGTCTCTACAAAAATAATTTTTAAAAAGCTGGGTATGGGGGCATGCACCTGTAGTCCCAGTTGCTCTGGAGGCTGACTCAGAAGGATCACTTGAACTTAGGCGTTAAAGGCTGCAGTGAGGTATGATTGCACCACTGCACTTCAGTCTGAGTAATAGAACAAGACCCTATCTCTAAAAACCTGAAAATAAAAAAGATATAAGTTGTGACATCAAAAACAGAAAACACGAAGGGGTAAGGAGAGTAGAGTTTGTGATTAAAATTAAGTTGCTATCAGCACTATTCACAATGCGCAACATATAGAATCAGCCTGAGTGTCCAGCAATGGATGAATGGTAAAAAAAAAAAAATGGTGTCTATACACAAAAGAGTATTATTCAGATATAAAAAAGAACAAAATCCTGTCATTTGTATCAGAATAGATGGATCCAGAAGACATCATATTTAGTGAAATTAGCCATGTAAGGTACACCAAGGTCAAAAATGATCAAAGAGATTTAGTCTAAATAAGACTACCTCAAGACATATAATGAAACTTCTTGTTTGAGGACAAAGAGTAACAAGCAGCAAGAGATAAGAAGAAAGAAACATATGAAGGAGCTCTGATTAGTTCAGCTTTAGACGGTTCAGCAGAAACAATACAGGCTAGGAGGGAATGAGATGACATATTCAAAGCTCTAAAGAAAAATAACTGTCAACTGGAAATATTCTACCCAGCAAATCTATCCTTCAAAGAGATAAAGAGTTTCTAAGACAAAAGCTGAAAGTCATTACCACCAGATCTGTCTTAACTATAAATGCTAAAGGGAGTTCTTCAGCCTGAAAGAAAAAGATAGTAACATTCATCAAGGAAACATCTGAAGGTATAAAATTCACTGGTGAAATTAAATACTATACATAGACAAATTCACAGTACTCTAAGAATGTAATTGTAGTGTGTAAACCACTCATATCTTTTTTTATGAAGACGGAAAGGTATTAATAATAATAATAACTATAATTTGTTAAGAGAAGAGCAGTATAAAATAATGTAATTTGAGGCAACAAAAATGCAAAATGTAGTTAATGTGTAGTGTTTTAACATTTTTAATATCCTTTTTGATTACAGTTAGGTTATCATCAGTTTAAAGTAACTTGTTATAGCTCCAAGATGTTTTGTGTACACCTCGTGGTAAAAGCAAAACTATAATGATATACACCAAAAATGAAGATGGAGGGATTAAAACATGCTACCAGAGAAAATCAGTTAAACACACATACACACACACATACACACACACAAATTAAAAAAAAAAAGAAAGAGCAGAATTAAAGACAACCAAAACTGGGTATAATAATGCATACCTACAGTGCCAGCTGCCTGGGAGACTGAGGCAGGAAGATTACTTGAGCCTGGAAGTTTAAGTCTTCAGTGAGCTTTGATTACACCAAGGCACTCCAGATGTGGTAACAAAGTGAGACTCTATCTCTTAAAACATATTAAACATCCAAAAAACAACTAAGAAATGTCAGTAACATGTCCTTAACTAGCAATTATAACATTGAATGTAAATGGAATTAATTCTCCATTAGAAGATATAGAATGGCTGAATAGATTTTTTAAAAATGCTCAGTTATGAAGGGGAGAGGGACCCAAAGAAACCTGCAATTATTTTTTGGAGGACTAGTCCTTGTAGTACAAGCTCTCCCCACTAGGTAAGTATTCTAGAAACCCACTGGCATCAGTGTACCAGCTAGTGTTGTGAGAGGCTCCGTTTGGCTTTAGTGATTTTTGAGGGGAGATTCTTTCATTGCGTTTGCCCATTTTATGATGGGTGATTTACAAGCACACTCTCACACTGTGCTTAGTGTTCAGCAGTTTTTGACCAAAAGTGGCATGAACTCCATGCCCTACCCTCCCTATTCACTTAATCTCACCTTGAGTGACTTTCTTCTTGTTTTCCAGGATGAAAAAAGTCCTCAAAGGAAATATTTTGCCAATGAGGAAGAGACGAAACAAAAATGGCAGAAGCACTAAAAGGTATCGACATTGATGAGTTCAAAAACTGTCTTGAGCAGAGGAAAAAGCTTTTTGATAGGTGTATCATATCAAATGGACAGTACTTTGAAGGTGACTGAAATTTAAACATGTAAAAATAAATACACAATTTTTTATAAATAAATTCCAGTTGTTTTGTGTCCCCTCCTTATATATGCTGCCTACAAGAAACACACGTAACCTATAAAGAAACGTATAAACCAAAAGTGAAGGAATGGCAAAAGATACTTCATTCAAATGGAAACCAAAAAGAGCAGGAGTAGCTATACTCATATCAGATAAAATAGATTTCAAGTCAAAACTGTAAAATGAGACAAAAGAGTTGTTATGTAATAATAAACACATTTATTCCGTAAGATGATATAACAAAAGTAAATATGCAAGTACTCAACACTGGAGTATCCAAGTATACAAAGTAAACATTAATCTAAAATAAGTAGAATGCTATAAATAGTAGTAAGGAACTTTAACACCCTCCTTTCTGCAATGAATAGGTCATCCAAACAGAAAAATCAACAAAGAAACAATGAAGTTAAACTTCATTCTAGACTAAAAAGACCCAACTGTTATCTATGATCACAGATCATTTCATCCAACTGCTACAGGATACATAGTCAGCACACAGAACATCGATCAGGATATATCATATGTTAGGCCACACAACAGTTTCAACAAATTTTTAATGTCAAATTCATACCAAGTATCTTTTTTAACCACAATGAAATAAAACACAAAATCATTAATGGAAATTTTGAAAGCATGCACATACATAAAAATTAAACACGTTCTCAAACAGTTTTACTGAACAGGTCAATTAAGAAATTAAGAAGAAAAATTAAACACTTTTTTGAAAAAAAATAAAAATGGAAGTACACCATACCCAAACCTGTGGTACACAGCAAAAGCAATACTAAGAAAAAGTTTTTAGTAATACATGTGTATCAAAAAAGTAAAAAGCCTCTTCCATAAACAACCTAATGTTGTACCTCAAGAAACTAGAAAAAGCAAAACAAACCCAATTCAAAATTAGTAGAAGGAAAAAGGTAGTAAATATCAGAGCTGAAAAATTAAATTGAGACACAAAAGTACAAAGAATCAACAAAATAAAAAGTTGGATTAAAAAAAATCATACTGCCAGGGTGGGGGTGGAGACACAGCATCAATAAGGGTACCTAATCTTAAACCAGGCCAAGTGGGGACCAAAGTGAGGCCCAAATTTTACCTGTACAATGTCCACTTGTATCCCTAATCCTGTATTGTAGGGTACCACATCTTTAAAATAAAATCAAATAAAAAATCAACAATTTCTATGTAGACTAACTAGAAGAAATACCCCAAATTAATAAAGTAAAGATAAGAAAATAATTACAATTGATATTAATAAATAAAATAATATTACATACTATTATGAACAACTAAATGTCAACAGGTTGGAAAACCTAAATAAATGGATAAATCCCAGGACACTTAGGACCTACCATATGAACCATGAAGAAATAAAACTCCTGAACAGGCCAATAATGAGTCATGAGATCAAAGCAGTAATAAAAAGTCTCCCATCAAAGAAAAGCCTAGGACCTGATTAGTTTACAGTGAGATTTTTACCAAATATTTAAAGAAGTAATACCAGTTTTACTTTAACTTTGCAGAAAAATTAAATAGGAGAGAATACTTCCAAATTCATTTTATAAGGCAAGCATTACCCTGATACCAAAACCAGAAAAGGACACACACAAAAAAGAAAACTACAGACGAATATTCTTGATGAAAATAGATGCAAAAATCTCAACAAGATACTGGGTCAAAACAAATTCAACAACACATTTAGGACATCATTCACTATAGTCAAGTAGGATTGCTCCCAGTGTTGCAAGGATGATTAACATATGCAAATCAATAAACATGATATATCACATTAACAGGATCAAGAGAAAAAAACATGACTATTTCAACAGATGCTGAAAAAGCATTTCATAAAATTCAATACCCTTTAATGATAAACACTCTCAGCAAGCTAGGTATAGAAAGAACATACTTCAAGACAATAAAGGCTATATATGACAAACATGCAGCTAACATTATATTAAATGGGGAAAAATTAGAAAAGAGAAAAAAATAAAGGCATCCACATTAGTAAATAAGTCAAATTATCCTTCTTTGCAGATGACATGATCTTTTATTGAGAGAAACCTAAAGGCTCCACCAAAAATGTTTAGAACAGATGAATGAATTCACTAAAGTTACAGGATACAATATCACCATAGAAAATTAATAGTATTTCTATATGCCAATAGTGAATAATCTGAAGAAGAAATCAAGAAAGCAATTCAATTTGCAGTAGCTACACAAAAATAAAATACCTAGTCATAAATTTAACCAAAAAAGTGAAAGATCTCTTAATGGAAACTATAAAATACAGATTAGAGAAATTGACAAGGACACAAAAATGAAAAGGTACTCCATGCTCACTGATTGGAAAAACTAGTATTGTTAAAATGTACATATTACCCAAAGTGATCTGCATTTGAAGCAATTCTCATCAAATTACTAATGTCATTTTTTCACAGAATTAAAAAACATCCTAAAGTTCATGTGGAACCCCAAAAAGCATGAAGCCAAACCATTCCTCAGCAGAAAGAACAAAGCTAGAAGTATCACATTACCTGACTTCAAAATATACTCCAAAGCTTTAGTAACCATAATCGCAATGGTACTGACATTAAAATAGACACATATACCAATGGGACAGAATACAAAACTCAAAAATGAATCTAGGCATTGAAAGCCAACTCATTGTTGACAAAGGCATCAAGAAGATACACTGAGAAAAGAACAGTCTCTTCAAGAAATGGTGCTGGGAAAACCCTTTGTCCTTGTACAGAGGAATGGACCTAGAGCCCTATCTCTCACCATTAATAAATGTAAGACTTGACACTCTGAAACACTAGAAGAAATATAGAGGAAATACTTCAGGATATTGGTCTGTGCAAAGGTTTTAGGGGGTACATTAAAAAATACAGACAGCCAGAGAAAAAAATAGACAAATGGGAATATATCAAGCTAAACATCTTCTGCAAACAATCACTGAAGTGAAGAGTCAACTCACAGAATGGAAGAAAATACTTGCAAACTATCTATTAGCAAGGGATTAATAATCTAAATATATAAAAAACTCAACAGCAAAAATAAAAAAATCTGATTTAAAAATGAGCAAATGGGCTGAATAAGCCTTTCTCAAAATAAGGCATACATATGGCTAACAGATATATGAAAAAGTGCAATCCCAGTGCTTTGGAAGGCCAAGGAGGAGGGATTATTGAGGCCAGCTGTTCAAGACGAGCCTTGGAAAATTAGCAAGACCCCATCTCTACAAAAAATAGAGGTGGAAAGTTTGCTTGAGCTCAGGAGTTCCAGGTTACTGGGAGCTATGATGATGCCATTATACTCCAGCCTGGGTAATAGAGTGAGGAAAAGAAAAAAAAATAAGAAAAAATTGTTGAACACTACTAATAATAAGGGTAATGAAAATCAAATCACGAGTCATTATCTCACCCCAGTTAAAATGACTATTATTTTCTACAAAGATAAGAAAATACCAGGGGTGCAGAGAAAGAGAAATGCAGGTAAACTGTGGTGGGAATGTACATTAGTGTAGTTACTATGGAAAATAGCATAAAATTTTCTTAGAAAACCAAAAATAGAACTACCATATGATCCAGCAAGCCCATTGCTCGGTATATATCCAAAAGAAAGGAAAACAGTTATTGAAGAGGTATCTGCACTCCCATGTTTAGGGCAGTACTATTCCCTATAGCCAAAATCTGTCTTCAGTCTAAGTGTTCACCTATGGATGAATGTATAAAGAAGATATGGTATACAGATAGATACAATGGAGTGTTATTCGGCCATAACAAACGAAATCCTATCATTTTCAGCAACATGGATGAAACTGGAAGACATTATGTTAAGTGAAATAAGCCAAACACAGAAAGAAAAATATCACATGTTGTCCCTCATATGTGGTTGCTAAAAATCTTTTTACATTGGATTATGAAAATAGAGAGTATAATGGTGTAGTGGCTGGGAAAAACAGAGAGGAGGTGGGGATAAAGAGAAGATGGTTCATATGTACAAAAAAACCCAGTTAAATAGAATGTTTTAGTGTTCAATAGCAAAGTAGAGTGACTACAGTAAACAATAATTTATTGTGTATTACAAAATAGCTAGAAGAGAAAATTTTGAATGTTCCCAACACAAAGAAGTGATACATATTTGAGGGGATGAGTATGCTAATTATCCTAATTAGTTTACTACACATTATATACATGTTTCAAAGTATCATATGTACCCCATACATTTGTACAATTATTATGGATCAATAGATTAAATAAAGCAATTAGGAATAAATTTAACCAAGGAAGTGAAAGAGCTATACACTAAAAACTATAAAATATTGACATATGAAATTAAAGAAAATGCAAATAAATAGAAATTCACCTCATGTGGGTGGATTAGAAGAATTAGTATTGTTTAAATATCCACACTACCCAAAACCATATACTAATTCAACATAATCCCTATAAAAATTCTAATTTAATTTTTCATAGAAATTGAAAAACATTCTAAAATTAGATATTAATATATAGACTAATTCAGCATAATTCCTATCCAAATTCCAATTTAATTTTTCATAGAAATTGAAAAACAGTCTAAAATTCACTTGGAATCACAAAATACCCCAAGTAGCCAAACAATCTTGAGAAAACAAACCGCAGTTATAGACATTATACTTCCTAATTTCAAGTGATACAATTATAGTAATCAACACTGTGTAGTACTGGAATAAAAACAGACCCATACAGTAAGGGAGCATAATAGAGAGCTCAGAAATAACATAAACATATATGGTCAGCTAATATTTGACCATGCCACTAGGAAGACACAGTAAGGAAATAATATTCAGTAAATAGTGGAAAATGTCAAAGGACCTGAATAGACATTTTTCCAAAGAAGACATACAAATGGCCAACAGGTATTTGAACAAATGCTCCACATCATTAATCACCAGAGCAATGTAATTTAAAACCACTATGAGATAACCACTCACAAATGTTAGAATGACTATTATAAAAAAGACAAGAGGTAATACGTGTTCTCCAGGATGTGAAAACAGAACTTGTACAATATTAATGAAAATTAGTGCAGGTATTATGGGAAACAGTATAGAGGTTTCTCCAAAAAATAAAAATAGAATTGTTGTATAACCCAGTAATCTGCCCACTGGCTATATAGTCAAAGAGAATGAAATTAGCCCCTTGTAGGGATATCTATGCTCCTATGTTCATTGTAGTATTATTCACAATAGCCAAGGTATGAAATTAGTGTATGTGTCAATGGTCAGATTAGTGGACCAAAAAATTATGTGTGTGGGGGATAGGTGTGTGTGTCTGTGTGTGAGAGAGATGGAATATTATTCAGCCTTAAAAAAAAGTAGGTGAGGTGAGTGGATTGCCTGAGCCCACGGGTTCGAGACCCGCCTGGGCAGCGAGACCTCATCTCTACAACGAATCAAAAAAATCAAGGCGGGCTCGGTGGCTCAGCCTGTAATACCACGCCTTTGGGAGGCTGAGTTGAGTGGATTGCCTGAGCCCGAGGGTTCGAGACCCACCTGGGCAGCGAGACCTCATCTCTACAATAAATCAAAAAACCAGCCGGGCTGGTAGCGCGCGCCTGTAGTTCCGGCTACTTGGAAGGCTGAGGCAGAAGGATCGCCCAGCAGGTTGAGGCTGCGGTGGCCGGGGGTGGCCACTGCACTCCAGTCTGGGCGACAGAGTGAGACTCCAACTCAACAACAACAACAAAAAAGTAGGTACTTCTATTTGCAACCACATGGATGAATCTAAAGGATATAATGCTAAATTAAATAAGCTAGACACAGAAAGAAGAATACTACATGATCTCATATGTGGAATCTAAAAAAAAGTCACATACATAGAAACAAATAAAATGTTTAACCGAGGTGAGGAAAGGGAGGAAATAGGAAGATGTATGTCAAAGAGTTCAAACCTATAGTTATGTAGAATGAGATCTAATGTACACCATGATAACTGTTGTTAATATTGTATTGTGTACTAAAAATTTCCTAAGAGATTAGATTTTAGGTGCTGTTACCACGCAGACAAAAATGTAACTATGGTGGTGTTGGATATGTTAATTTGCCTGACTGTAGTAATCATTTCACTATGCATATGTATATCAAAACATCATGTTGTATACCTTAAATATTTTAAATAATAATTTAAAAACTGAATATCTGCCTCCTATTTTATGTTTCAGCAATTCTACTCCTGGATATGTGGCATAGTCCAACCAATAGATACATATAAGATTGTTAGCGAGATCCCATATCTACAAAAAAATATATGTTAACTGGGCATGGTGGCATACATCTGTAGTCCTAGCTACTGGGGAGGCTGAGGTGAGAGGTTTGCTTGAGCTTAGAAATTTGAGACTGCATTGAGCTATGACCGTGGCATTGCACCCCAGCCTGGATGACAGAGTATGACCTTGTCTTTAAAAAAAAAGAATGTTTATGGCAGCACTATATGTAATAGCTCCAAACTGGAAACAATCATTCACATGTACATCAATAGCAGAGTGGATAAGTAAAATGTGGTAAATATTGTTTAGTGGAACATTATACAGCAAAGAGAATGAACAAATTACATGCAACAACATGACATTGAGAAAAGGAAACTGGACACCAAACTGTACATATTGTTCAATTCCATTTATATATAGGTCAAAGCCATACAAATAATGACTATATTTGTGGTGATGGCTACTGACTGGAAAGACACACAAAAGGAGTTTCTGGGGTGTCGATAATGTACTATGTCTTGATATGAGTTCTGATAATGTATTTACTTTCTAAAAATCTATCAAGCTCTGTACTTGACTTGTATATTTTTCTATATGTGATACTTTAACTAAAAGTCTACTTTAAAAATTAAGTACCAGATTCCATACTTCATGAGATAATAGGGAATGGGGATATTGGAAGAAATATGAGGAAAAGAGGCCATTGCCAGACCATCACCATCATTGCCTCGCTAGGCTCTGGTGTGCCCATGTGCTTTTTGAGCTATGGCTGTCGCCATGTTTCCTGGCTTTGGCCCCCTTCCCTACCTTGGGGAGGTGAATTTCTTCTTTCTCTCTCTAATTTACTTTTTAAATAAACTATGTTTTCTTTTTTTTTTTTTAGTTTTCTTTTATTTATTTATTTATTTATTATAAAGATGTGGGGTACAATTCAGGGTTAGGTATATAAACATTGATCATGCAGGTACCCTTGTTGATGAAGAGATAAACTATATTTTCTAATCTTAAAAAAAAGAAAAAGAGAATACAAAAATGAAATAAAACAATTTTGAAATTATGTATTAGTTAATAGCAAAATATTCAATTTGCCAAAATGCTTTTTACATTTGAAACCTAAATATCTTCAAGTTGAAAATGTGGTCACTTTAACAGTGATAATCAATATTTCTTTTCTCCTATACACACCTTCTACTGTTCCTATGTTTGCAAAGAACTCCAATAAGTATTTACAGGAAACCCTAGGTTTCCTATTTAATACATACTTTTAAAATGTTACCAATAATTTTCCCTTCTCTTAGGTAGTGCTGCCATTAGTTACCACTTCATTCTTCAGATATCCTACAGTGCCAGGTAAACCTGGTGTGTGTCCAAACCCCATGTTGCCATCAACTCTGCTGGTTTTGTTGATGCATTGGAATTTTTAAAGGCCAAAGCTTCATGGTGTTTTGTGTATGTTTTCCATTCTTTCTGTCATAATCTGATGGACAGGAACTAAGGTTACACTACCATACACCTGTAACTAAAAAATGACCAACCAAACGAGAAAAGAAAAGGCTATTTATTCTGAACTTGTTATAGCTAGACAGGTATACACATTTCCCCAGTGATGGAGGTAGCAAAGAGAAATTGTTGTGACTTTTACTAAGGTAAGAGCAAAAATGAATGAATCAGGGGAAACAATTTGAAGCTAACAGATGTGAGCCTTTATAAAAAACTGATTTATATACAAAGTTAAATTGACCTGAATTATAACAAAAAATAAGGCACCTGTTATTAGTTCTAGAATCATTAATTCAAACAATATTTATAGAGAATTTTTTTGCACTAAGAATTTTTCTTAGAGACTCATTTGTATAAGGTGCAAGAAAACAAAGAGATAGAAACACCCACACTTTTACAGAAATAGTGAAGATTGTTGCCATTATTTGCACTTCAGTTTTCTCCTCTATAAAATTAAAATAATATATGTAGAAATAATTAAAGACTGACAAAACTAGAACAGGCAGAGGATACATATTACTGGCTCGCATGGGAGTCAGCCACCATCACTTGAATTTTATCAGCACTCAAAGGCAGGCAGAGGAGTGGAAAAACTGTATAGTAACAAAAGGAAGGTTTAAAGTATGCCCTGTACAGACACTGTTGGCATAGGAAAGCGGTAGGTAGGCTAAGCAGAAGTGCAGCATACTGTTTCATGTGTGTTCCGTCACACTCCCAGCAGGGCCTCCAGAATGTTAGATCAGGCCCGCTGGGGGTGTGGGTGTCTGGTGTGCGAACTGGTGCCACGTGAAAGATGCAAAGAATTGCACAGAAGTTAGATTAGAAAATATAGTTTATAGTTTGTTGAGAGAGAGAGAGAGAGAGAGAGAGAGAGAGAGAGAGAGAGGATTCAGGATTTACCTCTCCAAGGTAGGAGAGAGGGTCGGAGCTTAGGAAACGGCAGCAGCTGCTCATCATTGATGGTTGAGTCCTTTTAACCCTTTTCTTTCATGGGGGAAAGTCATTAAGGTGAATGGGTGGTGGTCTGCTCTAAGTCATCATGAAGGAGCAGGTGAGTGCAGGTACTGGCATCAGGTGATGAACAGCAGGCAGATGGGTAGGTTAGACACATGATTTCTGCCACGGTAGAGTCTGTCTCTATCATGAGAGTCACAAAGGGCTGATTAGGTTAACTCAGGTCTTATGGTTGGAGACAAATACTTGAAACAGAAAAGCTAATTAGTACAAAAAAAGCTGGGGAGGGGATTGTAAAGCCACAATGAGTAGCTACCTCTGAGAAACAGGTTCTGTCCTTGGCTAGTGATCAGAGGGTAAGTTAACTGCTAGAAAGGCATGAGACTTAGGCAATGTTAAAATGGGCATATTAAATTGGGTATATTAAATCCATGTTATGTCCTTTCAATCTGTTAGAAGTTTCTGATTGATCCTAAGTTAGAAGTTCGGATAGCAATTAAGGAAGCTGTAGGTTATTAATCAAGTCCTGGCCATTTTGTGCTAATTGTTACATAATTCATTATTAGTTATTAGTTTAGCATCCTGGATTGTCACTAGGGATAGCAATTTGGCTTCTGGTAAAGCTGATTTATAGTAGCCTATCTTCCTGGTTTTTTATTGTCAATAAGGAGTTGGTTTCCTGGGAAGGTTGCTATAGGTTGAGTCAAAGTTCTATTTTTATATATGGTCTGGTCATTGTCTGTTTATATTTTCAGTCTCTCTCACACTCTGATGTACAATAGATACTTTCATTAAAATAATTCCTTGATGAGGTGCAATTATCAATATTTTATTTATGGTTTGTGCTTTTTGAGTATTATTTTATATTCACCCATATAACTATCCAATTTATTCTGTTTTTTCTACTAGAAGTTTACAGGTTGGTTCTTTAGGTCTATAAAACATTTTGACTTACTTTTTGCATATAGTGTGAAGTAAGAATAAAGTTGGGTTGACTGATTGGTTAATTGTTTACATAGATATTTAATTGTTCCATCACCATTTCTTGATAAGGCTGTCTATTCTCTACTGAATTACATTGAATTTTTATATGTTTTGCTTTATATCTTATTTTAAAAATTTTATTTTAAAGATGTGGGGTACAATTCAGAGTTAGGTATACAAATCTTCATTATGCAAGTACCCTTGTTGATGAGGTGTGGACCCCTTCCCTGGCAGATTTGCACTATTGCTAATCCCGCCCCCTACCCCCTGGCAGTTTCCTGCTACTGTCAATTCTTTTCTTATAGTATTAAATAATTGTTCAAGGTCCGCTTATGAGTGAGAATATGTGGTACTCAGTTCTTTGTTTCTGTGATAGATTACTCAGTATTATAGACTCTGAGTCCATTCAAGTTGCTGTGAAGTTCATTATTTGGTCCTTCTTTGTGGCTGCATAATATTCCATCATGTACCACATGTTTTTTATTCAATCCTTTTTCGATGGGCAGCATGGTTGGTTCCATGTATTTGCTGTTGTGAACAATGCTGCAATAAACATGTGTATGCAGGTATCTTTTTCATAGAGTGATTTGAGTTCCTTCAGGTATACTCCCAGTAGGGGGATTGTGGGGTCTTATGGAAGGTTGATTTTTAGCTCTTTTAGGAATCGCCAAACTGTTTTCCACAGAGGATGTATTAGTTTACACTCTCATCAACAGTGCAGAGGTGTTCCCTTTCCCCCACATTCTTTCCAGCATTTTTTTTTTTTTTTGAGTTATTAATGATGGTCATCCTGACTGGAGTTAGGTAGTATTTCAGTGTGGTTTTAATTTGCATTTCTTTGATGACTAGTGAGGCTTAGCTTTTTATCATGTATCTCTTGGCTGCGCATATGTTTTCTTTTGAGAAGTGTCTATTCATATCTTTTGCCCATTTTGTAAAGGGGCTGTTTGTTTTTTCTTTTTTGGCACGTTTGAGTTACTTGAAGATTCTAGATGTTAGGCCTTTGTCAGACACACAGTTGGCATATATATTTTTCCCAGTCTGTGGGTTGTCTCCTTGCTCTCTTGATGGTTTCTTTGGCTTTGCAGAAGTTTGTCAGTTTCATGAGGTCCCACTTGTGTATATTATCTCTTATGGCATGGGCACTTGGGGTTTTGATCAAGAATTGGTTGTCAGTTCCAATTTCCATAAGAGTGTCTCCTGCATTTTCTAAGGTTCTTATAGTTTGAGGTTTTATGTTTAGGTTTTTAATCCACTTAGAGTTGATTTTTGTATATGGTGATAGGTAGGGGGTCTTGTTTAGTCTTCTGCATATGGTCAGCCAGTTTTCTCAGCACCATTTGCTGAATAGGTTCTCATCTCCCAGTGGTTGGAGATGAAGGCTTTGTCGAAGGTAAGTTGGTTGAGAAATTGAGGTTTTACTTCTGGGATCTCTGTCCTGTTCCATTGGTCTATATTCCTGTTCTTGTACCAATACCAGGCTGTTTTGCTTATTGGAATTTTATAATAAAGTTTAAAATCTGGGAGTGTGATACCTCCCACTTTTTTTTTTTGCTGAGGATTGTTTTGGCTATTTGTGATCGTTTATGTTTCCATATGAATTCCTGTATTGTCATTTCCTGGTCTGAAAAGAATGCTGCTGGTAATTTAATGGGCATTGCAATAAATCTATAGATTGTCTTTGGTAGGATGGACATTTTAACAATGTCACTTCCTCCAATCCATGAGAATAGAATATTTCTGCATTTGTTTGTGCCATCTTTGATTTCTTTGAGAAGTGCTTTGTAGTTTTCATTGTGAAGGTCTTTCACGTCTCTGGTAAGGAAGATGCCAAAGTATTTCATTTTTTTTTGGTGTCTATTGTGGACAGAATTGTGCCTTTTATTTGGGTTTCGGTTTGTTTATGGTTGGTGTATAGAAATGTTACTGTCTTTTGCACATTTATTTTATTCCCGAGATTTTGCCAAAAGTCCTTTATCAGAGCAAGGAGGTTTTTGACAGATTCTCTTGGGTTTTTGAGGTATAGAATCATGTCATCTGCAAGAAGGGATAACTTGACTTCCTCTTTTCCTATTTGGATACCCTGGTCTTCTTCTCTTGCCTGATTGCTCTGACTAGGACTTCCAAAACTATGTTGAACAAGAAGGGTGAGAGTGAGTATCCTTGTCTTGTTCTGGTTTTCAGGGAAAATGGTTCTAATTTCTGTCTGTTTAGCAATATCCTGGCTGTGGGTTTCTTGTAGATGGCTCTTACTATTTTGAGGTATGTTCCATCTATGCCTAGATGTTCGAGGGTTTTTATCAAGAAGGAGTGCTGGATTTTATCAAAAGCTTTTTCCATGTCTCATGATATAATCATGTGGTTTTTGTTTTTTACATCTATAGTACTTAATTACATTTATGGTCTTGTGAATGTTGAACCAGCCCTACATCCTGGGGACGAAGCCTACTTGGTTGTAGTAAATTATTTTTGAGATGTGTTGTTGGATCCAGTTTGCTAGGATCTTGTTGAGAATTTGAGCATCTATATTCTTCAAGGATATTGACCTGTAGTTCTCTTTCTTTGTTGGATCTTTACCTGGTTTGGGTATCAGTGTGATGTTAGCTTCCTAAAATGATTTGGGGAGAGTTCCATCTTCTCAACTGCCTGGAATACTTTTGATAGGATTAGTATCAGTTCCTCCTTGCATGTTTTGTAAAATTCTGCTGGAAAGCCATCTGGCCCAGGGTTGTTTTTTTTTTTTTGTAGGTAGTTTCTCATGGCATAGTCAATTTCCTGGATTGTTTTTGGTCTACTTAGGGTCTCAATTTCTTCTTCTTTCAACCTGGGGAGGTTATGTAATGTCAGAAAGTCCTCCATTTCCTTTAGATTTTCAGGTTTGTTTCCATACAAGTGTACATAGAAGTCTCTGATAATCTTTTGTATTTCTTCAGGGTCAGTTGTTACTTGATCCTTTGCATTTCTGATTATGTTTATTTGGGATTTTTCTCTCTTTTTCTTGGTCAGTCTAGCTAGGGCTCCATCAATCTTGTTTATTCTTTCAAAGAACCAGCTTTTTGTTTCACTGATTTTTTTGTATTATCTTTTTGTCTTCTGTGTCCTGACATTGGGCTTTTATTTTGGTGATCTGGATTCTTCTGCTGAAGTTAGGGTTTTCTTGGTCTTGCTTTATTTATTATGTCAAGAAAATTCCTTTATATTTGATTTGGTAAGAGTTTTTTTTTTTAAATCATAAATGGACGCTAAATTTTATCAAATGCTTTGTCTGTATCTATTGAGATTATCATATGCTTATCTTTTATTGTGTTATCTTGTTCAAGGAAGAGACTTGAATGTATTTTAAAGCAGATGGAAAAAATCCATTTAAGTTAGAGATGTTAGATTAATTTTTTGGGGGGGGTTGGAGTCTCACTCTGTCACCCAGACTGGAGTGCAGTGGCTGCTTCCGGCCACCGCAGCCTCGACCTGCTGGGCTCCGGTGATCCTTCCACCTCAGCCTTCCAAGTAGCCGGAATTACAGGCATGCGCTACCATGCCCGGCTGATTTTTTGATTTTATTGTAGAGATGAGGTCTCGCCAAGTTGCCCAGGAAGGTCTCAAACCTGCGGGCTTAGGCAATCCACTCACCTCAGCCTCATTTTTTTAATGATAATCTATTATGTAATGTACTGATTAGAAAAATTAAAATACCTTTAATGACTTATATAGAAATATTTTCCTGAATTACAGTTGCATTATCCTCTGCTCTCAAAGCTTCCCAAGGCTAATCTTCCTGCCCGGAAATAATATATCAGCTGATTGCTATACGTCTCACACTACATTCGAAACTTCAAAAAAAATTACATTCCACCTTTTTTTACAGTACTTTGTCTTCCTCTGATCATTTAATTCATTATTTGTATCAACTTGTTTAATATCCATAAGATGGTGACCTTATTAGTTCTGTTTACCACCATATCTTAATGTTTGACAAGGAAGTAATTAGCAGATTGCTGACAGAAGACATCACATGATTGCAGCTTTCTGGAGGGGCAGACCTAGGACTTTGAGGGTGAATCTGAAAACCCAGGCTGAGGTGCATCAGACAAGTCACCTGGGAATGTAGAGCACTGATAGTTCTAAGCCCTGTTCACTCCTAGAGGTAGCCCTGATGCAAGAGCAAGAGTGCCACTGGAGACAGAAGGGATGCATGAAAACAATAGCCTTTCATCTCTACACACCTCATGTGAGCATCTGCAGTCTCAGCCAGGGGAGACGGCCTAAGAACTACACTCTGCACCCGTCACACAAGCCAGACACAGAGAACTTTCCTAAATAGACACAAAGGCACCAGCAGGTGCCATTTGGCACCTGAGAAACCCCAGTTCCCAGATGCTCCATGCTGCAATTGCTGACACCCACCCTCAACAGAGAGGCTTGGCAGGAAATACCCTGTGGTGATGGTCAGTGCCATGCAGGTGCTCCTCCCTCTCTTCCTCTCCAGCAGTCAGGAGAAGCAGTGCAACCAAATTCAGAGAAGATTCTTTGGTACTCACAGTCACTCTGGCCCCAGAGGTTAGGACTATGACATGGGTAGCTCTCAGGGGGCTGCCATGGTTGCCTTAGCACCTCCCATGGAGCAGGGCAAGTTCTAAGAGGCAGGGCATCTCTGCACGGCATGATTGTGGCAGTGGTGACCACCAGCAGACAGAGAAAGAAATAACACCCCCCCCCACACTGCTTCTCTTCTACTCATGGATAAAAGTATTAGTCCTACTCAGTTGGGAGGAGGCCACTCCATACCCCTAGGAGGACCTGAGCCAGAGCAAAAGCACAGAGCCATACCTGGCCACCTACCAATGCTGCTGACAAGTGGTCTGGGAAGATGATGTCACTGGAGATCAAACCAGGACCGCTGTCACTTGTTTGTGGAGGAAAGGGAATACTCCTTCCCACCAGACTGCACCAGTGAAGCAGTTCCAGATGGTTTTCCCCCAGGTCACCACTCTTTTTGCCACTGCTGCTGCAACTTCTCCCCCACAGTCAGGCCAGAGGAGGAAGGACAGGCAAAAAAACCTAAATACACTAATGAATTCCACAAATGACCACCCAACAGTAGCAACCTTATCTAACTAAAAACATCAAAACAAAAAATAAAAAGAGTCTTCCCTTTTTATAAGGAAGAACCAGTAAAACAAAAACAAAAACAAAAAACCCACCAGCAAATCCCAAAGCCTTAAAGAGTTGACACTCACAAAAGGGCTTTCCAGATCCCAAACAGTGGAACTCATCCAGAATGACCTGTCCTTGATGACAGACATAGAATTCAGACAATGGATGACAAAGACACTCAACGAGATCCATGAGAAGGTAGACACACAGATCATCCAGGTCATGAGATACAGTGCAGGAAATGCAAGGTGAGCTGGCCATAACAAGGAAGGGCCAATCTGAACTTCTGGAAATGGAGAATTCTTTCCTGGAATTTAAAAGCACTATAGTGAGACTCAACAACAGACTTGACCTGGCATAGAGATTATATAAAGAGACTACCTATATCGTTGATTAGCATCCCTGAAAGAGAAGGGGAAACTAAGAACAACTTGGCATGAGCCTTCCATGATGTCATTTCAGAAAATCTCTCTTGTCTTGTGAGAGAGGCAGCCATACAGATGCAAGAGATTCAGAGAACTCTGTAGAGTACTACATGAGAAGATCATCCCCAAGACACATAATCCATTTCCTCAAGGTGAGCATGCAAAACAATTCTAAAGGCACCTAGAAAGAAGGGGTAGACTACCTACTGGGGAAAACCCATCAGAAGTGCAGCAGACTTCTCGGCAGAAACCCTACAAGCCAGAATGTACTGAGTTCCCATCTTTAACATTCTTAAAGAAAAACAACTTCAGCCAAGAATTTTCTATCCTGCCAAGCAAGCTTCATTAGTGAAGGATAATTAAAATTGTTCCAGACACCCAATTCCTAAGAGAGTATGCCACCTCCAGGCCAGCCCTTCAGGAGAAAGTTCTAAGCACAGAAACCAAAAAATGGTTCCACTCATCGCAAAAGCACAGGCAAGCATAAAGTTTATAGATCATACAAACAACCATAAAACCTAAAAATCAAAGCAGCCTCTTAATAGAAATATGACAGAAACAACCCCCATATATCAACAATTAACTTAAATGCGAATGAATTGAGCATGCCACTCAAAAGGCACAGAGTGGCAAGTTAGATAAAGAAGCATGATCCATCTTTCTGCTGACTTCAGGAAACTCATTCTCACTGTCAATGACATCCACAGGCCTGTGGAGGTCTAGCCCCCTACAAGGGTCGTGAGGTTTCCTGAAGGAGAGACAGATAGGCAAAAGATGAAAACATTATACTCGGACACCTGCTTCCTGAACAGATGACAATTTAATGTTAGTTAACACAGACCTTTTATACCATTCGTAAAGGGGCAAGACAAAGAAAATTCCTTCACATACATATGCTTTCAAAGTTACCACCATCTAGCAGTCTAGAAGCGACAAACAAGCCAAGAACACTATGTACTTTTAGTTAATGAGTCTTTATCATAAAGCCAAAAATGATAGTTTTAGTTCAAAGTCCCAAATTACAGTCCTTGAAATGTCTCAAGAAAGTTTCCAGGTGCAAAGTTCTCCATGTAGCAGAAGTTTTTCTCTTTTGGGCTTCTTATGACTTTCAAAGCTTCGTAATTGCCTTTCTTGTCCAGATGTCTTCGTTACTTATCTCTTATCCTGCAGTGTTTATTTCTAAAGAAAACTCAAAAGAAACTTTTAATGATGTTTCCCAGGCCCCAAGGTTGCTTTCTGTATTTAGTTAATTTATCATAAAAGTATCTAATTAATATATTATGAATTCAGTGAAAACCCACTCTATAAACATTTACTTAAAATCTTAACTATAGAATTAAGTAAAAACTTTAACGATTAATCTTTATCCTAAGTCTGTGAAAACAGTGTTATAAATCACCTACATAACTTCTAGATAAGTGTTAGAACTTATAATGAATTCATAATGAACTTACTATAAACTTGTGCTTCTAAAAAACCTTATGTCTAAACACTAAACTGCATAATTCTAAATCAAATAAGGAGTGAATATACTTATATCATTTATTACTTAAGCAATATCTAGTAACTTATAACCAAGTGAAAGAAAGCATTCTTGATGTGCTTCAGAGTTTAACCCTTGCATGTGTAGAAAAGGCCAAGCAGCATAGTGGAAAAATGGAAAAATGAACCATGACATTCTCAGGTTAGCTGTGAGTACTTCACATAAACATGCCATTTTCTTCTTCCACAACTGCACAGAATTTCTTCGGCGGTACCAAACAGCAAAGGTGGAAGACAGAAGGGCCTCAGCTTCCTGGGCTTGCCCTGTGGCCTGGGGTCTTCGGCCCACCAGGACCCTGTCAATCGGGTGGGCCTCCAAGGCTGGCTCCCAACACAGGCTCAAGATAAAGGGCTGGTGAAAGATCTTCCAGGAAAATGGGTAACAAAAAAGAGTAGGAGTAGTTATTCCTACATCAGATAATATAGGCTTTAAAGAAAGCAATAACAGTAAATAAGGACACTGAAGGACACTATGTAATAATACCCATCAGCAAGAAATATCCATCTTGAATATATACTTACTCAACATAGGAGTGTGCATTTTTAGAAAATAATTGCTTAATTTAACTAATAGAGCCCATAGCTATACAATTATAGTAAGAGACTCAGTGCCCTACTCACAGCCTTAAACAGATCATTGAGGTAAAAAATTAACAAGGAAATCAGGAACCTTAACTTGCCACTCAACCAGTTGGTCCTAATAGACATATACAGAACAATTAACCCAACAACCACAGAATATACATTTTTCTCATCAGCACATGGAACATACACCAAGATTTAACACATACTTGAGCATAAATCGAGCATGAACATGAGCTTGAATCGAAATTTCAAAAGGTCAGAATCATACGAAGCATCTCCTCAGCTCACAGTGGAATAAAAATAAATATCATTACCAATAGGAACCCCCCCAAACATACAAATATATGGAAAATTTTTTTTTTGAGTTGGAGTCTCACTCTGTTGCCCAGGCTGGAGTGCAGTAGCATGCTCACAGCCACCCCAGCCTCAACCTCCTGGGCTCCAGCAGTCCTTCCACCTCAACTTTCCAAGTAGCTGGAACTACAGGTGTGCACTATCATGCCTGACTAATTTTTTTTTATTTATTGTAGAGACAAGGTCTTGCCAAGTTGCCAAGAGAGGTTAAACAACATGTTTTTGAATGACTTTGGGGTTAACACAGAAAATAAGGCGGAAAAAAAAAAAAGATTCCTGAAAAAAATGAAAGCAAAGACACAACACACCAAAATCTCTGGCATACCATAAAAACAATGCTGAGTGGGAAGGTATAGCATTGCATACTCATAATAAAGAAAATAGATCTTAACTAAATACTCTAACATTGCACCTAAGGAAACTAGAAAGATAAGAATAATTGAATCCCAGAATTAGTAGAAAAATGGAGATCATTAAAATAAAGTCACAATTAAATGAAATAGATACCCAAAAGCCCATACACGGTATCAACAAGATAAAAAGCTTGTTCTTTGAAAGGATAAATAAAATTGACAAAACCCTGACCAGATTAATGAAAAAAAGAGAGAAAATTTTTAAATAAACACAATTGAAAGGGAAAAGATGACGTTACAACTGATCCTGAAAAAATATAAAAGATTATCAGAAATTACTACAAACATCTGGATGTGAATGAACTAGAAAATCTAGTGGACATGGAGAAATTCCAGGCATCACATAACCTACCAAGATTGAAAAGGAATAAATTGAAACCCTAAACAGACCAATAACACTCCACGAAATTGACTCACTAATAAGAAAGCTTCCTGCCAACAAAAGGCCCTGGACCAGATGGTTTCTCAACTGAGTTCTGCAAGATGTACAAGGAAGAGCTGATATGAATTCTATTGAAAGTATTCCAAGCAATCAAGAAGGAAGGAATTGTTCCTGGCTTGTTCTATGAAACCAATATTATCCTGATACCCAAAATGGCAAAGACCCAACAAGGAAAGAAATCTACAGACTAATTTGCCTGATAATCATAGACGCAAAAATTCTCAACAAGGTTCTGGCAAATCACATGCAATAGCACATTTCAAGGATCATCTATCATAACCATGTGGGCTTCATTCCCAGGATGCAGGACTGGTTCGACATACACAAATCAATAAACATAATCACTTCACTTAAACAGATGTAAAAACAAAAACCACATGATTATTTCATTAGGATGCAGAAAAAGCATTTGATAATATCCAACATCTCTTCTTGATAAAAACTCTCAGACCTAGGAATCTTATTTCCTCAAAATAAGAGCAAACTCACAGTCAACATTACATTTAATGGGAGGAAGTTGAAAGCATTCTCCCTATGATGTGGAATAAGACAAGGATGCCCACTGAAATCCCTCCTATTTAACATAGTACTAGAAGTTCTAGTCAGAGCAATCAGACAGGAAAAATAAATTAGGGGTCTCCAAATAGGAAAAGAGGAAGTTAAGTTATCCCTCTTTGCAGATGATATAATTGTATACCTAGAAAACCCTAGTGAGTCTGTCAAAAACCTCCTCACACTGATAAACGATTTTGATTTTGGTAAAGTCTCAGGAAACAACATCAATGTGCAAAAAAGAGTTGCATTTCTATACACCACAAAAACAGGCTGAGAACAAATAAAAAACACAATCCCTTTCAAAATAGCCACACACAAAAAAACCCTCACCATCTATCTAACTAAAGAGGTGAAAGACCTTTACAATGAGAAGTACAAAGCACTGCTCAAAGAAATTAAGGATGACACAAACAAATGGAGGAACATTCTACGCTTATTGACTGGAAGGAACAATATCATCAAGACATCCATTCCACCTAAGGCAATCTATAGATTCAGTGCAATCCCTATCAAATTACCACCATCATTTTTCCTAGATTTATAAAAGAAAATACAGATATTCATCTGGAAACAAAAAAGAACACAAATAGCTAAAGTGATCCTCAGCAAAAAGAACAAAGCTGGAGGCATTACACTTCCAGACTTCAAATTTACTGCAAGGCTACTGTAAACAAGACAGCATACTGGTACAAAAATAGGCAGGTAAACCAATGAAACAGGAAAGAGAATGAAGAAATAAAACCACAGAGCTTCAACTCATCTTCAACAAAGTTAATAAAAACAAACATCGGGGAAAGGAAACTATACTTGCATATACTTTTGGGAAATTGGCTAACTACATGCAGAAGAATGAATCTGGACCCCTAACTATCATCAAATACAAAAATTAATTCAAAATGGATCAAGGATTTAAATGTGAAATCTCAAACTATAAGAATCTTAGAAGTAAAACTAGGGGACACCCTCCTGAATTGATCAGCTTAGGATATAATTAATTCGTGTCCAAATCCTCAAAAGCAAATGTTGCAAAAACTAAAATTGACAGATGGGATATTATCAAGCTAAAAAGTTTTTGCACAACAAAGGAACCATCAAGAGAGTAAAGAGACAGCCCACAGAATGGAAACAATATTTGTAGGCTATGCATCTGACAAAGGCTTAACTCCAGGAACTATAAAGAACTCAAATGAAAATCAAAAGGGAAAAACAAATCAATAATCCCATTTGAAAGTGAGCAGAAATGAGGATACTTCTCAAAGAAATATGTCCAAGCAGCCAACAAACAGGAAAAAATGCTCAGCATCACTAATCATCAGAGAAATGCAAATCAAAAGTACAATGAGATACCATCTCACACTAGTCAGGATGGTTATCATTAAAAAACAACAACAACACAACAGGTTTTGGTGAGACTGAGGAGAAAAGGGAACACTCATACACTATTGGTGAGAATGCAAGTAAATTCAACCTCTGTGGAAAGCAGTTTGGAGATTTCTCAAATATTTTAAGATAGAGTTACCATTTGACCCAGCAATCCCACTCCTGGAAATATACCCAAAGGAACACAAATTATGCTACCAAAAAAACCACCTGCAAACATATGTTTATTGCAGCAGTAATCACAATAACAAAAACATGGAACCAACCCAGATGCCCATCAAATGTGGACTGGATTAAGAAAATGTGCCATGCGTACACATTGGGATACTATGCAGTCATAAAGAAGAACAAAATATACACACATGCACACATATATATGTGTGTACAGACAACACACACATGCGGGGATGCCAAAAATGTATACACATTTTAAGTAGGATGTTTGCTCAAGAGATGGCATTAATCAAATGAATGCTAGTGTCACCATATGACAGGGAGGACAGTCAAAGAAAATGACAAAAGTATGGTTGAGCAAATGTAACACTACGCATTGCTACTGTAATTCAATTCAACTTTAAAAAGTAATACATAGATAACATCTCTTAAAATTTTGGGGGGCACACTGGGCTCGGTGGCTCACATCTGTAATCCCAGCACTTTGGGAGGTGGAGGCGAGAAGATTGCCTAAGGCCAAGGATTCACAATTAGCCTGGGCAACTTGGTGAGACCTCATCTCTACATTAAATAAAAAAAAAAATTAGCCGAGCATGGTGGCGTGTGCTTGAGTTCCAGCTACTTGGAAGGCTGAGGCAGAAGGATCACCTGAGCCCCGCAGGTCAAGGCTGCGGTGACTGTGAGCATGCCACTGCACTCCAACCTGGGCAACAGTGAGACTCTGACTCAAAAAAAAAAAATTTTTTTTTTTTTTGTGGCATGCCCTATCCCCTATATATATACACACACACATATATACACTATTTTGTTTGTTTTTCAACACTTGTGCAAATATCACACTTTCTTATTTGCTATAGCTTTATAATAAGTCTTGAAATCTAGTGAAGTAAATCTTTATTATTACCTGGAATCCTTTTTCTACTGCCAGGGATATATCCTTTATATTTCTTTTTGGTGATGATCTGTTGGGCACATACAATCTTTTGTTTCCATGTGTGAAACACACTGTATTTCACTCTTATTCTTGAAAAAAATCCACTAGACTGAGCATGAAAGTTTGATTTCTAGCCTGACACTTTCTTTTCTTTTTTAAAAATAAGCAAGTCTATTTTATTGTTAAATTTTTTTTTTTAGTTGGAGTCTCACTCTTGCCACACAGGCTGGAGTGCACTGGCACGCTCAGGGCCACCACAGCCTCAACCTGCTGGGCTTAGATAATCCTTCCACCTCAGCCATCCAAGTAGTTGGAACTACAGATGTATGCCACCTCGCCCAGCTAGTTTTTGTAATTTATTGTAGAGACAAGGTCTCACCAAGTTGCCCAGGCTGTCTCGAACTTCCAGGTTCAAGTAATCCTCTTGCCTTGGCCTCCCAAAGTGCTGGGATTATAGGCTGAGGCACCACGTCTGGCTAACTTTTTAATTAATATTATTTTTAATTGGCAAACCATAATTGTATACATTTATGGTGCATAATGTGGTGTTTTGATATATGTATACCATGTGAAATGATTAAATCTACCTAATTAACATATTCCTCACCTTTTACCTATATTTTTGTAAGACATTTGAAATTTACTTTGCTATTTTGTAATATGTAATGCATTATTATTGACTATAGTCATTCTGCTGAGCAATAGAAGTCAAAACGTATTCCTATTGGCTACTGGAAACTTTGTACCCTTTGACCAACAACACCCTGATTACTCTCGCCTCATTCCTCTGGTAACCATCTACTTCTGTCAGTTCAACTTCATTAGATTCCAGATATGTATGCAAGATCATATGATATTTGTCTTTCTGTGCCCCGCCTATTTAGCTACTGTCCTCCACATTCACCCATGTTGTCACAAATGACAGAATTTCCTTCTTTTTTAAGACTGAATAGTATTATATTGTGTGTACATACCATGATTTCTTTATCCATTCATTTGTGATGGACACTTAAGTTGATTCCATGTAGTGGCTATTGTGAATAATGCAACAAACATAAGAGTTCACATATCTCTTGACATATTGACATATTCCTTTGGCTGTACACCCAGAAGTGGGAATGTTGGATCATATGCAAGTTCAATGTTTAGTTTTTTTAGAAACTTCCATACCATTCTTGGCTATACTGGTTTACATTCCCACCAACAAGGTACAAGAGTTTTCTCTACATTCTTTCATTTTTTTTTTTTTTTTTTTGAGTTGGAGTCTCACTCTGTCACCCGGACTGGAGTGCAGTGGCCACTCCCAGCCACTGCAGCCTCGACCTGCTGGGCTCCAGCGATCCTTCCGCCTCAGCCTTCTAAGTAGCTGGAACTATAGGCACGCGCTACCACACCTGGCTAATTTTTGATTTATTGTAGAGATGATGTCTCGCCAACTTGCCCAGGCGGGTCTCGAACCCACGGGCTTAAGCAATCCATTCACCTCAACCTCCCAAAGCGTGGGATTACAGACTGGGCCACCAAGCCTGGCTTCTTTCATCTTTTTATTATTATTATTATTATTATTATTATTATTATTATTATTTTGAGTTGGAGTCTCACTCTGTCACCCAGACTGGAGTGCAGTGACCACTCCCGGCCACCGTAGCCTCAATCTGCTGGTCTCCGGAGATCCTTCCGCCTCAGCCTTCCGAGTAGCCGGAATTACAGGCATGTGCTACCACACCCGGCTGATTTTTTGATTTATTGTAGAGATGAGGTCTCGCTGCCCAGGCGAGTCTCGAACCCACAGGCTCAGGCAATCCATTCACCTTAGCCTCCCAAAGGCGTGGGATTACAGGCTGAGCCACCAAGCCCGGCTTCTTTCATCTTTTTGATGGTAAACATTCTAACAGCTGTGAGGTGATATTTCACTGCGGTTTTAATTTGCATCTCTCTAATAATTAGTGATGTTGAACATTTGTTCATGTATCTGTTAGTCATTTGTGTATCTTTTTTAGAGAAATGTCTGTGAAGTCCTTTGCCTATTTTTAAAATTGGGTTATTAGACTTTTTGTTAATTGAGTTGTTTGAACTTTTTTATGTTCTTATCATTAACCCCTCATCAGATGTATATGGTTTGCAAACATTTTCTCCTACTCTATAAGTTGTCTCTTCACTTTGTTAATTGTTTCCTTTGCTGTGCAAAAGCTTTGAAGTTTGATGCAATCCCATTTGTCTGTTTTTGTTTTTGTTGCCTGTACTTTGGAAGTTATATCCAAAAATTGTGTTGCCCAGACCAATGTCACGGAGCTTTTCCCCTATTTTCTTTCCTCTAGTTTTACAGTTTCAGGTCTTAAGTTCTTAGTCCATTTTGAATTCATTTTTGTCATTTTGTTAAGGATCAGATTGTATTCCTTTGCATGTGGCTAACCGGCTATTGAAAAGACTCTTCTTTCTTCATTATGTGTCCTTTCTATCCTTGTCAAAAATCAACTGACCATAAGCATGTGGGTTTTTTCCTGGACTTTCTATCCTATTCCATTGGTTGTCTATCCTATGGACTTTCTATCCTATTCCATTGATTGATATGTCTATTTTTATGCTCATACCATACTATTTTAATTTCAATTGCTTTATATTTTGAAATCAGGGCATATAATGCCTTCAGCTTTGTTCTTTTTGCTCAAGATTGTTTTGGCTGTTTGGATCTTTTGTGGTTCCATATAAATGTTAGTTTTTAAAATTATTGTCAAAAGTGACATTGGAATTTTGATAGTGATTGCATCAAATCAGTAGATTGCTTTGGGTAGTATGACATTTTAACAGTGACACTTTCTTTTCTTTCAGGAAATTGTAGACTCATTTTTGGATTCTAGTGTTTCCACGAAGACATTAGTTCTAAGTCTCATTGTTTCTTATTTTAGATGATCACAAATGCAGTGTTTAGACTGTATTTTTTTTCTGACTCTGAAGTTCATTATGTCATTTCTAAGTATGGATTTCTTTTATTTATTTTATTTAAGGATCAATGAGCTTCCTGGATTTGGTAATGTCAGGAAGGAAATTCTAGAGATTTCTTCTGCATTCGTCATTTTAAACATTGCTTTGCCACTTCCTTTATTCTATCTTTTGTTCATTGCTGAAACTTCAGTTGGAAACTTGTTGGACTGGTCCTTCAAGTACTTTAGTCTTAATTTTTTTTCATTGCTTTTTTTTTTTTTTTTTTTTTGAGTTGGAGTCTTACTCTGTCGCCCAGACTGGAGTGCAGTGGCCGCTCCCGGCCACCGCAGCCTCGACCTCTGGGCTCTGGTGATCGTTCCGCCTCAGCCTTCCGAGTAGCCGGAATTACAGACGCGCACTGCCACGCCCAGTTGATTTTTTTATTTATTGTAGAGATGAGGTCTCGCTGCCCAGGCGGGTCTCGAACCCACAGGCTCAGGCAATTCACCACCTCAGCTCCCAAAGGCGTGGGATTACAGGCTGAGCCACCGAGCGGGGCTTCTTTGCATTTTTAATTTCTCCATCACCCTGCCATTTCTGGAGTTATTTTTCAAAACTGTCTTCTTGGGTAGTAATTCTTTTATTAGCATATATATGATATGATATAGAGGATATGAAATATATGATATACTGTTTGACTCATATTGAGTTTTTGTTGTTTTATGTGTTTGAGAATTTCTATTTTCTCAAATCTGATTTTTTATTTTATGGACCTTGTCTCTTCCTATTGTTTTAATTTCTCTTTTTAAATTTTGTCTCTTTATTTATTGGCACAGCTCAGTCTTTGTATTTTATTTATTTATTTTTTGATATCTGCATTTTTCTTTCTTTTTTTTAAAAGATGTTAAACCTACCACTTTTATATTTTGAGACTGGTAATTCTCGTATTGGACTTGAGAGGTCTGATTCTGCTCACCGTGATTTCCATTGACCCTCACACAGGGTGAAATTTTCCTAATATGTAGTCTGTGTTTGTGTGTACTCACACATGTGCATGCACACGTGAGCATAGTGTCTATTTCCTATGTACTCATTTCCTTAGAACTTTATCAAAGGGACAAAGTCCTGATTTCAAAATACATTGCTCCAGAGAGTGTTTATATTTGCTTCCTGATACGTGACTGGAATTTCCAGAGAGTTCTCAGAGTGAAGTTTTTCTGGACTATATAGTTTGTTGAATTCAGACAAAAGAACTCATGAGAAAGGATTAGTTTTGTTTATGAATTCTCTGCATAATTTCTTTTCTGACCCCAGTTCCAAAGTATAAGAAGACAAGTCTCCTTGCTGTACTTTTCTGAGTGTATTTCTAATTCACTTCTACCCCAGGTATGTGGCATTTGGGAACCCCAGCCTTATGAGAGGGTTTTCTACTATTATCTGAACCTTGGATGTGCTCTAGGCTTAGTTTCTGCCCCCCTCCCCCCATCCCTCAGCCAGGAGAATAACAGAAACACTAAGTTACCAGAGTTTGGCTCATGCCATCAGAGCTTACTGACTTTCCTTGATTCTTGCTTTCACTTTGTTTTTCACTAGTGAATATTTTCTATACTCTTTTCTTCTCAGTTATTGCTTTTAAAAGTTATTTCTTTAGGATATTTTATCTGGCACTTAAAATTGTTTTCAGTGGGATGGTTGTTTAAAAAGTCTGGTCTCCCATGCTGCAGGAAATAAGAATCTGACCATGGCTTTTTTCCCTCTCTGGTGATGACATGGAAGCTGGTCCTTGACTTTACCCAAATTGTGAGCAACTATTTCTTATGGAGGTATAAGCAATAAAATGAAAAGGTACTGGTTGTGAAAAACAATGCTGTTCCTCAGATGTATTTAAAACTTCATTTTGTAAGAAAAAAATCTACCGATGATATCATCAACTCTCTCCCATTTTAAAGTGATTAAGATGAACAGAGATTAATGTGAGGAAGAAAACATGAGTGTGATTGACCACAGGAAAAGCATGTTCTCAGCACAGTCTGTTCACTGTCCCTACAACTGTCAGATGTAATGAAGTACTTGAATATTATCCATTTTTCTACGGGCAAAGCCAAGAAAATCATTTTCTTGCCAGTGTAAGAAATGTCTGTCCCTAATTTTTTTTGACTTAGTCTTTGCTGTTTTGCTGTTTAGGGGCTGTATGAGAGACTTCTACTACTGGTAATATTATCTGACTCCATTCTGATAACGAATTAGACCTATGGCCCTATAGTTTGATAAATATTTTGCTTCTTTATTATTATTTCCTTCTTCATGATGCAAAGACTGTGTCTAATTTGCAAAGTGGAGTATTAACTGCTGCTCTTTGCTCACTTTTGTTTAACCTACTCATTCTGGATGTCTGATCTTGTGGTCCTCTAATATGGAAGGGTCACATGCATATGCCTGTATTATCTATTTGTTTTTGTTTGTTCATTTGTTTTTTTAAATTTCTCTGTGAGTGATAAGTATAATTATGAGAACTAAATTACTGTGCATGATGAGAGTAATCTTACACAGAAAACCCTCCAAGGCTTTTGGCACAGAATGTTAATGCACAGACAGGCTATGCATGAGATAATAGAGATATGTAGAGGCATGGGGAAGAGGAGAGCTTCCTCGTCTTTAAGGGCATTGGAATTAAATTTTTAAAAATACTCTGAAGGCTTCTGAGGGTCAGAATGAACTCTTGATGTCAGTGTAGGACCCAGGAATAATAGGGCCTTTAAGTCATAAGTCGAAGTAACACTTCAGTTTTTGTTATTCTTTCAGAAAGAGACATGTGATTGCCTAAGCGTTCTCCATGCACACAGAGAAGTCTGGGTGGGACTGCAACTGAGATATTCTTTTGGGAGTAGAAAGAATAACCTCTTCGCCATCCTTCTACTCTTCAGCTTTGTACAACATGTATAGTCTCTCTGTGCTTCAAGAAGCATCTTCTCTTACAGAATTCTCTTCTGGTCCTGCATTTAACTGGCTTCAGGCTTAGAACTGCCATTGCAAATGAAGCATAACTTTTTATAGTTATCCTTGAGAATAACATAATTTACATATCTTCTTTTCCTTCTTTTACATAATGAGGTTACAGGACACATTGGATCAATTCCCACTCTTGTCATAAGACTCCGAAAGGGAGCCTTTCTCTGCATTCCAGTACCACGCTTTGCCAAAGGCGTTGGTCATAATGATTGGATATATAACCTGGCCCCAAAAAACCAAGCCTGGGTGTTTGCACAAAATAAAAATCTAGATTTAATAATTGCTTAGTGCATAGTCTACGATCACTGCATAATAAATTAGACAAAGCTTAGGAGCGTAAAACAACCACTGTTTATCACCTCAGTTCTTGTAAGTCAGAAATATCTTATCTGGATTGTTCTGGTTCAGTGTCCCCTATGAGGATGCAGTCAAGATGTTGGAAGGTGATACTGCTTATCTGAAGCTCTCAACTTGGGGAAGATTTACTTCCAGACTGATGGTTGTTGGCAGGCTTCAGATTCTCTCCAGCTGTTGGATGGAGACCGGTTCCTTTTGTCTCCTAAGTCAATAAAACAAAATAATCAACTGTTCCTGTTTTAAGGCACTTGGTATAATTTGTTACTCAGCAGTAATAACTAACACTGCACTCCAATCTCTCAGTGTGTCATCTTTGAGCTTGTGCCTCAGGCATACTACCAGACTGGAAGATTCTGGGTACTTGGTAGAAGGGGTAGGTCCCTTGGTCATGTGCCATTTTTACTTTTGCTGTAAAGTGGATGCCTAGTTCTGAATTTTGTCATATGGGCTCTTGGGGTGATAAGTCCAGCATTCTGAGGGTCCTCAGATGGCGGCATCGGTTAAGGCTTTGTGAGCAGGAAAGGCAGCTGCTTACCAGAATGTGTATCAACCTCAATAAGACAAATAAGTGAAAATCATCCCATTCAGGGTGTTTGACTGATCTCTTTAAGGGATGGTTACGTGCAGAGGGCTCAGCATGGTCTAAACCGCTAACAGATCATACATCTAACAACAGTACCTAGATGAACTTTAGGGAGAGATAATCCATGCTGCTGTGACACACGTATACTCTCGCCCTCCATCAGACCCCAGTACCTGGGTTCATTGAGCAAGCACTGGGAGATGCAGAGTATGGCACACCTCCATCCTGACTACTTCATTGTTCACACTCTGCTGCTGTCATCGTCAGATCTCAGGCCCAATTTTCAGTACAGCTTTGGTTTCGGCTTTGGAAGATTAAAGACTTGTTAAGCACTGCTGTGAGGGCCTTCTGGTTTTCATGTTGCCCCATAAATTCACACTTGACAGATATGAGTACATCATTTTCTTTCTTCACACTTAACCACCAGACATTAATCCTTGTTGCCCCCTGGCCAGAAAATGATCCAATTCTATAACCTCATGTGAGAGAGTGCTTCTTAGAACTACTTTCAGTACTAACTATTACAGTCATTAAAAAGGGAAGGTTAAAAAAAACCTATAGTAGGTAAACTAAAAATAAAAATCAGAGAATTACAACGTATTGCCAGAGAAAATCACTTAACTACAAAAAAAAAATAAGTAAGAAAGGAAGAACAAAAGAGAGTTGTGAAAAAATTTAAAATAATAACAAAATAACAGGAGTATGTCCTTATCTATCACTAATTACCTTAAATGTAAATGAATTAGATTCTCCAAGGGAAAAACACAGAGCAGCTAAAAGAATTTTAAAATATACTGTCTATAGGAAGCTAATTTTACCTGTAAGGACATATATAGAGTGACAGTGAAGGAATGGAAAAAGGTATTTTATAAAATAAAAACCCAAACCGAAACAAAACAAAACAAAAGAATGGTTATACTTAGAGTATAAGGCAAACATTAAAAAAGAGACAGAAGGGTTATTATGTAATAACAGAGGGGTCAATTTAGCAAGAGGATACAATAATAATAAATATATATCTACCCACTATCAGAGCACCCAATTATATGAAGCAAATATTAATACATCTAATGCAACAGACAGGCTACAGTACAGTAATAGTAGAGGACTTCAAAATTTCTCTTTCAGCAATGGGCAGACCATACAGGAAGAAAATCAACAAAGAAACATCAAAGTTAAACTATGCTCTGGATAAAACTGACCTAAGTTGCTGAACATTTCATCAAACATCTACAGAAAACATATTCTTCTCATCAGCACATGGGATGTTATCCAGGATATACCATATTTAGGACAGAAAACAAGTCTTAACAATTTTTAAAATTATAGATTTAAGGGGTACATATGCATGTTTAGTACGTGGGCATATTGTGTAGTGATGGGGATTGGGTCTCAGGTGGCCCATTCTCCAGATAGTAAACACTGTATCTCATCAGTAGTTTCTAAACCCTAATCCTCCTCCTTACTTTCCCCTTATTGGTATTCCCAGTGTCTAGTATTTCCATCTCTGTGACCATTTAGCATCCACATATGAGTGAGAACATGCAGTGTTTGGTCATCTGTTTCTGATAACCACTTAAGAGGATCTCTAGCTCTATCCATGTTGCTGCAAAGGACATAATTTCATTCTTTTTTATGGCTTTTTATGGCTGTGTAGTATTCCATGGTATACATATATACCACATTTTCTTTATCTAGTCAATTGTTGATTGGCACTTAGTTTTTGTTCAATGATTTTGCTATTGTGAATAGCGCTGCATCGAACATGTGAGTACAGGTATCTTTTTTCTATATTGATTTATTTTTTTTTTTGAGTAGATCCCTAGTAGTGGGATTCTGGGTCAAATGCTAATTCAATTTTTAGTTCTTGAGAAATCTCCAGACAGTTTTCCATAGATACTGAACTAGTTTACAATCCCATGCTCATCAAAATGATGCACATCCCCTTTTCTCTACAACTGCACCAACATCTGTTGTTCTTTGACTTTCTAATAATGGCAATTCTGATTGGCGTGCGGTGATATCTTATTATTGTTTCAATTTGCATTCTCTGATGACTGGTGATGTTGAATTTTTTTTTTTTAATATGTTTGTTGGCCACTTGTGAGCCTTCTTTTGAGAAATGCTTATTCATGTTCTTTGCCCATTTTTTGATATGGTTATTTGATTTGTGTGTGGGGTGGGTTGAGTTGTTTGAGTTCCTTGTAGATTCTGTATATTAGCCCTTTGTCTCAGGCATAATTTGTGAATAGTTTCTCCCATTCAGTAGGGTTGTTTTGTTCACTCTGTTGATTATTTCTTTTGCTGTGTTTTTCTTTTTTTTTTAGCTTCATTTGTCTATATTAGTTTTTTGTTGCAATTGCTTTTGGGGTCTTTGTCATAAATTCTTTGTCTACACCAATGTTCAAAGAGTGTTTCCTTGGTTGTCTTCTAGGATTTTTATAATTTCAGGTTTTACATTTAAATCTTTGATCCATCTTGAGTTAATTTTTGTATATGGTGAGAGATGGGGTCCAGTTTCATTCTTCTGCATAAAGCTAGCCTATTTCCCCAGCACCATTTATTGGATAGGGTGTCCTTTCCCCATTGTTTATTTTTGTTAGCTTTGTCAATGATCAGTTGATTGTAGGAATGTGGTTTTATTTCTTGGTTCTCTATTCTGCTCCATTGGTCAATCTGTCTATTCTTACACAAGTACCATGCTGTTTTAGTTACTATAGCCTTATAGTATAATTTGAAGTCAGGCAGTGTGATGCCTCTGTGATTGTTATTTTTGTCTTAGCAAATTTTGAAAAGTCAAAATCAAGCAATTTTTTCTTACAAGCATTTTTTCTAACCACAACACAATAAAACTATAAATCAATATGAGGAGTAACTTTGAAAAGTGTAAAAAAATACATAACAATTAAACAACATGCACCCAAGCAACCAATGGGTCAAAGAAGAAATTTTTAAAATTTCTTGAAAAAAAAACAAATGAAACACAACATATCAAAATGAGACACAGCAAAATCAGTACTAAGAGGAAAGTTTATTGCAAAAAATGCCTACATGAAAAAAAAAATAGACTTCAAAGAAACAACCAAAAAAACGCACCTCAAGGAACTAGAAAAAACAAGAACAAATCAAACTCAGTAGAAGAAAATAAATAATAAATATTTAAATAGAAACAAATGAAATTGAAACTAAAAAAATATAAAGGATTGATAAAATAAAATTTGTTCTTTGGGAAAAATAAACAAAATAGATACACTTTTATCTAGACTACCTAAGGAAAAAAGTAGAGAAGACCTCAAATAAACAAAATTTGAATGAAAAAGGAAACATTGCAACTTATACCACAGAAATACAAAAGACCATTAAAGACTATTATGATCAGCTATGCACCAATAAATTGAAATACCTAGGAGAAATGAATAAATTTGTGGACACTTACAACCTATCAGGATTGAACCATGGTGACACAGAAAACTTGAACAGACCAATAAAGAGGAAAGATATTGAAGCAGTAATAAAGTTTTCTATCAAAGAAAAGCCCAGGACCTGATGGCTTCACTGCTGAAGCTACCAAATATTTAAAGAAGAACTAATACTAATTTTTCTCAAACTATTGCAAAAAAATGGAAGAAAAAGGAATACTTCCAAACTCATTCTACAAGGTGAGAATTACCCTGATACCAAAATTAGATAAGAATACAATAAAAAGAAATCTACAGGCCGATATACCTAATGACTGTGGATGTAAAAATCCTCAACAAAACACTAGCAAACTCAATTCAAGAACACATTAAAAATATCATTCACCATGATAAAGTAGATTTTTTTCATGAATGAAAAGATAGTTCAGTGTATGCAAATAAAAAATGTGACACATTCCTTCAACAGAATCAAAGACAAAAATGAAAATCATTTTGGTAGATGTTGAAAAGCATTCAATAAAATTCAACATTACTTAATGGCAGAAAACATTCAATAAGCTGGGTATGAAAGAAATATACTTCAAAACAATAAGGGCCCTATATGAAACTCACAGCTAACATTATACTAAAGAGGAAAACTGGAAAGCCTTAGAACTATGATCTAAAACAAGTCAAAAATACCCACTTTCACCTCTTTTATTCAACACAATACTGGTGGTCCTAGCCAAAGTAATTAGGCAAGAAAGAGAAATAAAGGGCATCCAAATCTGAAAGAGGTCAAATGGTCTATGTTTGAAGACACATTCGTATATTGAAAAACCTAAAAACCACCAAAAAACTGTTAGAACCGATAAAAAAAAATCCACTAAAGTGGCAGGATACAAAATCAACATACAAAAATTAATAGCATTTCTATCTGAAAAATAAATCAAGAAAGTTATTTCATGTATAATAGCTACAAGAAAATAAATACATAATAATTTAACCAAAAAGGTGAACGATCTCTATGATGCAAACTATTTTTTAGAAAAACCGATGAAAGTAACTGAAGTAGAAACAGAAATGGAATGTCTCCCATGCTCATGGATTGAAAAAATTAATATTGTTAAAATGTTCATACTACCCAAAGTAATCTGCAGATTCAATGCAATCCTATCTAAATTCAAATAATATTCTTCACAAAATAGCAAAATCAATATTAAAATTCATATGGAGTCATAGAAAGGCCCCAAACAGCCATGGCAATACTGAGCACAAAGAAAAAAGCTGAAAGGATCACACTACTTGACTTCAAACTATGTTGCAAAGCTATAATAGCCAAAACAACAGGGTACTGGAACAAAACAGACATATACACAAATGGAACAGAATAGACAACCCAGAATTAAATTCACACATTTGCAGCCAACTGATTTTCAACAAAGCACCAAGAAATATAATATTGGGAAAGGATAGTCTCTTCAATAAATGATGCTGGATAAGCCAATGTGGGAGAACGAAACTAGAACCCTATCAACTCAAAATTGATTAAACACTTACATGCAAGGTCCAAAATTATGAAATTATTAGAGGAAAACATTGAGGTATTGCTTTAGGACATTGGTTTGCACAAAGAATTTTCTTGAAGAAAACCTCAAAAGCACAGGCATTAGAGGCAAAAATAGACAATTGGAATTGCATCAAGCTAATAGACTTTTGCACAGCAAAAGGAACAATCAGCAAGGTGAGGAAACAACCTACAGAATGGGAGAAAAATTTGCAAATTTTAATGCTTATAATGACTATTTTGAAGTGTTTTTCTGGTAAACTTGACATCTGGTCACTCTCACAGATGTTTTTATTACTTGCTTTTCTAGCGTTTGGGTCATACTTTCCTGTTTCACTACATGCTTTGTAATTTTTTGTTGGAAAACCTGGATATAAAAATAACTGTGGGGCAGGGCGCAGTGGCTCAAGCCTGTAATCCTAGCACTTTGGGAGGCCAAGGTGAGAGGATTGCCTTAGCCCAGGCATTGAAGACCAGCCTGAGCAACTTGATGAGACCTCTCGTCTCTACAATGTATCAAGAAATTAGCCAGGTATGGTAGCACATGCCAGTAGTTACGGCTACTTGAAAAGCTGAGGCAGAAAGATCACCTGAGCCCAGCAGGTCAACACTGGGGTGGCCATGAGCATGCCACTGCACTCCAGCCTGGGCGATAGTGTGAAACTTTGACTCAAAAAATAAAAATAAAAATAACTGTGGTAGAGGGAAGAAGGTTGGGCATGGAAGAAATGAGTCCATGCAGAACTGATTTAGGAAATGTTTGCAATAGACCAAAAGACAAGAGAGGGGAACCTGGACTAAGGCTGAGATGGTGGGACTGGAGAAAGAGAACAAGAGTAGAGAGATAACTAAGAGATAAAATAAACAGATATTGGTAACTAACCACAGGTGGAAAAGGCCAGAGAGGGAAGCATTGAGGGACACTCAGGAGTCAGCTTTGGTGGCAGAGTGTGTAAATGGTTGTATTGTTAATCAGGAGAGAGAGAAATGGTCAGGTCAGATAATGAGTTCAGTTTGAAAAATTTTGAGATGAAACATCTGGAAAAATCCAAGTTCAATATTGACTTGGCATCTGTGTACGTAGATTTTGAGGGCAAGGGAGAAAGCCCAGCTGTAGGTGGTAATTTGGGTATCATTACCATATAAGCAATATGTTAAAGATGCCTGATTGGTAAGACTGTTCAGGTAACTCACGTAGAGCTAATGTGTGGTGTAGTTGCATTTGGGAGTCACCTGAGGGGCTTGAAAAAATAATAATGCCAGGGATCCCTATTGATTTGGGATGTCACCTGAACACTGGAATTTTTTTAAGTACCCCAGATTGTTGTAATGTTGAGCCAAAGCTGAGAACCACTGTTCACAATTGCCTTTTTCTTACCCTCTGCTTTGCCTTGACCAAACTTTAGGGAGGCTTCTCTCCTCTTCAAAGGACACTGAACTTTCCCTTACCTTCAATTCTCAGCGAGCACTCAGATTCAGAATATGTGCCCTTATCAGCTTATCCTGAGAACTGGCTGACCCCAGCAAGATACATTTCCTGTCAAACAAGGTCATGCATTCTGCTTACTTCTCTTCATCTGCTTATCCACTTATGCTTACTGCTTGCAACACCTTATCATTTAAAATAAAAGCCACTTTCTGTTTAATTTTGAGTTGCTTGCAGATTTCTGAGATCAGAGCATTATCTCTATTGTAATTGTCTTTTAAAGTAAATTTTTTCCTTATCTAACACTGGATTAAACAAATTTTTGACAACTGACAGTATGGCAAAAAAGTCAAAGCCCTGATTTATAAAATCAATTTTTGAAAAGCAGACAGAAGAAGGTAGTCAGAAAGAGAGGTTGAAAAGAGGTGACCACAGGGGTTGGAGGAAGGTTATAAGAATGAGAGGTTTTAATGGAATTACTTGGTGAAGGATTCCAAACTTTACAGTAAAATTTTGTGGAATGTATACCTTTGAAATTCTTTTGTTTGTTTGCATTTCACATGGCTGTCTGAGGGTGTCCTGTCCTGATGAGGACATGGTGAAAATTGAAGGAAATATTCATGTTCTCATAGGCAGGATCTACAGAAGAGACACCCCATTATATTTTCTTTTTAGCAAAACAAAGAATGGCCATCGTGTCCCACTGAATTAACACCCTGAGCTCAGTTGATTACCCTCAAATACCTGGAAGGCTTCGCACACTTCTGCTAGGCTAAATTGCCAATTTACAACTTGCTTGGGTATCATTTCATGCCTCTACCACAGTGCAATTCTAGACTGTTTCTAAAATAAGATCTAAAAAATGTTAAGAATTTGCAAAGAAAGCATGCCCCTCACAGTGAGCAGCCAGCAACCAAGCAAGACAAAGTGCAGAGTCCCTTTGGTGGAAAAGTTGCACAGTGCTGGTACTTCCTGATCACTTCAGCTATTGCACTCCATCCGCCACACAGAATATCAATTACAACTTCCCTTAACAGCATTTTTCTCATAGAGAAGCTCTTCCAGGGAGGTATTCCAACGTGTGGAGAAGCCCAGACTTAGTTTATAATTATTTCTAGTATATTTAACAAATAGGTTAGAATAATGGACTTTGTTCCCCTGTGTTTATTTTTTTGAAAGATTCCTTTTAAAGAATTTTTAAGTTTTTAAGGTATTCTTTGTCTAGATGCTTGAATAAAGATATTCTGAGTAGCCGGGCTCGGTGGCTCAGCCTGTAATCCCGTGCCTTTGGGAGGCTGAGGTGAGTGGATTACCTGAGCCCGTGGGTTCAAGACCCCCCTGGGCAACTTGGCGAGACCTCATCTCTACAATAAATCAAAAATCAGCCAGGCGTGGTAGCTCTCGCCTGTAATTCCAGCTACTTGGAAGGCTGAGGTGGAAGGATCGCCAGAGCCCAGCAGGTCGAGGCTGCAGTGGCCAGGAGCAGCCACTGCACTCCAGTCTGGGTGACAAAGTGAGACTCCACTCAACTCAAAAAAAAAAAAAAAAAAGATATCCTGAGTAACATCAGCAAGATGGTAGAATAGGAGTTATCTCACTTCAGATAGGAGTTACCTGCCCACTCCTCACAGAAACCCAGCTAGCAACTATTGTAGTGGGAACACAGAGAGGACGTGACATCAAGGCCATTATAGGAAGTGATGATTTTATTTACACTGGCGGACTCGGCGTGCTAATGCTTCCAGGCCAAGCACCCCAGGAAGAGAGAAGAGGGGTCTTATACCCAGTTCAGGTAAGGTGGGGGGATCGGGTTGAGCAATTACACATTTTCTTTGGAATTTACAAAGTTGTACTCAGCAAAATTAAATCTTTCAAAGAACAAATGGTCTTCAGGAAATGCACGGCAAGCAGGGTTGTAAACTGTCAACTTCAAAAGAGGGGATTTGGATAAGTTTGTGAATTGGTCACTCTTTTGCATTTCCAAGAAAACCATTCTCTGCTATTTGACTTTCCCAAGCAAAAACCTGTCTGGCAGGTTTTCAGAGCTTGCAGATTGATCTCTCAAAGGCAATACTTTTAACTGCTATCAGCTTCCTTTCTGCCACACTATGAAAAGGCATGAACATCATCCTGTATATCTCAGAACTCAGTAGTGAGGCTGAGATAATCCCCTGAAGCACAGACCCAAGAAAAGACATATGGTATGAAAAATGGTTCTCTTCGACTGTGATGTTCCTCTTCCAAGCTAGAACAGTGCCACACAAAGAGAATTCCCCTGGACCCACAGTTCCTATGTGGCAGGATGCGGCAAATGCTCAAATATATTTCTTGTATGATTGAGTGAATAAACACAGAAACATGTAGCTGGTTCAGGATCAGCAGTTGGCCTCATGGCAATCACTAGCTCAGGGCAGGAAAGGAGTTGATAGCAGTTAAAAGTATTTCCTTTTGAAAGGCAAGTTGCAACTTTAAAGACCCACCCAGCGCCAGGCAGGTTTTGTTTAAGAAAGGCCAAATGGCCCAGAGACTGGCTATTTCATGGAAATGGAAAAGAGTCTTATCTAAAACCCCCCTTCTGAAGTTGATGGTTTACAATCCTGCAGTTCCTGGAAACCATTTGTTCTTTAAAAAATCTGATTTTGCTGAGTACAACTTGTAAGATTCCAAAGGAAATATGTAATCACTCAACACGACCCCCCTCCCTTACCTAAACGAGGGTATAAAACTCCATGTCTCCTGTTCTGGGGTGCTCGAGCTTGATTTGGATGCATGAAATTCTCAGGCCCGCTGTGCTGTGCTAGCCAGCATAATAAAGTGCCACTTCCTATAATAGTCTTGGTGTCATGATCTCTCTATTTTTCCTGCTACATTTCTGGTGCATTGGCCGGGAAATGGAGATTGGAGATGGTGTGTTCCACCTCCTTTGTCATCAAGGTATGACCTCCAGGGCAATGGGAAGGGCAATCTCGCATGGCGCGCAACGGACCTTTTGATCCGTAGGAAGGAAGCCCCTCCCAGCGCACTGAAGCTAGGACCATGAAAGCACAACAGGAACCCAAGAGGCGAGGAACTGGCACAAGGATGACCACCTGACGGAAAGGACAGAAAGACCACCCGACGGAAAGCATAGGAATAAAGGCCTTTGCATAGAAATGCCAATAGATGGCAGAAGGGGAGCTTGATCACCTCCCAGAGTCCACTAGTAATCTCCAGCCTGAAGGAAAGGGCTGAAAGGCAGTAGAAGGAAACACTGTCTGAAGATGAACCCGTAGGCTCCTAGGATTAGGATGGAGAGTTGACGAATGTGCTGTGTGCTTGTGTGTGAATGAGACGGATAGCGGGAAGGCTCTGCATAGTTAGTCTGCGTTGGGGCTGTACCAACCTACCAATTGCTAAGAGGTGTCTGAGATATCTTTGTGAGGAGTATGACTGGAGGGAGACAAAGCGGATGTTTCCCATACCCGTCATTCTCTTATTTGTGTGTGTCTGTCACTTTAAATCTGCTAAAAAGCTGGTTGAGTTATTATGCTTTGTGTGATGGGACATGTCATCTTTTAAAACTTGATTGGTGCATATTTCTTTATGTCATTTTATGTCTCCCTTTATTTGTGTGGTGTTTTCTCCCAACCCATTGGCACTGTTAAAATTTCTGCCTTTTGTTGTTAAGGTTGTGGAAAAATTGCCTGTTGTGTATAAGAAGTGTTACTGGTTATCTTAAATTCTTTCCTGGGACCACTCCCCCTCCCGTCCTTAGCCTGTGTTCTCCTTTGTAAATTCTAAAGGGGCTCATTCTAATCTACCTGTAAAGAAATTGAGAAATGTCTCTTACATGCTACTTAGCCTTTTGCTAACTCAGTGTAAGTTAATGCTAGCCTTGGAAAAAAAAATAATCTTTCTCTGGCAACTAAGGGCTGTTCTCATTTTCAAATGCTAAAAGCCAGGTTAGTTGAAAGTAAGTCCGTTTCTAAAGGTATAGGCCTTGCCTAAGATTGTGATCAACTGCTTGTCCCTGTAAAACTGTTGGGAAGTCTCTTAGAGTCTTGTAATGTATGCTGAGTCCCTACTTTATATTGTAATGCTAAGTAACACTAATGCTTGCGTTTTTTGGCTATGCTCATTTAATTGTCCATGTCTTACAACTAAGGGTGCTATTTAGTAATTCATGAGGATTTTTGACAATTTTGCCTGTTCATAATTAGGAATAAGTAGGAACAGATCATTTTACATCTTTGTGGTCTGTTCACTCTAAAAAGGTTTTATACCAGGCCATTTTTTTGTAGACATCATTGAAAAGTCATGGAGCAAAAAAAAAAAAAGAGGGTTTTAAAAAAAGCTGAGAACACTCAGTCTGGGAGAAGCATCAAGTTTCCAGGAGTGCCTGGCATTGCTCTTTATGACTTTATTTAATTATTTGTTTGTTTTAAAATTCTCCTTTGAGGAATAAATTGCAAGCGTTCAGAGCAAACTCTGGGTTTTCAAGAAACGTGACCAAAAGAGTGTGTAGTGGTCTGTGTCCTCGAATACTCCAATAGGACAGATTTTGAATGATTGGAGCAAATTAAAATTACATGGTTTAACAATAATAATAAGTGGATTATTAAAAAAGTCAAATTTGAACTCACTACAAGTTAGCAGATAATAAGATTTGGAAAAGAATAAAACTATCTGGTAATTAAATTCACTTTGTAGACCTAAGGAAAAATAAAATGGTCAAAAGTTCTGTATGCAGAGGCATTTTAAAAATTTATTTCACTACTTTGCAAACAAGATTATATCCTATAGAATATTAAATGCCAAACTCCAGAGGCTTAACTCAGAACTAGGAATACCAAACTCCCAATTATAGAAAGCCTCTGAAGTTCTTAGAGCCTGAAACATTGAAGGTGTTAAGAAAAAAAAAAAGAGAAGAACTCCAAAATGAGCACCAGCCAGAAGAAAGGTAAACAAATTAGCAGTTGCCACTAAAGGCAAAACTCCAGCCACCCAAAAGAGGCCTGATAAGGATAAATCTGCTAAGGGAATGGTATCAGCTGCAATGAATGTGGTCAGTCTGGGCACCTAAAGCACAATTGTTCTTAATAGCCTAAGCCCCCAGAACTTTGTCCAATATCTGAACTAAAAAGCCACTGAAAGAGATGGTGTGGCCTCTCCTGAAGGGGGGGAAACACTTAGCTTGGTGATAGTGGCTGTTGACTGAAGGGGGAGGGGCATGGCCCAGCGCAGACTCTGTATGCCATCCACCCAGAGAATCCTTGGGTCTATATAAATGTGGCTGGAGTCCAAATTAATTTCTTAATTCATACTGAGGCTAAGTTTTTAGCCCTTGTGCTCATACTGAACTTCTTCCTCCTAAAACCTGCTCTCCAGTGGAATTAGAGGTGTTCCAAAAACTAAATGTCTCCCCTAACAATTACTAAAAGGTAAATTCAAATTATGACTATAAAAGGTTATCCATAAATAAATAAAAAGAAAAGCAAAAGGCAAAGAAAAAATGTAAAAAGGTTGTTGGTATAAAAATAAGGTTTTAGCAGGAAAACAAAAAAGAAAGGAATATAAAAAATATATATATATTTATCTAAGAGGAAATCTTATATGGTACATCTCTGTCGTATAATAAAGTAGATAGTTATGAAAATTTTTAAAAAGGGGTAGAGAACAAAAATAAAATGGTATAAGCACACCAAAATGGTATAAGGAAAGTTAAGAAAAATATACATACAAAGGAAATTCTATAAACAATCTAGGCATAATAAAGTCTTTTTCTGAATGCAAGTCTCCAAACATTTTCGGATTTCTCTTCAAATTTTATATAGAATTTGCTTAAGTGCCTAGTTCAAATTATAGTCTAAAACAATCTGTCAGACTACCATTATAGTCCAGAAATACAAAAGCTGGTACTTGTAATAAAGCTACAGAAATTAAAGTTTATCATTTAAGTTATGCTAATAACTTCAGGCCATGTAGCTTTTGTATAAAAAGGTAATCAGCCACTGCCTACAATTGTCAAAATGTAGGCCTGACTTTATTCCTTTTATTGAGCTAGAATCCAGTAATTTCATGCCCACATAATGGTCATGAAAAAATTCCAGCCAGTGCCTGCAAATAATGCCACTGCTGAAACAAATCTAGATGCCTCAAGTAAGACAGGGAGAGATTTTCGATCTCTGGCTAGGCAGGACTGCATCCATTATCAGCTCTGAAGAAATTACAGAAGACGGACCTTCACCCCTCAGCACCCCAAATGATTATGGGATCGAAAAATCTCTAAAGAATAAATAATTGAGGCAGGGTAGCTAGCACAAGCTAGACATAAATAAATTTCCTATAGGTAGGTTTTAAAAGGCATTCAAACGTTTCTACTGCAGGCCAAGTGGCAACCTGTCCCACCCCTTGGCAAATCCAGGGAAAACTCCATCAGATGTAAAACTAGGAGAGTATAATTTCAATTTGCGGGTTAGCATAATAATTACTAGAAATCCTTTGGAGACATAAGTAAACTAAACATAGGTATTTGGTATTGCATCACTCAGGATCCAAGTCCCTGAAATGGAATTTGTTAAACCTTTGAAATTGTTTAACGGTAGGCCTCTGAAGGAAAGGGGGGGCCACAAACGTAAATTGCTCATAAGAAAATGTGTTGTCTATTTGGAACAAATTTTAATCACAGTTTATGAGCTTATTTCCCTAGACGCTAACATCCAAGGGGAATAAGTGCTGCTAAAAATTGAAGAAAGGAAGGACCCAATCAACCACTGTAAGAAAAAAAAAAGGGACCCTAAGTGTGGCCCTGTTCCTATACCAGTCTAGAGAATTTAAATGCCTAACTTCTCTATGAAGTCTCAAAGGGGGGTGAACAAAAGCCCCTCCTAGGGGAAAAGGCTCCAAAACAGGCCTTTAAATAAAGTAAACAGGCTTCTTGCCTTTTGTAATTCCTTATGGGTGGCCACCCCCTCTCATTAGGGGCATACAGGAAAACTTAAAGGAATTTGGAAGTCTTGCCCTAAAACAACAAATGCAAGCCTTAGATTCAGTCCTAAATGCCATCCATTGTCAAGTCAGAGAACGATTGCCAATTAGTTTAACTACCAATGCTCATTCTTTTAAGCCAGGTGATATGGTATGGGTAAAAAAGTGGAATGTACAACCCCTAAAGCCTCTCTGGAGGGGGCCATTCACTGTTCTTTTATCTACCCCAACTGCAGTCAAAGTAGCCAAAGTAGTTCCTTGGATCCATTATAGCAGAATTAAGCCGGTTTCCAGGACTGGGAGTGCACCGCAGATCCAGCAGCGCCCCTTAAGCTGACCATTCGGAAAATCGTGGAACCCAATGAAGAACATGGAACTAATTTATCCAGCCCTGCTCCAGAAGCGTGAGGATACTTCAGGCCCTGCTTCACACACTGGAGGCTGATTGATCGATGCATGGCAGAAAATTGAGAATTCGGCTTAAGGACCCAATGGACATTACTGATAAACCTTTGTTTTGCTTTGTCAACCTTTATACTTACTAAACCATTTGTAACTTTATTTGTGGTAGAATTAACAGTTGTCCCCATTGATCATGTTAGAAAAGGGTTTCACTAGCATTTCCGTCCTTTCTTGTGATAGGAAGTTTACTTGTGCTTTTATGTATTTCTACCTAATCTGGGTATCTACCGCTTCCCCCCTATACCCAGCATGTAAATGTATAGAAACTATCTGGCCAGGCTTAAAGGTTTTCCATCGTTATTCATCCCAGCCAGAAGTTTGTTATACTGATAAACATATCTGCACCCATAATGGCCAGCTATACTTTGCTGGATTATCAAAACAAAGCTACCAGTACACTAAAGCTGGTGTCATAGCCTGTAACACCCCCAGAAGCACAAATTGGGTTTGTTGGAATTTTGCTCCCTCACCCAAAGCTAAAAAGCTGACTAAAGAAACTGTGTAATTAGTAGTTCCTCCAACTGCCCAACAGTCAAAACTAACCCCCTTCCCTCAATCGTGGGAAGTAGGGCAGAATCTGTTTATAAATTTGGCTGAAAGTATAGCTCGGACACTTAGTGTCACCAATTGTTGGGTATGTGGAGGGGCACTAATGACTAAAGAGTGGCCTTGCAAGGGAACTAATCTGAATGCTTACCAACTCCTCCAGTGGAACCATTCTTTGACTGTTAGAACAGATAATGTACCCCAGAAGTGGATCCTCTCCTCAAAAGTAATTGGAGAAGACTGTTTAAGCAGAGCAGGTTCTGCTTATACTCAATGGGTAGGAGAGACTCCTTGCAAAAGAATATAATACTGGAATTCAACCCACCAGACCTGGTGGCCAACAAAGCCTATTTGGTATTGGGCATCTGCTTAAGCAACTAAATCTTCTCAATGTACTAAAGGGCTATTTTGGATATGTGGAAAGGTTGCATATGCTCAGCTCCCAACATTATGAAAAGGCAAGTGTAACATAGGAATAATCCAGCCAGGATTTTTCCTTCTACCTAACCCAAGGGGGGATGAACTAGGCACTCCTCTTTATGAAAGCCTCAAAACCCGAGGTGCTCAATCCCTCGATCAAGTTCCTAAAATAGGAGGGACCCAGGTTTGGAAAAATGACGAATGGCCACCCCAGAGAATTATAAAGACTTATGGCCCAGCCACATGGGCACAAGATGGGAGTCGGAAATGCTGCATGCCTATATATATATATGCTAAATTACATTATCAGGTTACAAACTGTCTTAGAAATTATAACTAATCAAACAGCCATGGCTTTTGAGCTTGTTACTCAGCAGCAACCCAAATACATGTAGCTATTTATCAAAACCACTTAGCTTTGAACTACCTGCTGGAGGAAAAAGGAGGAGTATGTGGTAAATTTAATAACTCTGACTGTTGTTTGCAAATAGATAATAATGGTAAAGTTATAACTAATATAGCCACCAATGTTAAAAAAAACTTGCTCATGTCCCAGTGAAAGAATGGCAAGGCATAAAAATCGGCAATTGGCTTGAAAACATGTTCTCGGGTCTGGGAGGATTTAAGGGTATTACTGGATCTATAGTCCTAATGGTGGGATCCTGCCTTATCCTCCCTTGCATGGCCCCAATAATTATGAACGACATTTCTGAGTTTGTGGAAACAGTTGTTAAACGAAAAACTGGCCCATATAATGTTGATGCACCAAATTAAGGATAATGATGCTTTAGATCCATAAAAGATCAAGCATCAAAGGGGGGAATGTGGCAGGATGCGGCAAATGCTCAAATATATTTCTTGTATGATTGAGTGAATAAACACAGAAACATGTAGCTGGTTCAGGATCAGCAGTTGGCCTCATGGCAATCACTAGCCCAGGGCAGGAAAGGAGTTGATAACAGTTAAAGGTATTTCCTTTTGAAAGGCAAGTTGCAACTTTAAAGACCCGCCCAGCGCCAGGCAGGTTTTGTTTAAGAAAGGCCAAATGGCCCAGAGACTGGCTATTTCATGGAAATGGAAAAGAGTCTTATCTAAAACCCCCCTTCTGAAGTTGATGGTTTACAATCCTGCAGTTCCTGGAAACCATTTGTTCTTTAAAAAATCTGATTTTGCTGAGTACAACCTTGTAAGATTCCAAAGGAAATATGTAATCACTCAACATGACCCCCCTCCCTTACCTAAACGAGGGTATAAAACCCCATGTCTCCTGTTCTGGGGTGTTTGAGCTTGATTTGGATGCATGAAATTCTCGGGCTCGCTGTGCTGTGCTAGCCAGCATAATAAAGTGCCACTTCCTATAATAGTCTCAGTGTCACGATCTCTCTATTTTTCCTGCTACACCTACAGTGGTAAAACTGAGTTGGAGGTTGATATTCAGCTTCCCTACCATTCTAGGACCTTTTGCAGGATGCTCACTCCTGTGTCATCCCAGGGGCCACACTAGGAGTACTGGCAAATCTAGACCATCTTGAGCCATTTAGGAGTAAGTAATGGGAGTAAGGTTCACAGTGACTGGCATGGGAATCTTGGTAGTGGCTGTGCATTCCAGCCAATGGAGGTGTCACAACAGAGAAACTAAGAACATCTTGCATCAGCAAACAGCTTATGGGTTTTCCAGGCTTGCTTTTATTACATCTTCCCCCAAGTTGAGAGGCAATTGTATGTGAGTGATTTACTGCAGAGATATCCTCTGGCCCTACCCAACACTAGCTACAGAGAAGTGATTCTAGAAAGTTCTGGTGTTCACATTAAATCTTCCTCACACTGAGGAGTAACTGTGGGTCAGTGATGTACAGAGGGAACATCTGGCCTTGCCCAAACCTAGTGGTAGAGAGGTGATTCAACTAAGCTCTAGTGTTCACCTTAAGTCTTCCAGTCTTCCCCAAGTCAGGAAGCAACTGTAGGTTAGCAATTACCCACAGGGGACCTCACCGAGTCCTATGTGCAGAGTAGAGTGGTGACTCCACCAAACCTCAGTGCTCTGTTTAAGCTTACCATAGGCCAGAAGGTAAGCCCAAGTCCACACATATCTGTGCAGCATAGCCTCTGGCCCTGTCCACCTTGTGTGGCCAAGCAACGTCAGAGACTTCACCTAGCCAACACTGGAGCTAATCACACAGCCATGCCCAACTATAGATTCCAGACAACAGACTTCCCAGCAAGGGAAGACAACTTGCAACTCTGCCCAATCAGAGATAATTGCAAAACAGAGCCCCATCTTGCATCAGAGTCCAGCCAGTGTTCTCACTGGATTATGGAGCATAGCCGGATACCATTTGACCCCAGAGTACAGAATGCAGCCCAACCCAACTAGAGAACCCGACGCCAAGGTATGCCTGTCTAGTGTTGGTACCAGCTGGCTGATTTAGAATCCCAAGCTAGACAACATAGTAAATATCTATCATCACCTAAGAACACTTGCAAAGACCAGAAGAAATTACTGTCTCCCCAAATTTGCAGCCATCAGTATAAAGGCACAAAGATTTTAAAAATTCAGGGAAATATGATACCAACAAAAGAAATTAACAAAGCCTAGTAATGGACCCATACAAAATGGAGATCTAGGAAATGGCTGACAAAGACTTTAGATTAATTCTCTTCAAGGAGTTCAAGGAACTATAAAAAAATACAGATAGAAAATTAAATAAAATTTGGAAAACAATTCATGAACAAAGTCAGCAAGTTATACAAAGAAATAGAAACAATAAACAACAAAAAAGCAATCTTAGACATAAAAACTATAATAACCAAACTAAAACATTTAATAGAAAGCATCAACAACAATTTGACCAAACAGAAAAAAAAAAATCAGTGAGCTCAAAATCACTGGACATTTGAAAATCGTGGACATTTGAAATTGTGCAATCAGAAGAGTAAAAATAAAAGATGGCCAGGCTCAGTGGCTCAGCCTGTGATCCCAGCGTTTTGGGAGGCCGAGGTGAGTGGATTGCCTGAGCCCGTGGATTCAAGACCCACCGGGGCAACTTGGTGAGACCTCATCTCTACAATAAAAAAAAAAAATTAGCCGGGCATGGTAGTGTGTGCCTGTAGTTCCAGCTACTTGGAAGGCTGAGGTGGAAGGATTGCCGGAGGAGCCCAGCAGATCGAGGCTGCAGTGGCCAGGAGCATGCCACTGCACTCCAGTCTGGGTGACGGAGTGAGACTCCAACTCAAAAAAATAAAAAAATAAAAAATAAATAAAAAAGATAATAAAAAAGAATGAAGAAGGCCTGCAGGAATTATGGGACACCATCAAGCAAATTAAATTTCACATAATAAAAGTTCCTGAAGAAGAAGAGGGGGGAAAAAGACCTAGAAAGAATATTTAAGTTAATAAAGGCTTACATTTTCCAAAACCTGGGGAAAGATGACAACATCCAGGCAGGGAAGCTCAGAGACTGCCAATCAAATCCAGCTCAAAGAGAAATTCGCCAAGACACATCATAATCAAATGATAAAAGCTCTAAAACAAAGAAAGATACTAAAAGTAGCAAGAGATAAGAAACATATCACAGTCAAAGAAGCCAAATATGTCTTTCATTGTATTCCTCATCAGAAACCCTGCAGGTCAGGAGACTGTAAGATAACATATTCAAAGTGCTAAACTAAAAAGACTGCCAAAGAAGAATACTTTACTTGGCAAAGCAGTCCATTAGAAATAAAAACTTTCAGACAAACAGAAGCTGAGGGAGTTCATCGCCATTAGACCTGCTTTAAGCTGAAATAAAAGGCTGCTAATTGAAGAGATAGAATGTTATCGCCAAGATCAGGTTTTAAAAAGATGATCATTTCCACTTCAAACAGTATGGAATTTCCTCAGAAAACAAAAACTTGAACTCCCATAGGACCCACTAATCATGCTTCCTGGTATATCTCTAAAGGAATGGAATTTAATTTACTAGAGTGTTATCTTCATTTCCATGTTCACAGTAGCCAAGATATGCAAACAATCTAAGAGTCCATCAATGGATGAATAGATTAAGAATATGTGGTATATGTACACAGTGGAATGCTATTCTGCCTTAAAAGGGAGAAATCCTATCATTGTGACAAGATGGATAAATCTGGAAGGGATTATGCTGGGCTAAATAAGCCATACACCAAAAGACGAATACCACAAGACCTGACTTATATGTGGAATCTAATAAAGCTGAACTCAAAGAAGTAGAGAGTAGAATGAGGGTTATCAAAGGCTAGGAGATGTGAGTGGGGATGGAGGGAATGAAGATTTGTTAATCTAAGGGTACAAAGTTTCAGGTATATAGGAGGAATAAATAGGTTTTGAAAACTATTGCATAGTAGAGTGATTATAGTCAATAGCTATATATTAATCTCAAAATAAATAAGACTAATTTTCAAATATTTCACTATAAAAATGATAGGTAACCAAGGTGATTGATATGTTAATTAACTTGATTTACATATGCCACATTGCATACATACATCAAAAGAGCACATTGTATCACATAAATATATACAATTATTATTTGTCAATAGAAAATAATATTAATAACATGTTTTTAAACATTTTAAAGGTAAAAAATAAATTCTACTACATTATTTCAATGTAATAAAAGCCATATATGAAACAATGACATTAATATCACACTTAATCATGAAAAGTGGAAAGCTTTTTCTGTAAGATTAGAAACAAAACAGGGATGATCACTCTGGCTACTTCTTTTTTTTACTCTGGCTACCTCTATTCAACATAATACTGGGAATCCTAGTCAGAGCAGTTAGGTGAGGAAAAGAAATAAAAGGCATCCAAATCAGAAAGAAAGAAGGTAAACTTACCCTGTTTTCAGACTGTATAATCTTATAAAGAGAATACCTCAGGACTCTGCCAAAAAACTGTTGAAACTAATTCAGCAAAGTTACAGAATACAAAGTTAATGTATGAAAATCAATAGAGCTTCTATATACGAATGCTGAAGTACCCCCAAAGAAATCACAGAACAATCCCATTTATAACAATTATAGAAAAATATAATACTTAGGAAAAAATTCAGCAAAGGATGTAAAAGAGCTGTATTCTGGAAACTATATAATATCCATGAAAGAAATAAAAGGGGGTACAAATAAATTAAAAGATATCTCATATTAATGGATTGAAAGAAATCCTATTGTTAAAATATTCATACTATCCAAAGTGACCAACTGATTCAAAGCAATCCCTATAAAAATTTTAATACTTTTATCACAGAAATAGAAAAAACAATCCCAAAATTCACAGGGAACCAATAAAAAGCCCTAATAGCCAACACAATCTTGAGCAAAAAAAGAGAACAAATCTTGAGAAAGGAAAAAAAAGGAATTATACTCCCTGATTTCAAAATATGTTATAATGAGATTGTAATCTAAACAGTATGGTACTGGCATAAAAACATACACATAGACCAATGGAACAGAATGGATGACCAAAAAATAAATCCATGCATGTATGGTCAATTAATCTTCAGCAGAGATGCCAAGGGGACACAGTGGGTAAAGACAATCTTTTCAATAAATAATGTTGAGAAAACCGGGCATCCACTTATATTCACTTTTATCTCATGCCATGTATAAAAACCATCTCAAAATGCATTAGAGGTTTAAATGTAAGACCTGAAAATGTAAAACTACTAGAGGAAAACATAGCAGAAAAGCTCTATGACATTGGGTTGGGCAATGATTTTTTGGAAATGACTCAAAACTATAGACAACAAAAGCAAAAATAGGTAAATATGAAGACATAACACTAAAAAGTTTCTGCACAGCGAAGGAAGCAATCAACAGAGCTAAGAGAAACCTATAATGGGAGAAAATATTTGTAAACCATACATCTGATTAGAGGTTAGTCTCCAAAATATACAAGGAGGCCAAACAACTCAATAATAAGAAAACAAGTAACAAATTATAAAATGTGTAAAGGATCTGAAAAGACATTTCTAAAAAGAAGACACACAAATGGTCGACAGGTAAATGAAAAAATGTTCAACATCAAAAATCATCAGGAAAATGCAAATAAAAACTACAATGAGATACAGCCTCACACCTGTTAGAATGGTTTTTATAAAAAAAGACAAACTATATGAAGTATTGATAAGGATATGCAGAAAAGAGAATCCTTACACACTGTTGGTGGGAATTTTAATTAGTACAGTCATTATGGAAAATAGTTGGAGATTCTTCAAAAAAAGTAAAAATAGAACTATCATGTAATCTAGCAACTCCACTACCGGGTATATAGCCAAGTGAAATGAAATCAATATGTTGAAGAGATATCTGCATTCCCATGTTCACTGAAGTATTATTCACAATAGCCAAGATGTAGAATCAACCTATGTGTTCATCAACAGATGAATAAGCAAATAAAATGTGGTATACATATACAATAGAAAGTTATTTAGCCTTAAAAAAGGACATTCTGCCACATGAGACAAGATGGATGAACTTGGAAGACATTATGTTCAGTAAAATAAACCAGGCACACAGAGACAAAAATAACACATGATCTTACCTACATGGGAAGTTGAAGGAAGTCAAACTCATAGAAATAGAGAGTAGAATAGTGTTTATTAGAGGCCAGAGGAAGGAAGTGGATGGGGGAAAGTGGAGATGTTATTCAAAGGGTACAAAGTTTTAGTTAGACAGGAGGAATAATCTAATCCACAGAATGGTAACGATATTAAGTAATAATGCATTGTATTTTTCAAATATACTAAAAAGGGTAGATTTTAAATGTCTTTACCACAGAAAGATGTTAAGTATGTGAGGTGACAAATTTGTTAATTAGCTTGATTTAATCATTCCACCTTGTAAACATATGTCAAAACATCACATTTATCCCATAAATGTATACAATTATTATTTGTCAATTATAAATAAAATTAGAAAAGCATTCCCTTAGAATATAAAATGTTTCTTTTTAAGACGTATAAAAGGCATTTTTCAAATTATGCATATGTACGCAAATAATAGTTTAATCAGGAAAACATGTTATATGAAGGGAAGACAAGAGTGCAGTATAACAATTCTGAATATTTAATACACCTGGTAGAATAGAATTTTATAACATAAATATGATGGATAAATTAGACTTTATTGGGTAACTTTATTTCTTATAATCATCTTTTGATGATACATTATTTCATTATTTGTTTTCCTTCTGTCTTCTTGCCTACAGTCTCACTATTTGATTTTTATCAATCTTAAAGGAATTAGAATTGGTTGATATCTCTAAGATAGACAATTGGGACTTCATCAAACTGACACGCTTCTGCAAAGCCAAAGAAACCATTGAGAGAGCAGGGAGACAGGCCACAGACTGGGAAAAAAATATTTGCCAACTGTGTGTCTGGCAAAGGCCTACAATTTAAGATCTACAAGGAACTCAAAGGTGGGCAAAATATACGAATAGATACTTCTCAAAAGAAGACATACGAGCAGCCAACAAATACAGCCTCACTAATCATCAAAGAAATGCAAATTAAAATCACACTGAGATGCCACCTAACTCCAGTCAGGATGGCCATCATCAATAACTCAAAAAACAACAGATGCTGGAGAGGATGCGACCAAAAGGGAATACTTCTACACTATTGATGGGAGTGTAAACTAGTACAGTCTCTGTGAAAAACAGTGTGGTGATTCCTAAAAGATCTAAAAATCGACCTCCTGTATGACCCTGTAATCTCCTTACTGGGAATAAACCCGGAGGAACTCAAATCACTATGAAAAAGATACCCCACGCATGTTTATTGTAGCATTATTTACAAAAGCAAAAGCATGAACCAACCATGCTGCCCATCAAAAGAGGACTGGATAAAAAATGTGGTACATATACACGATAGAATATTACACAACCATAAAGAAGGACAAAATTATGAACTTCGGAGCAACTTGGATGGACTTGGAGGCTATAATACTGAATGATCTATCACAGAAACGAACTGAGTATCACATGTTCTCACTCATAAGCAGATCTTGAACAACTATCGTAATCTATAAGAAAGGGACTGGCAGTAGTGGGAAACTGCCAGGGGAGGGTGGGGCAGGAGTGGCAGTAGTGGGAAACTGCCAGAAGAGGGAGGACACACCTCATCAACAAGAGTACCTACATAATGAACATTTGTATACCTAACCCTGAATTGTACCCCACATATTTAAAATTAAAAAATTATACAAAAAAAGAGAATTGGTTAATATCTCAAGAAAAAATATTTAGTACTTTTTCCAATAATTCTGGCTAAAACAAAATAATATAATTGGGTGTCTTATGAAGCACCGGCTTTCCTATAACTCAGCATGTTTCTGGAAGTGTTAGTCATTTGTTGGGGAAGCCATGTGTAACACATATGAGGTTTGTTAAAGTGAGAATGTTCACCAACCTCTTTCGTCTCTTCCAAATCCAACCAAAGGAAAGTCTTGATTAGGCCTGTTCCTCTACTTTAATATGACAGAATTAAGAAAGTGAGTTGAAGAAGACAAGGCAGAAGAGGTGGGATAAGTGGGGAAGATTTGCCCATTAATATTATTAGTGAAGAGCCATGGAGCATGTGAATGGGCACAGACTAGATAAAAGGTCATCTGGGAGCAGGATTTGAGAATATGGTTTGGGTCCATGTGATACGTGGGGACACAAATAACTGGAGAATAGAGGCAAATCAGAAAATAGAAGAAGAACATTTCTATAAGTGTGGCTCTGGATTATGAATTGGGTCCTTTTGAGAGGTGAAAATAAAGAACAAATTTCTTTTTAACAGTTGCATAATTCTTTGAGTAAAATTCCAATTAGTTATTTCAAACACCTACATCAGGTAAGAATTAAAAGGCAGGACTAATATGCCCTTAGTTCCGAGTTTCTAGAATTTCAAATCTGTTGCCTAAATATTTGTTATACATGGTCATTTCTCATTTGGAAAATGAAGAGCCTTGTTGTGAAATAATACATTCAATATCCTCTCTCAAATTTTTTCAGCACAGGTGACATTATTGTCATTTCTCACACTTGATACCAGTGTTTTAAAGTTTTGCCTCATGTTTTGATTGACAAAACTGGTGTCTTTCTGGACCAGAGCCAAACCCATAAAAGTATTCATGTCCTTTGATGGTGGTCAATGCTTCTCCTTGTTAAAGTACACTAACGATGTGTCTTTTCAAGTCTACCCAGGCAGCAGCTACTGATCCTTATCCCCATTCACTTATTGTCCTGGACACCAAGCAAGCCCAGGAGTAAACACAGAACCCAGTTTGCTGCCTAGCATCCTACAGACCCTAAAGTCACAGTTCTTCCTCCACTCTGCCCCTTAACCCCAAGTTATCCATTCATCTAGGGTTTCAAACACCTTTTCCTTTCCATAATTCTAAGTATTAAGTACTTTATTAAACCTTTTCACTACAAAATGGACTATTTATTTGTCTTATTCCCTTCTAACTAGTACTCTTCAATGTTTCTTGGGTTTGCCAGAATAACTATTTTTCTGAACCAACCAAGAAAAAAAACCCAAAACAAATTAAATCTTTAGCTGAGAAATCATTTGCATTATATTTTTCCTGTCCCATTTTACTCATCTATTAATTTTCTTAATCTTTTCATTTCTACTTCTGCCTGAAGTGTAGAAAGCTGAGAAGAATGCTATTTCCACACCAAAAATGAGAAAAAGTTTGATTAGCTACAAAATCATAACTTTTTTTGAGCCAATGAGAGAACTGAGTTTGCAGGTCAACCACATACCGTGAATGACCAGAATGTACAGGACCCTGAAGGAGAGATGGTATGCGCAAACTGGTTCACCTGCAACAAAACATAAAGAGCAAGTGGGAAAGGGGAAATTAGTTGTAAATTTAACACACTGTTGGAAGCCAAGCGTGGGCAGGGATGTCAGTTTGTAATAGTGGTGCTATCAAAGGGTAGTTCATCTTCATTCATAGGCTCTCTTCCACAAGTTTTCAACAGGTGCCATGAGAAAGATTAAGACTAGGGTGGAAGACTGAAGAGAGCCCTCTTCAGTGGGTCAAATGCATGGGAGTGGATTGGTGACTGCAACAGGAAATGCAGAAAAATGTATATCTCTTCCTGAAACCTTCTTTTTTACTAAGAAAAGTACTAAACCCTTGGGAGAAAGGCAGAAAACGCTATCACTCTCAAAATAAAGTTAAAGACTCATTTTATTTTTATTTTCATGTGGTTAACAAATTGTCTTAGCACCATTCATTGAGTGGTCTGTCCTTCATTCACTGATTCACAGTGCCAACTCTGTCATAAATCGTTTTTCATATATGCATACGTTCTCCAGGTATTTAAGTTTTCTTTAAGGTCTTTAACTATTGTTTGTAATTTTCTTCATGGAAGGCTTATAAAAATGTATTTGATTTATTTCTTGGTTTCTCATATCTCTGGTTGGCATTATAAAAGTGATTTTGTTTCCTGTTTGAATATGTTTAAGTTGTTATTTGTGTATATAAGTGATATTTATTTTTATTTTGATATTTTATTTGCTACCTTGTGGATGAGTATACATAAAGAATATATAATATATTTTTGTTTTGTTTGTTGTAACACTAGAGGTACAGCTTATTGTTTTAAAACCTAACATTATATATTGGGAATGAAGTCACGTGATAGCATACATATCCACCTCACTCCTTTAAACTACATTCATTGTTCAGCTGTCTCCTTAGTGACTGTAATTTAGGTTGTTTTGATTTTTAAATTTAACATTACTACAGTGGTTATTCTTGTACTTGCCTCCTTTTGTATATTTGCATGAATTTCTATGGTAGATTTAGAATAATGAAATTTCTACATCATAGCATTGCATATTCTTAATATTAATTAATATAATAAAATTATACTTCAATGAGACTATATCAATTTACATTCCCTTAGCTGATTATAAAAAAATATTCTTTATACCTATAATAACATAATAAATGGATGAGTGAAAAAATTTCATCATTATTTCTCTGTCATTAGTAATAGAAGGTCTTATGTTTCTGTTGGCCATTCTCTCCTGTTCATTCCATATTTATAACTTTTACCCAAAATGTGTTATTATTTTCTTATTATAGAAAATTTTGTATAAAATGAATGATAATCTTTCATTTGTTATTATGCAATTTATTAGTGACATTTGTCCTTTCTCAGAAGTTTTTTTAATTCTAAATTTAGATATAGTCATATAAGTCATTGAACCTTTTATGGAGTGTGTATGTTATGTATGTGTGTGTGTGTTGTTAAGAAGGCCTTCTCTTCCTAACCATCTTTACTATGTTCTTGTACATTTCCTTTTTGTACTTTTGTAGGATTTTTAATCCTTCTAGATGCTATTTGGGCAAAAGATAGTGAGATAGAATGTGACTTTTTTCCAGACGGATAGTCAATTTTCCCAATTATCCTAAACTGATTTCATTAAATAACTTGTCCTACTTTTCTCACTAATTTGAGATGCTACCTTTAGCATTTAACAAAATCATGTCCTTTGCAGCCTCATGGATGCAGCTGAAGACCATCATTCTAAGTGAACTATCACAGAAACAAAAAACTGAATGCTGCATGTTCTCACTCATAAGTGGACCCTAAACGTTGGGCACACGTGCGCAAGGGTGGGAACAACTGATGCTGGACTAGCAGGGGTGGGGGCCAGAACAAGGGGCACACAATCACCCAATGGGTACTATGTCTAACTACTGGGGGGAGAGAGGACTTGCTAGAGGCCCAGACTTTACCTGCACATAATTTACTTAGGTAGTATATCCTCACACATACCACCTAGCTCTAAAATTTAAAAATAAACTAAAATTAAAAAGTAACTTATATTGTGATTGAATTTTCATTTTGTGAATGAGATTCTCTGCAGGCCATAGAGAAGTGGGATGGCTGGGGAGTTGGTGTGAGGAAAGATAAAACCTCCAGCAGAGACTTGCACTCCAGAGGCTTTTCAGGGAACTTTTGAGACACCAACAATTTTTTTTAAAAAAATTAGAATATTAGAGACAGTTTCACTATATTGCCCAGGCTGGTTTGAACTCCTGGCTTCAAGTGATCCTCCTGTCTCAGCCTCCCAAAATGCTGGGATTTCAGGTGTGAGACGCTGTGCCCAGTTGACAGCAGCAATCTTTTTAACTGCCTATTTTAAACTTCACTTATTTATAGTAATGCTGTTGCTATGTTCCATACACTATCATGAATACCTTCCATGCATTCCCTTAATTAGTCTCACTGCTGATTAGGATTTTATGTTAGGTTTAAATAGAACACAAGTTTCAGATACTTGAATTGTTACACATAGGAATTACTATGTGTCTAGGAGTTGGTCTTCTCATTGTTGTCTTGCAGGAGTTCTCTGAATCTCTTGTGTTTGAATGGTCACATCACTGATGAAATGAAGGAAGTTTTCTTGGGTAATTTCATGAATGTTTGTTCCAGGGTGGCCTCTGTCTCCTTATCTGCCTTAGGGATTCCAGTTAATCTTACGTTCAGCATCTTAGTAAAATCATTCATCTTTTGGAGACTTTGTTCTGTCTTTTTAAGCTTCTTTTCTATGTTTTTAACAGTTTGGGTTAGTTCCATATTTTGATCCTCAAACTCTGAGATTCTGTCTTCTGCTTGGTTAATTCTGCTTTCCGTGCTTATCAGTTTGTTATTTATTTCATTTGCTGTATTTTTTATTGCTGTTATCTCAGTTATCAACTCCTTCATTCTTTCCTCTTGTCTCTCCTCATTTCTATTTATTCTCTCTATTAATATCTTGATATCTGGGTTTGTGGTTTGAGACCCATCATTCTGGGGGCTCTTCATTATTTGAGTTCCAAAGTCTGCATTCTCAGTTGCTGTCCTCCCAGGGGTCTGCAAGAGACCCATATTCTTCCTTTGTTTTTTCTTCATTTGTGAAGGCCCCCCCCTTTTAACCTCTTCTTTAATTCTGTTGTTCAGTGAAGAGGGGATAGCTTTTACTTCTGTTTGCTCAATCTCCTATCCTTCCTTATATAGATCCTTAAGCTTTGTTCAATTTTGAAGCTGGACTAGGGGTGGGAGACTGTGCTTTTTTGCAGTTTTGAGACTTGATTAAGGGGGGAGCTATGAATCCGAAGCTATTTGCAGATCCCAGTATTTGCTGACAGGTGTGTGGGCCCCCTGGAATTCACTTCCCACTGTCTTGCAACCTGTCCATGCAGTGGGGGTGTATGTTTGCCCCCTGAAAGCGAGATGAGATAAGAAAAAGGAAAAGAATGGAAAAAGGAAGGAGGAAGACAAAATGAAGATTAAGAGAGGGAAAAAGAAGAAGAGGAAAAACAGACAGGCACACCAACTCATGAATAAACAGAGTCATAAAGACAGAAAAAAGAAAACAAGAACATACAGACAATTATACAAATAAACAAAAACCCCTGTTGATGTACTCACCCTCAAAAATACCCATACATAAACAGAAAATCTAAAAAAAAAAAATTAAAATAACAGAAACAGAAAGAGAGAAGAAGAAAAAAAACTTGCTCTATGGCCATTTCTGTGACTCCAGGTTCCTTTCACAAGCACTGCCAGTGCTGCTTTTTGGTTGCTGCTGCCGTGCTAGGAAGTGGCTCTGGTCTCCAGTCCATTCCCTCTGCTCTCAGCGCAGGCTGATAGGGTTGCTCTCAGCATGGGCCAGATGCCCCATGGACTACTGTGGGAGGAGAATGAATGAGATTCGTACTCACTCTACTCGTCTGCTCCTGCTGCCACTGCTCTCACTCAGGTCAGACATGTCTGTGCCTGTTCCAGTGTGAGGGATGGGCGTCTGTCTATCTGAGTTTGATGGCTGATCTCAGAGGGATGTAGGGATAGCCTCTGGGTTCCAGGTTGTAGGCTGGACAGAGCTGGGTGGGGCAGTGCAACTCTCTGCTCAGTCCTGGGATAGAGAAGATGGCACCAGTCAGTGTCTCTTCACCAGTGTTGGGGGCTCCATTCCAGATTTCCACACCCTGCCTTCTCCACAGTTCCTGCTGCTGGTGTCTGGCTTGCTGCCACTGGTGATGGCATTGGCCAGGTGCCAGGTGGTAAGGAGCAGCTATTCTCTGCTGCCTCCTCTCAACAGAGCCCCAAGAATGTCAGATGGTCCTGCATGCTGGAGTCTCCATTATTAGGATCATGGTGGGTTGCAGTCAACTCTGGAGGAGAACCCTAGGTGCAGGACCCCAAGTCTCCCCTCAGCTGGACTTTCACTCCCCCACTGGCACACACCCACTCACAAAGAGAGTTTTAATGGACACTTACTACTGTGGTGACTCACACTCTGACCTGTCCCATTGTCATCTTGCCTCTTTTCTTTCCACTTATTCATTTTTATTTCTACTTTTGATTTTCACTGTGTTGATGAAGATCTGATTACTTACTGCTTGTAACTTGTTATAAGAAAAGCCTTGCTGAGATTAAGTTTCTTACTTCTAAATCTTGCTTATTCTTTGTCTTTGCAATCAATGCAAATGTGTGTGTGTGTGAATGTGTGCGTGTATGTGTGAATGTGTGTGTGTGTGAATGTGTGTGTGTGAATGTGTGTGTGTGTGTGTGTGTGTGTGTGTGTGTGCGTGTGTGTGAATGTGTGTGTGTGTATTGTTTGCCTAAGCTTGGTAGCATAATTTTTAAGATAAAATTTTTTTCTTCCTCCTGTACATCTTTCTGTCTTAGCATCTTTCACTTTGATATTTGACTTTCTTACACCAATAGATATTTACATTAAAAGATGCTTATTTTATGAGATAAAAATTATGACATTGTTTATATAGTCATACAAATACAGCCACAGTTTTTCTGGCTGTATTCATAACTAAACTGAATTGCTTTTATAAGTAAAAATAAGGTATAAACTAGTTTCTGCCTACTTATCTTTTTTTTTTCTTTTTTATTATAAAGATGTGGGGGTACAATTCAGGGTTAGGTATACAAACGTTGATTATGCAGGTACCCTTGTTGATGAGGTATGGCCCTCACTCCCCTAGCAGTTTCCCTCAACTCTCAATCCCATCCCCCCAACAGTTTCCCACTACTGCCAATCGCTTTCTGTTCTTTGTTCTGTGATAGATCATTGAGATTGATTGCCTCTAAATCCATCCAAGTTGCTGCAAAGTCCATATGTTTGTTCTTCTTTATGGCTGCATAATATTCCATCGTACATATGTACTACATTTTTTTTAATCCAGTCCACCTTTGATGGGCAACATGGTCGGTTCCATGTTTTTGCTATTGTGAAAAGAGCTGCAACAAACACACATGTACAGTATCTTTTTGTAGAATGATTTGAGTTCCTCCAGGTATATTCCCAATAGGAAATTGATGGATCATATGGAAGATCAATTTCTAGTTCTTTCTGAAATTGCCACAGTCTTCCAAAGAGGATGCACTCATTTGCATTCTCACCAGCAGTGTGGAAGCATTCCTTTTTCTCTGCATCCTCACCAGGATCTGTTGTTTGTTTTATTAATGATGGCCATTCTTACTGGGGTTAGGTGGTATCTCAATGTGGTTTTGATCTGCATTTCTCTGATGATGAGTGAGACTGAGCACTTTTTCATGTGTCTGTTGGCTGCCCATATAGCTTCTTTTGAGAAGTGCCTATGCATGTCTTTTGCCCACTTTTTAATGGGGCTGTTTTTCTTTTTTCCTATTGGTGCATATGAGTTCCTTGTAGATCCTAGATGTTAGCCCTTTGCCAGATATAAAGTTAGCAAATATTTTTTCCCATTCTGTGGGCTGTCTCCTTGCTCTCTTGATATTTTCCTTTGCTTTGCAGAAGCTCATCAGTTTGATGAGGTCCCACTTGTCTATCTAATTTCTTAAGGCATGGACATTTAGGGTTCTGAATAGGAATTGGTTGCCAGCTCCAATTTCAATAAGGGTGTCTCCTGCATTTTCTAAGATTCTTATAGTTTGAGGTTTTACAGTTAGGTCTTTGATCCATTTAGAGTTAATTTTTGCATATGGTGATAGGTAGGGGTCCTGTTTCAATCTTCTGCCTGTGATCAGCCAGTTTTCCCAGCACCACTTACTGAATAGGTTCTCCTCTCCCCAGTAGTTGTTGTTGGAGGATTTGTCAAAGATGAGCTGGTTGAGAAATTGAGACTTTGCTTCCGGAAGCTCTGTTCCATTGATCTATGTGCCTGTTTGTACCAGTACCAGGCTGTTTTGATTACTGTAGGCTTACAGTAAAGTTTGAAGTCTGGAAGTGTAATACTTCCTGCTTTGTTTCCTCTACTAAGGATTGTTTTGGCTATTCATGGTCATTTATGTTTCCATATGAATTTCTGTATTTTCATTTCCAGATCTGAGAAGAGTGATGTTGGTAACTTAATGGGTATTGTGTTGAATCTGTAGATTGCCTTTGGTAGGATGGACATCTTAACAATGTTGATTCTTCCTATCCATGAGCATGGACTATTTTTCCATTTGTTTGTGTCTCTTGGATTTCTTTGAGCTGTGTTTTACAGTTCTCATTGTAAAGGTCTTTCACTTCTCTGGTTAGGAAGATGCTGAGGTATTTCATTTTTTGTGTGTGTGGTTATTTTGAATGGGATTGTGCTTTTTACTTGTGTCTCTGCAAGCTTGTTGTTGGTGTATAGGAATACAACTGTCTTTGACATATTTATTTTTGTACCCTGAGATTTGCCAAAGTCCTGTATCAGTGCAAGCAGATTTTTGACAGATTCTCTTGGATTGTCAAGGTATAGGATCATATCATCAGCAAAGAGGGATAACTTGACTTCCTCTTTTCCTATCTGGATACCCCAGATTTCCTTCTCTTGTCAAATTGCCTCAGCTAGACCTTCCAACACAATGTTGAACAAGAGGGGTGATAGTGGGCAGGCTTTTCTTGTTCCAGTTTTTAGGGGAAATATTTCCAGTTTCTGTCCATTTAGCAATATGTTAGCTGTGGGTTTATTGTAGATGGCACTTACTATTTTGAGGTTGTTCCTTCTATACCTAGGTGTTTGAGGGTTTTTACCAAGAAGGGATGCTGGATTTTATCAAAAGGCCTTTTCTGCATCTAATGAGATAATCATGGGGTTCTTGTTTTCACATCTATTGATGTTTTTAATTACATTTATGGTCTTGTGAATTTTGAACCAGCCCTGCATTATGGGGATGAAGCTTACTTGGTCATGTGGATGATTTTTGAGATGTGTTTATGGATTTGATTTTATAGAATCTTTTTTTTTTTGAGTGGAGTCTCACTCCATCACCCAGACTGGAGTGCAGTGGCATGCTCCCGGCCACTGCAGCCTTGACCTGCTGGGTTCCAGCTATCCTTCTGCCTCAGCCTTCCAAGTAGCCAGAACCACAGGTGCATGCTACCACACCCAGATAATTTGTTATTTATTGTAGAGACAAGGTCTCACCAAGTTGCCTGGGTGGGTCTCGTACCTGCGGGCTCAGGCCATCCACTCACCTCAGCCTTCCAAAGCACTGGCTGAGCCATCAAGCCCAGCCAGTTTTCTAGAATCTTGTTGAGGACTTTTGCATCTATGTTCATAAGGGTTATTGGCCTGTAGTTCTCTTTTTTTGTTGGATCTTTACTCGGTTTGATGTTAGCTTTGTAAAATGATTTGGGTAGAATTCCATCTTTCTCAATTGCCTGGAGTACTTTCAGTTGGATTGACATCAGCTCCTCCTTGTACATTTTGTAGAATTCTGCAGGAAAGCCATCCAGTCCAGGGCTTTTTTTTTTTTGGAGGTAGTTTTTGTATGACAGAGTCAATTTCCTGGGTTGTTATTGGTCTGTTTAGTGTCTCAATGTCTTCTTGTTTCAACCTGGGGAGGTTGTGTGATGTCAGAAAGCCCTCCATTTCATTTAGGTTATCAAGTTTGTTTCCATACAGGTGTACATAGTAATCTCTGATAATCTTTAGATTTCTTCAGGGTCAGTTGTGATTTGATCTTTTGTATTGCTGATTTTTTATTTGGGCTTTTTCTTTTTCTTGGTCATTCTGGCTAGGGGTCCATCAATCTTGTTAATTCTTTCTAAGAACCAGCTTTTTGTTTTGCTGATGTTTTCTATGATATTTTTGTCTTCTGTGTCCTGTATTTGGTCTCTTATTTTGGTGATTTGAATTCTTCTGTTAAAGTTGGGGTTTTGGTAGTCTTCTCTTTCCAACTCTTTTAGGTGATTTGTTAGGCTCACCACTTGTGATCTTTCCCTTTTCTGGATGTGTGCTTGTAGAGATATAAATTCCTCTCTTGGAACTATTTTCATGGCATCCCAGAGGTTTTGGTAAGATGTTTCTTCATTTTCATTTGTTTCCAGGAATCTTTTAATTTCTGCTTTGATTTCAATGTTGACCCAGTAATTGTTCAGCATCATGCTGTTTAGTGTCCATGTCTTTGTGGGCTTTGGGGAAATGTTGTTGTTGATATTTATTTTTATTCTACTGTAGTCTCATAGCATGGCAAGATTTCAACCTTATGGGATTTGCTTATGCTTGATTTATGGCCGAGGACATGATCAATCTTGGAGTACATTCCATGTGGTGATGAGTAGAATATATAATCTGTGGTTGTTGGGTGGAATAATCTGTAGGTATCTATTAAGTCCATTTGGTTGAGTGTCAAGTTTAGGTTCTGGATCTCCTTGGTGATTTTTTGCCTTGATGATCTATCTAGGGCTGTTAGTGGGGTATTCGAGTCCCCTGCAATAACAATGTTAGAGACAATTTCTTTTTTTAGTTTACTTAGTAGTTGCTTTATAAATGCTGGTGCTCCTGTGTTGGGTGCATATATGTTTAGGATGGATATTTCTTGTTGATTGATTGAACATTTTATCATTATGTAGTGTCCTTTTGCATCTTTTAAAATTTTTGATAGCTTAAAAGTTGTTTTGTCTGATATTAAGATCACGACTCCTGCCTTCTTTTGTGATCCATTTGCCTGGAAACTCATTTTCCATTCTTTAACTTTGAGTCTGTGTGCATCCCTTGTAGTGAGATGAGTCTCCTGGATGCAGCAAATAATTGGGTCATGATTTCTTATCCAATTTGCCATTCTGTGTCTTTTCAGTGTTGCATTTAGTCCATTCATATTCGGGCTTATTGAAATGTGATTGTTTATTGTTGTCATGAGGTTCTTATAAAGTTTTTTTGTGTTTGCTTGTTTTCTTTTGGCTTTGGAATTAATGTGTGTGTGTGTGTTTTCAAGTTTCTTTGTGCGTTGTATTTTCTGTTGATTCTGTGCTCTGCTGTTCTCTTGGGAAGTATGTGGTCATTCTTATTTTTCTTGCTTCAGTGCTTAATACCTTTTTAAGTGTTTCCTGTAGAGCTGGTCTGGAAGCTGCATAATCTCTTAAGGATTGGATGGCTGGGAAGGATTTTAATACTCCATCATTTATGAAGCTGAGCTTGGCTGGATAGGAAATTCTTGGTTGAAATTGTTTATCTTTGAGGGCATTGAATATAGGGCTCCAGTCCCTTCTTGCTTGTAGTGTTTCTGCCAAAAGGTCTGCTGCTGTTCTGATTGGCTTTCCCCAGTAGGTAGTCTGACCTTTCACTCTTGTTGCCTTTAGGACTTTTTCTTTGGTGCCTACTTTGTGTAGGTGAATTACTATGTGTCCAGGGGTTGGTCTTCTCATATGATGTCTTGTGGGGGTTCTCTGTATCTCTTGTGCTTTGCTGGTCACATCTCTGGTGAGATGGGAAATGTTTTCTGGGATTACCTCCTAAAATACTTGTTCCAAATGTTCTCCATTTCCCTTTCTTCTGGGATACCAATCAGGTATAGGTTCAGCCTCTTGATATATTTGCACATCTCTTGTAGGCTTTGTTCATTCTTTCTGAGTCTTCTTTCTAGGTTCTTTACAGGTTGGGTTAATTCCATATTCTGGTCTTCAAGTTCTGAGATTCTTTCTTCAGCTAGATTAATTCTGCTTTCCATGCTTATCATCTTGCTATTTATTTCCTGGATGAAATTTTTTGTTGCCAAAATCTCTGTTATAAGTTCTTTCAGTGTTGCATCTTGTCTTTCTTGAGTCTTATTCACTCTTTCCATCCATTCCCTAATCCCATTCATATTCTGGGGCCAGTCATTGGTGACTTCCATTGTTTGGGCACCGAGGTCTGATTTTTTCATTGTTTGGTACACTTAAAATTGTCTGAGGTCTTCCTTTGGTTTTTCCTCATTTGTGACAGATCTCTTGTTTTTCTCTTTAGTTCTGATATTTCATATCAGTGGGAGAGGCTTTCCCTTCTAATGTTGGCTCTGTCCTCTATTCTTCTCTGATCCAGGCTCTGGATTTGTTCTATTTTGAAATAGGATGGTGGATGGGAAGCTTTGCTCTCTCTTGTAGTTTTTGAAATTTGATTGAAGTGGGGGATGGGGCACTAGAATTCAGAAACTGCTTGCAAATTACAATGTTCACTTATTGTGGTATGTGTTCCCTGAGATCCACTCCCCACCACCTTTCTATATGATGATGCAAAACAGAAACCAATGCAAAAAGCAATAAAAAACACACAGACGCAGACATGCACACACACCCCAAAACAAACTGGAATAACAGCAAGTGAAACAAAACAAACAACAACAACAAAAACCAAGAAAACTAAAGACACACACACACACATGCCTAGCATAAAGTAAATAGAGAAGAAAAACAGAAAGACCAGAGGGGAGAAAAATGAAATTCAGGTCGAACCCTCACACATATATTGACACACACCTTAAACTATAAGAAATGAAATTTTAAAAACCCAGAAGAACAAAAGAGCAAAAACAAATCAACAATAACAACTAAATTGAAAGATGAACACTCAATCATTCACATACACACATAAACAGAAAATGACAAATAAAAGAAGAAACAGAAAAATAAAAGAAATATATTTTGGGGGAAGCAGATCAAACCCTCACATACACATTCATGAACAAAGGAAAAATATTTTAAAAATAGGTGAACTAACAAACAGTCAAATAATTTTTTTAAAAATGCTTAAATTGAAAATTAACCAAACAAACAAACCTGTCCTCTTGTGGTAGGTTCTATAAGTGGCCCTCTAATCAGGTTTCTCCTGCAGAGCCACCTCTTTCACTCTCTCCTCAGTGTCCCAAGCAGGGAAGGAGGAGGGGCAATGGAGGTGGGTGGGGCTGCAGTCCTCCCCTCCCTCTCCTGTGTGGTCAGGGAGATCACCTCTGACGGGGAGGTACAGCATTGTCTCTTTCCCAGGTATGTACTTGTTGGGAGGGGGGTGCCCCAGACAGGCCTGTCCTGGAATGGAGTTCTCCTATTGTGACTGATGTTCAGGCTCTACCTGGGTTTGTCCCTCTCAGTCATGGCCCAGTTGTGTAGGTGTGACATTCAGAGGGTTGCTGGGGAGGAGGGGGTTTGGGTCAGCCCCAGACTCACCACTGATCTCTCTGGAGCTCTTCCTTGTTCTTTTCTGGCCACACCCTTTGTCCCGACTGGATTGGGGTAGGGGACGGGGCACCTGGAACTCAGCACTTGTGAAGTCCCTCCAAAGTTTGTGCTTTCAGGATATTCCCTCTGGGTCACAATCAATCCCTGAGTAGTGCTGAAGTGGTGAGGCAAAGCCAAGAGCTGGCAGTCTCTCTCCTACTGCATCAGTGAAGGAGAACCTGGGGCCATATTTTCTCCCAGCCGCTTTTGTTCATTAAAAAAAAAAAATAATGGCGCTTGGCTTCTGTGACCTGGGAAGAGCCAGGGATGAAGGAGGGAAGCTGCAGTACCAGCTGTTGCACCAGGGGCCTGGTCACTTGCTCACTAGCCGTCACTTAGACAATCTCTCCCAGCGTTTTCTTGCCAGGGAGGATTTGTTGATTTAAAAAAAAAGATAGAACGGAAAAGAAAGAGAAAATGGCGCTCGGCTTCTGTGTCCTGGGAATCCCTAGGGTCCAAGCCCAGCTGCTGTGGCACCAGCCACCGCACCAGGAGAGCCCCAGTCACTAGCTCCCTAACCCTCACTCAGTCAGCCATTCACATGCCCACTCACTCACCACCAGCATGCGTACAAAATTTTCCATACACTCACTCACTCACACGGGGAATCACATAGTCCGACTGGCTCGGCTGCCATCTTCCCGACTATGCCTACTTATCTTTTATATTATTTATATCAGGTGATTATAGTAAAAAATATTTCTTGCTAGTCATACAGAAGATAGTTCTAGCAGGCTTCCTACTCACTTTTAAACCTACCTTTGATTTCGTTAGAAGTGCCATGCTCATCCATCAAACTATTTCATTATACCCTAAGGTAAAATAGGCAGGGTGTAACTAATAGACTATGTTTATCTTTTATTTAATTAATTTATGTTCAGAGTTAGCTAATGCTTTATTTGGGGGGGATTCCAATTGAGTTGGTTTTTTAGTTGGGGGCACTGGCAAAAGGGTGGTACCCCAGGCAGTAAACTCTCCCAGGGCTGGGCTGAGAGCTGGGGCTGAGCCAGGGGGGCTCCCTAGCTTCCCCCACCCAAAGTTGCCTCCCCCACAGGTTCTGGGATGGCCACAGGAGGGGCCAGGCTGGGAGGGGCTGCGGTGCCCATTCATTTGGGCAGGACATCAGAGGACTTGGACATCAGCTTCCCATCACAGGTCTCCATCTTCACCACCACAGCCCTGGGGAGCTGGTGCTGTTGAAGGAGCTGGAATCCCTGCCAGACCCAAAGCCATAGCTGAGGCCGGAGCCATAGGCCGAGCTCAGGCCGCCTGAGTAGTCACAGTGGTCTTGATATGAATACTCATGTTCTGCATGCAAGACTCCAGTTGACTCTCCTCGCCCCCCAGAAACTTCCGGGAGGTGGTGATCTCAATGTCCAGGGCCAGCTTGATGTTCATGAGCTCCTGGTGCTTGAGTCACTGCCATGCCCTATCCTGCTTGGCCCTTTGTGAGATGGCCTCCAGCTTGGCCAGCTTGTTGTTGGTATCCTAAGGGCCATCTCCCTGTGCTGTCCTGCATCCGTGAAACCCTCTGGCCTTTAAGACCCTCAATCTCAGCCCGGAGCCCACTGATGTTCTGCTTCATCTCAGAGATCTCCATCCTGGTGTAATACAGGTCATCCCCATGCTTCCCTGACAGCATCTACAGCTCCTCCTACTTGGTCTGGCCCATGCTCTCAGCCTTGGTCCAGCTGAGGTTGGTGATCTCCTGGTACTGGGCGTGGACCTTGGTGATGATGCTATCCATGTCCAGGGAGTGGCTGTTGTCTGTGGACAGGACCACAGATGTGCTCAAGATCTGACACTGTAGCAGCTCATGAGTCTCCTCCTCACACAGCTGCCTGAGGAAGTTGATCTGGTTAGTCAGCCCCCTCCAGCTCCACCTTGTCCATGGAAGTTTTATCCACATCCTTCTTTTTTTTTTGAGTTGGAGTCTCACTCATCACCCAGGATGGAGTACAGTTGCACACTCACGGCCACCCCAGCCTCAACCTGCTGGGCTCCAGCAATCCTTCTACCTCAGCCTTCCAGGTAGCCAGAACTGGAGGTGCACACTACCACACCTGGCTAATTTTTTTTTTAATCATAGAAACGAGGTCTGGCCAAGTTGCCTGAGCTGGTCTCGAACATGTGGGCTCAGGCAATCCACTCACCTTGGCCTCCCAAAGTGCTGCGATGACAGGCTGAGCCACTGAGCCCGGCCCACATCCTTCTTGATGACAGACTCATTCTCCATCTCTGAGGCTTGTTGATCTCCTCCTTGTACTTATTCTTGTACTTATTCCTCCACCAGTCCCTGTGTTGCCCAGCTCCGCCTTCAGCTTCATCTTCTCCTGACCCAACTAGCATGTCCAGCTGCCACTGAGGTTGTTGATGTAGCTCTGGAACATGTTGTCCATGTTGCTGCAGGCCATCTTCTGCTGCTGTAGTAGGCTCTGCTTGGTCTCCAGCATCTTGTTCTGAGGCTCCAGCAACCGCACCTTGTCAAGGAAAGAGGCACTGTTGAGGGTCTTGATCTGCTCCTTCTCCTGGGTGCACATGGCCTGGATGTTGGGGTCCACCTCCATCTTAAGGGGACTCAGCAGGCTCTGGTTCATTGTGATGGCTGTGATGTCCCCGGCCTCAGCATAGCTACCACCTAGGTCCATGCTGGCACCCAGGTCACCCCAGATGCTGCTGCTGCCCACCCAGGAGAAGCTGGAGGAGCTGATGTGGGTGCTGGGCCTGCTCTTGTAGGAGTGGCTGCTGAAGGCCTGGGAACCAAAAGTGGACATCTTGTAGGACTTCTGGGTCACCCTGATAGACATGTTGGAGGCTGGAGTAGAGGCAGACAGGTGAACCAGGTGAATAGCCAAGAAGGAGCAGAGTCGAGATGGACATATTATATTTATTAATTGTGTTAAAGCCTGTGAGCAGCTTATCAAGTATTCTGTGAACGATACTATGGATGCCCCCTGGAGTTGTGGGGGGCTGTTCTACAGATATTTCTTCTGCAGCTTCTCAGATACTAAAACGCACTTTATCCATTGTAACTCTTCCAATGATTTTCTTGCAAAAATCAGCTCCCAGTTCTAATTTTCTATCAATAGTATTATTACTTTTTTAGACAACCAGCTCAAACTTTGGCATTTTTTCTGAGCATTGGGGATCAAGTAAAGAAATATATCCAGTCAAGTCTTCTTTTGACCATTGGTTTATTTGACTGTAATCTCTCCCTTTTCCAATATACCCTGATAATTTAATAGCCTCATTTCTCTCTAAACACTACTTTTATTCTGTCATTATGTCATAGACAAAACTTTATTGGTAGGTTCTGATATCTGAACTAACCCATCTTCTCCAACTTTTTTGTTTTATTTTATTTTATTATGGAGTTGTGGGGTACAAGTCAGGATTAGCTACACAAGTAGGTTGAAAGCAGGTGAAGTTTGGACCTCCATCATTCTTCACTTTCCCTGGTTTAGCACCAGGTACCCTTTGGGTTGTTATACATGTGTTTGTTCCTTCTCCTAATTTCACATCTTCCGCTGTGCTTCATGCTGAGACTTATGATGGAAAATGGACGATGGATATTTAGTATCCCCCTTTTAAAGTTTAGAAACTGATATCTCCCAAAATGACAATTTGACACGCTGGACTGAAGAAGCAGACATAAGGTCTCTCCAAGTGCCCACCTCCCAAACCCCCATCTCTCAATCCTCTTTGTCCCAGAGTTCCTTATCTACTTAAAGTCTGAATCTTTCAAAGAGGAAACAACTATTTTTAGTGACTTGTATGAATTTTCATTTACTCGTATTCCAGGAAGAAAAACTGAAATCTGTCAATTCACCTAAACAGACTTTTTCACAAACCATTGTCTGCTCTATAGACCCAACAGACATTGTCCCAGGCCTCTGTGTGTTCTCCAAGCCCATTGAATTTCCCTAAAAATCATTTATTACCTTTCTAAAATCATCCACAACTCCCAAACTGCCTTTCGCCTAAGAAGAAGGGTATATAAGCATATGTAACCCATTGGGTTGGGGGTTAATTACTCTGTGATTCTCCTCACCCCCGTGCACTTTGATTAATTTGTATGCCTTTTCTTCAATTAATCAGCCTTTTGTTGATTGATTTATTTTACTGCCTCAGTTTTGGTGCTGTGAGCGGGATACCACAGGCTCTCTTCTCTTCTCCTCTCACTCAAGGGAGCCCAGCGCTGCCCAGAGCAAAAGCGTAAGCATTTCTTACCAGTCAGGCTTCTGGTCTCTGTCTGTGGAATTTGGTTGAGTGGATGGCAAAAATCTCTACTTCCTTCCCAAAATTTTGATAAATGTGTCAAAAGCATTTATGGGACTAGTCTTAAATGTAGTGACTCTGGCATCCTGTTGTTATGAATATTCATATTGTCTGATCCTTTCCCTTACAGAAATAGTCTTTCTGTGTCATTTGTCATAAAAGAGAGTACCATAGGATAGAATATGGGCCCCAAAGCCCTACAAGTGCATTGTTCAAACTGGTCATATGGACTTTGCAGTTCTGACCAGACAAGTGTTTATTTTGACAAACTTTGCTATAGGTCCAGAAAATAAAAACAGAATTATGCTCTCCTCTCATTCCGTTTTATGTCCTTGAGAGCTTGACTTAGGACCAAGTAGAAGCATTCTCTCTCATTCTCTGCTACTGAGGGAAAGGCATAATTATCAGGTTACATCCAGTGGACCATCTAAAAAAAGGCTGGGTACCCAAGACATGGCAGATTTTAAGCAGCACCATCTGTTCTGAATGTACCAAGATCTCAGAGGAGTTTGTCTTAATAAGTCCCATCAATAAGGGGCTTTTGTTGTCTCAGCTCTTGTTGCCTGGTTGTCCTGGAAAAGTATAATCCCACAAGGGTCTACCCAGTATCACAGATTAACAGGTCTATGACTGGTATCACTCCACAGATTTGTGGAATGCTGGATGCATTGTATGCCCAGCTGTCTGTGGCAACAAGAGTCTTTTGCTATCTTAACCTTTTCCTGTAAATAAATTTTTATTTATTTTATTTCAATAACTTTATAAATTTTATTCCTGGGGGATCACTGGGACTTCCTCTTTTATGCCCTCTCCAGGGATACCTTTTGCTTGTATGATAAAACTCATTCTAAACCTGGAGAATTATATTCTCGGCTTTCCATGAAGAGGCTTATTGGATTGAGTCACTATTAGAATAAGTACATTATTGAAAATTCTAATCATCAGTGGACAAAAGATGGACCCTTAAATTAAAAAAAAAGATTTTAGAGATCTCTCATTCTAAAAGTTGCCTTAATTATATTTATAGGAGAATCAAATTAAAGGAAAGACACATAATAGTGTCATGGCTAGCTTTAAGAATTATTTTGACTAATTTAAAGAGCAAAAATATAACCCGAAACAAAGTTAAAATCCTTTAAATGCTCAAATGATCGCTTTGGATCCCCTGTGGGATTTACAAAAAAGGCACTTGCTCTTAAAGTCTAGCAATTAGGATTCCTTGCTTTTACTACCATGATCTGGGTTCGATACCCGGTCAGGGAAGCAATCCCTTGGAGATGTAAACCCTTTAACTCAAAAGAAAAACAAAACAAAACACACTGCTTTGATATTTGTGGAGCTCTTGACTTCTTGGAGTACCCATTTGTTACTGATCCTTTTCTCTTCCATGGACAGCTTTTGATTTCCTATTTTACTGACTGTCTCTTTAATATTCTATCTAGGGGGCACACAAGAAGGTCAGCTTTTATGTGCAATTGGCTGAGGAGAATATGACCAGACAAAAATGTGAGTTGTGCTCCATCTTTGGCTAGTAAATCTTTCCTTTCTTTGAGCTGCCTTTGGGTGACTCTGGATCTTGAGAGGACTTATCTGTACCTCTTTGGAAGTGTGTTGCAAGGTCGCAGTTGGCTATCCTGGTTAAAGTGTGGTAACAAGATATTTGAAGAAAATATTTTTTAACAGCTCCATGGTCAGAAGCCAGCTTAATTAAAAGCTGATATTCAGGCTACACAATTTTAAAAGTTCTTTCTGCTTTTTTTCTTCTGGGTCCCGCTACTCCTCTGATAATTTTTTCAGTTGACTGAAACCCCCTTTTAACATATATTTGGCCTTCTGTTTGCTTCCTTTCTTGTTGGCATAGTTTTCACTGAGAAAAATGCCAAGTTTCATTGGCCTTTTGGAACGCTTAAAATCTCCCAAACCAGGCACAGTGGCTCAATCCTGTAATCCCAGCACTTTGGGAGGCCAAGGTGAGGGGATTTCCTGAACCTGTGGGTTCGAGACCAACCGGGGCAACATGGCAAGATCTCATCTCTATAATAACTCAAAAAATTAGCCGGGCATGGTAGCATGCACCTGTAGTTCCAGCTAATTGGAAGGTTGAGGTGGAAGGATCGCTGGAGCCCTACAGGTCGATCGACGCTGGGATGGCTGTGAGTGAGCCACTGCACTCCAGGCTGGCCAACAGAGTGAGACTCCCACTCAAAAAAACAAACAAAAAAACCCTCCCAAATTGGTTCCTCCTAAGACTTGTTTTTCCATTTCCTTCCACTTCTGCTCTTCCCTTTCCTTTGCCATCTTTGATACCCCATGAAGGAATCTAAAAAGAACCTCTGAAGACCAAGGCCCTTTAAGGGAGTTACACAGTCAAGGTGACACTGACAACTTGTGGGGTTCCCTGGTTTTTTTTGTTTGCTTGTTTTTTGTTTTTGCAGACCCTCAAGAGTCAAGAATGTATTGATCTCAGGTCTAATCGTTCTGTTCTGTTTCTCTCTTTGGCTTTGGGGGGGATATCAGGGATTACTCTGCACTGTGAGAGAGCACGTGCCCTTTGGGTATGCAATGGCTGGCAAGTCCCTGGTGAGGGCTGCAGTTTTGGTGGTGGATGACAGTAGTTACAATGAACGGTTATTACTGCGGGGACTATTGGTTTTGTTGTGCATCTAGATTTCAGAAAGAGGCACATTTGGACACTTGCATAATGGGAAACCCCATTATGGGATAAGATGCCCATGGGGGATGACTGATCACAGAGCTAGCTGATTGGTGTTGGATTGCCCTAGCAGCAAGGTGCACAGTGGAAGCGTTGCTCCGTTCAGCCCCACGGCTCCTCCCTCTTGGACTTTTGCTTTGGCTCTGGGGGACCCAAGTCAGTGTAAAAATTGGATCCTTAATATCTGGAGAGCTAAATGCTCTGCCTTTTAACTGGGACTGCTTTTCACATATATAAGTACTAGGCCTCGAAAACTGCAAATACTTTTTTGGCCCCATTCCTTGATGCGCTCCACCCCGAGCTCAGTGGTCCAGCTGAAAAATGGAGACTAAATCAGAAGCTACTTTCTAAATGAAATTAGTCTTCCTGGGGGAATTCCTATGATTTTTGTGTTACCTTACCTTAGCATCCATTTAGAAATCTTTTTCTAACTAACCCACCTAACCTCTTTCCTATGGATGATTCAATGCAAGAGATTCTCAAGGGCTGGAACTGGTGCCTGTAATCAATACAAGGCTGAGAAACGAAAGGCATCACTGCATCCTCACTGCCTCCAGGCAGGAGCTTCAGATGTATTAGACCAGTGCGTCTCAAACTTTGATATGCATACAGATCAGCTGGGGAACTTGTTAAAATGCAGATTCTGATTCCTTAGATCTGAAAGGTCTGAAAGTCAATGTTTCCGGTTCACAGACACAAGGCATTAGTATATCTGTGGTGCCAGGCAAATTAAAACATCCAATTAAAAGAACCATGAGGGAACTGCTAAAGTCAGGAACAGCATAAGAACTACTGAAAATTAGGAATAAACATGATGGAGGTCCCAGTGACCACCAACCCTGCTTAGTGTCTGTTGCTTTATTTCATTAAGAATTTTATGTGCTTGGTAACGGTCATTTGCTTTTGCAGGATTGCTGGAAAATAATAGGCAAATAAAAGTCACCCCCAGTCTTCCTACATGCAAAAAGCAGCAAATGGAGATGAGTTGATTGATTGTGCTCCAGAATAAGTGAGTTCCAAACAGCATCGTCTGATGCCATTCCCCATTGCCCAAGACAACGATTTATGAAAACTCAGCACTCCATCCATTGCCCCTGTCTAGTTCTGAATTACAGATGCAGAGAGAGCTAAAATGAAAATACTCTGGTCACCCTATCACCTACAAGAGAACAAATGGAAAAGCTTTCTGTTCCATAATTCATTAAGAACTGAGGCTCCAGGTTGTGTTCCCTGATTTTGGCTAAGTGGTCCTTTTTTTTTTTTTTTCCAAAATACCACCCCCACTGTGCTTAGTCATATTTTCTTGTGCAAAATCAAGCAATTTTTGCATTCTGGATAAAATTATTCTCCAGAAATCTTGCCCTTTTCTGACTTGTCACTTTTGCTTGCACTGTCCTTCCTATGAGACAACCTCATTTCTACCACCATCTCACTTTGTGCCTATGTGTCCAAACAGCATAGCATTCCAGGTCTGGGTTCAAAGTCTAAGTGGAGTCTAGGAAGATATAGCTCTCTAAAGCCACCATAAATCTCATCATAGAAGTGATTCCACCCACTTGAGCACCTGTGACCTTTATTATCTATATTACTCAGCAGGGGATTTTGACTTTCAGTCTTTTATTACTATATGTCTGTTTCTTATCTTTCCAACTAAAGGAATCAGAGCTTATATTTACTTCCCTGTATCCCCTATGGTACCTGCTCATTTCAGAATCAATAGGTGCTATCAACTGTTCAGTTTCATAGCTCATGTACTGAATCTTGTGGGACTTTTCCTCCCAAATTTAAGGCTCCTTCTCTGTCCCAGCTAGAAGTACAACTGCTTGTAATGTCATCCCATTTTCTTCACTTAATTTTGACTCATTCTTCAATCCTTGTTTCTATTCTCATCTCTCTAAAGCCTACCCAGCCCATACCAGCCATTACTGACTTTCCAATTCCTTACTCCATTTAAGGCTCACTGTCTGCATAATTACTGTAGCACTTAAAATGCACTGCCTAGTAGTTTGCTTAACCTCTTCTTTATATTACATCTTACCAGTGTCACCCTGAGCTATTACATTACATACAGTATGATAGGTATTGTCCAGGGCTAACCCAGAAATGCAATACTGAAAGCAGAAACTCTGAATGGATGATTTTGATACTCCAGTGAGTAGCAAGAAGTCATGTTTCCCTCATTTCCCAGCTAATCTTCTATTGGTGGGTGTCTTAGCTTCTAAATTAAGGACTAAACATGTAAAAGTTGGGTTTTCTTTGACCAGCAAATAAAAAAAAGATATAAAATGAGGGTGACAAGATTAGTCTTCTTTGGTCAGCAATCTCAGTTTATAAGTATTACTTTCTCTACTTGTAAGTGATATTACACAACTTCTCAATTCATTCTAGGAAAAGGAGGAATTTCTCTTTTACAACAAACTTGTCTAATTCTAAGATAAAGGGACCCAAATCACAGCTTTCTCTCACTATGGGATTACGCTCTGGGGGAATTTAAGAATACATTTTGTATGTGGGAGGGATGTTAGATATTAGGGGACAGAAGATGCACTGGAACAAGCAGCCTTTTAGAATGTTTTCCAGTGATCCAGTGTTTTCCTCCTGGTTTCTTTTATGCCTACTTTGTTTAGGTGAATTATTATGTGTCTAGGAGTTGGTCTTCTCATTTGTCTTGCAGGGGTTCTCTGAATCTCTTGTGTTTGAATTTTTGCATCACTGATTAGATAAGGGAAGTTTTTTTGAATGATCTCATGGAAAGTTTGTTCCAGTGTGGTCTCTGTCTCTCTTTCTGCCTCAGGAAGTCCAATTACTCTTAGGTTAGGTTAGGCCTCTTGAGTTAATCGCTCATCTCTTGAAGGTTTTGTTCTTCAAAACCTTGTTCTTTTGAGCTTATTTTCTGTGTTTTTAAGAGTTTGGGTTATTTCTATATTTTGGTCCTCAAACTCTGAGATTCTTTCTTCTGCTTGGGTAGTTCTGCTTTCCATGCTTATCAGTTGTTATTTATTTCATTCACAGTTTTCTTTATTACTGTTATCTCAGATATCAGCTCCTTCCTAGTTTCTTCTTGTGTCTCCTCAATTCTTTTTAATCTCTCCATTATTGTCTTGATATCTACGTTTGTAGTTTGAGACCCTTCATTCTGGGGGCTCTTCATTGTTTGCATTCCAAAGTCAGTTTTCTCAGTGTCTGCCCTCCCAGGGGTCTGGGAGGGACCCATACTCTTCTTTTGGTTTTTCTTCATTTGTGTAGATTTTTCTCTCTCTCTCCCTTTCCCTCCCCTTCTTTAATTCTGTTTTTGAGGGAAAGTGGGGTTGCTTTTATTTCTCTTCTGCATTATCCTGTTCTTCCTTATGAGGGTCTTCTGGCTTTGTTCCCTTTTCAGGTTGGAGCATAGGCTGCAATCTGTACTTTTTGCAGTTTTGAGGTTTAATTGAGAGGGAAGCTGTGGTTCAGAATGCTGATTCTAGCATCTACGAACAGGTGTATGAGCACACTGGAACCTATTTCTCTCTGCCTTACAATCTGTCCATTCAGCAGTATGTAGTCTTGGTCCCTAGATTAAAAAGGGAGGTATAAAAGAGGAAAATAATGGAGGAGGGGGGGGTCAATAGGGAGTTAGAAAGAGAGAAGAGTGAGAGGGAAAACAGATATACATACTAACTATCAGGTGAGAAAGAGACACAAGAACGGGAAGAAGTGAAGAAAGACACGTAAGAAAGATTCCCTAAAGAGTACTGATAGCTACACAGAGACAGGCCAATAAAATCAAGAAACAGTGTAAGTCAGAAGGCAAACAACAAACATGATCAAAACCAACAGTTACAATGATAAAATCATAAGTCAAAATAAGCGATCAGACTAAAGTCACTTCTCTGATCTCTGATTCCGGCCTCTCCCCTTTGTTTTTCATTGCAGCGTAGGGGTGGGGCTTTGTCTCCTGTTTTGTGCTGTTGCCTTAGGAACTGAGGTAAAGTTTGTTGATAGGTGGGTGGGCAACGGAAGTCTTTGCCTGGAGAATGGTGAGGCAGTTTATGCAGATCTGTTTTTCTCCGCTTGTCTGAGTCCCCCAGCTTGGGGTCTTGCGCTGAGTGCCTCAGCCAGGGTGGGCCCGGAGCTCCAGAGCTCCAAAGCTCCAACAGGCAGGCAGTGAGTGGCGAGAGTGGCCCTGGGCCCCCCACAGGGTACTTCAGCCAGGAATCGGACCGGTGTCTCTGAGGGGCGGGTGCCCAGAGCCTCCCTGAGTGACCAGTGGCTTGGTGCCGGATGCCGGGCTGGAGACGATGTAGCCAGGGAGGGAGCTGGGAGGAGGCTGGGACCCGAGACTCCCACACATGCAGTGGAACAGCAGCGGCAGAGGGCCGCAATATCTGGCCCTGTGTGGGACCGAAGGTCCCCGGGCCTCGCACCAGCGCGGCTGGTGGTGGGCTGGGGGATGGGGAAAGAGAAGTAAGAGTCTTTTTGGGAACTCATGTTCGGAGAATCTCACAAGTTCACCTATACCATCGCCATCTTGTTCCCGTCTCGAGTATTACAATTCTATTTTTTATTATTTTTATTTTTTTGAGTTGGAGTCTCACTCTGTTACCCAGACTGGAGTGCAGTGGCCGCTCCCGGCCACCACTGCCTCGACCTGCTGGGCTCTGGCGATCCTTCCGCCTCAGCCTTCCAAGTAGCTGGAATTACAGGCATGCGCTACCATGCCTGGCTGATTTTTTGATTTATTGTAGAGATGAGGTCTTGCTGCCCAGGCAGGTCTTGAACCCGTGGGCTCAGGCAATCCACTCACCTCAGCCTCCCAAAGGCGTGGGATTACAGGCTGAGCCACCGAGCCTGGCGAGTATTACAATTCTAATACAGTTTTTTTCCTTTCTTGAAATGTGTATATGTTTGTTGGCACCCTCTGTATTTTCCTTTTGAGAATTGCTCCTCCTCTACCTCCCTCCTGGTTTCAATGTCTTTGTATATTCTGGTGCTCTTGATTGTGGGATGGCCTTAGTGTGTAGAATACCTGCAAAAGTGATAGATGTCATTTCCAAGGTTAGATTATAAGACTGACTATCTCTTGTGCTCTCTCTCTCCCTCTCTCTCTCTCTCTCTCTCTCTCTCTCTCTCTCTCTCCCTCGTCCTCTTGTTTGCTCACTTTAATGAGGTCAGTTGTTATGTTGTAAGTTTCTCTGTGCAGAGGCCTACATAACAAGGAACCAAGGGAAGCTGCCAGCCAAAGGATGGAAACTGAGACCATTCCAACACCCTGTGAGAAACTCAGTTCTGCCAGCAATCACATGTGTGGCATTGGGAGTGGATCCTTTTGTGCTAAGCATGAGATAACTACAGCCCCAGCCGACACCTTGATTGCAGCCAGTGGGAGACCATGATGCAGAAGACCCAGCTAAACCACACCTGAATTCCTGATGCACAAACATTGTAAGGTAATGAATGCTGTTTTAAGCCACTGAATTCTGGAGTAATTGTTATGCAGCAAAAGATAATTAATGTACCATGGAGAAACCTTTCTTCTTATGCAGAGTAATTCAATAGAAACCTCCATTTTGTCATAACCCAATATTTTCACTTTATAATTTTTTTATAAGTTTTTTTAAAAACAACATGATTTAGACACATTTTCAGAACCTTTTTATAACCCCTTTTTAACTGTACCACAAGACCACAGCCCCCTCTCTAGACCCCCGATTAAATGATTAAAGGAAAGTTCATTTATAAGATGACCAGTGGTGCCTAGCTTGACTTAAAAAGATATTTTGTTTAATTGTGTTTTTATCCTAGAAATTTGTGATTGGTAAACAGAAAAAAACAGGATCAATTATCTGTAGAAACCAAAGTAAAGAAAGTGTGATGTGTGTGTAGGTATGTGTGTGAGAAAGAGAGAGAAAGAAAGGCTGGCAATAAACATCCATGGGCATTCCAATGTGGAGACCATGAAATACAAAGACAAATAAACTAGCTGGTATATACATAGAGAAAAGATTGGAGCAGATGAGAAAAAAAAAGGCTATAATACTGAGTGATCTTTCACAGAAACAGAGAACTGGGTATCACATGTTCTCACTCATAAGTGAACCTTGAACAACTATCCTAATACTATAAGAAAAGGATTGACAGTAGCCAGAAACTGAGGGGCGTGTGGAGGGGGAACAGGGAGATGGGATTGGCAGTAGTGGGAAACCTGGGAAGGGGGGGCATACCTCATCAACAAGGGTAACTGCACAATGAATATTTGTATGCCTAACCCTGAATTGTACATCACAATTTTTTTTAAAAAGGCATATGGTCTGAGAAAAAAAAAGAGATGAAATGATAAACTGGCGAACTGTCATGGTTTCTCATGGCTGTCTATCAGACCAGCTGTATGATAGATAGTTCCTGTCATTAATAATCTTACCTCTGAGGTTGCTTCAGTCAGTATCTTTTGCCTGTGACTGGAAGAACCCTGACTGCTATAGATAGCTCCCACATGCAAAAATTCTCATACTCCTTTGAGATTTTAAATCTCCATTAAATTGTACAAACAAGTTTAAACCCATTAAAATGCACATAAAGCTAGTGAGTTGAGTGTCTAGAATTGATCTAAGATGGGCTCATAATGTTAAGGAGTTAGGATAAAGTATTGTGTTATTGAAAATATTCTGGTTTAGGATCAAGGAATGGTTCTAAATGGTCCAAGGGATTCTTCCCTGCCATTCATCCCTGCCTTTTCTAGCAAAGTTCGAAAGAAGTTCTGTGTAAAGAATAATAGCTGACTGGGCTCAGTGGCTTGGCCTGTAATCCCAGCACTTTGGGAGGCCAAGGCAAGTGGACTGCCTGAGCCTGCAGGTTTGAGACCAACCCGAGCAACTTGGCGAGACCTTTTCTCTACAATAAATCAAAAATTAGCTGGGCATGGTAGCATGCATCTGTGTACCTTACAGATTAGATTGGGGCTTTGGGAACCAGCTGCTGGCTACTTGGAAGGCTGAGGGGGAAGGATCGCCAGAGCCCAGCAGGTCGACACTGGGGTGGCGGTGAGCATACCACTCCCCTCCAGCCTGGGCAATGGAGTGAGACTCTGATTCAAAAAAAAAAAAAAAAGAATAACAGCCAAATGGGAAGCAAAAATCTATTAGTAGTTGGATAAAGTGCTGGTATACCAACAGTGTCTTGGCAAAGCTTAAATTAAAACACATAGTTTAGGCTCAAACTCTAATAGAGATATTATTCTCCCTAAGACTCCACATCACAGAATCAGCACAAATAAATAGGTTGTTGGAAAAGAGGGAGAAAGAAAAACGGCCAGGCCCCCAGAGAATCTGAGCTACTTATTCACCAAACTGTCCAGAATGGAAAAGGAAGAAATGGCCCACCTGTTCAAAAAAGCAGGTCTGGCTCATGTTCATTTATATGATGGGAGCAAGATGGCAGGAAGCTGGGGCTGAGTGGGACAGTATAACAGAGCACAGCACAGTGATGACCTGAAAAGGCTCTAAAACTGACTGCCTTGGTTCAAACCCCAGTGCTGCCACTTAATTAATTCCAGGGGAGTTGAAAACCCTCTGAGTCTCCTTTTCCCCATCTGAAAATGGAACAAATAATAACATCTCATTTGGAATGCTGTGAGTCTTAAATGAGTTAATATATGTAAAGTTTTTAAAGTAGCAATTAAGTGCTTGATAAATTTTAGTTGCTGTTAGAAAAAAGTGCTTGAGACACAGCTTGTACCTTTTCATACAAAGAGACTCTATTCACCAGCAAACTTTCACTAAAATCTCATCAATCATAAAGGAAGTTTTTCCTAAGGAGGGAGTTAGAATAAAAAAAAACAGATGTGGGCCTGGCAGGCAGGAGGAGGGCCATGACCTCCATAGACTGACATAGCGTGATGTTCTGGGCTCTGAAAGCTTTGACTATCTGTCTGGTAGATCTCAGGGGAAAAAGATGAAGTCAGAATACAGGATTCAAGGAAGCTTTAAAAAGTAGTATAGCCCTTCCCAGGATTCTGATTATCCTCAGGTCACCAAGAAACTGTGAGCCCTGTCTAGTAGGTGAACAGAAAAAAGGACTGCTGGAAACTCAGAGAAATGTTCTAAAGCAAAAAATAACCTTTTAGGAATTTTAGACAAGTCTTGCCTCTAAAGAAAGCATTCTTTATAAATAAGAATTGTCCTTCCCAAGACATCATTTCCATTGAAATAGCCTGTACATTAGAGAGAACACAATCTTCCCAAGTAAAAATATGTCTCTTCTCCCCACATTTCTCTTATTTGGGAGTGAGTGGGTAGCTCTGTTCTGAAAGAAAAACGAAAAAGGAAAACATACCCACTTCCCTTCTCAAACACCTCTACAAAACAGGAACAATTACAATAGCCCCAATTTTACTACACTCTCGTGACTTGGTACAAGTGTTAAGCAAGAATTAGACAAAAAAAGAAAGAAAAAGAAACCCCCCCATTACGCAAAAACTTGGCATGGTGACATTGACTATGATAAAATGTCTAACTCAAGGAATCAGCAGCTTACTTTAGCATTCTTCTTTTAAATTGCCATGTTTCTTAGTTATGTGTTTCACTTAACACAGTGTCAACCATGAGGGGTGTGTGTGTGTCTTCTTTCAGCTGAATCTACCTGTTCCTTTGAGAATAACAACCTGGAATGCCACAGAGCTATCCTGCTCTTGATTCTTTTACAAGAATGTGGGGGCAAGGTATGGCATAGAACAGTCTTTTCTAATAAATTGGCATTAGAAGTTGCTTGTTTTTATTCTGATTATTTGTTTGTCATTGGTTCCCAAATTGAGTTGGATTAAGAATCAGGCCAGGCAGCTGGTCCCCAAAAACCCAATCTAATCTGTAAGGCATACTTTTTAAAGCACAAGAAATAGATTAAAAAGGAAGAAAAATACATTTTTCCAAACTCCTTTCAGGGAGAAGAATATGTGATTGGAAGGGATAACTTAATAATCTAGAAGGGGTAGAGGGTAAATGATGAAAGCCCCAGAGTGCAAACCTTTTCCAAGAATATGGTCAGAGTAATTCAAGGGCTTTTTATTATGCTGGACAGGATATGAGTTGGGAGCCAGAGCTGCACTGCTTCTATGTAGAGCAGCTGCTTAGAGCAGAAACTGAGCCTTTTTCACCCTTCCCTCAAGTTTATCTTCTAATAAATATGATATAAGTATCTAAAGGAGTTCCAAATTATTAACCTGCCCAACTACCTATGCCTCAGCCTATGCAGAACAACTTCATTGCTCTCAAATGCTGCAGCAAAATCCCCCAAAAATTCAAAATTTCAGCTTAAATTTACTAATTTAAACATAAACGTGTGTTCTTTTCACAGTACTTTTAGGAAAGAGGAGACAATCATGAAATTAACCAAACAATATCTGTTCACAAGGATGTGGGCTGGATAAGAATGCATGTTTAAACTTTAATGAGTCAAAAGACTTCTCTACCTCCAATACATGTGTTTGCTGAAACATTTGGATTTCTCTTCAGTCAACAGTGACGAGGTGACATCAGCAAGATGATGGACTAGGATTATGGAGTGCTACCTGCACATGAAAATACCTTCACAGAAGCTAAGAAATCTAGGCAAGAGATGCTAACACCTGGGGGTAACACACAGAAATAAGAAAAGATGCAGTTAAGGGGGTAGAAAGGGCAGTTTCATTTTATACATGTCACCCCTCCCCAAGGTCTGCATTTATGGTATGGAGAGAGATAATCTCTGCATTAGAGCCAGAGAAGAAAGTGAGCACCTGATTTTGCCATGGACCCCAGCACCAGGCCCACCCCAGTTAAACCCAGTGTCAGGCCAGGTCCTCTGGCCCCAGAATCTATGCCAGTACCCATTGTTCAGTTTTCTGGCTTGCTCCAGAGTCAGCGGGGCCCTACAGTTCCAAGTTTCAGGACATCCATGACTCTAGGCTCCAGGGTGGCTGTATAGCTGTTAGCCATAGTGACTTCAGACACCAGACTGACCCCCACGGCTCCAGGATACAGGCCCACACCAGATTGCAAATGAACTCCAGCAGTAGGCCATACTCCACATCCCCATGACAGCCCCACAGTCCCAGGCTCCAGGCTAGTCCCAATGGCTCCAGAATACAGATCCAACCCAATGTCATACTGGCCCCAGTGGACACCAGAGCCAGATTGGGACCTTTGGGCCCAGAACTCAGGCCTTCCCCAGTGAGCCCAATATCCAGACTGGCTCCTGTGGACCTAGCACCAGGCATGCTTACTTTCTGATCCAGGCACCAGGCCAGCTTATCCAAGGACTCTGGCAGTAAGACTACCCACAGACCATGTTAGACAAACCGCCCTGAATCTCTGGATTCAGAAGTGGGTTGACTTCTCTCTGTAAAGAGCTTTCACTGCTTAATCTAATCAGTAAATACAGGAATAGGTGTCTACTTTTCAAATGCACAGACACCAATTCATAGTCAAGAGAATCACAAATAATCAGGAAATTATGATACCACCAAAGGAAAAAAGTAAAATCTAGCAACTTACTATGAACTGTCTGACAAAGAATTCAAAATAATGATCTTAAAGAGGTTCACTAGGCTACAAGAGAACACAAATAAATAAACAAAAAAAATCAGAAAAACAACACATGAACAACATAAGTTGCTCAACAACCATTAAATAAAGAAAGGTAAACAAGTTCTGGAGCTGAAGAGCACAATGACTAAACTGAAAAATTCCTTAAACAGCTTCAATGGCAGATGCAATCATTTGCCTGCCTGCAAGGTGATTTGAGATTATTCACTCAGAGGAACAAAAAGATAAAATAATTGTAAAGAGTGAAGAAAGCCTACAGGATGTATAGAACAACACCAACTGAACCAATATATGCACATGGCAGTCCCAAAAGGAACAGAGAAAGAAAAAGTGGTAGAAAGTTTATTTTTAAAAGTAGTAAACTGTGTGGAGTGGCTCATGCCTGTAATTCCAGCACTTTGAGAGCCCAAGATTGCTTGAACTCAAAAGTTCAAGACTGGGCTAGGCAACATAGTAAAGAATAAAAATATTATTTGGTTGTGGTGGTGCACACTTTTATTCCCAGCTACTTGGGAGACTGAAGTGGAAGTATTGCCTGAGCCCAGGAAGTTGAGACTGCAGTGAGCCATGAGCCATGCCACTGTACTCCAGCCTGGGTGACAGAGTGAGATCCTGTCTCAAAAAAAAAAAAAAAAAAAAGAAGAATAGAAAAGAAAAATACATAATGAGCCAGGCTCGGTGGTTCAGCCTGTAATCTCATGCCTTTGGGAGGCCGAGGTGAGTGGATTGCCTGAGCCCGTGGGTTCAAGACCGGCCTTGGCAACTTGGCGAGACCTCATCTCTACAATAAATCAAAAATTAGCTGGGCGTGGTAGCACTTGCCTGTAGTTCCAGCTACTTGGAAGGCTGAGGCGGAAGGATCGCCGGAGCCCCCAGCAGGTCGAGGCTGCGGTGGCCAGGAGCGGCCACTGCACTCCAGTCTGGGCGACAGAGTGAGACTCCAACTCAAAAAAAAAAAAAGAAAGAAAAATACATAATGACCAAAAAAACCCTTTCTAAACACAGAGAGTGTAAAGAACATGCAGGTTTATGAAGAACAAAGGACCACAAAGAGGTTACACAAAAAGGCACCTAACCAAAAGACATTATAATTAAATTCTCTAAAGTCAAAAACAAAGAGAGAATTTTTAAAACAGCAAAGAAAACTTATCACACACACAGGATCCTCTAAGAGACAATCAGTGGATTTCTTAACGGAAAGAAAACTTCCAGTATAGGAGAGAGTGGAATGATATATTCAAAGTAATATAAGAAAAAGGAAAAAAAAAAACAAAAACCCTGCCACACAAGAATACTGTACCTAGCAAACCTGTCCTTCAGAAATAAAGATTTAAGAACTTTCCTTGACAAACAAAATCCATACAAGTTCAGGACTGCTAGACTTGCTGTACAAGAAATGCTAAAGGGAATTATTCAAGTTGAAACAAAAGGATGCTAAATAACAACAATAAATGGATCAAAGCATAAAATTCACAGTAAATGTAAAAATACAGACAAACAGAATACTTTAACACTTTAATGGTGGTACGTAAATCACCTTTAACTCCAACATAAATGTTAAAAGGCAAAAGTCCAAAAATAACTATAACTACAACAATTTTTAAAAAAAGATGTGGGGTACCATTCAGGGTTAGGTATACAAATGTTCATTATGCAGGTACCCTTGTTGATGAAGTGTGCCCCTCCAACCCCCGGTAGTTTCCCTCACCTACCAATCCCACCCCCCTCTCCTGGCAGTCTCCCATTGCCAATCCCTTTCTACCGGCAATCCCTTTCTTATAGTATTATGATAATTATTCAAGGTCCGCTTATCAGTGAGGACATATGGTACTCTATTCTTTGTTTCTGTGAGAGATTACTGAGTATGATAGACTCTAAATCCATCCAAGTTGCTGCAAAGTCCATATGTTTGTCCCTCTTTATGGTTGCATAATATTCCATTGTATATATGTACCACATTTTTTTTTTTTGAGTTGGAGTCTCACTCTGTCGCCTGGACTGGAGTGCAGTGGCCACTCCTGGCCACTGCAGCCTCGCCTGCTGGGATCCAGCAATCCTTCCGCCTCAGCCTTCCGAATAGCCGGAATTACAGGCATGCGCTACCACGCCCGGCTAATTTTTTTGATTTATTGTAGAGATTAGGTCTCACTGCCCAGGTGGGTCTCGAACCCGCGGGCTCAGGCAATCCACTCACCTCAGCCTCCCAAAGGCGCGGGATTACAGGCTGAGCCACCGAGCCCAGTTTATGTACCACATTTTAAAAAATCGAGTCTCGATGGGCAGCATGATTGGTTCCATGTTTTTCCTGTTGTGAATAGAGCTGCAACAAACATGCATATGCAGATATGTACTTTTTTGTAGAATGACTTGCGTTCCCAATAGGGTGATTGCTGGGTCATATGGAAGGTCAATTTCTAGTTCTTTCAGAAATCACCATACTGTCTTCCAAAGAGGTTGCACTAGTTTGCATTCCCACCAGCAGCATAGAAGCGTCCCTTTTATTCCACATCCTCACCAGGATCTGTTGTTGTTTGTTTTATTAATGATGGCCTTTCTTACTGGGGTTAGGTGGTATCTCAATGTGGTTTTGATTTGCATTTCTCTGATTAGTGAGGCTGAGCACTTTTTCCTGTGTCTGTTGGCCCATATATCTTCTTTTGAGAAATGTCTATTTATGTCTTATGCCCACTTTTTAATGGGGCTGTTTGTTTTTTCCTTTTGGGGCATTTGAGTTCCTTATAGATCCTAGATGTTAGGCCTTTGTTAGATATACAGTGGCAAACATTTTTCCCCATTCTGTGGTCTGTTTCTCTGCTCTCTTGATGGTTTCTTTTGCTTTGCAGAAGCTCGTCAGCTTAATGAGGTCCAACTTGTCTATCTTATCTCTTATGGCATGGGCACTTCGGGTTTTGATCAGGAATTGGTTGCCAGTTCCAATTTTCATAAGGGTGTCTCCAGCATTTTCTAAGATCCTTATAGTTTGAGGTTTTATGTTTAGGTCTTTGATACATTTAGAGTTAATTTTTGTGTATGTTGGTAGATAGGGGTCCTGTTTCAACCTTCTGCAGGGGATCAGTCAGTTTTCCCAGCACCATTTACTGAACAGGTTCTCCCAACTCCAGTGGTTGTTGGTGGAGGCTTTGTCAAAGATGAGTTGATTGAGAAATTGAGACTTTGCTTCCAGAATATCCATCCATCTACAATAATTTAATAAGAGACACATGATTTAAAAAAGATGTAAAATGTGACATCAACAAAAATGTGGAGAAGAGAAGTCAAGATGCAGAATTTTTGTATGAAGTACAAATTACCTTGCTATAAGATTGAAATAGACTGTTAACTATATATAAGCCTCATAGTAAATACGAAATGGAAACCTATAGTAGATACACAAAAGATAAAGAAACCAAAGCATTCCATTACAAAATCATCAAATCACAAAGGAAAACAACGAGAAGAATAGAACAAAGAAACTACAAAACAGATAGAAAAGAATGCTACCAGTCGTTATGTGTCAATAATTACCTTGAATATAAATGAATTGAATTCTCCAATTAAAAGGCATAGAATAGTTGACTGGATTAAAAAAAACAAACTAACTCTGTACTGTCTACAGGAAATTCACTTCACCTGTAAGACAACACACAGACCAAACATGAAATGATGGAAAAAATATTCCATGCAAATAGAAACCAGAAGAGACCAGATGTGGCTATACATATATCAGACAACATGGATTTTAAGTGAAAAACTAAAACTAGAGACTATAATGATAAAGGGGTCAATTTCTGAACAAGGTATAATTGTAAATATGTAAGTACTCAACATAGGAGCTCCTAAATAGATAAAAACTGAAGAGAGAAGTAGATAACAATACAATAATAGCAGGGGACTCTAATACCCCACTTTCAGCAGACAAAAAAAGATCTATTAGGAAAAATGGACTTAAATCATATTCTAGACCAAATGGACCTCATAGACATTTACGAGCACACATAGAATATTCTTCAGGATAGATCATATGTCAGACTACAACATAGTCTTACAAATTTAAGAAGAATGAAATCATATTAAGTGTTTTTTTGCAACCACAATAGTATAAAACTGGAAATCAATAATAGGAGGAATATTGGAAAGGTCACAAATATGTGGAAGTTAAACAGTACTTTCCTGAACAACTGGTGGGTCAAAGAATAAATTAAAAGAGACATTAAGAAACATATTGAGCTGGGCTCGGTGGCTCAGCCTGTAATCCCGCGCCTTTGGGAGGCTGAGGTGAGTGGATTGCCTGAGCCCGCGGGTTCGAGACCCACCTGGGCAGCGAGACCTCATCTCTACAATAAATCAAAAAATCAACCGAGTGTGGTAGCACGCGCCTGTAATTCCGGCTACTAGGAAGGCTGAGGTGGAAGGATCGCCGGAGCCCAGCAGGTCGAGGCTGCGGTGGCTGGGAGCGGCCACTGCACTCCAGTCTGGGTGACAGAGTGAGACTCCAACTCAAAAAAAAAAAAAGAAACATATTGAGACAAAAATAAAAAGATAGCATATCAAAATTTATGGGATATAGCAAAAGCAATTCTTAGAGAAAAGTTTAAAGTGATTAATGTCTACATTAAGGGAAATAATCTAAAATAAACAACCTAAACTTATACCTCAAGTAACTACAAAAAGCAGCACAAACTATACTTGAAATCAGCAGAAGGAAGGAAATAAGGAAAATTAGAGCAATAAATGAAATAGGAATTAGAAAAAGAAAGGAAAAGATCAACATAAGTAAGAGTTGGGTTTTTGAAAAGATAAATGTCTTGCTAGACTAAGGAAAAAAGACAGGAGACACACATAAAATAAAAAATTAAAGAGGACATTATAACTAATGTCCCAGAAATATAGCTGATCATAACAAATTCCTAAGAAAAAATTATGTGCCAACAAAAGGAACAATCTTGAGAAAATGGAAATATTCCTAGTGACATGCAGTCTACCAAACCTGAATCATGAAGAAATAGAAAATATGAATAGATAAATAATGAATAAAGAGATTAAATCAGTCATAAAAAAAATCCCAACAAAGAAAAGCCAAGAATCTGGCCGCTTCAATGGTAAATTCCACCAAACTTTAATGAAGAATTAATAATAATCCTTCTCAAACTCTTCCAAAAATTGAAGAGAAGAAAACAATTCCAAACTCATTTTACATGGCCAATATTACTCTGATACCAAAACCAGACAAAGATACCATACATAAAAACAGTACAGTCTAATATCCCTGATGAACACAGATGCAAAAAATCCTCAACAAAACACTAGAAACTGAATTCAGTAGCATAATAAATGGTTCAGGAGGATTGTTTCATCCAAGGGGATGAAAGAATAATTCAACATAGGAAAATCAATCAACATAACATACCTCAGTAATAGAATGAAGGCTAGAAATCATAAGATTTCAAGGAATGCAGGACAAGCATTAAGCAAAATCAAACATTCATTTATGATAAAAACTCTCAACAAATTAAGTTAGAAGAAATGTATTTTAACAAGAAGGCTTTATATGACATGCCCACAGCCACCTTCATAGTCAGTGCTGAAGAGCTAAAAGCCTTTTTCTAAATCAGGAACAAGAAAAAGATGCCTATTTTCAGTCATTCTAGCATAGTGCTAGAAGTCCTTGCCATAGCAATTAGGCAAGGAAAAGAGATTTAAGTCATACAAATTGAAAAGAAAAAGTAAAATTAGCCAGGCTCAGTAGTTCAGCCTGTAATCCGTGCCTTTGGGAGGCTGAGGTGAGTGGATTGCCTGAGCCTGTGGGTTCGAGACCTCCCTGGCCAGCGAGACCTCATCTCTACAATAAATCAAAAAATCAGCCAGGCATGGTAGCGCATGCCTGTAATTCCAGCTACTCGGAAGGCTGAGGCGGAAGGATCGCCGGAGCCCAGCAGGTCGAGGCTGCGGTGGCCGGGAGCGACCATTGCACTCCAGTCTGGGCGACAGAGTGAGACTCCAACTCAAAAAAAAAAAAGAAAAGAAAAAGTAAAATTATTTCTGTTTGCAGATTATGTGATCTTATAAATAGAAAACCCTAAAGACTTCAACAAAAACTTAGAACTGAAAAACGAAGTCAGTAAAGTTGCAGGATACAAAATCAACATATATAAACAGGCAGCATTTCTATACACTACCAATGAGTTATCCCAAAGAGAAATTTTTAAAAAATCATAACCACAATAGCCCCATTAAAAAAAAAAACACCTAGAGATAATTTTTACCAAGGAGGCAAAAGATTTGTACACTGAAAATTATAAAACATTGATTACATAAATTAAAGAAGTCCAGATGTGGTGGCTAATGCCTGTAATCCCAGCACTTTGGGAGGCCAAGGTGGGAGGATCACTTGAGCTCAGGAGTTCAAAATCAGCCAAGACAACATAGTAAGACCTTGCTTCAACAACAACAACAACAAATGAGCCTGGCATGGTTGTGCATCATGCCTATAGTTCCAGGTATTTGGGAGACTGAGGTGAAAGGATTGTGTGAGTCCAGGGGGTCAAGGTTGTACTGAGCTGTGATCATGTCACTACACTCCAACCTGGACAACACAGTGAGACCTTGCACAAAATTAAAAAAAAAAAGAAATAAAGAAAAAAATTAAAGAAGACACAAATAAATGAAAAGATAGCCCATGTTTACAGATTGGAATAATTAAGATTGTTAAAATGATCATACTACTCAGAGTAATCTACAGATTCAAAGTAATTCTCATAAAAATCCCAATGATATTTTTCACAGAAATAGAAAAAAAAATCCTAATCTTTTTATGGAACCACAAAAGACTCTGAATAGCTACTAAGATCTTGAGGGGGAAAAAACAAAAAGCTGGGGGCATCACAATACCTGATCTCAAAATATACTACAAAGCTATCATATTCAAAACAGCATGGTACTGGGAGCAAATCAAGCAATTGACCAACAGAACAAAATAGAGAACACAGAAATATATTTACACATTTACAATGAATTGACCTTCAACAAGTTGCCAAGAACACACAATGGAAAAACAATATGCTCTTCAATAAATGGTGTTAGAAAAGCTCTTCAATAAGCGGTGTTAGGAAAACTTGATATGGGATTTCTGACAAGATGGCGATAGGACAGGTCGGACTGTGAAAGTCTCTGCAAAAGCAAGTGTCCATAAAGACTCTCTGTGTGAGTGGGTGTGTGCTGGTGGGTGAGTGAAAGTCCATCTGAGAGGAGACTTGAGTTCATGCACCCTCCTCTGGAGGTGACTGCAACCCCGCACCGCCCTGAGATTGGAGCCAGTGGCACTCAGGATAGTCTTTGGTTCTCAGGGTCTTCTGAGAAGATCCTGCTGAATACAGCTGATTCTCATCACCTGGTGACTGGCCCACACCATCACCTGTGATAGCAAAGTGACTGGAGCCCTGGACTGCGGAGAGAGAAGATCAGGGAGAGCTGGAGAAGAGCCCTACCACTGGTGAGGAAATGATGGTCAGAGCCATTTTCTCTGTCCCAGGACCTGGCAGAGACCTTAATTGCCCTGCCCAGTTCCACCCAGCCTCCAGCTTGGGAACTAAAGGTAATCTCAAACTCAGAGAGACAGAGGCCCCTCCCCTGCTGAATCAGACAAAAACCACATCAGCTCTGAGTGGGAGACTTGACAGGCAGCAAGCTGGGTGAGTCCAGATCTGATCCACCCTCCTCCCACAGTAGTCCCTGGGGCATTGGACCCAGGTTGAGAGAAACCCTATCAGCTTGCACTGAGAGAAGAGGGGAGGGGTTGGAGACCAGAGCTGAAAAGAAGTTGGACTTACAAGAATGACCTCAGAGCGAGTTTTGGGTTTTTTTGTTTGTTTGTTTGTTTGTTTGTTTTGCTCTTTTTCTGGTTTGTTTTTTGTTTTAGTTTTCTTTTTTTTCTCTCTTTCTGTTTTGATTACATTTTCATACTTGCTTTGTCTCTGTTATTTTATTGTTGTTTTTTAGACTTCCTGTTTATGTATGGGTATTTTTAGAGGGAAAGTACCTCAATAGGGTGGTTTTTATTGGTTTGTGTGTTTGTATGATTGTCTGTATGCTTTACTTTTTAAACAATCTTTTCTGTCTTTCTGTCTCTTTTCATCTGTTAGTTGCTACACCTGTCTGTTATACCTCTTATTTGTTTCTCTCTCCATTTTCCTCTCATCCCTCTCCTTCCTTTTTACATTTTCCTTTTTCTTACCTCATTTTGCTTTCAGGGAGCAAACCTATACCACCACTGCATGGACAGATTGTAAGGCAGTGGAAAATGGGTTTAAGGGACCTATACATCTGTCAGTGGATACTGGGATCTGCATACAGTTTCTGAATCACAGCTCCTCCATCAATTAATTCTCAAAACTGCAAAAAGTATAGCCCCCAACTCACGGTCCAGCTTCAGAATTGAACAAAGTCAGAAGATCCACATAAGGAGGAATAGGAGATTGAACAAATAGAAGTAAAAGCTACTCCCTATCCCTGAACAACAGAATTAAGGAAGAGGTAAAAATAAAAGGGGGGTGGGGGTGGGAAGAAAATCTACACAAATGAAGAAAAACCAAAAGAAGAATATGGGTCTCACACAGACCCCTGGGAGGTTAGACACTAAGAATACAACTTTGGGACACAAACAATGAACAGCCCCTAGAATTACTGATCTCAAACCACAAACCCAGATATCAAGACATTAATAGAGAGAATAAATAGAATTGAGAAGCGACAAAAGGAAAGAATGAAGGAGTTGGTAACTGAGATAGCAGCAATAAAGAAAACATTGAATGAAATAAATAACAAACTGATAAGCATGGAAAGCAGAGTTAGCCAAGCAGAAGAAAAAAAAATCATAGCTTGAGGACCAAAATACAGAACTAACCAAAACTGTTAAAACATAGAAAAGAAGCTTAAAAAGACAGAACAAAACCCTCAAGAGATGACTGATTATTTCAAGAGGCTGAACCTAAGAGTAATTGGACTTCCAGAGGCAGAAAGAGAGACAGAGACCACCCTGGAAGAAACATTCCATGAAATTATCCAAGAAAACTTTCTTCATCGCATCAGTGACACAATCATTTAAACATAAGAGATTCAGAGAACTCTTGCAAGACAACAAATGAGAAGACCAACTCCTAGAAATATAGTAATTAGTTTACACAAAATAGGTATAAAAGAAAAAATCATAAAGGCAGCAAGAGAAAAAGGTCAGACTACCTACAGAGGAAGACCAATTAGAATAGCAGCAGATTTATATACAGAAACAATTCAGGCTAGGAGAGCTTGGAGCCCAATCATCAAAGTTCTCAAAGATAATCAATTTCAACCAAGAATTACCTATCCAGCTAAGCTAAGCTTCATCAGTGATGGAGAATTAAAATCTTTCCCAGACATTCAATCCCAAAGAGCTTATGCTGCCTCCAGACCAGTTCTACGAGAAATGCTTAAGAAAGTATGAAACACAGAAGAAAGGAAAAAAAATGAATGAAAATGTCTTTCACAAGAATGCAGGAAAAAGATTGAAAACACACATGAATCAAAATCTAAAGAAAGACAACAAACAGCAACAATAACAACAAACTCTTTAAGAACCTCATGATGGGGATAAACTCTCACATTTCAATAATTAGCCTCAATATGAATGAACTAAATGCACCACTGAAAAGACATAGAATGGCAAAATGGATACAATATAATGAGGCAACAATATATTGTCTCTAAGAGACTCATCTCACCAGAAAGGACATTCACAGACTAAAAGGAGGAGGATGGCAAACAAAATTTCAGGGAAACAAAACAAAAAAGAAATCAAGAGTCACGATCTTAATATCACACAAAATACCCTTTAAACTATCAAAAATTTAAAAAGATGAAGAAGGTCACTATATAATGATAAAAGTTTCAATCTATCAACAGGAAGTATCCATCCTAAACATATATGCACCCAACTTAGGAGCACCAATTTCATAAAGCAGCTTCTAGGTAAACTTTAAAAAGATATTGACTCTAACACTGTCATAACTGGAGACTTAAATACCCACTCACAACCCTAGATGGATCATCAAGACAAAAAAACAACAAGGAGATCTGGAACCCCAACATGATGCTTGACCTAATGGACTTAATTGATACCTACAGAACACTCCATCCAACAACTACAAAATTTCAGGGAAATTCTACTCATCACCACATGGAACATAGTCTAAAATCAACCACATCCTTGGCCATAGATCAAGCATAAATAAATTTCATAAGATTGAAATCCTGCCATGCACCTTATCAGAACACAGTGGAATAAAAATAAATATCAACACAAACAAAATACCCCCCAAACCCAGAAAGACATGGACACTAAACAGCACGATGCTAAGCAACTCCTGGGTCAACATGGAAATCAAATAGAGATTAAAAGAGATCTGGAAACAAATGAAAATGAAGAAACAACATACCAAAATCTCTTAGATCACATGAAAGCGGTACAAAGAGGCACATTCATATCCCTGTGAACACACATGAAAAAAATGGAAAGATCACAAGTTGACAGTCTATAAAATTACCTAAATAAGCTAGAAAAGCACGACCACCAAAACCCTAACTTCAGCAGAATGATCCAGATCACCAAAATAAAAGCCAAATTCAGAACATAGAAGAAAAAAAGATAATACAAAAAATATCAAAGAAACAAAAAGCTGGTTCTTTGAAAGGATATACAAGATTGATGGGCCCCTAGCTAGACTGACCAAGAAAAAGAGAGAAAAACCCCAAATAAATACAATCAGAAATGTAAAAGATGAAGTCACAACTGACCTGCAAGAAATACAAAAGATTATCAGAGACTACTATGCACACTTGAATGAAAACAAACTTGAAAACTTAAAGGCAACAGAGGACTTCTGATATCACACAACCTCCCCAGATTGAAACCAGAAGAAATCAAGACCCTAAATAGACCAATAAAAATGCAGGAAATTGACTATGTCATAAGAAAAGCTAACAACAACAACAAAAGCCCTAGACCAGATGGCTTTCCAGCAGAATTCTACAAAACATATGAGGAAGAGCTGATACCAATCCTACTGAAAATATTTCAGGCAATTGAGAAAGATGGAACTCTCCCCAAATCATTTTATGAAGCCAACATCACATTTATACCCAAACCAGGTAAAGAGCCAACAAAGAAACTACAGGCCAATATCCTTGATGAACATAGATGCTAAAATTCTCAACAAGTTTCTAACAAAATAGATTAAACAACACATCTCAAAAATCATCCACCACGACCAAGTAGGCTTTATCCCTGGGATGAAGGGCTGGTGCAACATTTGTAAGACCACAAACGTAATTAAATACATCAACAGATGTAAAAACAAAAACCACATGATTATATCATTAGACACGGAAAAAGCTTTTGATAAAATCCAGCATCCCTTCTTGATAAAAACACTTGAACATCTAGGCATGTATGGAACATACCTCAAAATAGGAAGATCCAACTGTGAGAAACCCACAGCCAGCATACTGTTAAACCGACAGAAAATGGAACCATTTCCCCTGAAACCAAACAAGACAAGGATGCCCACTCTCACCTCTCCTTTTCAACATGGTTTTGGAAGTCCTAGCTAAAGCAGTCATACAAGATAAGGAGATCAGGGGTATCCAAATAGGAAAAGAGAAAGCCAAGTTATCCCTCTTTGCAGACCACATGATGCTATATCTTGAAAACCCAAAAGAATCCTGTCAAAAACCTCCTTGAATTGATAAAGGACTTTGGCAAAGTCTCAGGGTATAAAATAAATGTGCAAAAGACAGTCACATTCCTATACACCAACAATAAGCAAACAGAAACCCAAATAAAAAACACAATCCCTTTCACAATTCACACACACACACACACACACACACACACACACACACACACACACACAAACACACACACACAATCAAATACCTTGGCACCTTCCTAACCAGAGATGTGAAAGCTCTTTACAACAAAACTACAAAACACTACTCAAAGAAATAAAAGATGACACAAACAAATGGAAAAATATTCCATCCTCATGGATTGGAAAAATCAACATTGTTAAGATGTTCATCCTACCCAAGGCAATCTACAGATTTAATGCAATGCCCATTAAATTACCAGCAGCATTTTTCTCAGACCTGGAAACAACAATACAAGAATTTATATGGAAACATAAATGACCATGAATAGCCAAAACAATCATCAGAAAGAAAAAAAAAAACAAAGTGGGAGGTATCACACTCCCAGACTTTAAACTTTATTATAAAGCTACAATAATCAAACGGCCTGGTATTGGTATAAGAACAGGCATATAGACCAATGGAACAGGATAGAGAGTCCAGAAGCAAAACTTCAATTGCTCAACCAACTCATCTTCAGTAAAGCCTCCATCACCAACCACTAAGGAGAGGAGAACATACTCAGTAAATGGTGCTGAGAAAACTGGCTGACCACACACAGAAGATTAAAGCAAGACCCTTACTTATCACCATATACAAAAACCAATTCTAAATGGATCAAAGACCTAAACCTAAAACCTCAACTATAAGAATCTTAGAAAATGCTGGAGACACCCTTAAGGAAATTGGAAATGGCAACCAATTCTGATTAAAACCCCAAGTGCCCATGTCATAAGAGATAAGATAGACAAGTGGGACCTCATCAAACTGACAATCTTCTGCAAAGTCAAATAAACCATCAAGACAGCAGGGAAACAGCCCACAGAATGGGAAAAAAATATTGCCAACTGTATGTCTGACAAAAGCCTACATCTAGGCTCTAAAAGGAACTCAAATGTGTCAAAAATAAAAAAATAAACAGCCCCATTACAAAGTGGACAAAAGATATGAATAGACACTTCTCAAAAGAAGACATGTGAGCAGCCAACAGATACATGAAAAAAAGCTCAGTCTCACTAGTCATCAAATAAATACAAATTAAAACCCCACTGAGATACCACCTAACTCCAGTCAGGATGGCCATCATCAATAACTCAAAAAAAAGATAGTTGCTGAAAAGGATGCTGTATAAAGGGAACACTTCTACACTGTTTGTGGGAGCATAAACTAGTACAGCCTCTGTGGAGAATAGTGTGGCGATTCCTAAAAGATCTAAAAATCGACCTTCCATATGACCCCACAATCCCCCTACTGGGAATATACCTAGAAGAACTCAAATCACTCTATGAAAAAAATACCTGTACACGCATGTTTATTGTAGCATTGTTCACAATAACAAGAACATGGAACCAACTGTGCTGCCCATCATAGAAGACTGGATTTTAAAAATGTGGTACATATACACGATAGAATATTATTCAGTCATAAAGAAGGACAAAATCATGAACTTCACAGCAACTTGGATGGACTTAGAGTCTATAATACAGCCAGGCTCAGTGGCTCAGCCTGTAATCCCACACCTTGGGAGGCTGAGGTGAGTGGATTGCCTGAGCCCGTGGGTTCGAGACCCGCCTAGGCAACTTGGCGAGACCTCATCTCTCCAATAAATCAAAAAATTAGCCAGGTGTGGTAGCGCAAGCCTGTAGTTCCAGCTACTTGGAAGGCTGAGGTGGAAGGATCACTGGAGCCTAGCAGGTCGAGGCTGTGGTGGCTGGGAGCAGCCACTACACTCCAGTATGGGCAACAGAGTGAGACTCCAACTCAAAAAAACAAAACAAAACAAAACAGAGTCTATAATACTGAGTGATGTGTCACAGAAACAAAGAACTGAGTATAACATGTTCTTACTCATAAGCGGACTTTGAACAATTATCGTAATACTATAAGAAAAGAGTTGGCAGTAGTAGGAAACTGCCAGGTGGGGTTGGGGTTGGATTGGCAGAAGTGGGAATCTGCCAGGGGAAGGGGGAACACCTCATCAACAAGGATACCTGCACAATGAACATTTTTATACCTAACCCTGAATTGCACTCCACATCTTTAAAATAAAAAAATTAAAGGAGGAACAAAAAAAAGTAAATCTTGATGTTCATATGCAGAATAATGAAATTAAGCCTTCTGTCACACCATTTACAAAAATCAATTCAAATTGGATTAAAGGCTTAAATGTAGAACCTGAAATTATGAAACCATAGGAAGAAAACGGGGAAATACATCTTGACATTTTTTGGGCAATGATATTATAAATGTGACCCCAAAAGCACAGGCAACAGAAGAAAGAAATAGATAAGTGAGATTACATAAAACTAAAAAGATTCTGCACTGCTAAGGAAACAATTATCAGAAGGAAAATACAACCTGTCAGATGGAAGAAAACATTTGCAAACCCTATATCTAGTAAGGAATTTACATCCAAAATATGCAAGAAACTCAAACAACTCAATAGCAAGGAAGCAAATAACCCAACTTAAAAATGGGCAGAGGACTGAATGCATATTTCTCAAAAGAAATGGTCAACAGGTTTATTAAAAATATACTCAACATTACTAATCATCAGGGAAATGCAAATGAAAAACATAATTGATATCACCTCCTACCTTCTAAAATGGCTATTACCAAAATGATAAAAGATAACATGTTGGCAAGGATGGGGAGAGACGGGAACACTTGCACATTGTTGGTGGTATTATAGGTTGTACAGCCATTCTGGAGGATGATAGGGATGTTTCTGAAAAAAATTAAAGGTAGAAATACCATAAGATCCAGCAATCCCACTACTGAATATTTAGCCAAAGGAAACAACATTCTTTTTTTTTTCATTACAGTATTATTCATGATAGCCAAGACATGAAACCAAAGTATTTATCAATGGATAAAGAAAATGTAATTTATATATATGTATATACTTCAATAGAATATATGTAATATTGCAATGGAATCACACACACACACAAACACACACACACACACACACAGCACACGCACACGCACACACACAAACAATGAAATACTATTTGGCCTTTACAAGGAAATTCTGTCATTTGCAACAACATGAATAAACCTGGAGCACATTATGTTAAGTGAAATAAGCCTAGCACAAAGAGACAAATATCAAATGATCTCACTTATATATGGAATCTAAAAAAAAAAAAAAATCAAACTCATAGAAGAAGTAAAATGGTGATTTCCAGGGTCTTGGAGGTGGGGAAAGGGGAGATTTTGGTCAAAGGATACAAAGTTTCTATTAGATTAGATGAATTATTTCTGGAAATCTATTGTACATCAGGGTGACTATGGTTAATAATAATAAGGTATTATACACTTGAAAATTGCTAAGAGATGTGAAATGTTCTCACCACAAAAAAATGGTTAAGTATAAGGTGGTGGACATGTTAATTCACTTGGTTACACAATATATGCATATGCCAAAACATCATTGTTGTATAAAATAAGAATATATCATTTTTATTTGTAAATTACAGCTTAATAAAATTCAGGGAGTGATCAAAAACAAAAGCAAAATTTCTATCCACTTCAAAAAAATCAATAGCATGGAATGTCAGGCTTTCAGGCAGACACTTCGGAGAACTCAGCCATGAACTGTTGCTTAGCAAGCCCTTGCCAAAGGCTTGCTGGAGACATCTGATATTTGAGAGAGGGAGTTAAGCAGGTCTGTTAACACTCATTCCTAAATGCTAACCTTCTCCTTTGTTGTCAAGATATCACAAAGCAACACACTGGGCCACATTTTTTCAAACTCTTGTAGAAATGTTTTTAATGAGTTGAAGTTTAACATTTTCTTCTTTCTCATTCCTTTTTCTTGCCTAAGGCTATATGGCAAAAAAAATTTTTTTTCTAACTATAGCATCCACTTAGCTGCATTTTCTTCTTTCCCAGGCTTTAGTTTCTTCATGATAATTAATCTCACGTAAATGATTCTCTGTCATCCATAAATTGAAACTGAGGACATTATCTGATCTATTACTCAATGGCCTTTATAGACAGGCACTCATTCTAGCTTTGTGCCGGCATTCAGTTTCAAAAATAATTGTCTATAAATAAAATTGTTTTATTTCAAAAGATGAAAACTATGTAATCTGTTTGATGTAATTTTTGTCTTACCTATCAGGGCATTGAGAGCTAAATTCAGTGCACATTTTCCGTAAATGATTCATTTCCTATTCTGCTGGGAAAGATCACAGACAGATTCGTGCCACTACAAATTCCTGGTCTCCAAGCTCCACAGCCTTCCACACTGCCTGGAAACCCTAATAAACTATTTCCCTCATCTGCTTCCTCCATTCCATAAAACTTGAATCGCTTTCTTCAATCTACCTAGCTCAATGTCGTCTATCTGCTTACATACTTTTGTTTCCTGGAAATAAAATAGCATCATCTTCCTTAAATTTGTCCCCTTATAAATCATTCGTTCTCCACTGCTGTTCCCCTGTTTTTTCAAAAGAAGAAGGGCTCCTGTTCCTGCTTCAGGCTGGTTCCTCACCAGTACCAACAGCACTAGTAAATACCACTCACTGAATTATTTCTTAGGTGCCAGCCAATATGCTAAGCATTTTATAAGTATGATTTAAATTTCTTAAAGATCGTGAAATGAAGGCTTAGAGAATTTGCTCTATCCAAGATGACACAGCTAATAGGTGAGGATTCTGAGAGTTGAACCTAGGCCAGTCACCTCCAGAGCCTGTGATTTTAACCCCTTTATGCTGTCAAGATGTTCTCTCTGGATCCTACTGCTTCCTTTCTCCTCTGCATAACACAATCAACAGTACCCTCTCCTCTTTCTTCTGGTTGCCACACATTTGTTATTTAAAGCACATAGATATCCCTTTAACCAATAACACAGCATTTTTAGTAGTAATTAAACATGCTTATGTCTCCCATCCTGAGATGTGTCTTCCTGCTTTAAAAATTAGAGTAAATATCAGCCACCCAACACCCCCCTTCCCTTTATAGACAATTATGTTGGAAAAGTTCTTTCCATTCATCTCTACTTCCTGATAATTTGTTCTCTACTCAAACTAGAGCACTATGCTATCTACTCTTACTACTATACCGAAATTGTTTATGTCAAAGATGGATAGATCTCTGTCTTCAAGTCCAGTGGATATTTTTTGAAGTCACATCTCACTTGGTTTTTCCATAGCATTTGATGCTTTTATTCACTCATCGTGAAACTTTTTCTCTCCCATGAGTGCCATAAAAATGCTCCCATGAGTGCCTGACATCTGTTAGCTCCCTCAGATCTACTCTGCACCCTTCTCTGCCCTGCGTTTGGCCAAGTAGGCTGTGCTGTATGGACTTTATTAAGAGGCTCCCTTGCCCTCCGTTTCTATTAGGTTCAGTCAATGGGGAGTCCTGGCAGGAGACTGAAAGGAAAGAGAGCAAGGTTGTATTTATTCCACTGACTCTTGTAAGGACAAATAAAAACTAAATATGAGAGACTTATTTGTTCTTGCTGAAAATAAGAAAAGAGGACTTCCGGCAAGATGGTGATGGGGCAGCCTGGTCTATGAAACCCTCTGCAAAGGAGAACGCAGAGGGTCTCTGGCTCTTTCCCTGGGGGCTGCAGATCCCAACGTCCGCAGCCTGCTCTTCACACAGAGCTCGTCCGTCGCCACCACTGGGGCATCGAAGCATCTGGACAGCCACTGCAGCTGCAGACACAGCGGCCGGTGCCAGCGTGGCCTCCATGGTGGCCATAGCGCATTGTGCCACCTGTGCCTGAGGTGATCCACGACTTCAGTCCTTGAAGCCCCTGCAGGCAAGATCTGCTGAGATCGCTGTTGCCACCCTGACGTCCTGCCAGCCATGGGTCTCCTCCCGTGTGCCCTGAGGCAAGCTCCCATCTCTGCCTCTGCCAGACTCCAGCCTGGTTCCACCCGCTCTGGGGCGAGCAGCTGAGATAGCACCACCTGCTGGCGATTCAAGGTAACAACACCGAAACGGGAAAAAGCTTAAAAAACAGACACAGGCCAGATTTGAGTGAAATGACGGTGATCTGAACTGTCCTTCACAGCAGGCCAGGGGCAACTGATCCTAACTGTGAACTAACTTACCAACTAGAGAAGACAGCTAGAAATCAGAGCTGAAAGGACATTGGACTTAAACGAAAAGTCTCAGAGTGTGCTCGATTGGTTCTGTTAGTTTAATGACTTGATTCTATTCCTACTGTTTTGTTCCTTTATTCTTCTTTTCCTCTTCCTTTTCTTCTCTTTCTCCTCTCTGTAAACCATATCTTTATATAGATGAACAGCACACCAATAAGATGGTTGGTTAGCATCATTGTATGTTGTTTTTTTTTTTTGTATGGGAGTCGGTTAGTCTGTAACCGTGGTCTATTGTTTTTATCTGTTTCAGGTTAGGTCTCTCTTTCCATTTGTTGGTACACTCATCTGTTTCCCCCCTTACTCCTCTCTTTCTCCACCCCTCTCATCTCCCCACTGTCTGCTCCATTCTCTTCCCTCTGCTAACCACATTTTATTTCAGGAAGTAAACTACAGCCCCACTGCACAGACAGATTCCAAGGCAGTGAGAAGTGGGTTTCAGATTATCCATACACCGGGGTGAATACCAGGACCTGCAGATAGATTTTAAATCATAGCTCCCCCTTAAGTAAATCTCAAAACTGCATAAAGGACCACCCCAACCTACAGTACAACTCCAGAACTGAGCAAAGTAAGAGAGCATACATAAAGAATAGGAGATTGAACAAACAGAAGTAAAACCAATCCCTCTACCCCTGAATAACAGAATTAAAGAAGATGGTGACATGGAGGGAAGGAAAAAGTAGGGAGGGGGAAAAAATGCACAAATGAAGAAAAACCAAAAGAAGAATATAGGACTCACACAGATCCCTGGGAGATCAGACATTGAGAAAACAGATTCTGGAACACAAACAATGAAGAGCCCCCAGAATGACTGGTCACATGCAATAAACCCAGACATCAAGACATTAATAGAGAGAATTTTTAAAAATTGAGGAGAGACAAGAGGAAAATAGGAAGGAGTTGATGTCAGAAATAACAGCAGTAAAGAATAATGTGATAGAAACGAATAACAAACTAATAAGCATGGAAAGCAGAATTAGCCAAGCAGAAGAAAGAATCTCAGAACTCGAAGACCAAAACACAGAACTAACCCAAACTGTCAAAAGCATAGAAAAGAAGCTCAAAAAGACAGAACAAAACCTTCAAGAAATGAATGATCACTTCAAGAGACCGAACCTAAGAGTAATTGGCCTTCCTGAGGCAGAGAGAGAAACAGAGGTCACACTGGAACAAACATTTCATGAAATCATTCAAGAAAATTTCCCTCATCTCATCAGGGATGAAAAAACTCAAACACAAGAGATTAAGAGAACCCCTGCAAGACAACAAATGAGAAGAACAACTCCCAGACATATAATAATTTGCCTAAACAAAGTAGGTATAAGATAAAAAATCCTAAAGGACGCAAGAGAAAAAGGTCAGACTACGTACCAGGGAAGACCAATTAGAATAGCAGCAGATTTATCTACAGAAACCCTCCAGGCTAGGAGAGCTTGGAGCCCTATCTTCAAAGTTCTAAAAGATAAACAATTTCAACTGAGAATAACCCACCCAGCCAAGCTAAGCTTCATCAGTGAGGGAGAATTGAAATCTTTCCCAGATATCCAATCCCTAAGAACATACGCTGCCACCAGACAACCTCTACAAGAAACACTTAAGAAAGTATTGAACACAGAAGAAAAGGAAAAAAGAACAACAACGTTCTTCACAAGAGTACAGGCAAAATATTAAAAACACACATGATCCAACTCTAAAACCAAAAGAAAGACAACACACAAACAGGAAGAACAACAACTCTGTAAGAACATTATGATAGGGATCAACTCTCACATTTCAATAATTAGTTTGAATGTGGACGGGCTAAATGCACCACTGAAAAGACATAGAATGGCAAAATGGATAAAATATCACCAGGCAACAATCTATTGAATTCAAGAGACTCATCTCACTAGAAAGGACACTCACAGACTCAAAGTAAGAGAATGAGAAACAAATTTTCAGGTGAATGGAACACAAAAGAAAGGAGGAGTAGCAATCTTAATCTCAGACAAAATACCCTTTAAGCTATCAAAAATTAAAAAAAGATACAGAAGGCCACTACATAATGATAAAAGGCTCAATCCATCAACAAGAAATATCCATCCTAAACATATATGCACCAAACATAGGAGTACCAACTTTCATAAAGCAGCTCCTAGGTAAACTAAAAAAAGATATCAACTCCAATACCATCATAATTGGGAACTTTAATACCCTACTCACAACCCTAGATGGATCATCAGGACAAAATATCAGCAATGAGATCCGAAACCTCAATGTGACTCTTGATCAAATGGACTTAATTGATACCTACAGAACCCTCCATCCAAAGACCACAGAATACACATTCCACTTATCACCACATGTAACATACTCTAAGATCAACCACATACTTGGCCATAAATCAAGTATAAACAAATTTAAAAGGACTGAAATTTTACCATGCACCTTCTTGGACCACAGTGGGATACAAATAAACATTAACACCAACAAGGTCCCCCCCAAGCCCACAAAGACATGTACACTAAACAGCATGATGCTGAACAACTCTTGGGTCAATGAACAAATCAAAATAGAGATTAAAAGATACCTGGAAACAAATGAAAATGAAGAAACATCTTTCCAAAATCTCTGGGATGCCGTGAAAGCTGTAGTTAGAGGGGAAATTCTATCCCTACAAACGCACATGAAGAAAATGGAAGGATCACAAATTAACAGCCTAAGAAGCCACCTAAAAAGCTGAAAAAGCAAGACCACAAAAACCCTAATTTTAGCAGAAGAATCCAGATCACCAAATAAAATCCAAAATCCAGGACATAGAAGACAAAAGGATAATACAAAAAATCAATGAAACAAAAAGCTGGTTCTTCAAAAGGTTAAACAAGATTGATGGTCCCCTAGCTAGACTGACCAAGAAAAAGAGAGAAAAAGCCCAAATAAACACAATCAGAAACACAAAAGATGAAGTCACATCTGACCCTGAAGAAATACAAAAAATCATTAGAGATGACTATGTACACTTGTATGGAAACAAACTTGAAAACCTTTTGGAAATGGAGGACTTTCTGTCATCACACAACCTGCCTAGGTTGAAACAAGAAGAAATTGAGACCCTAAATAGACCAATAATGATCAAGGAAATTAACTATGTAATAAGAAAACTACCTACCAAAAAAAGCCTGGACCAGATGGCTTTCCGGCAGAATTCTACAAGACATTTAAGGAGGAGCTTATACCAATCCTATTGAAGGTATTCCTGGTGATTGAGAAAGATGGAACTCTTCCCAAATCACTTCATGAAACTAACATCACATTGATACCCAAGCCAGGTAAAGATTCAACAAAGAAAGAGAACTACAGGCCAATATCTTTGATGAACATAGTTGCTAAAATTCTCAACAAGATCCTAGCAAACTGGATTCAACAACACATCTTAAAAATTATCCATCATGACCACGTACGTTTCATCATTGGGATGCAAGCCTGGTTCAACATTCGTAAAACCATAAATGTCATTAAATACATCAACAGATGTCAAAACAAAAACCACATGATTATATCATTAGATGCAGAAAAAGCTTTTGATAAAATCCAGCACCCCTTATTGATAAAAACCCTCGAACATCTAGGCAATGGGGAACATACCTCAAAGTAGTAAAAGCCATCCATGAGAAACCCACAGCAAGCATAATCCTAAATGGACAAAAACTGGAACTATTTCCCCTGAAAACTGGAACAAGACAAGGATGCCCACTCTCACCCCTCCTGTTCAATATAGTATTGGAAGTCCTGGCTAGAGCAATCGGACAAGAGAAGGCAATCAGGGGTATTCAAATAGGAAAAGAGGAAGTCAAGCTATCTCTCTTTGCAGAGGACATGATCGTGTACCTTGAAAACCCAAGAGAATTTGTCAAAAACCTCCTTACACTGATAAAGGACTTTGGCAAAGTCTCAGGATATAAAATAAATGTGCAAAAGACAATCACATTTCTCTACACCAATAATAAACAAACAGAACCCCAAATAAAATGCACAATTCCATTCACAATAGCCACAAAAAAAATGAAACACCTTGGCATCTTCCTAACCAGAAATGTGAAAGACCTTTACAATGAAAACTCCAAAACACTGCTCAAAGAAATCAAAGATGACACAAACAAGTGGAAACATATCCCATGCTCATGGATTGGAAGAATCAACATTGTGAAGATGTCCATCTTACCTAAGGCAATCTACAAATTTAATGCAATACCCATCAAATTACCAGTAACAGTCTTCTCAGACCTAGAAAAAACAACACAGGAATTCATATGGAAACAAAAACGTCCAAGAATAGCCAGAACAATCCTCAGCAAAAAAAATAAAGCAGGTGGTATCACATTACCAGACTTCAAACTTTACTATAAAGCTACAATAATCAAAACAGCTTGCTATTGGTACAGGAACAGGCATATAGACCAATGGAATAGAATTGAGTTCCAGAAGCAAAACCTCAATTTCTCAATCAACTCATCTTCAACAAAGCCTCCACCACCTACCACTGGGGAGAGGAGTACCTATTCAGTAAATGGTGCTGGGAAAACTGGCTGACCACATGCAGAACATTGAAACAGGGCCTCTATCCATCCCCATACACAAAAATTAACTCTAAATGGATCAGAGACCTAAATGTAAAACCTCAAACCATAAGAACCTTAGAAAATGAAGGACATACCCTCATGGAAATTGGAACTGGGATCCAATTCCTGAACAAAACCCGAAACCCACAGGCCATAAGAGCTAAGATAGACAAGTGGGACCTCATTAAACTGACAAGCTTCTGCAAAGCCAAAGAAACCATCAAGAGAGCAGGGAGAAAGCCTACAGACTGGGAAAAAGTATTTGCCAACTCCAGGTCTGACAAAGGCTTAACATCTTGGATCTACAAGGAACTCAAATGTGCTGAAAAGAAAAACACAAACAACCCCATTATAAAGTGGGCAAAAGATATGAACAGAAACTTCTCAAAGGAAGGCATCCGAGCAGCCAACAGACACATGAAAAAATATTCAACCTCACTAATCATCAGGGAGATGCAAATCAAAACCACACTGAGATACCACCTAACTCCAGTCAGAAAGGCAATTATCAATAACTCAGAAAATAACAGTTGCTGGAGAGGGTGTGGCAAAAAGGGAACACTTCTACACTGCTGGTGGGAGTGCAAACTAGTACAACCTCTGTGGAAAACAGTATGGCGATTCCTAAAAGCTCTAAATATTGACCTCCCATATGACCCTGCAATCCCCCTACTGGGAATATACCCTGAAGAACTCAAATCACTCTATAAAAAAGATACCTGCACACGTATGTTTATCGCAGCATTGTTCACAATAGCAAGAACCTGGAAGCAACCATGCTGTCCATCAAAAGAGGATTGGATTAAAAAAATGTGGTACATATACATGATGGACTACTACACAGCCATAAAAAAGAACAAAATCATGAATTTCGCAGCAACCTGGATGGAACTAGAGTCTATAATCCTGAGTGTTCTCTCACAGAAACAAAGATCTGAGTATCACATGTTCTAACTCATATAGTGGACCTTGAACATCCAACGTAATACTATAAGAAAATGACTGACAGTGGTGGGAAACTATGGGGGGAAAGGGAGATGTTATTAATGGTAGTAAATATCTGTCTGGGGATGGGGAGACACTTCTTATCAACAAGGGTGCCTGAACGAAGCATATTTATATACCTAACCCTTAACTGTACCCCACAATATCATAGTAAAAAATATTGATTAAAAAAAAAAGAGGTCTGGATAAAAAACATGTGGTACATATACACGATGGAATATTATGCAGTCATAAAGAAGGACAAAATCATGAACTTCACAGCAGCCTGGATGGTCTTAAAGTCTATGATAATGAGTGATCAATCACAGAAACAAAGAACTGAGTATCACATGTTCTCACTCATAAACGGACCTTGAATAATTATTGTCATACTGTAAGAAAAGGATTGGCAGTAACAGGAAACTGCCAGGGGTGGGGGTTGGAGGGATTGGCTGTAGTGGGAATCTGTTAAGGGTGGGAGGACAGACCTCATCAACAAGGGTACCTGCATAATGAACATTTGCGTACCTAACCCTGAATTGTACCCCACATGTTTAAAATAAAAAATTAAAATAAAAAAAAGGAAGTTACTTTTTCCCACTCATAAGTGGATCTTGAACAAATATCATAATATTATAAGAAAAGGGATGTGCAGTAGTGGGAAACTGCCAGGGGAGGGGGGTGCGGGATTGGCGGTAGTGGGAAACTCCCAAGGGAGGGGGGACATACCTCATCAACAAGGGTACCTGCATAATGAACATTTGTATACCTAACCCTGAATTGTACCCGACTCTTTAAAATAAAAAACTTTTTAAAAAAAAAAAATAAGAAAATAAGAAAAGAGACCCCCATCCCTTTCCTTAAAGCATTTACTTTAGAAAACATATAATGGCCCAGTTATTTTTGTGTCTCTTTGATATGTGTGTAAAACTTTTTAGAATCTAAATAAGCCTTTTGCCAGCTTTCTTTCTTTTCTCGAGAACGTGGGAGCCATTTCTTTGAAAAGTAAACAAGAAAGATATCACCCCTATCTTCCAGTTTCTGTGGGAGGATAGGAGCCTAGCTTCTGTTTGCTTTGTTCCAAGTGGCAAAAGTACCACTTGTCATAAAGATGTGAATAATTTGATTTTCCTCTGGGTAAAACCATTAGCTACACAAATGGTCACCTCAATTATCAGGTGAATCTAGGATGACCATGTGTGATAAAGGGTGCTGTTGGGTTCGCTTAAGGACCGGTTATTGTTTATCTTAAAAACATGTATGTAATGGGTTGCATGTTCTTGGCTATATAAAAAGGGTGAGGTTTCTATCTTTGTAATCTCTTAGCAGATTGCCTGTGATGCACATCATATTCTGACTCAATGCTTATTCAATAATAAAATTGTTTTCTTTTTCTACTGTCCTTCTGGAGAGGTTTTTTGGGTTGAGAAAAGATTTTGTTTTTAATTATATCTCCCCAATACTCTCTGTTTGCAGAGTTACCAGGGTCTGGCTAAATCCCTCCACCTGGAAGCCCAGCTTCCCTCATGTCCACTTTATATAACTTTCTTCCTCTGGGTTTCCGTTCCCAATTCTTCCTTTCTTCCCTATTTGTCAAGAAGTGGTGACAGCTCCCTGATACTGGCTAATGCACTGTCCCTTGTGACTGCCTTTCATCTTGCTCACACTTTGTAAGCACTTCCTTTATTGAAAACTCATGTCAAATTATCCTAATTGGAGTGTGCATTGCAGTTTAGATTCTTTGGAAGCAGATGCTGAGAAAGAGTTTGGTCTTTAGGATATTTTTAAGCATCCACATCTGTGGAAAGGACGAGAAGGAAGCAGGATTGAGGAGAAGGAAAGTAGAACTTTGATGCAGGTCTAAAAACATCTCAGGCAGTGCCAGAGGAGAATCTATGGCCAATTAGAATTGTCTTGCTCTGAGACAAAATGTCTGGACCTCACTACCTCTGCCACAATGGGCCATTGACCCAAGAAGGATGTTCTCTTGGGTAAGAAAGGTCTTTGTTACCAAAACAAACCCTGAAGGAGCTCACAGCTAAAAACAATCTACTAACAGTGCTCCAGGAGCTGGGCAACAATTTCTGCAAATGGAATCTGTTGGCAAATGCTAGGCCCACTAGAGATCACCACCCAATTCCTCTTTTTATACACATACGGAGAGAAGATTTTCCAGCATTTCAGTATACTCCACCTTCTGATCTCTTAGAAAAGAAAGGTTAATAGGATAAACTCCAGGCACCACTGCAGTTGATCACAGGACTACATCACCTCCTGATAATGCTAATCATCTCTCCTCTTCACTATTCATTCTTCAGTCCCTTCCTCTTCCATTATCTCCTCTGCCTGTCTGGGTGTCTTCATTGCATTGATCCAGATTATCACCCCAAAGAGACCTAGCCCTAGTCACCATGCCATTTTCAGGATGGATCCACTTGTCTATTACATCACAATTGGGTCTGGTAATATGAAGACACACCCAAGTGGAGTGTTGGAGTGCCACATATATTCCTCCCTGCCCCCTAGTTAAACAGTAGCCCTACCTCTTTCTGATGATTTTCCTCAAATGGAGAAAATATTACATTGTTTATGAATACTATCTATTGCTCAAGTAATTACTTGGAAACTGACCTTTCAATTTAGAAAGTATAAGGTTTGAATCAATTGTGATTTTTTTTAAAAAAATAGATCTTAAGCAGCATGACACTGAGACTGTCCCTGTTATCCATGGCTTTTAAGAGCCTCCTGCACTTTATAGCATTCACAAAATGAAAAGTTTTGGAGAAAAAAATTTTTTTCCTAGCTATGTTTTCTTAGCCTTGACCACATAAGGGCAGGATATCAGTTTTGTTTTCTATTTAATTTAAAAAGTTTCTCTATTTAATCTTTCTTGCCTATTTTCTGAGGTAAGGATTTGGTCAATAAAGTTCAGCAATTTTCTTGTTCAGTATTATCATTTTAATGTTGACTAATAATGGCAGTCTTGCTGTATGGCTAACAAAACTAACACAATACTAAGGCTACTGAATTAAAGAACAATCTTTTTTTTAAATTTTTAAATTTTTTAGTTTAAAGATGTGGGGTACAATTCAAGGTTAGGTATACAAATGTTCATTATGCAGGTACCCTTGTTGATGAGGTGTACCCCTCTCTCGCCTGGCAGTTTCATCTTATGGGACCACCATGACATATGGTTTCTCATTGACCAAAATGTTGTTATGAGGCACATTATTGTAATGTAAATCTTTGTGTAGAAAAAGATATACACCTTTTGAACCTTTGCAAATGCCTATATGTCACTGGATTAAAGGGATTTTGTAAAGGTGTCTTATGTAATATTTTATTATCATTATAAGAAGTTTTGCAGATAAAAACAATCAAAATATGTCACATATTCCACAGAACCATCATATATTACACCAGTTTTATTATCTCCAAAAAGCCTGTTTACATTGGTATAGTAGCTAGGATAACTAAAATTTAGCTCTGTGGCTTTTCGCAAGAAGTAGTTGTAATTTTTCTAAGCCTTATCCATTTTTAATCATCATTTTTCTTCAATGATTTATTTCCTTAAAATCTATAGTAAAATTTGTTGTGTATATTTTCTCTGAATTCTGAGTAGTCAGTTGGAATAAGATACCAAAGACAACTTTATTCCAGTTTGCAGAAGTGCTAAATTGAAGGTTGGGATCATTAAGAAGAAAAGCAACAGGTTATTTTATATGCCTGTCAGGAAACAGAAGAGTGTTAATAAATGAATACCAACAATTTCTTGTCCCATTGACCTTAGAAAGCAATCAACTTTACTGATTCACCTGCCTTGGGACCAAAGCAGTCCTGAGTAGCTTGTGCCATATGCACTGTAACACAGTCTGTCAAGTGTTCATTCACACTGTAAACTATATTAGCTAACACTTGGAAGTCCGTACCCATGAGTCTATTCCCTACAGCATGAAAACTCAAGAATATCTGTTTCAGCCCTTTACATTAAGCATCTGGGATTATTATTCTTTTGTTATTTGTTCTGGAAATTTCCATTCTTGGCATGTAGCTTATAGCAGGTGTCTTTGAGTAGATGTGAGAAAAGATTAGAAAACTCCTGTTAATAACAAGACTGAAACTGGTCTTGGTTCTGTTTTTTTGTTTTGTTTTGGTTTTTTATTTTTTAAAATTAGCTTACTAACCAGCAATAGCAAATGGAAGAGAGTGGACTACTCTACTGGGTTACAATTTTCAAAAGAAAATAATTTAAGTGACTCAAATCAAGATTTCTTTCAGTTAAGGCACATGAAGAAACCCCTAAAAACTATTAATTGCCAGAGTAGAAACAGAATCGGAATCTTTTTTTAAAATTCCACTCAATATTTGATATTTATTTCAACTTGACATTTCAGTAAATAAGCTTCCATATATATTACGTCTGTAAAGTTTTCAGTCCAAATACCCTAGTATTTCCAATGGCATATATTTTGAACAAAGGCCATTCCACATTCTTTAAATTTATAGATTCTCTACAATGCACAGTCTAATGTCAAATAAAGTTTTTGCTGGTTAATGTCTTTAGACATGTTTTTCATTTGTACATTCAAAAGATCTGTGGTTTGAGTAAAGATAACAGTACTCTGTAAACTTCTCACTATGTCTCTATTGTTTATAACTAGATATATGATTTTCCAGTCATTAGAGATACTGAAAATTTAGAGTATAAATTGTCTGATGTTGAGAAAACTTGGAATAATAGTGAAAAGGTTTACCCCATTCTGCCCATCTATAGGGAATCCCTAAATATAGATGCTCATATGTCAACCAAATATTGAATGAGAGCTAAAGGCTTTATCTCATTCCTTTCATTTATATAGTTTCATCTCAGTATGGATTCTCATATGTCCAGCTAGTTGTATATGAGCAAAGGGCTTACCATGTTTTTCACATTTGTAGAGTTTTTCTCCAGTATGGATGATTATGTGTCCAGCAAATCCGCTGTGAGAGTGAATGACTATGTCACATTCTTCACATTTGTAGGGTTTTTCTCTAGTATCAACGGACTTATGTTCAGTAAATACTTTATGAGAGCAAAAGACTTTGCCATGTTCTTCACATTAGTAGAATTTCTTTCCAGTATGGTGCTTCATATGTATAGCAAATCATTTGAGAGCAAAAGACTTTGCCACATTCATCATGTTTGTAGGATTTCTCTCCACTATGGATGGTCTTGTGTCCAGCAAATCCTTTATGAGTATGAAAAGCTTTGCCACACTTTTCACATTTGTAAGGTTTCTCAACAGTATGGATCTTGACATGTCAGGCAAGTAGTGAATGAGAGTGAAAAGATTTTCTGCATCTTTCACATTTGTAGTGTTTTTCTCCAGCTTGGATGGTCATGTGTCCAGCAAATCCATTGTGAGAGTGAAAGGTTTTGCCATATTCTTTACACTTGTAGGATTTCTCCCCAGTATGGATGGTCTTATGTCCAGCAAATCCTTAACAGAGTGAAAGGCTTTGCCATACTCATCACATTTGTATGATTTCTCCCCAGTATGGATGGTCTTATGTCCAGCAAATCCTTAATAGAGTGAAAGGCTTCACCACACTCTTCACATTTGTACGGTTTCTCTCCAGTATCAATGGTCTTATGTCCAGCAAGTCCTCCATGAGTACAAAAAGCTGTGCCACACTTTTCACATTTGTAGGGTTTCTCAATAGTATGCATCTTGCCATATTGAGCAAGTAATGAATGAGAGTGAAAAGCTTTTCAATATATTTCACATTTGTAGGGTTTCTCTCCAGTATGAATTGTCTTATGTCCAGCAAATCCATTGTGAGAGCAAAAGGCATTTCCACATTCTTCACACTTATGGTTTCTCCCCAGTATGCACCTTGATATGTCCAGCAAGCATTGAATGAGAGCAAAAGCTTGGCCACATTCTTCATATTTGTAGGATTTCTCCCCAGTACACATGGTCTTATGTCTAGCAAATCCTACATGAGAGTGAAAGGCCTTGCCACATCTTCACATTTGTAGGTTTTTCCCCAGTATGGATGGTCTTATGTAAAGCAAAGTGAGAGTGAAACGCTTTGCCACATTCTTGACATTTGCAGGGTTTCTCTCCACAATGCACCTTGATATATCCAACAAGCTTTCAATGGGAGCAAAAGGTTTTGCCACATTCTTCACATTCGTAGGATTTCTCCCCAGTATGCATGGTCTTATGTCCAGAAAATCCAGAGTGAGAGTGAAAGGCCTTGCTATATTCCTCACATTTGTAGGGTTTCCCTCCAGTATGGATATTCTGGTGTTCAATAAGCTTCGAGTACTGAGTAAAGCCTTTGCCACATTCTACACATTTGTAGAGTTTCACTCCAGTATGGTTGGTCTCATGGCCAGCAAATCCTCCTCGAGAGCGAAAGGCTTTGCCACATTCTTCACATCTCTAGGGTCTCTCCCCAGTATGGATGGTCTTATGGCCAGAAAATCCTCCTGGAGAGCGAACGGCTCTGCCACATTCTTCACATTTGTAGGGTTTCTCTCCAGTATGGATCATCGTATATCGAGTAAGGAGTGAACAAATGTGAAAGACTTTGCCACATTCTTCACATTTGTAGGGTTTCTCTCCAGTATGGATGACCTTATGTCGAGTAAGGTGTGAATGAGTGTGAAAGGCTTTGCCACATTTTTCACATTTGTAGGTTTCTCTCCAGTATGGATCATCGTATGTCGAGTAAGATGTGAATGAGAGTTAAAGGCTTTGCCACATTCTGCACATTTGTAGGGTTTCTCTCCAGTATGGATCACTGTATGTTGAATAAGATGTGAACAGAAGTTAAAGGTTTTGCCACATTCTGCACATTTGTAGGGTTTCTGTCCAGTATGAATGGTCTTATGTCCAGCAAATTCTCCTTGAGAGTGAAAGGCTTTGCCACATTCTTCTCATTTGTAGGGTTTCTTTCCGGTATGGATCATCGTATGTCGAGTAAGGAGTGAACAAGAGTGAAAGGCTTTGCCACATTCTTCACATGTGTAGCGTTTCACTCTAGTATGGATCACTGTATGTTGAGTAAGATGTGAACGAGAGTGAAAAGTTGTGCCACATTCTTCACATTTGTAGTGTTTCACGCCAGTATGGATCACTGTATGCTGAGTAAGATGCGAATGAGAGTGAAAGGCTTTGCCATATTCTGCACATTTGTAGGGTCTCTCTCCAGTATGGATCATCGTATGTTGAGTAAGGAGTGAAAGAATGTGAGAGGCTTTGCCACATTCTTCACATTTGTAGGGTTTCTCTCCAGTATGGATCACAGTATGTTGAGTAAGATGTGAATGATGAAGTCTCTCTCCCCTATGGATTCTTTCATGTCTATTTAGATAGGATGATTTCTTAAACACTTTCCCACATATATTGTGTATATTTCCTCCACTATTTTTTTGATGCTGACTACATTTTGAGGACCGGTTAAAGGTTTTGCCGTATTTGTGTTTGAAAGCCATTTCAGAAATACGGATACTCTGGTGGGTAAAAAAATTTGGAGTGTTGATGAAAGACTTTCCTACTCTTGTTTCATTTGTAATCGTTATTTGCAACTGAGCATTCTATCTGCCCTTCAACCTCATGCACACTTACCCAAGATTTTTGTAAGCATAAGTTCTTAAGGACATATTTACCATATTTTCCCACTGGCACCTTTGCAAGTGAGTCTTCTATGCTCTTCTCTGGCAAAAGGCCTTCAGTGTAATGAGAAGTCACAGCTGGAAGTTTGACTAATGCGCCATGTCTCTTCACATCCCAAGGCTCTTTCCTTTGCTCCAGACACGTAATAAGGTCTGGCTTAGAGACAGCAAGTCCTAGATAAACCAAGTTTCTATGATTCTATAACATCACAGTCCTGTACAATATTCGCTGAGGGGAGTCTCGGCATGCCCACTCCTCTGGAGAGAATTCTATGACCACATCCTTGAATGACAACAACCCCACCTCCTGCCTTCTGAGGGTCTCAGCGTCTGTCCTCGAATCTCCCAGGAACTGCATGTCACAAGCCAACACAGGTTAAAATGAAGATACACGAGGCTGATGGAGGAAACTAAGGCCCTGTAAGAGCCCGGAAGCTGCCCCCTCACCAGAATTGGAATCTTATAGGATGAAAAGAAGGGAGGAGTAACTGTCCTTGTAGTTTGGTTCAGGTTTTTATTCAACTGCTGTGAAAATTGTACTAGGAACAGTTGGAAAATCAGTTTTTTATGCCTCTTTCATTGGCACAGTCTCAATAGTTGTTAGAACAGTGTTTTCAAGAGCTGTTTTTTGAAAGTCTTGTGGTTTGTTGATGTAGGCAAAATTCTAAGATAGTCCCTGAGATTCACACCCAAGGATGTGCACACACTGTATAGTCCCCTTCTCTTTGAGTATGGGTGAGAACCATAAATATGGTGGATGCCGCTTCTGTGATTAGGTAATGTCATGTGGCAAAGGTAGAGATTTTGAAAGTGTGATTAAAGCCTCTAATCAAATAACCCTATTTTAATCAAAAGAAAATGAACCTGGGTCATCCTACCTGATCAGATGTCCTTTACAAGACACTCAAAACAGCTGAACTTAAAAAGTAATCTCACGTGTTATGAGAGGAAACAATGACAGCCATCATGTGGCAAGGATCTGAGGGAGACTTCCAGGAGCTGTGAGCTGACAACCACTAAGAAAATGGTGACCTAAGAGATGTGGCCTCAAGGAACTGAATTCTGTTGATAGCCTTAATGAGTTTGAAAGTAGATTCTTTCCCAGTCAAGCCTCCATCTAGGACTACAGCCCATCTGACATGTAAATTGCAGCCTTTGAACCCTAAGCACAAGACCCATTGAAGCTATGCCTTTTCTTCTGACCCACAGGAACTATGAGAAAATACATTGATGTTTTAAGACACTGAATGAAAAAAGGGACCCTGAGAAACTTAGAATAAACTTAGTTCACATTTCGCCTCAGCATAGCATTTTTGTTTAGACTGACAACTTTAATCTAGCACAGGTTAGACAAATAGATGAATTTCTGAGAGGCAGGTTTTAGGAAGCATTCAGACATTCTACTGCATGCCAAACTGGCAGCCTACCCCACCCCCTTGGCAAATCTCCATCAGATGCAAAACAAGGACAGCCCAACCTTTCAATTTATGGTTTAGCATAATAATCTCTAGGAGACTTTCAGGTTCCTTGTCAAAGGCAGAAGGTCAAAGATCACCCCTTAGCTGGCTGAGGTCATAGAAATGATAATCAGACCACCTTTTTGAAAAGGAGATTGTGGATGGAAAACATCTGTCAGGTCTCTTGCAGGAAAAACCCCTCCTCTTGTCTCCTCCCATCTAGCCCACCACCATGGCAGCAATCGTGTGACTTACCCATCTGCCTGCTGTCCATCACCTTAAGTCAGTGCCTGCACTTACTTACCTGCCCCTTCGTGATGAGGTGGAATCCAATCACCGTAATGAGCTTCCCCCATCAAAGGGAAGGGTTAAAAGGACTCAACCAAAAGCAGTCATTCACCATTGCCAGGCGATTGTGGCCACTGCTTTACTAGACTGTGGTGTGACTATGTGCTCTTTGAGCTATGGCCATCACGTTTCCTGACTTTGGCCTCCTCTCTTACCTTGAGGAGGTGAATTCACCCCCCCACCTCTCTCTCTCTCTCTCTCTCTCTCTCTCTCTCTCTCTCTCTCTCTCTCTAATTTACTTTCTGAATAAACCATGTTTTCTAATCTAATTTCTGTGCAATTCTTTGCATCTTTCATATGGCACTGGATTGCACACCAAACACCCACACCCCCAGCGGGTCTGACCTAACATTCTGGAGGCCCTGCTGGGAGTGTGACTCTAACACTGAATTTGCAGTCATTTTTTATGCAGCAATAGAAAACTAACGCACTTGGTGAATCACGATTCAAGGGGAGAGAGATAGAAATGAGAAGGGAGAAAGGGGGAAGGAAAGCAAATATCAAAGGCAAGGATAACTGAAGATCCTGTGACATCTATGTTCTAATCCTTTACATAATACATAACTATTTCACTAAAATTTGGTCAAGGTTAACCTGAGGGAAAGAACTCATTTGGATTAGTGAGGGCATTGACAAATTTCCAAAACCCTCTAATCCATCTGTAAAGTATTTGCTATGATTGCCCCTAATTGACAAGCATATTTTATATCTAGAAACTAAATATTCTTGGGAATCAGCTTTTTGGCAGTCATTGTGCTAGTATTTGCCAATGAAAGTGATGATACATCTAATGTTAAGAAAGGTATAAAATATCCTAAACATATTTGTATTAACACTTTATGTATGCAATATTAACCAAGGCTAGATTGAGCCTTTATTTTGTATTAGATGTATTTCTTATATCATAGGCTTGATATCAGGGTAATTCAAACTCTACTGTTAGAGCTAATTAAAAATATGGAACATAATAATCATATCTTTTTTTTTTTTGCCACTCTTTAAGTACAAAAATACTAGGGATTGTAAGGTAAGAGTGTAAATCTTTGTTATCTGGAAAATATTTGTATAAAAATCACCTCATAATTAATCTAAGTTTGGAAACTTACCTTAGAGCAGATAAATGTCTAAAAAAAATTTCAGGTAAAAATCCAAGAATAAGAAACAGCCATGACCTTGGATGTGTTATTAGCCAGAATCACAACACTTTATAAAAATTACAAGAGAATATTTTTTAAAGCACATACTGGAAATTTTACTTTCTCTAGAAGCAAATAATGTTTTATTGCTCTTTTTTGTGTGCTGATCATTGTCTACATTTTTTTTTTTTTTTTTGAAATTCACAACAGCATGAAAGATAGTAAATCCTTTGAGAGCATGCAGTTGAATCACTTGAGGAAAATAGCTTTCTGCATTTGGGTAGAATGTGCAGAAAGTAAATAATCACTTTTCATTGCCTCACTTGAAAATGGATCACTTTTCTTTTGAATTATTTGCTTCTTTTCTCTTTATTTTTGTTTTAATAATTTTAATATGTATTTATAGGTATGTGTTTGAGCCTACTGTATAGTGCATACGTGCAGTAGGAGAGCTTGGTATTTCCAGACTGTAAGGGAGAGGGATTATGGGAACACAGGTTTAGATGAGGATGGCAAATACTAAAATTCTAAGCCATCTTATGGAATACAATTTCCTTTAATAATCAAGTCAGAGTAGATTTTACAAAATTTATCATTATATAAGCAACTTCTACTTCTGTCCAAGAAGGAGTAACAAGAATAGGATTTACCCTCCCACCTAAAACAATGCAAAATGGACAAAAAATATAAAATAATGATTCTTCAAGACATTCACTATCAGACAACAAAGATCAGTGATTAATGAGAGTCATAGAAAAAATTAGGTGATATCTGCCATTGTCCAGCTTATCGCCTTGAGGGAGATTCCAGTATAAAATTCAAGAATATAGGGATCCCACATAAAACCTAGCAAACTCTCTGAGTTTAGCATTCAAGGTGGAGAGTCTGGGGAGATCAAAGTGGTCAGAGTTTTCAGGACAGAATAATAGAGAGAGCCACACAGAGAAAGAATACAGGAGACCTGCAAGAGAGATGCCTTCAAGTATTTAAGCAGGGCATTAATCAATGCATGCGTGTAAGAAAAATACTTGAGGACTGAAAAGAACCACCCAAAAGAATTAGAAGAAACAGCACTCCTACCTCCCATAGGGCTGAGAGTAATGCTTGTTTCTAAGAAACAGCTTGGAAAATCTGATAATTCAAGAGGAATTTGGTAGAGTAACTAGATGAATCTTGCCTGATAAGTGAGTATTCTCTCTAGACTAAATGCTGCTCAGGTTCCACCTAGTGGATCTTAAAAGCAAGATACAAAGGGATCAAACAATTTCCAAGGAACCTAACTGCGTCTTGAAACACATCTAAAGAATATGTACAGAAATATAAAAATATACAAGACCCATAAAAGTAAAATTTACAATATCTCACATCAAATAAAAAATTATCAGACAAAGAAGCAAAAAAATATGACTCATCATGCCAATAAAACTTAATCAATGGAAATTTACACAGAATTGACATAGAATTATCAGAGAAAGGCATTTAAGACAGGGTTTATAACTGTGTTCTACATGTTCAAAAGACTACAGAAAAGAATAAACATATTAAGCAGAGACATGGAAGATATACAAAAAATATAAATTGAAATTGTAAAGATAAAATTATAATTTCTAAGATAAAATAATACATTGGATGGTATTAATGTCAGATTAGACATTGCAAACATAAAGAAGAAACTACCTAATGAACCACACAGAGAGAAAATGAACTGGAAAAAATGAAGAGAGCATCAGTGGGTTATGGGACAATTACAAGCAAGCTAATGTAGGTATAAGTGTAACAAGTGAAGTATGAAAGAAAAACGAGGGGACAGAAAAAACATCATAAAAATAATGAGTCAAAATGTTCCAATTTTATGAGCAAGCAAACACATAGCTCTAAGAAGCTCAATGAATTGTAAGCAAAAGAAATGATTAAAACTACAAGAAATATAATAATCAAATTGTTCAAAATCAGTGATAAAGAAAAATCTTAAAAGCAGCCAGAAAAAAAGACATATAACACAAAGAAGAAAAAGAAAGATAAAAGCAAACTTCTCATTAGAGACAATGCAAGTACAAAGATAGTAGAATAACATTATTAAAACACTAAAAAAATCAACCTACCATTCTGTACCCAGCAAAGATATTACTTTTCAGATAGACAAAAAGAGATACAAAAACTGAAATATCATCATCAACAGAACTGTTAAAGAAAGTGCTTTAGGTAGAAATTCACTGAGATGAGGAGATATGAATCTAAAAAAACGAATCCAAAAACACCAGAAATGATAAGTATGTGTGTAAATATATAAGATTTTTTTTCTTACTATTAATGTGCACATGTTTGAAATTACAAATACTCATATAATTAAGTGACAATATTTATGCTTTCAAGTTGGCTTCTTAAAATATAGTTAACTTTAGCAGCATGTTATAAAATAATATATATGCCACAACTAATATAAAATAATTAATGTTATGGATATTATAAAACAATGTACATGCCACAAATATGTTTATATATGATCATTATATGCTTAGTAATGACCAAGTATTTTTACATTCTGTGTCAATAAGTTGCAGCATTGTCTGGAGTTTATAACAATCAATATTTACCTCTTTTTTTCTCTAAAGATACTTATTTTAATTCTATTCAGTTGAATCAATACATTTTTTGCTTTTAAATTTTCATTATTTTAACCATATTTGTTAATTTATATATCTGAGGTATACAACATATTTTGATATACATGTGCATAATGATATGATTCCACAGTAAAGCAAATTTACATATCCAGCACCTTCCACAGTTCGTGTGTGTGTGTGTGTGTGTGTGTGTGTGTGTGTGTGTGTGTGTGTGTTAAGAGCACCTAAAATCTGGCCAGCAAGATGGTGGAATAGGTCTCAGATTTCTCTACCCTCCATAGGAAGTTCAACTAGCAAAATAACCACACCCAAGAACACCTTGGTGAAAACCCCAAAGTTTGAGGAAAGGCCCGAAGCACCTATGTAGATGAAAAAACAAACAAACAAACAAGACTGAGTAAAGGTCACATCGAAAGGGTAGAAGAAATGGTCTCACTTTGACCATATCACTCCTTCCCCTGCCCCAAGTCACCATGACACCACACAGATAGGATTTCCTAGGGTCTGTGGTTTCTACGGTGAAAAGGAAGAACTGGAAGTGGGTGTCAGTTTCCCTAGCATTCTTAGACACTTCCTAGGAAGCCCACTCCAGTCACATCTCATAGGGAATGCAGGGGTAATGACATGGCTATTCCACCTACGGTGAGGTAGAAACAAAACAAGGAGGCAGAACCCACAGTGACCAGCATGCAGATGTTGGGGTAGCTCTATGTCCCTGCCAGCAGCAGTGCCAAATCAGAGATATTAGCTAACAGCATAGCTCACCTGCAAAGTCAGACTGAAGACTCCTAGCCCCAGAAGTGGTGGGAAGTTCTACTTGACTTGCCTCAGACCCTGCCCCAGATTTCCACCCAAGGAGACACCTATCACTATGCATTTTGGTAAAAACCAAGGGGTACTTCTGCCACACCCACATGTTTAAACAGCACTCAGTATGACCTCAAAGCCCACCGTGAGACTCCACTCAGAGAGAGAGAGATGACTACCACGGTGCATCTCAGCAACCAGCAGGGGCTAGTTCTGTCATACCTGGGAGTTTAAACAGCACTTGGCTTAGCCTCAAAGTCCGCCCTAAGGCCCCACCTAGGCAGAGAGGCAAACCTCAACTGTGCATTTCTAGTACACAAAACAGATGGTCCCATCCATCCCAAGAAGCAAACTTACCTAATCTCAGGGCCCCTACTGGAATCCTGCAGAACTCAGTGACCACCTGGCCAGGAAATATACCATCGCCCAGCCCCATCACAGGCAATTGCAGTGCCCATCCAACAGCTCTGCCTGATTGCAGAGCTCAGTCAATGGTCTTGTAAAACAATAGAGCCCAGTCAGCTGCCCCATCCAAATTCAGTACAAAGGCAGCATTCCAGCCATATAAAGAACCTAAAAGCAAAATCTACCTGCCTGGGGTCGTTACCAGCTAGCTCCTACAGAATCACAAACTAAACAGTGAAAGTCTATCCCTGCCAACTTGTAAAAGCTGGAAGAGTTGTTTATCTCCTTGAATGGGCAGAAAGAAATGCAAGGACACAAGGATTCAAAAAATTCGGGGAAATCATGATGCCTCCAAAAGAAAATAACTAAGCTCTAACAATAAACTCTAAATAAATTTAGGTCTATAAAATGTTAGACAAATAATTCAGAATAATCCTCTTAAAGAAGTTTGGTGGACTACAGGGATATATGACTAAAATATTAAATGAAATTTGGAAAGTAACACATGAACAAAATTAAAAGTTTGACAAAGAAATAGAAATGATAAAAAAACAAATCCTTAACAATGAAGAGTACAATGACTAAATTATAAAAACACATTTGAAAGTTTCAACAGAAGGCTTAATCAAACTGAAGAAAGAATCAATGAGTTTGAAGACAGAATGTTTGAAATTATTCAGTGAGAGGAGAAAAATGAATAAATAATAAAAAAAGATGACGAGCCTACAGGAATTATGAGAAACCCTCAAGAGACCTATTACTCACATAACATTAGCTGCATTTCCAGAAGGAGAAATAAGAGAGAAAGATCCAATAGTGGTAAGCGGTATAACTTCTGAAGCCTCCTTCTGTGGGTGAATAAGTCTTAAATGAAAAAATCCACACTAATATTCCAGTCTACCTAAACCTTTGAATCCCTTCATTTACATTAAACCAAGAGAGGTCTGGCATTTCTAATTAACCCACCATGGGCCATATTTTGTCCATGTTTTATCCAACCAACCAGTTAGAGCCATTGCTGAAACATTAAATGTAGAATCTCTGCTTATCGAACCCATATCAATATTTTCTGCCTGATCCAACTTTATGTTTCTTCCACTGCTATTCCACCCATTCACTATCTATCATTATACAAGCTCCCTGGATTTCTGCTTGCATATATTTCTGCTTTTAGTGCACTTTCTCATGTCACACTTTGTACCTCACATTTTGGGATCTGCTGGGACTTGAGTCTAGCTGTACGTCTAAAAACAAAGAGGTTTGGGTCCTAAGGAGAATCAGCATTGCTTTTCATGGCAACTGGCTCAGGGGACGCCATTACAGTTTCCCCAGGCAAGGCAGGGGGAATGCAGACTGAGATGGATGGTCTGCAACAACTGGGAATGGGGAGGACATTTCCACTCGAAGTGAGCTGCCCTCTTCCACTGGCAAAGAATATTCATCAAAATGAGCTCGAAGTCCCCACTTCCATCAGGGTCATTCCATAAGTTTGCACTTCAACTTACAGGATCCCATTCTTTCCCAGCCAGTGCCATCATTTTAACAGTAGAAGCCCTGCAAGGATGGGGGTTCAGATTGTGTTCTAATTCAGCCAGTCACAAGATGATTTTGTGCTTAATTTTCAGTATCTCAGTCCTATGGCTCTAAGAGATAAGGGTCTTCAAAACATATTGAAGCTTTTAGGTCATTTATGCATCAACTGAGCTGATGATTCAAATCCCTGAGTTCATCTTTTTCTTTTAACACTCTACTGAAAATAGTCATTAGAGTCTTTAATCAGATTAAAAAGACAATTCCAGAAACCTCAGAAGTAATTCAGAAAACTCACTCTTAAAATTCTGTTCATCTAGAACCACTCTTGAAACCAACATTATTAGTCTGGATTTTCCATAGGAAAAAAAACTCTCTCTCTCTCTATCTCGTGTGTGTGTGTGTGTGTGTGTGTGTGTGTGTGTGTGTGTGTGTGTGCGTGTGTGTGTGTATCTCCCTCACAGACACAAGCAGAATAATGTTTAACCAAAGATCTAGGCACCTTTTGACATATAAAATTAACCATCACCGGTCATCAGGAAAGTGACCTGCCTCAAGTCCTCTCCCTAACCTAGGGGCTTGACACTACCTGCTCCTGCCTTATGTTTTGGAATTCTTACCACTCTAATGATTATTTTGGGTTAGCATTGGGCAGGATCTCATGACAGAAGTAATTCTTTTCTCTTTTCCTACTGCAACTTCAGTATTTATAATAAACCTGACTCATAGTAAGCATATATATGTTTTTCAAATGAATAAAATTGATTCTGGTGATAGGAGGCAGGGTCCAGACAACACTTATCATTTTGGGGGCTTTTTGAGAATAGCCATTCTAACCGGTAGGAGTTCGTATTGCCTTGGGATTTTGATTTGCATTTCCTTGGTGATTAGTGATGTTATGCGCCTTTTCACATATTTGTTGGCCATTTGTATGTCTTCTTTGCAAACATGTCTATTTCAGGTTCTTTGCCAATTTTTAAATCAGGTTGTGAGGTTTTTTTGTTGTTGTTTATTTGTGTGTTCTTGCTATTCAGTTGTGTGGTTTCCTACAGAATTATTTTTTAACTACCATTTTATATATATTTTTTTAATAATAGAAATGGTTAATAGTAGTCATATGGATACGTATAACCAATATATCAATATATTTAGGCATACCTAATTAAATGAATAAAAACCTTTTAAAGTGAATCCCTACAGTTTGAGTAAGTCCTAGGCTTAGTGTGTGTACATTGTCTCCTTAACTGAAATTTCTTCACAATGTAATCATTTGAACTTAATGCCATTCCACTTGTGTTACCCACAGCTTTCTTCCAACTGCTCACGGCTCCAGCCAACCTGGTTTCTTTGCTCTAGCACTGCATTTTTGGGTCTCTTTGTTCCCTAGGCATTGCTGTACGACTTGCCATGGTTGCCACGAAGTCCCTCAAGGTTCTCTACTAGCAGCCTTCCTTTGAAATGCCACTGCACATCCTATCTATGAATCACACCCAGTTGACTCAGGCCTCAAAGAGTGTTGCCAGCTGTGAGGAGCCAGAGCTCTCATTTGGCACATGGCTTTGCTACTTATGGCATGGCCAGCTGGACCAGGAGCATTAACATCAGCTGGGAGCATGTTAGTAAATCAATCTGAATTGTTAAAAAACCAATCTGGAGTCTAACAAAATACAGGTGATTTATATGCACACCAGAGTTTGAGAAGCACTGGTTAGCGCCCCTTAACTTTCCTCCACACACCCCCCCTTTGCTTTTTTAATGATGATTTCTATGGAGATGGTGTTTTAATCAAACTAGCTGTACCTCCACATAGCTCTACAACCCACCATAATTCTCTGGACTAGGTAGGGCTTGAATAAATTTTATACTGACACTGATAAAGAAGTCTCATATACACCAGTGAAACTGACATCTTCCTAATGACTTAACTTTTATTCTTGTCATCCTTTTGTCCGTGGAGAAAGGAGTAAGGCAGGTGTTCCAGATTTCTGATACAAAGAGCTTAATGAACAACTTTTTCCTTTCAAGATCTAAGCCATGGAGTCCTAGTCTATTCAACCTAACAATGACATACACATGGGATAGAGTCTGCCCTAATTTTCTAGGGCTCCCATAACAATGTAGCAGAGACTGAGTGGCTTAAACGACAGAAACTTATTCTCTCACACTGGAGGCTAGAAGTCAGATTAAGGTGTCGGCGGGGTTGCTTACTTCTAAGGGCAATGAGAAAGGTTCTGTTCCATGTCTCTCCCCAACTTCCCAGTGACTTGGTGGCAATATTAGGCTTTCCTGCTTTCCTTAGCTTGTAAAAGCATCATCACTCTGATCTCTACCTTCATCTTCACATGAAGTTCTCCCCATGTGCCTGTCTCCAAATATCCCCTGTTTGTAATATCAGATTAGAGTCTACCCAAATGGCTTCATTTTAATGTAATTACCTCTGTAAAGATTCTCCAATAAAGTCACATCCTGAGGTAATGGGAATTAGTACTTCAGCATACAAATAGCAAAAGGGGGTGAGGAAGGAAGCAGATTCTCTCTCTCTAAGGGTTAGTTTAAAATCCTGGTCAGAGAATCCAATGGGCAAAATTGAGAACTGGTACAGACTGATGAAAGGCATGTAATCAAGGGGACAAGGCAAACTCCCAAGAGACCTTATGCATCTTATTTTCCTATGATTGAAAATATAGATTGAATCCTACCAAATTGTGGGTGAGCACAGCAAGAAATCCAGAAACCTCTAGTTATATTAGCTTGAAAATGTCCTTGGCAGCAAGCAGTTGACCCCACTGTCAAGAACTATTGCTTCCTTCACCTGGGAGGAAGTTCAGCTCTGTTCTTTCTGGACAATATCACTGGGTTTAATGGCCTGTCACTCACTTTAACTGGAGTGCATGTTTGTAGAAGTGTGGATTCTCAGGGATAATTCATAGCGAGATTCCAGATGCCTGGAGGCTCAATAGCTGCTCACCATTACTACATTTCCCCAAGGATTACACCAACAGTGGGCTCGGCCATGGGATAAAGTTGGTCTGTGAGGAAGCCATGCTTTTTCATATTGCCTTGATTGAATAGACGTTGAGTACTGAGTATACTTACATTTAACTGGCACTACATTTAAGATGATGTCTGTCTATTGGCCAGTTCTCCCATGGAAAAAGATTGATGAGAGGCTTGTAATCAAGGGGACAAGGGCAAACTCCCAAGAGACCTTATGCATCTTATTTTCCTATTTTTGAAAATGTAGATTGAATTCTACCAAATATATCCTACCAAAAATAATCTCGTCAGCACACTTCTCTTCGGGAAGCAAAGAGATGATGATCAGGAAAGAATTTTCAGAAATTACTTGATTTTCTCCCAAGATTTGTAAATACTAGAGTTCTGAAGGATTGAGAGTATCTAAGTAGTTTCCTTCCATTACTGTAAAGGTAGGCTTTCCCCCTTCTAGTTTGTTATTTTTTGTTATTATTTATCCAGTAAATATGTTGTGAGACAGTTTTCATCATTTATTTATTTTATTTTTTGAATCAGAGTGTCACTCTGTTGCCCAGGCCAGAGTATGGTGGTGCTCACGCCCACTGCAGCCTTGACCTTCTAGGCTCAGGTAATCCTTTAGCCTATGCCTCCTAAGTAGCTGGGACTACCTGCACGCACCACCACACCCAGCTAATTTTCTGATTTATTGTAGAGACAAGATCTCAGTGTGTTGCCCAGGCTGGTCTTGAATCCCTGGGCTCAGGAAGTCTTCTCATCTCAACCTCCCAAAATTCTGGAATTACAGGTGTGCACCACCACGCCCACCATAGTTTGTACCTTTTAAATCACAGAAACGATTGTTCAGTGTATTTTGCTACATTTAGTATTGGCTAAGCTTCTTTTATTATGAAATTCCATTTTCCATCCTTAAAAAAAAAGAACCTTAGGTCTCTTTCCCATCTGCTTCTACAAAAGGAGGCAGAGTTTTCACGAGTAAGTTGGCTGACTACAGCTCAAGTGGAAGAAATTAAGGGAATTTCATTTGCTTTTGCAGAGTTAAACTTTACATAGCACTCTGTGTTCAGCGCTGTGCTTCTCCTCTGTGCTCCAGGATTTCCATAAAAAGGAATAGGATTACAGCAATGATTTAGTGCTTCTGAGAATCAGAGGCACTCAGAATCCAGATCAGAAAAGATTGACTGACCTACCTCTGGCCAATCTTGAAATGCTACAAAATGCAAGAAAAAGCAGCCCAAGATTTGTAAATGCAAATAAGGAGAAATTGGGATTTTTGAAGCATTGAAATATGATTCGAGGGTTCCCGGAATAACTCCCAAAGGAGACTCAAGGAGAATGTTGACTCCTAAGTATCCACTTGCAGATTAACTACCCTCAGCATGATTCATGTTGATCATTCTAGAAATTATTTATCCAGCTGTCCTCTACAGACCACTTGTATCAAGATCTCCTGAGGTACTGATTAAAAATGAAGATTTGGGAACCCCTTCCCTGCCCTATGAAATCAGAACTTCAAGGGGCGGGGCTTGGATATTTGGGGTTTTAACAGGAACCCCAGTGGTACTTACAAACACACTGAAGTTTGCAGGCCGCTGATCCAGGGTTTCTTCTCATTTGCCAAGTCCTAAAACAAGATTTGGCATAAAATCACTAGAGTAAGGCTGAAGGAAGAGGACACTGCTGCTGTCAACTCTGGACGCAGGGTACACCAGCACCATTGATTCTACTGGCCTTGGAAACAGATGTCACTTAAAATCCCAACCAATGGAAGGAAGGGATGACTCCATTGTCTGCACGTTGCCTAGCCCTCTCGGGCAGGGATATCTGATTGGTTGATCCTAGGTCACACGCCACAGACCTGCTTAAGGCGTTCAGCTTTCTATGGTGAGAGGGAGTTAGCCTCCCAATAAGATTCCTATGATAAATGATCCCCAAATATAGGAAAAAGTGTTTTCAGATGTTTTTAACTCTTTAACCCATTTAGAAAAAAAAAGTGCCGCTCGCTACTGTGTTCATTTAATTTTATACAAACACACTCTTTGAGACTGGAGCAAATTTGATCGGCTTTCAGTGTGAAAACAAACAGAGAATTACAAAAATAGTAATTCTCTCTCCCTCTTTTATTTAAATCTCAGGGTAAATACTGCAGCCACAAGCACCCTACCATCTCCCGCCCTTCCCACCGCCCTCCTTCCCTCAGATGCCAGCGGCACCTGCTATAATCATTGTGGCAGGGGGGAAAAAAGCAGCCCTGGGAGTTGAAGCACTGAAACTAGTGGGTCCCTCTTGGTGAATACTGAGGTTTGGTGAGAACATCCCTCTAAAGAGGTCCACAGAATTTTTCCTTGCTGAGCTCTCTCAAATGGCCACTACTTAAAACATATTCATCTCTCCTATTAAGTACATGTCATTGACACTTTATTTTAGTGACTTTCTGTCTCCAGAATCCTTTAACTCTTCATTCTGGGAGAAATGTTAAGCCTCCCAGGTTACTTATCTCATGCTTCCCTGGGTCCCTTCTTCACTCCCTATGATTCTTTTATAATTTGATATGACTATTCTGACTTTTTACAAATCAAGAGAAGCTCAGAAATGGTGTAGGTCAAGGTCATGTAGCTAATAATGACACAGGTGAAGGTAGGAGTGTGAGTCCCAAGTGTTTAGCCTCCTATAAGCTCAAGGAGCCAATTTGCTTCTCTAGGTCTTTGACTTCCTTGGTCATTTTTATACACCATCTCCAAATATCTGTATTTTGCAGTCCTCATTATACTCAACGGAATTACATTCTTGTTGGAAGCTTTAAAACTCTTCAAATTGATTGTGCCCTTTCTATGTCACTTCTCTTAGGTAGATTCAAGCTGGACTCGCTATTTTAATAACTTGTATTGAATGTCTTGTTCTAGGCATTTTACCAACGTGATATCACTTAATCTTGTAAGGAAAAAGAATCAAGATTCAAAGAGGTGAGGTAAATTATCTATCTACATATTTAATCAATGGTACAATAAAAATTCAACCTGAGTTTAAAGCATATGGTTTTTCTGCTCCATCAAACTGCTTCCTACACTGCATTGGAATGAAAACATCATGGTGCAGCTTCAGACAACAGGTAAAGATGAAAATTTTATACACAAAGGGATCCCTAAAACTACCATGGTGGGGGTTATCTATTCTGCATCTAGGTAATACTACCTTTAATACACACATACACACACACACACACACACACACACACACACACACACACACACTCACAAAACCATCATCACTCCTTTCATCCTTCCAAGTCTTGGTGATGTCTCTGCCCTTTGAGCTGCGATAGCAATTAGATATTACTGTTTATTAGGATCTGGACTCATCTTTGCAATAACCCCCACAAGTTATCTTGTCTTTGCTTAAGAGAATTAACCACACCCAGATAGAAATTGGCAGAGCTAGCAATCTACCTGGTCTGACTTCCATAGTCCACGCCTTGAGACCATGTTGTTCAAACAATTCACTGCTCACAGAGGAAGTTAAAAGTTAAAAATAAAGGCATTGCCCACTTTCTATAGTCCATCTATAATGTCAGTGCTTATTGAACTGTCACATTATTTTTCTCCAGTTCTTCCACAATGCCTTGTATAGTGCCTGATTCTTAAGAATTTAATGATGGAGTTGGTAATTATAATTATGAAACAAGTTTAAATTTATTTCACTTTATTTTCAAAAAATTTTTTATTTTAAAGATGTGGGGTACAATTCAAGGTTAGGTATACAAATGTTCATTATGCAGGTATCCTTGCTGATGAGGTGTGGCCCCTTCCCTGGCAGTTTCACACTACTGCCTATCCCGCCCCCCTCCCCCAGCAGTTCCTACTATTGTCAATCCTTTTCTTTTCTTTTTTGAGTTGAAGTCTCACTCCGTGGCCCAGACTGGAGTGCAGTGGCATGCTCCCGGCCACTGCAGCCTCGCCCTGCTGGGCTCCGGCATTCCTTCCACCTCAGCCTTCCAAGTAGCTGGAACTACAGGCGCATGCTACCATATCTGACTTATTTTTGATTTATTGTAGAGACGATTTCACCAAGTTGCCCAGGGGGGTCTCGAACCCGCGGGCTCAGGCAATCCACCTGCCTCGGCCTCCCAAAGTGCTGGGATTACAGGCTGAGCCGCTGAGCCCGGCCAACCAATCCTTTTCTTATAGTATAGTATAATTGTTCAAGGTCCACTTATGAGTGAGAACATGTGATACTCAGTTCTTTGTTTCTGTGATAGATCACTCAGTATTATAGACTCTAAGTCCATCCAAGTTGCTGTGAAGCTCAACAAGTTTAAATTCAACGATAACTTGTCACAAGCATTTTTGTGAAGACTTATGATCCACTGGTTTTTTAGAGGACTAGTTAATATAAATTGATATGTTTATGTGTTGTACATAATATATATACTTATGTATACATATAATTGAGTATAATGACACATATACAAAGTTCTGGAGAAACAGAAATCTGTTAATGTAGTGAATTTCATACAAATTATATATTCCTTTTTTTTTTTTTTTGAGTTGGAGTCTCACTCTGTCGCTCAGACTGGAGTGCAGTGGACGCTCCTGGCCATCGCAGCCTCGACCTGCTGGGCTCCGGTGATCCTTCCGCCTCAGCCTTCCGAGTAGCCAGAATTACAGGCGCGTACTACCATGCCCGGCTAATTTTTTGATTTTATTGTACAGATGAGGTCTCGCCTGCCCAGGTGGGTCTCGAACCCGCGGGCTCAGGCAATCCACTCACCTCAGCCTCCCAAAGGCGCAGGATTACAGGCTGAGCCACCGAACCTGGCACAAATTATATATTCTTAATTTGACTTGTTTGTCAAAGGAAAATTACTTTCCAATGTGAAAAAATAGAAACTTGGTACTAACTGGGCAATCCAATTGAATCAGAATGGAAAATTCCAGTTTAGAATGGTCAATTAATCCTATTTGACTTGGAGTAGAACACTCAATAACTGCTCACTCTTGGTGAAAGTTAGCTTATAAGGAACTTTCCTGCCTTTCTTTGACAGGCTGTTGAATGTAATGGCTTTCATTTGCTAAGCCATTTTTCCCCCCAAACATTTTCATATCTTTTAGGGACATTCTTGTTAAATGTATAATGTTGCTAATTTACTGGTTTCCTGCTAAACATACTTATTTCTTGGAAATTCTTGTTATCATCCCTATCAATGGCTGAGATAACAGCTTTTGAAGAAAAGACAAAGATTCTTATACACGCTGCTAACCAGTACTTAGTATATTTTTTAGAGGGTCCCTCCAAGGACTTCACAGATGGAGCCACTCATATAGCAAAAGTTAACTCAGTGTTTCAAACTCTTGGGAATACTTCTTATTTATTTATTTTTATTTAAAAATTTTTATTATAAAGATGTGAGGTACATTTCAGGGTTAGGCATATAAACATTGATCATGCAGGTATCCTTGTTGATGAGGTATGCCTCTCCCTCCCCTAGCAGTTTCTCTCAACTGCCAATCCCACCCCCCCTCCCCTGACAGTACTACTGCCAATCACTACTGCCAATCACTTTCTTATAGCATTATATTGTTCAAGGTCCATTTATGAGTGAGAACATAGGGAACTCTTTTCTTTGTTTCTGTGATAAATCACTGAGTATAATCGACTCTAAATCCATCCAAGTTGCTGCAAAGTCCATATATTTGTCCTTTATGGCTGCATAATATTCCACTGTGTATATGTATCACATTTTTTTTTATCCAGTCCAGCTTCAATGGACAGCACAAAGTTGGTTCCATGTTTTTGCTATTGTGAATAGAGCTGCAAGAAACATATGTGTGCAGGTATCTTTTTTGTAGAATGATTTGAGTTCCTCCGGGAATATTCCCAATAGGGGAATCACTGGGTCATATGGAAGGTCAATTTCCAGTTCTTTCAGAAATAACCACACTGTCTTGCAAAGAGGTTGTAGTAGTTTGCCCACCAGCAGTGTAGAAGCGTTTATTGTTCTCCACATCCTTGCCAGCATCTGTTGTTATTTGTTTTATTAATGATGGTCATTCTTACAGGGGTTAGGTGGTATCTCACTGTGGTTTTGATTTGCATTTCTCTGATAATGAGTGGAGCTGAGCACTTTTTCATGTGTCTGTTGGCTGCCCGTATATCTTCTTTTGAGAAGTGTCTATTCATGTCTTTTGCCCACTTTTTAAAGGGGCCATTTGTTTTTTTCCTTTCAGCGCATTTGAGTTCCTTGTAGATCCTTAGACCTTTTTCAGAAAAACAGTTGGAAAATATTTTTTCCCATTCTGTGGACTGTCTCCCTGCTCTCTTGATGGTTTCTTTTGCTTTGCAGAAGCTCATTAATTTGATGAGGTCCCACTTGTCTATTTTATTTCTTGAGGTATTGGCCTTTAGGGTTCTGAATAGGAATTGGTTCCCAGTTCCAATTTCCATAAGGGTGTCTCCTCTGTTTTCTAAGATTCTTATAGTTTGAGGTTTTACATTTAGGTCTTTGATCCACTTAGAGTTAATTTTTGTGTATGGTGATAGGTAGGGGTCCTGTTTCAATCTTCTGCACGTGGTCAGCCAGTTTTCCCAACACCATTTACTGAATAGGTTCTCCTCTCCCCAGTGGTTGTTGTTGGAGGCTTTGTCAAAGATGAGTTGGTTGAGGAACTGAGGCTTTGCTTCTGGAATCTCTATCCTGTTCCATTGGTCTATGTGCCTGTTCTAATACCAGTACCAGGCTGTTTTTATTACTGTAGGCTTATAGTAAAGTTTGAAGTCTGGAAGTATAATACCTCCTGCTTTGTTTCTTTTGCTAAGGATTGTTTTGGCTATTCATGGTCGTTTATGTTTCCATATGAATTTCTGTATTGTCATTTCCAGGTCTGAGAAGAATGATGTTTGTAACTTAATGGGTATTGCGTTGAAGCTGTAGATTGCCTTTGGCAGGATGGACATCTTAACAATGATGATTCTTCCTATCCATGAGCATGGAATATTTTTCCATTTGTTTGTGTCTTCTTGGATTTCTTTAAGCAGTTTTTGTAATTTTCATTGTAAAGGTCTTTCACTTCTCTGGTTAGGAAGATGCTGAGGTATTTCTTTTTTCTTTTTTTTGATGGCTATTGTGAATGGGATTGTGCTTTTTATTTGGGTCTCTGCCTGCTTGCTGGTGTATAGGAATGCAACTTTCTTTTGCACATTTATTTTGTACCCTGGGACTTTTCCATAGTCCTTTATCAGTGCAAGCAAGTTTTTGACAGATTCTCTTGGATTTTCAAGATATAGGATCATATCATCAGCAAAGAGGAATAACTTGACTTCCTCTTTTCCTATTTGGATATCCCTGATTTCCTTCTCTTGTCTAATTGCCTGAGCTAGGACTTCCAACGCAATATTGAACAAGAGGCAGCCTTGTCATGTTCCACTTTTCAGGGGAAATGATTCTTAGTTTCTGTCCACTTAGCAATATGTTAGCTGTGGGTTGTTGTAGATGACACTTACTATTTTGAGGTATGTTCCTTCTATACCTAGGTTTTTAAGGGTCTTTATCAAGAAGGGATGCTGGATTTTATCAAAAGCTTTTTCTGCATCTAATGAGATAATCATGTGGTTTTTGTTTTTACAACTGTTGATGTATTTAATTACATTTATAGTCTTGCAAATGTTGCACCAGCCCTGCATCCTGGGGATGAAGCCTACTTGATCATGGTGGATGATTTTTGAGATGTGCTTTTGGATTTGATTTTCTAGAATCTTGTTGAGGATTTTTGCATCTATATTCATAAGGGATATTGGCCTGTAGTTCTCTTTCTTTGTTGGATCTACACCCAGTTTTGGTATCAGTGTAATGTTAGTTTCATAAAATGATTTGGGGAGAATTACATCTTTCTCAATTGCCTGGAATACTTTCAGTAAGATTGGTATCAGCTCCTCCTTGTACGTTTTGTAGAATTCTGCTGGAAAGCCATCCCAGGGCTTTTTGTGTAGGTAGTTTTTGTATGACAGAGTCAATTTCCTGGGTTGTTATTGGTCTATTTAGTGTCTCAATGTCTTCTTGTTTTAACCTGGGGATGTTGTGTGATGTCAGAACTTCCTCCATTTCATCTAGGTTATCAAGTTTGTTTCCATTTAGGTGTACATAGTAATCTCTGATAATCTTTTTGTATTTCTTCAGGGTCAGCTGTGATTTGATCTTTTGTATTTCTGATCGTGTTTATTTGGGCTTTTTCTCTCTTTTTCTTGGTCATTCTGGCTAGGGGCCCATCAATCTTGTTAATTCTTTCGAAGAAACAGCTTTCTGTTTTGTTGATGTTTTCTATGATATTTTTATCTTCTATGTCCTGTATTTGGGCTCTTATTTTGGTGATTTGGATTCTTCTGCTAAAGTTGGGGTTTGGTGGTCTTCTCTTCCAGCTCCCTTAGGTGATTTGTTATGTTCTCAACTTCTGATCTTTCCATTTTCTTGATATGTGCTCGTAGAGACATAAGTTGACCTCTTAGAACTGATTTCATGGCATCCCAGAGGTTTTGGTAAGATGTTTCTTCATTTTCATTTGTTTCCAAGAATCTTTCTTTTTTCTTTTTTTCTTGTTTTTGAGTTGGAGTCTCACTCTGTTGCCCAGACTGAAGTGCAGTGGCCACTCCCGGTCACCGCAGCCTCGACCTGCTGGGCTCCGGTGATCCTTCTGCCTCAGCCTCATCCTTCCAAGTAGCTGGAACAACAGGCGCGCGCTACCATGCCCGGCTAATTTTTTGAATTATTGTAGAGATGAGATCTCGCCAAGTTGCCCAGGCAGGTCTCAAACCCGTGGGCTCAGGCAATCCACTCACCTCAGCCTCCTAAAGTGCGGGATTACAGGCTGAGCCACTGAGCTCGGCTCCAAGAATCTTTCAATTTCTTCTTTGATTTCACTGTTGACCCAGTTGTTGTTCAGTATCATGCTATTTAGTGTCCATGTCTTTGTGGGCTTTGGGGAATTGTTGTTGGTTTTGTTGTTTATTTTTATTCCACTGAGGTCTGAGAATGCACATGGCAATATTTCAACCTTATGGAATTAGTTTATGCTTGATTTATGGCCAAGGATGTTATTGATCTTGGAGTATGTTCCATGTGGTGATGAGTAGAACATATATTCTGTGGTTGTTGTGTGGAATAATCTGTAGGTATCTATTAAGTCCATTTGGTCAAGTGTCAAGTTTAGGTTCTGATCTCCTTGTTGATTTTTCACCTCAATGATCTATCTAGAACTATCAGTGGGGTATTCATGTCCCCTGCTATCATAGTATTAGAATCAATATCTTTTTTTAGTTTATTTAGTAATTGTTTTATAAATTTTGGTACTCTTGTGTTGCGTGCATATATGTTTAGGATGGTTATTTCTTGTTGATGGTTTGAACCTTTTATCGTTATGTAGTGTCCTTTTGCATCTTTTTTACTATTTTGATAGCTTAAAGGTTGTTTTGTCTGATATTAAGATTGCAATTCCTGCCTTCTTCTGTGATCCATCTGCCTGGAAACTCATTTTCCATCCTTTAATGTTGAGTTTGTGTGCGTTCCTTGTAGTGAGATGACTCTCCTGGATGCAGCAAATAATGGGGTAATAGTTTCTTATCCAGACCACCATCCTGTGTCTTTTCAGTGGCGCATTTAGTCCATTCACATTCATGCTAATTATTGAAATAGGGGGTTTATCCCTGTCATGAGGTTCTTATAGAGTTGTTGTTGTTCCTATTTGTTGTCATCTTTCCTTTGGTTTTGGGGTTGATTCATGAGTGTTTTCCTTCTTTTTCCCTGTACTTTTGTGAAGAACATTGTTGTTCTTTTCTCCTTTTCTTCTGTGTTTAATACTTCCTTAAGTGTTTCTTGCAGAGGTGATTTGGAGGCAGCATAAATTCTTTTTTGTGTGTGTGGTCTGTCCTTCTTATTTATTTTTCTTTTCTTTCTTTTTTTTAATCAATATTTTTTATTATGATATTGTGGGGTGCAGTAAGGGTTAGGTATACAAATATGCTTCGGTCAGGCACCTTTGTTGATAAGAGGTGTCTCCCCATCCCCAGACAGATATTTACTACTGTTAATCCCATCTCCCTTCCCCTCCCCCCCATAGTTTCCCACCACTGTCAGTCATTTTCTTATAGCATTACGTTGGATGTTGAAGGTCCATTATATGAGTGAGAACATGTGATACTCAGATCTTTGTTTCTGTGAGAGAACACTCAGTATTATAGACTCTAGTTCCATCCAGATTGCTGCAAAATTAATGATTTTGTTCTTTTTAATGGCTGCGTAGTATTCCATTGTGTATATGTACCACATTTTTTAAATCCAGTCCTCTTTTGATGGACAGCATAATTGCTTCCAGGTTCTTGCTATTGTGAACAATGCTGCGATAAACATACATGTGCAGGTATCTTTTTATAGAGTGATTTGAGTTCTTCAGGGTATATTACCAGTAGGGGGATTGTGGGGTCATACGGGAGGTCAATATTTAGAGCTTTTAGAAATCGCCATACTGTTTTCCACAGAGGTTGTACTAGTTTGCACTCCCACCAGCAGTGTAGAAGTGTTCCCTTTTTGCCACACCCTCTCCAGGAACTGTTATTTTTTGAGTTATTGATAATTGTCATTCTGACTGGAGTTAGGTGGTATCTCAGTGTGGTTTTGATTTGCATCTCCCTGATGATTAGTGAGGTTGAATATTTTTTTCATGTGTCTGTTGGCTGCTCGGATGTCCTTTGAGAAGTTTCTGTTCATATCTTTTGCCCATTTTATAATGGGGTTGTTTGTTTTCTTCTTTTCAGCACATTTGAGTTCCTTGTAGATCCAAGATGTTAAGCCTTTGTCAGACCTGGAGTTGGCAAATACTTTTTCCAAGTCTGTAGGCTGTCTCCCTGCTCTCTTGATGGTTTCTTTGGCTTTGCAGAAGCTTGTCAGTTTAATGAGGTCCCACCTGTCTATCTTATCTCTCATGGTCTGTGGATTTTGGGTTTTGTTCAGGAACTGGATGCCAGTTCCAATTTCCATGAGGGTATGTACTTCATTATGTAAGGTTCTTATGGTTTGAGGTTTTACATTTAGGTCTCTGATCCACTTAGAGCTAATTTTTGTGTATGGGGATAGATAGGGGTCCTGTTTCAATGTTCTGCATGTGGTCAGCCAGTTTTCCCAGCACCATTTACTGAATAGGTACTCCTCTCCCCAGTGGTAGGTGGTGGAGGCTTTGTCGAAGATGAGTTGATTGAGAAATTGAGGTTTTGCTTCTGGATTCTTAATTCTATTCCATTGGTCTATATACCTGTTCCTGTACCAATAGCAAGCTGTTTTGATTATTGTAGCTTTATAGTAAAGTTTGAAGTCTGATAATGTGATACTACCTGCTTTGATTTTTTTGCTGAGGATTGTTATGGCTATTCTTGGACGTTTGTGTTTCCATATGAATTCCTGTGTTGTTTTTTTCTAGGTCTGAGAAGAATGTTACTGGTAATTTGATGGGTATTGCATTAAATCTGTAGATTGCCTTAGGTAAGATGGACATCTTCACAATGTTGATTCTTCCAATCCATGAACATGGGATATTTTTCCACTTGTTTGTGTGATCTTTGATTTCTTTGAGCAGTGTTTTGGAGTTTTCATTGTAAAGGTCTTTCACGATTTTGATTAGGATGATGCCAAGGTATTTCATCTTTTTGGTGGATTGTGAGTGGAATTGTGCTTTTTACTTGGGTTTCTGTTTGTTTATTATTGGTGTAAAGAAATACGATTGTCTTTTGCACATTTATTTTATATCCTGAGATTTTGCCAAAGGCCTTTATCAGTGTAAGAAGGTTTTTGTCAGATTCTCTTGGGTTTTCAAGGTACACGATCATATCATCTGCAAAGAGAGATAGCTTGACTTCCTCTTTTCCTATTTGAATACCCCTGATTGCCTTCTCTTCTCTGATTGCTCTAGCCAGGACTTCCAATACTATATTGAACAGGAGTGGTGAGAGTGGGCATCCTTGTCTTGTTCCAGTTTTCAGGGGAAATGGTTCCAGTTTTTGTCCGTTTAGGAGTATGCTGGCTGTGGGTTTCTCGCAGATGGCTTTTACCATTTTGAGGTATGTTCCCCATTGCCTAAATGTTCGAGGGTTTTTATCAAGAAGGGGTGCTGGATTTTATCAAAAGTTTTTTCTGCATCTAATGATATAATCATGTGGTTTTTGTTTTGACATCTGTTGATGTATTTAATGACATTTATGGTTTTACGAATGTTGAACCAGGCTTGCATCCCAGGGATGAAGCCTACTTGGTCATGATGGATGATTTTTGAGATGTGTTGTTGAATCCAGTTTGCTAGGATCTTGTTGAGAATTTTAGCATCTATGTTCATCAAAGATATTGGCCTGTAGTTCTCTTTCTTTGTTGGATCTTTACCTGGCTTGGGTATCAATGTGATGTTGGCTTCGTAAAATGATTTGGGGAGAGTTCTGTCTTTCTCAATCACCTGGAATACCTTCAGTAGGATTGGTATAAGCTCCTCCTTTAATGTCTTGTAGAATTCTGCCGGAAAGCCATCTGTTCCAGGGCTTTTTTTTAGGTAGTTTTCTTAATATGTAGTCAATTTCCTTGATTGTTATTGGTCTATTTAGGGTCTTAATTTCTTCTTGTTTCAATCTAGGCAGGTTGTGGGATGACAGAAAGTCCTCCATTTCCAAAAGGTTTTCAAGTTTGTTTCCATAAAAGGGTACATAGTAGTCTCTAATAATCTTTTGTTTTTCTTCAGGATCAGATGTGACTTCATCTTTTGTGTTTCTGATTGTGTTTATTTGGGCTTTTTCTCTCTTTTTCTTAGTCAGTCTAGCTAGGGGACCATTGATCTTTTTTATCCTTTTGAAGAACCAGCTTTTTGTTTCATTGATTTTTTTGTCTTATCTTTTTGTCTTCTATGTCCTGGATTTTGGCTTTTATTTTGGTGATCTGGATTCTTCTGCTGAAATTAGGGTTTTGTGGTCTTGCTTTTTCAGCTTTTTTAGGTGGCTTCTTAGGCTGTTAATTTGTGATCCTTCCATTTTCTTCATGTGCGTTTGTAGGGATAGAAATTCCCCTCTTACTACAACTTTCATGGCATCCCAGAGATTTTGGAAGGATGTTTCTTCATTTTCATTTGTTTCCAGGGATCTTTTAATCTCTGTTTTGATTTCATCATTGACCCAGGAGTTATTTAGAATCATGCTGTTTAGTGTCCATGTCTTTGTGGGTTTTGGGGAGACCTTGTTGGTGTTAATGTTTACTTTTATTCCACTAGGGTCCAAGAAGGTGCACGGTAAAATTTCAGTCCTTTTAAATTTGCTTATGCTTGATTTATGGCCAAGTATGTGGTTGATCTTAGAGTACGTTCCATGTGGTAATGAGTAGAATGTGTATTCTGTGGTCTTTGGATGGAGGGTTCTGTAGGTATCAATTAAGTCCATTTGATCAAGAGTCACATTGAGGTTTCGGATCTCATTGCTGATTTTTTGTCCTGATGATCAGTCTAGGGTTGTGAGTGGAGTATTGAAGTCCCCAGCTATGATGGTATGGAGTCGATATCTGTTTTTAGTTTACCTAGGAGCTGCTTTATGAAAGTTTGTGCTCCTATATTTGATGCATATATGTTTAGGATGGATATTTCTTATTGATGAATTGAACCTTTTATCATTATGTAGTGGCTTTCTATATCTTTTTTCATTTTTGATAGCTTAAAGAGTATTTTGTCTAAGATTAAGATCACAACTCCTCCTTTCTTTTGTATTCCATTCACCTGAAAATTTGTTTCCCATCCTTTTACTTTGAGTCTGTGAGTGTCCTTTCTAGTGAGGTGAGTCTCTTGAAGATGATAGATTGTTGCCTGGTGATATTTTATCCATTTTGCCATTCTATGTCTTTTCAGTGGTGCATTTTGTCTATTCACATTCAAACTAATTATTGAAATGTGAGAGTTGATCCCTATCATAATGTTCTTACAGAGTTGTTTTTCTTTCTGCTTGTGTGTTGTCTTTCCTTTGGTTTTAGAGTTGGATCATGTGTGTTTTTAATCTTTTGCCTGTACTCTTTTGAATAACGCTGTTCTTTTTTCCTTTTCTTCTGTGTTCAATACTTTCTTAAGTGTTTCTTGTAGAGGTGGTCTTGTGGCTGTGTAGGTTCTTAGGGGTTGGATATCTGGGAAAGACTTCAATTTTCCCTCACTGATGAAGCTTAGCTTGGCTGGGTAGGTTATTCTCAGTTGCAATTGTTTATCTTTTAGAACTTTGAAGATAGGGCTCCAAGCTCTCCTAGCCTGGAGGGTTTCTGTAGATAAATCTGCTGCTATTCTAATTGGTCTTCCCTGGTACATAATCTGACCTTTTTCTCTTGCAGCCTTTAGGATTTTTTCTTATATACCTACTTTGTTTAGACGAATTATTATATGTCTGGGAGTTGTTCTTCTCATTTGTTGTCTTGCAGGGGTTCTCTGAATCTCTTGTGTTTGAATTTTTTCATCCTTAATGAGATGAGGGAAGTTTTCCTGAATGATTTCATGAAATGTTTGCTCCAGGGTGACCTCTGTTTCTCTCTCTGCCTCTGGAAGGCCAATTACTCTTAGGTTCGGTCTCTTAAAGTGATCGTTCATCTCTTGCAGGTTTTGTTCTGTCCTTTTGAGCTTCTTTTCAGTTTGAGTTAGTTCTGTGTTTTGGTCTTCGAGCTCTGAGATTCTTTCTTCTGCTTGCTAATTCTACTTTCCATGCTTATTTGTTTGTTATTTATTTCCATCATAGTATTCTTTACTGCTGTTATTTCTGACATCAGCTCCTTCCTATTTTCCTCTTGTCTCTCCTCAATTTTTAAAATTTTCTCTATCAATGTCTTGATGTCTGGGTTTATTGCATGTAACCAGTCATTCTGGGGGCTCTTCATTGTTTGTGTTCCAGAATCTGTTTTTTCTTGTCTGATCTCCCAGGGGTCTGTGTGAGACCTATATTCTTCTTTTGGTTTTTCTTCATTTGTGCAGTTTTTTCCCCTTCCTACTTTTTCCTTCCCTCCACGTCACCGTCTTCTTTAATTCTGTTATTCAGGGGTAGAGGGATTGGTTTTACTTCTGTTTGTTCAATCTCCTATTCTTTATGTCTATCCTCTTACTTTGTTCAATTCTGGAGTTGCACTGTAGGTTGGGGTGGTCCTTTTTGCAGTTTTGAGATTTACTTAAGTGGGGAGTTGTGATTCAAAATCTATCTGCAGGTCCTGGTATTTGCCGACAGGTGTATGGATAATCTGAAACCCTCTTCCCACTGCCTTGGAATCTGTCTGTGCAGTGGGGCTGTAGGTTTACTCCCTGAAATAAAATGTGGTTAGCAGAGGGAAGAGAATGGAGCAGACAGTAGGGGGAGAGGGGGGTGGAGAGATAGAGGAGTAAGGGGGGAAGCAAACGAGTGTACAAGCAAATGGAGAGAGAGACCTATACTGAAACAGATAAAAACAATAGACCACAGCTACAGACTAACCAACTCCCATACAAAAAAAAAAATAAAACATACAATGATGCTAGCATACAAGCTAACCAACCATCTTATTGGTGTGCTGTTCCTCTATACAAAGATATGGTTTACAGAGAGGAGAAAAGAGAAGAAAAGGAAGAGGGAAAAAAAGGAACAATACATTGGGAATAGAATTAAGTCATTAAACTATCCGAACCAATCAAGCACACTCTGAAACTTTTTGTGTAAGTCCAATGTCCTTTCAGCTTTCTTTTCAAGCTGGTAAATTAGTTCACAGTTAGAGTCAGTTGCCCCTGGCCTGCTGTGAAGGACAGTTCAGATCACTGTCATTTCACTCAAATCTGGCCTATGTCTGTTTTTCAAGCTTTTTCCCATTTCGGTGTTGTTACCTTGAATCGCCAGCAGGTGGTGCTATCTCAGCTGCTCGCCTCAGAGTGGGTGGGGCTGGACTGGAACCAGGCAGAGGCCGGAGATGGAAGCCTGCCTCAGGGCACACAGGAGGAGACCCACGGCAGGCAGGATGTCATGGTCGCAGGAGAGGTGGCAGTGATCCCAGCAGATCTTGCAGGGGCTTCAAGGACTGAAGTCGTGGATCGCCTCAGGCATGGATGGCGTGATGTGCTATGGCCACCATGGAAGCCGCGGCGGCACCAGCAGCTGCTGTGTCTGCGCTGCAGTGGCTGTCCAGACCACTGCGATGCCCCGGCATTGGCAACAGCCAAGCTCCATGTGAAGAGCAGGCTGCGATGTTGGGGTGCGCAGCCCCTGGGGAGAGAGCCAGAGACCCTCTGCATTCTCCTTTGCAGAGGGTTTCATAGACCAGGTTGCCCCGTCGCCATTAGCATAAGTTCGTAGGGATTGGATGTCTGGGAAAGATTTTAATTCTCCCTCACTAATGAAGCTTAGCTTGGCTAGGTAGGTTATTCTTGGTTGAAATTGTTTGTCTGAGAACCTTGAAGATTGTGCTCCAAGCTCTCCTAGCCTCAAGGGTTTCTGTAGATAACTCTGTGCTATTCTAATTGGTCTTCCCTGGTAGGTAGTCTGACCTTTTTCTCTTGCTGCCTTTAGGATTTTTTCTTTTATACCTACTTTGTTTAGGCAAATTATTATGTGTCTGGTAGTTGGTCTTCTCATTTGTTGTCTTGCAGGGGTTCTCTTAATCTCTTGTGTTTGAATTTTTGCATCACTGATGAGATGAGGGAAGTTTTCTTGAATAATTTTGTGGAATGTTTGTTCCAGGGTGGTCTCTCTCTCTCTCAGTCCAATTACTTTAGATTCAGTCTCTTGAAGTAATTGTTCATCTCTTGAGGGTTTTGTTCTTCTTTATAAGTTTCTTTTCTGTGTTTTTGACAGTTTGGGTTAGTTCTGTATTTTGGTCTTCAAGCTCTGAGATTCTTTCTTCTGCTTGGCTAATTCTGCTATCCATGTTTATTAGTTTATTTATTTCAATCACAGTATTCTTTACTGCTGTTATTTCAGTTATCAGCTTCTTCCTATTTTCCTCGTCTTTCAATTTTTTTTATTCTCTCTATTAATGTCTTGATGTCTAGGTTGTCATATGTGACCAGTCATTCTGGGGGCTCTTTATTGTGTGTGTTCCGAAGTCTGTTTTCTCTGTGTCTGACCTGCCAGGAGTCTGTGTGAGATCTATATTCTTGTTTTGGTTTTCCTTCATTTGTGTAGATTTTCCTCCCCACTTCCTACCCCGTCACCATCTTCTTTAATTCTGTTATTCAGGGGTGGAGGGATTGCTTTTACTTCTATTTGTTCAATCTCTTATTTTTCCTTATGTATATTCTCTGACTTAGTTCAATTCTGGAGCTGTACTGCAGGTTGTGGGCAATCCTTTTTGCAGTTTTGAGATTTAATTGAGTGGGGAGCTGTGATTCAAAATCTATCTGCAGATCCCAGTATCCACTGACAAGTGTATGGATAATCTGGAACCCACTTCCCACTGCCTTGCAATCTGTCCATGCAGTGGGGTTATAGGTTTACTCCCTGAAAGCAAAATGAGGTAAGAAAAGGGAAAAGAATGGAACAGGGAGTGGGGGAAAGAGGAAGGTGGAGGGAGAAAAGAGTAAGAGGGAAACAGACAAATGTACTGACTAACAAATGAAAAGAAACACGAAGACAGATATGAGTAAACAACAACAACAAATAAACCAACAAACATATGAAAAAACTAAAACATACAATCATATAGACATGCAAGCTCACCAACCTCCTTATTGGTGTACTATTCCTCTATACAAACATGAGGTCTAATGAGAAAAAAATAAAATAGAATAGAATAAAGTCAGTAAACTAACAGAACCAAAGCAAGTATGAAAACGTTATTGATAATAGTAAGAAGAGAGAGACAAGGGGGAAAAAAGATGAGCAAGACAAAGAGAAAAAAAAAAATTAAAATGGGAGAACCAAGCACACACTAAGACATTTCCTTTAAGTCCAGTGTCCTTTCAGCTCTGATTTCTGGCTCTCACTGTAGCCTGGTGGAGTTGCTCAGTTAGGGTCAGTTGCCCCTGGCCTGCTATGGAGAGTGGTTCAGATCTGGGCTTCCAGCTAAATCTGCCACTCAGATCTGGCCTGTGTCTATCTAATATGGGGGAGGGGCTTCTGTCCCTCCCGTTTTGATGTTGTTACCTTGGATCCCAAGCTGGGAGATGGGCTGAGCTGGGTAGAGCTGGTCTCATGGCTCCAGCTGATCTCTTTCTGCTGCAGCCTGAGACTACCAGGCAATGCAGGCCAGTGTAGCACTGGGCTACTTGGGTAGGGCTGGGTGGGAGTCGGGGGCTGCCCGGGGTGGGAGGGAGCAGGCAACTATGATGGAGGTGACAGCCGCTGCTTCAGCAGTGCTGGAAGGAGCTCCAGGAGCCGGGCTCTGGGTGAGGGGTGGGGCGTGGCAATGGCAGCGGCAGCAGTGGCAGCTTCAGTAGTGTGGTGCTTGGGCAGGGCTTCACGGTCCGGGAGCCGTGGGTCGCCTCGGGTGGGAGCGGCAGTGATGGTGGCGGTAGTGGCAGCAGCAGTAGTGGCCAGGCTGAGGCAGTGGCAGCCAAGCAGCGTATGAAGAGCCGACTGGCAGTGTGAGCACCACAGCCCCCGGGGAAGAGCAAGAGTCTTTATGGGTATTCTCTTACATGGAGGGTCTCATGGACCAAACTGCCCCATCGCCATCTTGATGGAAGTCCAGAATACTTCTTAAGCTGAAGCTTATGCAGAAAGGAGAATATAATGTAGGTATGACTGCCTGTGATAAAGAAAGGCCTTAACTATCACTTAATTCACTTCTTGTTAAATACTTTTAAAATCATGACAGGTAACATCCAGACTGTCTATCATCACTCTCAGTGTCCATTTATTTATAGTTCCCTGAAGTCCTAGAAAAGAATAAAGATGGGAATTGTTCTACAATAATTCATACTTTTTGAGTACCTGTTCTATAAATGTGTATACTTTTCTCCCAAATCAACTGCGAGCAACTCAAGGTCAAAAACTTACCACTTTTCTGGATGTCTCCACCAATAGAGCAGAGAGTCCCTGGGAGAACGGTTGACTAAGTAAAGAGGGCATTAAGGTAGGCTGAGACCAAGTCCAATTTGTGATGCAGTAAGACAGAAGGTTGTGGCATGGGAAATGTCTACCTTTCCACAGGGATGAAGCCAATGGTGCCCAGCAGATATTTTTATTTTCTCAAACAGACCTGGGTAAGAAACATCTATGCAGCATGAAGGCACATTTAATATTGGTCTAAAACATTTGGGTTTTGCCATGCACACAGAATGTCTATGAAGTCTGAGACACATGGCTTTAACCCCCCAAACTCTCTGGTTTGCCTTGTGGCATCCAAATCACAAAACAGTAACTTGCCCCATCAGCAAGTTGAGAGGGAGAGTTCAAGAAGTACTTTGAAGGTATAAATCCAAAATTCTTGACAGAGCCATGGAAAATTTATCACATTGAGATTGTGAATTGATTTGCTGTCTTATTTTGGGCTAGTGATGTAATTGAGATCTCCTAAGAACAGCATGATGAATTTGCTCTGAGCAAGGAACTTGTGCACAGTTCTTCTGAGAACTTGGTCAGGGCAGTGATTATTTTTGCTTTATTCATTGAATGTGCTCAAGTCCACAGAGTCGATTCTCCCTCTTGGTGTTTGAGCATCAACAAACCCACAACACTGTTATGTCTTAATAGCTATGGGATGGCTTCTCCTTTTTATTAACCATAACATGGGATCTGGTCAACTCTTGGAAAAACAGATAAATTGGCAAAGCTGTCTTTAAAGTGTGGGACCTCCCCACTTTTTTTTCCTCCCCTGAATAAAATTATTAACTCATGAAGGAATTTAGATGGTTCAGACATACTTGCTTTATAAAATTTAGTAGCAAGAAAGAACTTCGTCCATTAATTTTCAAAGAGGGGCCAGTAAACTGCTAGTAGAGAAAAAAAGATTTGCTTGAGTCAGGAGACCTATGTTTAAACCCAACTCTGTACTTGTGAGCTGGGTCATTTGGGATATGTTACTAAGCTCTTTGAGCAAACTTGAAATGGTTTCTGTCTGGATCAATTTAGATGACAAACTATTGTGCAGAAGAAAATGTGTCTGAATTTAACTAAAAATGACCTTTGTAGATACCATATGTTAACCTGGAAAAATGTGTTGTGATATGTTACAGGAAAACTTATATAGTGCTATTCATTCTGTGTGAAAAAGGAAGGAAGGAGAAAAGAAAGAGGGAGCGAGGGAAAAGGGGAAGAAAGGAATGAAGGAAGGGGGGAGGGAGGAAGGGAAGAAGGAAGGGCAAATTAGGGTTTTCTATTTTGTTTATTAAAAATCCAAATAATATAGGAGTGTATAGATAGCATATATTACTTTTGTTTTTAAATTTCCCAAACAATGACAAACTATTTTCTCCAGTGATGGATTCCACTTAGACAGTGAGTCAACCCATGATCAGTACCTGTTTGATCTGAATGCATTTCTATTCACACAGCCATCCTACATACTGTTGCGGAGACAACCTTCCCAAACAAATTATGGTTCTGGTACTATATTTTTCTATGTAGGAGCCTAGGGCAGCTTCCTAGCTTAATTTCTTGAGCCTAGTATTTAAGAAGCACCATCCATGGCACTTCACATCCATCCAGTCTCAACATTACCCTGCAGTTTCGAGAAGCTGGTCTTTCTTTTACTCCACTGTCCTGACTCAGAAAATAACCCCTTCTCAGAAGTAAGCTCCTGTCACCTCTCCCAATCAAGTCTTTCATTCCACCTCCCTATACATTTATATTTTTATTAAATAGTGATCATAAAAGTAAAACAATTGAGAAAATTCAGAAATTAAAGTCTAAAAAAGGAAATTAAAATAACCCATCACCACTTTCCACTAACATTTTAGTAATATGGTCATTTGATCATTTTTCTCATACTTTTTCATTGACAAACTTTGGAATGTGACTTTGCAAACTTCTAAAACTTGGGGCTGGGGCCAAGCATGGTGGCTCACACATGCAATCCCAGCACTTTGGAAGACCGAGGTAAGAGGATTGCTTGAGTGCAGGAGTTTGAGACCAGCCTTGGAAACATAATAAGAACCCATCCCTACAAAAAAAAAATTAGAAATTCACCAGATGTGGTGGCGTGTGGTGCTTGTAGTCTCAGCTACTCAGGAGGTTGAGTTGGAAGGTGTGCCAGAGCCTATGCGGTCGAGACTGTGATAAGCTATGATCATGCCATTGCATACCAGCCAGGGCAACAAAGTGAGACCCCCCAACTTAAAAATTTTTGTTTTCTCCAAAGCATGAGTCCTTGAATGTATTTTAATTTATTTAGCCACCTTCTAAGTCAGGATTTTTTATTTGTTCTGAGCATTTTGTTATCACAAAAAAATGCTACAGTAAGCATCCTTGAATGTGTCTCTAATTATGTCATTAAATTAAATTCTGAGAAATGAAATGACTAGATCATGAGAAAGAAATATATTCAAAGATTTTCAACCATATTGACAAATTATTTTCCAGAAATTTCACATAATTAAATTTCCACCAGCAGTAAATATATATTGCTTCTATATATTTCTATCAATGCTGCTCCAACATTTCTTTAAGGACTGTGTCAAGACTCACTGCTTCATAAATGACTAGACTTTCATCTCCCACTCTGTCATATCTTTCCACCATCCTCAGTATCTATATCAACTCTGAAATATTGTTTGATTTATCTGTTTGATTGTTTTTCATGTTACTTTTTTCTCTGCGATTCTCCCACAAGTCTTTTAAAAATAGAACCATATTTTCAATGTCTTTTGTAGTCTACAGAATTCTAGTTGATTCCATTTCCCTCTAAATTCTACCAATAGTTTACCAGAGATGAGAGGATTATTCTCCCAAAGACTACATCTCAATGCATAATTGTTTTTAAGTATTTGGTAATATATCTGGCAAAATTAATCACAGACTAATTTATTTTCACTGTATGGTATATTGTGAGATAAATCCAGGAGAAATTTTGGCTATCCTTCTGACTTATAAACCAGTTGTATGAATTGCTAAATAGCCCCTCTTTGCATATAACCATATATAATTTTCAGTTGTGTCTAAAAGGTCATTTTAACCTTAGACTATTTCTCCATCTCAATAAAGCTAAAACTGAACACAAAAGGTAAAGCAAAGAATTCTCTAAATGTATGTGTAATATTCTTTAAACAGAAAAAAATTTAATGATCTGCACCAACTGCCAAAAAAACCTCTTGCTTCTCTGTCTTACTATCAAATTACTAACAGTCTTAACTCAACCTTGTTTGTTTAATGTTGAGAAACACTGTGACTCTCACCTCTCTGTTCTTGGTTTGACAAGAATCTCAAGGGGCATCAATAAAAGAAAACTCCTGGCTAAGTTAGCCAGGAAATACACAGGTAGAATACAGAAGAAACCGCCCAAGAATTGATTTAATTCACTGGTATAAATGGCATATTATTTTAAAAGATATATAAAGTACAATAAAACCCAATGGGAAACCGTAGACTTGGCTGTTGTGATTATTAATGACAGCAGATTTGGGAACAAGCTTCTCTCAGTATGACTCTGACTTGAAATGTGACTGCAGCACAGATTGCTGGTGATGTATGTGAGTGCTGGTTTCCTATGCTCCGTAGTCCTAGATCAACTATTTCTAAATTTGAACAATCTGGAACTTACCTCAGATAGAATCTGGTAGGAACTTCGTCCATAACCTGTTTGATTTATCACCTGAAATTACTCAAGTGAAGATCTCTGCCACTCTGGTAGATTTCAATCTTCACCAAATTATTAACTTTGATTTAACCCTTGTAATAGGATGTCATGTTGGTGTGCTTGAAGAGTAGTCCACCTCCACACCCTCCCCTTTTTTAAAGAGGCCCTGCCTACTCTGTTCAAACTACAGTGACACCCATTTGCTGGATGTTTTGTCAAAATGTGATGCCATGTTCTTTTTAAACTAAAGGTCTAGATTTCTCAACAGAACACTGGTTCAAGGGCTAGAGTAGGCTTAAAGCTGCTTTCTGCTGAAAACTCTGGATTCAAACACAAACCCTCTCTAGGAATACTGGCTAGACTTTGTAATTTTCATAACAAAATATTTGCCTTGTCATCTGTTCCCTGGGAATAAAATCAAGGAAGTCACTTTAATCAACAGAATAAGTTAGCTATGTATCAAACCTCACAAGAGAGTAGAACCTTAAGTCTTGATTCTGCAACTCACATCAAAGGCTGAGGAAATTTATTACTAAGTATATTAGTATAAAGAAAATGCTACCTATTCCCTTCTACATATCTTAGTTCCATATTCAGATAGGCTGTTACTTACAATATAAGCCACAATCTTTGACTTAAACACATAGAGTATTTTTCTCAAGAAACCTGGGAGACAATATCATTCCTGGATCCAAGACTCTGAAATAGTGTATAATTTCTCTTATTTGTTTAAATTTAAAAGTTTAACATTTTTAGTCTATCTTAAAATGTGAATCCAAGAAAGAGGCCCACAATTATCAATTAAAACATGACATCAAAAAGGCAAATATAACACAATTAATGATCCATTAGGCTTTTAAATGGGATTCTACAATGTGTAAAAAGTAGCATCGTTTGAGAAATCTAACTTTTGTCATCTTAAATCATATTGTTTCAAGAGATTATTTCAAACAAATAAATAATAGACAAGGTTTTTTTTTTTAAAGCTGCACTTGTGTGGCATGTTGCATTTGAGCCTGGAAATTAGTCTTCATTAAACTATTTTTTAATGTTATACCTTCAAATTTTAAAACTAATCACAAAAGATGACAACTATATTATTTCCAGCTCTCCAATTTGCTGGTAAATTGGGTTTAGGGTATGGTTCTCTACATAAGAAGCCAAATGTGCCATCCACAGAGCAGGGTCTGAATAAAATAAACAGAGCCGGTATAATTATGTCCATATTACAGATGATATACTCACTCATCCTAGAGTCGTACGGCCAGAGGGCCTAGGGTTGTATTCAAGGTCTGAATCCTTTTCCAGTGGATGTCCTATAATGGCATACTGCTACTTCTTCTCTTTATCCATTAGGCACCTGCTCCACCCCTACTTTAAGTTAAATCCTATCTGAGAACCAGTTTCACATTTCACCATATTTCTTGTGCTTTCTGTAAAAATAAGAGATAATCGAGCCTCAGTCTGAGTATGACTGGGGATGATCTCATAGAAACACTTTATATAAATATATGCTTTACATAATATACTTTAAACAGTTGACAGTTTGCAAATCATTTCTTCTTGCTTCTCTCCATTCTATTACAAATATTTCTAAATCGCACACATTAAATCTGGTGAAGACTCAACAAATGCTGTCCTTGTTTAAGACCTTCTTTTCCTGGTTGCTCACATAATCTCAGCAAGGAGTAGCAGGATCAGATTGGAGTTCTGGCTGACTTTCTTGTGTAAGGCACAGTCCATCACTGGCATATTAGTCAGTAGCCAAGCAGATCTGGAGCAATGCAGGAGCTGTGGAGCATGAGCAAAGGGTGCTGCAAACCCAGCAAACAGCATCACTTTGTTGCCAACTCTGACTTCCCATTGTTTTTAATTAGCAATCTGACCCTCAGGGTAACCATTTGCACAGCACATGAGTGTAGTCTTTTTCCTAGGTGAAATTGGGAAGCTACTATTTTATCAGTAAGTGCTGTTCCTTTGGATTGCTAGCAACAAGCTATCATTAAAGGTCAAAAATAGAGAAGAGGCAGCAGACCAATGGAAAGAGGTCTTGCCTGCAGCACAGAGTACACATAGCAGGATGAATCCAAAGTGCATTAAAGAAATCAAGACAACCTCCGGATAGTTAAATATTATAAACATGTGTGCATAATTTCATTTTTCTCTTTGTTCTCTAATATTCAGAGTTCATTGTATAGTTGACTCTGGCTATGGAATATGGTAGAATCACTTAAGTAATGTATTGAAATCATGCACTGTGTTAGCATTGAATTATATATCCTTCATGGTGTCTTTGGTTGCATGTAATGGAAGACTTCAATTCAACTGGCTTAAATGACAAAGAAAATGTATTAACTCATACAGCAAGAACTCCAAAGGCAAGTCAGCCTCAGGGTTGCTTAATTCAGTCGGTCAATAGAGTCGTGCCTTCTTTGGCAGGTTTGACCATAGAAGGTTTTTCCTCAGGTAGTGCCTTTCATGGTTACAAGACAATACAGCAACTCTAGATATCACAGCCAGGATAGAGTCCAGCAAAAGAGCAAAAGGATTTCTGTGTGCATGTATGTGTGTGTGTCTTTCTTATGTATGTGTGTATATATATGTATATATATATATTTTTTTCAATTTGCTTATTGATACATAATTGTATGTATTCATAGGATGCATGTGAAATCTTGAAACATGTATATAATGTATGATAATCTAATCAGGGTATTTAAAATATCCATCCCTTCTAATATTTATTATTTCTTTGCACTGGGAACATTTTAAATCTTTTCTATTTTGAAATATGTAATAAATTATTGTTTTTTAACACTTTTAATTTTTATGTTATATTTGACACATAATAATTATACATATTTCCTTATATATTCTGGTTGTCAATCCTTTGTTGAATGGATAGTTGGTAAATATTGTCCCACATCCTGTAGGTTGCCTGTTTATTTTGTTGATTGTTTCTTTTGCTGTGCAGAAGTTTTTTAGCTTGATGTAATTTCATTTGTCTTTATTTGCTTTTGTTGCTTGTGCTTTTGAGATCTTACTCAAAAAACCTTTGCCCACATCAATGTCCTGAAGAACTTCCTCAATGATTTATCTGAATAGCTTTATAATTTCAGTTCTTTCATTTAAGTCTTTAATCCATTTTTATTTGATTTTTGTATATAGTAAGTGATAAGGGTCTAGTTTTAGTCTATATATGAATATCCAGTTTTCCAAGCACCATTTTTGGAAGAAACCATCCTTTCCTTGATGTATCTTCTCAGTACCTTTGTCAAAAAAGCAATTGTCTGGAAATATGTAGATTTATGTCTATGTTCTTTATTTTGTTCTATTGATCTATGTGTCTGTTTTTATGCCAGTACCTTGCTTAATTGGTTGCTATAGCTTTGTAGTATATTTTGAAAACAGGTTGTATGATGCCTCCACCTCTGTTCTTTTTTGCTCAGTATTACTTTGGCTATTTGGGGACTTTTGTGGTTCCACAGAAATTTTAGTATTGTATCTTCTATTTTGTGAAGAATTTCGCTGGTATTTTGATAGGGATGGCATTGACTCTGTAGACATTTTTGGCAATATGAACATTTTAACAATATTAGTTTTTCCAATCTATGAGCATGGGATAACTTTCTATTTGTGTGTCCTTAAACAGTGTTTTATAGTTTTCATTGTGGAGATCTTTTGCTTATTTGGTTAAATTTATTCCTGGGTATTTAAATTTTTTTTGCAGTTATTGTGAATAGGATTGCTTTAAAACATTTTTTTTCAGATTGTTCACTGTTGGAGTGTAGAAGTGTTTCTGATTTTTGTATGTTGATTGTGTATCCTGCAACTTTTGTGAATTTGTTAATCAGTTCTAACAGCTTTTTGGTGGAATCTTTAAGTTTTTCTAAATAAAAGTACATGTTGTCTATGAACAACACTAATTTGGCTTATTCCTTTTCAACTTGGATGCCCTTTATTGTTTCCTCTTGTCTAACTGCTTTGGCTAAAACTTTCAGTACTACATTAAATGAAAATAGTGAAAGTGGACATCCTTGTCTTCTTCCAGAACATAAAGGAAAGATTTTCAGTTTTTTCCATTTCAGTATGATATTAGAGATGAATTTGTCATATACAGCCTTCACTGTGTTGAGGTATATTTCTCCTATATCCATTGTTGAGTTTTTATTATGAAGAAATATTGAATTTTTTCATTGAATGTTTTTTCTCTATTTATTAAAGTGATCATGTGGCTTTTGTTTTGATTCTATTAATGTGATGAATGCATTATATTTATTTATTTGTATATATTGAACCATCCTAGCATCCCTGGGGTGTGTCTCATTTGATTATGGTGAATTATCTTCTTAATGTGTTGTTGAATTCAGCTTGTTAGCATTTTGCTGAGGATTTTTGCATCTGTGTTCATCAGAGGCATTGGCCTGTCATCTTAATTTTTTGTTGTATCCTTCTCTGGTTTTGGTATCAGGGTAATGTTGACCCCCACAACAACAAATATAATAAGTTCCATCCTCTTCAATTTTTTGGAATAATTTGAGTAGAACTGATGTTAGTTCTTTAAATGTCTGGTAGAATTCAGGCCAGGTGTGGTGGTTCACATCTGTACTCCCAGTGTTTTGGGAGACTGAAGTAGGAGATTTCCTTGAGGCCAGGACGTTGAGAACAGACTGAGCAACATAGTGAGACACATCTCTATGAAAAATAAAACAAAATAAAATTGACTGAGTGTGTGCGTTTAGTTTAACTACCTGGGGGGGGTGTTGCAGGAGGCTTACTTGATAGCAGGGATTCCAGGATGCAGTAAGTTATGATTGTGCCACTGCACTCTAGCTTGGGAAACAGAAGAAAGCCCTGTCTCTTAAAAAAAATGTTTGGCAGAATTCAGCAGTGAAACCATTAGGTCTTAGGCTACTAATAACCTACTGCTTACCAGAAGCCTTACCAGTAACAAAAACAGTCAATGCATGTTTGTTATATATACATGTATATGCAGTGTACTGTATTCTTACAATAAAGTAAACTAGAGAAGAGAAAATGTTATTTAGAAAATCATAAGGAAGAGAAAATACATTTACTATTCATTCAGTGGAAGTAGATCATCATAAAGATCTTCATTCTTGATGTCTTTATGTTAAATAGGTTCAGGAAGAGGAGAGGTTGGTCTTGCTGTCTCGGGAGTTGTAGAGGCAGAAGAAAATCTATATCTAAGTGGATCCATGCACTTGTGGATGCACTTGTGGATCTAAGTGGATCGATCCACTAAGTGGATCAATTCCGTGTCGTTCAAGGTCAACTGTACTCATTTCTAATAGTGAGTTTGCTGGGTTGGGGAAGATGCGGAAAGGGGAGATGTTGATCAAAGGGCACAAAGTTTCTGTTAGACTGGAGAAAAGTTTTTACAATCTATTGCCCTGCATAGTGACCACAGTTAATAATAATGTATTATATATTGCAACATTCCTGAAAGAACAGATTTTTAATATTCTCACCATGAAAAGATCTATGTATACATTACATAAAGATTTATCAAGCTAATTAACATATCCACTGCCTTACCTGCTTACTATTTTTGTGGTGAGCACGTTTAAATCTACTCTTAGCACTTTTGAAATATACAGTACTGGCAACCAATTCCTGATCAAAACCCCAAGTGCCTATGCCATAAGAGATAAGATAGGAGGGGACTCAACAAACTGACAAGCGTCTGCAAAGCAAAATAAACCATCAAGAGAGCAGGGAGACAGCCCACAGAATGGGAAAAAATATTTGCCAACAGTATATCTGACAAAGGCCTAACATCTAGGATCTACAAGGAATTCAAACTTGTCAAAAGGAAAAAAACAAACAGCCCCATCAAAAAGTGGGTAAAAGATATGAAGAGGCACTTCTCAAAAGAAGGTGTACGGATTGCCAACAGACACAAGGAAAAGTGCTCAGCCTCACTCATTTGCACGCAGAGAAATGCAAATCCAAACCACACTGAGATACCACCTAACCCCTATAAGAATGGCCATCATTTTAAAAAAAAACAACGACATGCTGGTGAGGATGTGGCGAAAAAGGAACAGTTCTACACTGCTGGTGGGAATACAAACTAGTGCAACCTCTTTGGAAGACAGTGTGGCAATTTCTGAAAGAACTAGAAATTGACCTTCCATATGACCCAGCAATCACTCTATTGGGAATATACCCAGAGGAATGTGAATCATTCTATAAAAAAGATACCTGCACACGTATGTTTGTTGCAGCTCTATTGACAATAGCAAAAACACGGAACCAACCATGCTGCCCATCAAAGCTGGACTGGATAAAAAAAAATCTGGTACATATACACAATGGAATATTATGCAACCATAAAGAAGAACAAGCATATCGACTTTGCAGCAACTTGGATGGATTTAGAGTCTATCATACTCAGTGATCTATCACAGAAACAACAGAATACCATATGTTCTTACTCATAAGTGGACCTTGAACAATAATCATAATACTATAAAAAGGGATTGGCAGTAGTGGAAAACTGCCAGGGGAGGTGGGGTGGGATTGGCAGTTGAAGGAAACTGCCAGGGAAAGGAGGGGTACACCTCATCAACAAGGGTACCTGCACAATGAACATTTGTATCCCTAAACCTGAATTGTACCCTACATCTTTAAAATTAAATAAATACATAAATATATAAAAATTTTAAAAAGACATATACAATACATCATTAACAACTATGGTCACCATGTTGCTTAGTAAGTCTCTAAAATGTTCTCCTCCTGAAACTTTTTCATCTGTTGGAGTCTCCTGTGACATGTATGGGCAAAGTCATCCTCCAATAAATGTACCTCCTAGATCCCATCCTCGCTACTACTCTTTTCCCTTTGCCTAAAGAACTAACTGTGCCTTCTTGTGGTTCTACAGCACTTGTAACCATAGTTCATATCCTCTATCACCCTTTTGGTACCTTGCTGCATGTCTCGTCCTTCTGCTGAAATAAGCTTTCTTGAGAGACATCCTTATTTATATTTGCATCCCATAAGTCTGGCAAAAGATACATAGGTGCCTACAGACTCTGAGAGTAGAAAGTGGCATTACAGTGGCACAATTAGTATTTCACTCCAACTATCAGTATCTTTCCAGAAGCCCAGTTTACTTCACATGCTAACCAAGCTGATGATTAGGGTATGGTTTAGTATGATAAGGACTAGAACTTGGTTAGTTTAGGTGACTTCAAAGATGTTTTTTTCAGCAGGTCTTTAACTGGATAATAAACAGGAGTCCCTTGAGGGAGGTTATAGACATCCTTACTGTCTATAAGGAGTCCCTTATGGGAGGTTATAGACATCCTTATGATCCTTATTGTTGCTTCCTTATGATCTTATTACCTATTCAAAACCTATCTTTCCCCGCAACATCCCCAGTGAAGATCATCTTTGTAGCTCAGAAGTCTGGCCCATCTGGTATAAAAAGGTGCTGTACTTTGTCTGGTTACACTAGCAATACTGAATCAGATGGTGGGTTCAGCTAGCTACAGGATCACAGGGGATTGCTCCAAGTCTTGGGGAATTTGACTTTATTTACTGTCTCATTCATTCATTCAATTTTTCAACTACCTGTTTTCCATATACAGATCTAAACATTTACCAAGAAGAGAGTAAACTAAAACTTCTAAGTACTTACCCTTTACTTCACCTAAAGTCTTCTCTCCCTTTATTTCTTACTTCCCTTCATGTGGAAGGACATTTATTATTGCAATGCTCTGCATGGTCCTTCATGCTGAGTATATACAAAAAGCTAATCTCAATTAGTTAGGAACAACCAATGACTGAGTAAGCTGTCTCATGATGAGGTTCAGTTTAGAAAGACAGTTTGCCAAAGGTATATTACAATTCTCTTTATCATCTTACTCTTTATAAAGCTGATGATTGGGTCTATTCTAAGCCTAACTTCATTACTATTTTTCAGTGGATTTCTGAATTGGATAGGGAAGATGGTTGACATGTATTGAGCCCCATTAAGCATCTAATAATTCTCATTAGATTATTCTTTCACTCTATGTTTATCTGGACTTTTAGTCTTTCTTTTCCTTCTTCTTGTCAGTAACCACCAGATCAGAGATTATATTTGGTTTATTGCTTCTCTTCAGCAATCAGAAAGGTACAAGTAAATTTTTTTGATGGAAGAGTTAGAAAGTAGTCTCTTCTCACAACCTCACATCATCTACAAATTGAAGGGCATCATTCTCCCAGAGTTATTAATTCTAAAAGGTATGTGTCAGCATGTACATAGGGACACATCAAACCTCAGAAATGCATTTGTTTATTCATTCATACTGGTATTTGAATGCATTTGAACAGACTAAGCTGAGCTTTATCTTTGTTTTGAATAGTAAACTCTTTATTTACAGATGAGTTAAGTAAATGATAACTTATGCCAATAAGGAACATAAAGGAGTTTTACATTTCCATAAGCAATTTAGATATACTCATTTACATTTAACCATACTTATCTTTTATTATAGTAGATTAGATTTCCTAAAGATAATTTAATCAACTATATTATCAAATGAACTTGATATTGAATTATAAATTTTGATTGTGCTCTATTTTGATTAGTCTGAATTAATGAGGATTTGTATATTTCAATTCTGAATGTCTAACAGTCCAGAAAATTTTCAATGTAAACATCAATTCAAATTTTTTCTTAAGTGCCTGTTCTGAGCCAAGAATTATTTTTGACATTTTCTCATACTTATTCTGAAGACCCAAATCTAATTATTTTTTTAAAGATATAATTCTAATAATCAAGTCCATCCTGTACTTTGACAAAATAATTCATTCAACCGGTATAAAAAGAGTTATATATTTTAGGTATCTAAAATAATGAAGCTCTCTTAGAAGTTATAAGAAGAGTTTCAGAAAATATAAAGGATCTGAAATATTAACTCATAAATTTATTTTACAAAACTTTAGGAAAAAACTTCTAAGAAAAATGTTGACAAGCAAATGAAATGGAATCTCTCCTTAGTATGACAAACTTTGAGTTGGCAAACCACAACCTATGGACAAATCTGACCAATCACTTATTTTTGTACAAGCTGTAAACCGGGACTGTTTTACACATTTTTAAATGGTAAAAAAAAAAAAAAATACAAAGAGTAATAATTCATGGCATATGGAAATTATATAAAATTCAAATTTCAGTGTTCATAAAATGTTATTGGAACACAGCCATGCTCACTCATTTATGTTTTGTCTATGACTGCTTTTGTTCCGCAATGGCAGTTAAAGCTACATGGCCAACAAAACCCAAAGTGTTTATTATGTGACTCTTTACAGAAAAGTTTGCTGATTCCTGCCATAGAATATAAGGAGAAAGAAATTTCGACTATTATATAATCCTATCTCTAGGTTTATTAAGTTACGTGTGACAGCAGGTATAAATCAAGCCCGCATGATTCTAATATAACATATTCTTTAATCGTTTCTGACCTTTCAAAGTTAGTGAACATACTCTATGACACTGAGGCAGGAAAATAAATACCTACACAATATACTCTTTAAAATTAAATGTTTGAGAAAATGCTGTAGGAATATATGTTTGTTGATATATATTTTCTTTATTATAAATATAAGAAATAAAAAAGCAGCATATATAATCGATGCCTCAAGGAAAAGAAAAATTAAATTGTAGTTTTAAGATGATCACAGGCAAAATTCTTCATGCTTTCTAAAATAAAATATACAAAAATTCAGATACTCTGAAATTCTTCTCACTCTTGTCTTTTAAATGATAAATGAAAGCTATTTTTCTGTATCTTCATACTCATTAATCTCCTTTATGCATTTATATTCTACTTCATATAGTTGTCATAAATTTGCTCTTTATTATGCTCTTATAACTTCTAAAAAGGGAGGTGGGATGCTGCTCTTTTTATTCTATAGAAGTGACTTCTACATTTGTGTTTATCTTGTTCTTTTTTAGTCTAAGTACTGTCTACCCACTTCCATATTCCCTGGTGAATGTCTCTCCTCTCATTTAGATTTCCTCCTTCGGAGACTTTATTCGTTCCTTATACCCCTCCCCAACGCCATTCCCCCACCACACAATTTCATTTTCTCTTGTGAATTTCCTTCTCCGTGACTCAGTCCAATTTCCCTTTTTTCCTTTTAGCTCTACATCGCACCAGCACCTGCCCATCTAATCTCCAGTTTCCACCCTCAGATCCAGGATCCTATCCAAATGCAAATTCTTCTCCCACACCCAAATACACCTGCCAACTACTCAGCACCACTTCACACAATCAGTACGCCTCTCTCTTGTCCCTGCTCCAATTAAGTCACCGTCACTTCTGTGAGCATATGGCTTCTACACTGTGCCCTATTCCCTGCATCCGGGAAGATGTGTCCTGCCAAGGACACGTGAGCAAACCAGGAAAGGCTCACACATTAGCACTTCTACTACATTTCATTTCATGTGAAACTGCAATGTTTTAGAGGGCATATTAAAATGAATTATTTGGCTTATTATTAGATTTCAACTTGCTCTAGAGCAGACAAACAAACCTCTACAAGGAAACCAGATTAGTAATTGAGGATGGAAGGAAAAAAAGAAAAGAAAAAGAATACATACACAAACATCTGTGCTTATTAATGCACATATTTATATTCTATGTAGTCACAAGATATGTTTGGATATGAAAGGCATCCTTTATTAATTACCTAAATCTCATTATTCCTAGGTATATCCATCCATCAGGCCTCACCCAAATCAATTAAAACTGTGGTCAGTATGGACTTCAAATGGTATCAGTATTATTCCATGCACATGTGATTACCATTTTATACTTATCAAGATTATTTCATAAAAATGGTCTCATTTAGTTATGCACTACAGGACCTGCCTTGTTCAGTACTTGTAGTCCATTTGGAGTTTTTAACAAAATACACTTTAAAGTCAGAGATGGGTGGTACATGCAGGATCTTAAACAAATTCACCATCCTTGAAAAGCTTGTCAGCATTAGACGAAAAAGAGATGTGACATCTGAGCCAAACTTAAGGATATTAGTCATCTCAAACAGTTATAGAGGCTAAACACTATTCAAAAATTAAATCGAAGTAGACCTAAATGTAAGACCCAAACTATAAAATTGTAAAACTGAGGAAAAAAAAACAATAGGAAAACTTGGATGACATTGGATTTGGCAATGACTTTTTGGATATGACAGCAAAAGCACAGGCAACAAAACTTAAAATAGATAAACCAGACTACATCAAAATTTGAAACTTCTGTGGAAGGACACAATCAACAGAGTGAAAAGGCAACCTATGGAATGGGAGAAAATATTTGTAAGACATATGTCTGATAAGAGGTTAATATCTAGAATCTATAAATAACTTCTACAATTCAACAATAACATCAAAACCAATTAAAAATGGACAAAGAACTTTTCTCAATCAACTCATCTTTGACAAAGCCTCCAAGAACAGCCACTGGGGAGAAGAGAACCTATTCAGTAAATGGTGCTGGGAAAACTGGCTGACCACATACAAAAGAATGAAACAGGACCCCTACCTATCAACATACACAAAAATCAACTCCAAATGGATCAAAGACCTAAATGTAAAACCTCAAACATTAAGAATCTTAGAAAACACGGACGACACCCTTATGGAAATCGGAATAGGCAACCAATTCCTGATCAAAACCCCAAAAGAGATGCCATAAGAGATAAGACTGACAAGTGGGACCTCAGCAAACTATAAAGCTTCTGCAAGCAAAAGAAATCATCAAGAAAGCGGACAGACAGCCCACGGAATTGGAAAAAATATTGCGACCCAGCAATCCCCCTTCTGGGACTATACCCAGAGGAACTTAAATCATTCTACAAACGTGGGCAGTGAATTTGCCTAAGATCCTGCATGCTCCATTCATCTCTGACTTTAAAGTGTATTTTGTTAAAAAAACACCAAAGGGGCCACAAGTAGTGAATGAGGCAGGTCATGTGGTGTGTAACTAAATCTTTATGAAAGAATCTTGAAAAGCATAAGATGATAATCACATGTGCATGGAATAATATCTGACAAAGGCCTAACATCAGGATCTGTAAGGAACACAAATGAGCCGAAAGGGAAAAAACAAACAGCCCCATTAAAAAGTGGGCAAAAGACATGAAAAGATACTTCTCAAAAGAAAATATACAGGCAGCCAACAGACACATGAAAAAAAAATGCTCCACTTCACTAATCATCAGAAAAATGCAAATCAAAACTACAATGAGATAACACTTAACTCCAACAAGAAAGACCATCAGTACTAAAGCAAAAAACAACAGATGCTGGCAAGGATGCAGAAAAAAAGGGGACGCTTCTACACTGTTAATGGGAATGCATACTAGTTCAATCTTTATGGAAAACAGTGTGGTGATTTCTAAAAGAACTAGAAATTGACTTTCCATAGGACCCAGCACTCCCCTTTCTGGGAAAATACCCGGAGGAACATAAATTACTCTACAAAAAAGATACCTGCATGCGCATGTTTATTGTAGCACTATTTACGATAGCAAAAAATGAAGCCAACTGTGCTGCCCATCAAAACTGGACTGTATACAAAAAAAATGTGGTACATATACACGATAGAATGTTACGCAGCCATAAAGAAGAACAAAATTATGGACTTTGCAGCAACTTGGATGGATTTAAAATCTATAATACTCAATAATCTATCACAGAAACAAAGAACTGAGTACCACATGATCGCACTCATAAGCAGACCCTGAACATTTACATAATACCAAAAGAAAGGGATTGGCAGGAAACTGCCAGGGGCGGGGCAGGTGCACATAACATTCACATCAATAAGGGTACCTGATCTCAAGCCAGGCAAAGGGGGGGACCAAAGGGAAGCTAGAACTTTACCTGTACAATGACCACTTGTATACCTAATCCTGAACTGTACCCCACATCTTTAAAATAAAAATTTTTTAAATGAACAAAGAACTTCAATTGACGTATCTCCAAAGATACAAATAGCCAACAAACGTGTGAAAAGAAACTCAGTATCACTAATTATTAGGGAAATGCACATCAAAACAGTATCACCTCACATCCATTAGGGTGGCTACTATCAACAACAGCAACAACAACAACAGAACATAACAAGTATTGGCAAGAATGTGGATAAATTGGAACTTTTGGGCATTGTTGGTGAAAATGTAAAATAATGCCATTATGGAAAAGAGTAAGATGGTGCCTCAAAAAATTAAAAATGGGATTACCATATGATACAGCAATTCCACTTCTGGATATATACCAAATAGAATTGAAAGCAAGATCTTAAAGAGATATTTGTACACTCATGTTCACAGCAGAACAATTCCAAGAGTCCGTTAATGAATGAATGGATAAACAAATGTGATAATCACAAAAGGGGATATTATTCAGCTTTAAAAAGGAATGAAATTCTGACACATGCTACAACATGAATGAACCTTGAGGACGTTATGCTAAATAAAATAAGCCAGTCACAGAATGATAAATACTGTATAATTCCACTTATGTGTGATATCTGGGTTAGTCAAACCCGTAGAAATAGAAAGCAGGATAATAGTTGCCAGAGACTGAGTGAAGAAGGAAGTGGGGAGTCATTGTTTCTGTTTTGCAGGATGAAAAGATGCTGGAATTGGGTTGCACAATAATGTGAATAAACTTATCACTGCTGAACCGTACATTTAAAAATGGTTAAGAGGATAAATTTTATGTTATATGTATTTTGCCACAATTTTTTTTTTTTTTTTTTTTTTGAGATTGAGTCTCAAACTGTCACCCAGACTGGAGTGCAGTGCCCGCTTCCGGCCACCGCAACCTCGACCTGCTGGGCTCCGGTGATCCTTCCGCCTCAGCCTTCCAAGTAGCCGGAATTACAGGCATGTGCTACGATGCCCGGCTGATTTTTTGATTTATTGTAGAGATGAGGTCTCGCTGCCCAGGCGGGTCTCGAACCCGCGGGCTCAGGCAATCCACTCACCTCAGCCTCCCAAGGCGCGGGATTACAGGCTGAGCCACCGAGCCCGGCTGCCACAATTTTTAAAAAGCTTATGGCCCTCTCATTTTATAATATATTTTATGTTCCTCTCCCATATAACCCCTATCTTATCATACTAACCCCCATGTCTTTATAATAAATGGAAAGCAATTTTCAGGGAAGACAGCAGAGTGCACTTTGGCATTTGCCTGTGATGAGCTTATCTAGTGATTTCTTAGACTCTTGTCGTGATGAGGTTTGCAGCAAGGTGCCGTTTTGATTGCTCAGAGCCATAAATAGAGTCCCTAAATACCATGATTACAAAAATCCTGCATGAGCATATTTGAGGAAGGTGTAGGGCCCAGTTTTAATTATATCTTTATCTCAAAGGAAAACTGTGAAGCATTCACAAGTTCAATTCAGAATGCAGGCTGACATCTGGTAAAGTATTACCATCCCCAAAAGCACTCCACATCAGCTGAAAAGACTCAGAATCAAAAGGAAAAGTGAGTGAACACCATGTCCACTGCAAGACCCTTGCTCATAGCACTGAGAGTTCTATACAAACCCCCAATTCTGTCTGCTGATATACCACCCTACTCCATTCCATTTTAGTCCCTCCAACAAAAATTGCACTGTGGTACTACCTGAGCAAATGGTACTGAATCTAAAGTCAACTAGTTTCTGACAAAGCCAGGACTGAAACCCAGGTCTCTTGACTTAGGAAGCCTGAGTGACATCACTCTGGAGGGCCTTATATTTATTCCTTTAAATTGCAGTTCCATGAAAAGATATGCAGTAGACTACCTGCCACTAGAGGTTATGCGAGGAAATATGATATAAATTGTCCTCAGAGGAAAGCCTTGGCAGACATAAGAATAGAGACCTGATGTCTTGGATAAGGAAACAGTGTAAAATCAACACCCACTTTGAGGAACTAGGTTCTGACCCTGAGAAGTATACCAGCAGCTGCAATAAGCATGCTAAAAACTGAACCCATGTATGGAGAAACTCCAGAGAGTCACTAGAGCTTCAAATACATATGGGACAAAGAGAAAAAAAAAACAGTGTTCTAAAGCTCCTCGGCCTAACATTTCTACTCTGGAATATACAAATCATCCTGGCATTTGGAGGAGAGTTGATGCTGATTTTTTGTTTGGATTTGTGAGAGGTTTTCGTTGTTTTTGTTTTTGTTTTGGCCCAGACCAAAAACTAGAGTTGAATGATGATATTGAAACCGAGAAACTTGGGATGGTATCTTGAATATACATGAAGCCTTAGCACATATCATTTAGCTTGAGCTACCTGCAACCTACTGAACAAGAGAGCCAAAGTATGTATTGGGCATTGTGGCAAATGGAAAATTTTTGTCAAACACATTGTTAAGAAATGGCCAAGGAGAGCTGTGAGAAATCCTGCCCCAGATCAAGCATCTGTGCTGCATTTTAATCAAACCACACAGAGCAGGCATTTGTGATGCATTTTAATCAAATCACACAGTAGCTGGGGGAGGGGTTGCTCCCTTGCCCTTGGATCCTCATGGGATCAAGAGAAACTTGAACTTTGACTTGGATACTGGTAGGATAAGTTTGTCCTGGGTTCTCAAAGGACTTTTAGGACTTCTCCAACTTCTCCTCTTAGTAATCTCCCGTCCTGCAGTAGAAGGAAGAGAGCAAATCCAAATGCTTGACCAAGTGTTAATACTTTCTCTACCCATCTAAATAATAGATTCTCAATTCTGGCTGCACATTAAGACATTTTAGGGAATTTTGAAAAAATATTGATAGAACCAGAAAGCAAGATAGTGGCAACAGAGGCATCATTTTTTAATCTCCCTGAATCCCTTCACCCCACCACCCAAAGAAAGAAAACCAGAAGAAACATCTTTAGCAAACAAAGTGACAAGATGTCTCAAATAATTCAAAGTATGAGTAGATAAGAACAGACCACTGATGACAACAATATCTACATTGTATGAGCAACTGTGCAAAAGAAAGCAAAGAAAAGGCAAAGGGAATTTAGATAGCCTTGAGAATTTGGAAAACAAGAAATTGCTAAGAAGCATTTATTCCTAAAAGAAAGGTTCAACTCAGAGTCTAAACTTGGCAGGCCAATCTGATACAGCAGCCAAAATCGGGAGGGACTCTAACAAGCTTGAATTATAGCATGAGGACAAGGGGACCGCAGAAAGGTTAGATGGAGTGGAAAATGCCATTCTTTGAAAAGATCAGTCGGTCACCTGTGGCAGATTGATTACACAGGGCTACTTATATCATACAAGAGGCAGCACTTTGTTCTCACTGGACTAGACACTCACTTGAAATAAAAATTTGTCTTTCCTACCCGAAAAACTTCTGCAAAAATCACCATCCACTGATCACCTTAATCACTTTTGTGCTAGTCTATATAGAATTACTTCTTACTAGGAAACTCAGCTCAAAGAAAATGAAGTGAGGCTGTTAGCTCGTGCTCATAGAATTCACCATTTTTACCGTGTTGTTCTCTACTCTTGTCCTCATATTGTTCTCTATGATGTTGAAATGATAGATTTATAGAAGAGGACTTTGAAAATTACAATGCCAACGAAAGGAAATACCTTTGTGAGGCTAGAGTACTATCTTCTAGGATGTGATGTACCCTTTAAATCAACAACAAATCATTAGTGCTATTTCTTCCACCACAGGGATTCATGATTCCAAGAATCAAGAAGTGGCTTCCGAAAGACTGGCTTCTCTTAATGTTACCTCTAGATCATTCCCATTCCCATGACTTTCTGTTATGCAGGTCCACCAGCCTTAGTTTACAAGGGATAAATGCTTTCGACAGTGGATACAGCAATGGTAGTGGAGCCTACCACTTGAACACTAGGGCTCCATATGCCAGAGTATCAACAGACAAAGAAGGAATTAGTGTATTGGCAGGAGTGATTTGCACTATCAAGGAGAAAGTGGGTTGCTACTACCCAGTGTGGGTAAATAGGAGTATATGAAATGTAGGAGTACCTTCTGGTACTTCCATGTCCTGTGATCAAAGTCAGTGTGAAACTAAAACCAATACGGCAGAACTGCTCATGGCCCAGACCCTTTAGAAATGAAGTTTGGATCAAACCACCAGACAGGGAAATATGACTAGCTAATGTGTTTGCTGAGGGCAAAGGGAATACAGAATGGATATTGTAAGAAGATAATTTTAGATACCAGTTACAAACATATATCAGCTGCAGAAAAAAGGACTATAATGGTTATTAGTATCTCAGACTTATTTTGCCATGAATATATTTGTGTAAATATTAGCCAATTAAAAAAAACTTTTTTCTCATTCTCCTACCATCTAATATTTAATATCTTAATACTCATTACTCTTATAGTTCATCATTTAAACTCAAGATATCAAGTGGGGGGGATGTGATTTGACTAGATTTTGCATCATATTTTTAAAAGAGAGTTGGTATATTTTTAGTTGTATGAGGAATACTTGCATTATGTTAGACAAAGGTAAGATCATGCTATTGTCTCTATTTGGAAGTAAAGTTTGAATGAAAGGGTCATGTTTGGATGCCAAATTGACAATATTCATTCTCTTCTTCCTTACTAGTAGAATGCCTCATTTTTAGTTTGGTACATAGTTATTCAGAGAGCAGATTATTTTTCTCAATTTCCCTTGTAAATACATATGACCAAGTGACTATGTTCTACCCATATTGAAAGTACCATGTTTATCTTCTAAAAAGTATTGTATTGGTCAGGCTGCTATAACAAAATACCATAGACAGGGTGGCTTAAACAATAGAAATTTATTCTGAAAAGTAAAAGATCAAAGTTCCAGCAAGGTGGTTTCATTCTGAGGTCTTTTCTCTTGGCCTACAGTCAACCGCCATTTCACTATGAATTCACATGGCCTCTTCTTTGTGTACGTGAGGGGATAGAGAGTGAAAGACAGCAAGCTTCCTGGCATTTCTATTACATGGGTGCTAATCACAGCATGAAGATTCCACCCTCATGACCTTCTCTAACTCTGCTTCCCAAATTCCCCATCTCCAAATACCATTACAATGAAGGCTAACACTTCAACACATGAATTCCGGAGGGAAACAACTCAGTACATAGTGAGGATCCTTAAAGGAAGAGGCATTCCCGCCTTCAGCCCCTTCTTCCAGGTAGCTGGGAAGCAGACACAACAGCTGGAATTCCTGTGGCCATAAACCACCTACTGAAGATGTAGAACAGCCAGATAGAAGGGGTCTGGATCCCCAAGAACTCCGTAAAGTCAAGGATCTCCAATCTCCATCCTTTAGGATGAAAATGAAATAAACTTTCCTCTTATTTAAGCCACCAGTTTCCTCAGATGTTGTTATTCACAGATGAACCCAACCCTAATTGGTACAGTGAATAACACACTAGCAGTCTTTTAGATTAATTTAACTCATATCATTCTTGCGGTAGATATTATTATCAACCAGGTATCAAGTCCTTTGCTAGCTGCTGGGGTACAGTGGTGAACAATACATGTGTTAATAAAGTCCAAGGTCCAGGGCTCAAAATACACAGAATACAATAATTATAATCATGAGGGTCTAAAGAAAAGGAAAATAAGAAAGTATTGGACATTTAATTAGATCATTTAATTCTATATCTAGCTGAGGTTAGGGTCATAAAGAAAAAGAAGCATTGACAGGGAATGTGATGTGATGAGTGTCTTCCTCTCCAGGGGACAGACCCTCAGAAGGCCATACCTGAGCACCCTGGGACCAAAGAGATTTAATGGTGGGTCACTGGAAATGTGACAAGATGGAGGAAATTAAAATTACTAGAACTCCTCCAGAGTTGAAAGGCATTACCTGATAAGCTTCTTGGATGGGTACCAGGGTTGAAATTCCCAAAGGGAACACTTAGAAACCTAAAGTACTATGTAAAAATGGTGGCTCTGGTTAGTGGCAGGATTCTTATTTTGCTGAACAGCTTTTTTTGCCTGAGGCCTGAGTGGAACAGTACTCGGCAGTAGAGGAGAGGTTTATGGGGTCCCTGATGGCTCCCCTTTCTCTGTTCCCATGCAGCACAGTAAGACTGTGCTAAATAAATATTGTATGACTACACACACACACACACACACACACACACACACACACACACACACACTTAAAAGTACCCTAATTTATTGGTCTGGTTTGGGTATGAGCATATCTCAGTCCGACTTTGAAGAAAAGGAACAGGAAAAGAGAAAAGACATGAAGAAGAGAATGAGAAGCCTCAATATTTTCAAGAACTTATAGTATCACCAAATTATGAAATCAAACAGTTACCTGTCAGTGGAGTTTTCAAAGAACAATTAAAAATCTCCCTGATTAGTATTTGTATGGGAACACTTATGGAACTAACTTTGGAGATAACTTATAAATAAATGTATGTCTGAATGACTAAACAGCGGGAAGACATTCCAAAGCTAATTAGGAAAATGTGTTGTAAAGTTCAGAAAATTATTCCATTAATAGAAAAGAAAATTTAAAAAGAGCTTTTAGCAAAGGGTAAACTGTAGTTAGTTTGTGTATACAGAAGGATACACAAAACATATGCCAAGCAACTTATACTGTTTCACAATTACTTGATATAAAGAAATTAAGTTCTTCTAGCTATATGACCTTGAACAATTGACTTAATCACTGTATGCCTCCATCTCACCAGTTAAATAAAAACACTTGAAATGCATGATTTCTGGGTCAACTTTGGCCGGAAAAAAAGAAATTCATGGAGCTATGATTGTTTCACCAGGTGAGGGTCAATTTTAAATATACTATCATACTCCTTTTTTCTCTTTGTGTTGTCTAGGCTCTTTCCTATGTGGGTCATTTCAGCAAGAAATAGAAACTTATTGTCCTCCAGATAGAGAATCTTTTCTTCTTCCACACATCCAAGACACTCCAGTAATTCTGTCCCAGGGTCAGGGCTCCTGTCCAGACTTGCTCCTGCACCTAGGGACCCATCTCAGCCTCGCACACTCAGAAACCTAGGGTCATCCTTCACTTCCTCCCCCTCTTGGTCACCTAGCCAAGCAGAAAACTCTGTAAATACTTTGAAAATAGCTCTTTATATCAGTGGTCATTTCTAAGTACAAAACATGATTATTACCAAAGAAAAAATTATAAACAACTTTGGGGAAATTTTTATTTGCCTTGTAAGAGAGCCAGACCTTCCAAAGAAGTGGCTTCTTGAATAGAGAAAATGAACAATATCTACAGCTCAATTCTTACATGGTATTCTATAATTCTACATGCATAATGCTTGTGTGAATTTTAATAAAATTTACTTTGGGTGCAAAACTTCTAAACTATAACATACAACACGTGGTACTATTTATTAGCCAAAATGGTGGGTATGCTTAGTCTAAGGGCAAGATTTACCTTTATTGTCATCTTTTACTTGAGCAATTATAATTGTTTTCTGACTGGTTTAGCAACATCCATTCTGGTCCCTTCCCATCTGTTCTCTATTCTTTAGGCAGAATAAATTATATTAAATTGTGCATCAGATTATATCATGGCTGGAGTTCCCTCAGCCTGGAACACTCTGCCCCCATCGCATCTCCTGCTTAAGTCCTATTTATTCTTCAGATTGTAGCTTAGTCATTCCTCCCTTGACCACCACTCCCTCACCTCCTTCCTCCCCACCGTACACATACTTGATTAGATACCCTTTTCTGAGCTCCAATCACATCATCTTACTTAGCTCTTTTGTAGCTCATACTTTACTTGAATTTGAAATGTTTACTTTCCTGTCTTTCTCAGTAAACTGTGAATTCCATGGAGGCAAGGACTGGGCCCATCTTATCCATCACCGTATTCCCATTAACAATCAGAGTGTTCAGCCCACAGCGAGCATTCGAAAAACATTTTTGAGTGCCCATAACTCAGACTCCCTTCTGGAAGGGACCCCATCATTCTCTCTGGTAGAGGTGTTGATGCTGGAAGTGAAGAAACGAGGAATGATGCTTAAAAGCTGTCCCCACATTTTTCCAACAGCCCTCCATTCTTTCCACTTCTGGAATGTCCAAGCATTCTTCTGTTTCTTATCTCATAAGGCAGAGCCAATGGGACTTCTGGATGTCCCAGTGCAAGAGCATCAATATTAAGATACTGATTGATTTTTCCTTGACAAAGGCTTCTCTTCCTTTACCACCCACACCATAATTTTACTCACTTCCCCAGGCTGCATTCTCTTTGTGACAGAATGTCTCCATTCTCTTGTACTGGTTTCAGTGCCCAGCTATAAAACATTCAGGGGCAGCTAAACATGGTCACGAGAGCTTGGATTTCAGTTAAGGATTGTCTCTCATTTCATATGTGTGATTTTGCTGTTTCCTTTTTTTCATTATTAATAGAGTCATTTCTACTCATCAATATTTCAGAGATTTCATTTACCTAGTGATTGAAGACAGAGATGAGGAAGGGGGCCTTCTCATAGGTCAATTATACATCCCTCACAGAAAGCAGCTTTTGTATTCATGGCTCAACTGTAGACCCCAGAGCTGTGATGCGTGGACAAAATTAAGAGACAACAGGTTATAAAGTTGAAACTGCATGTCACTGGAAATATACAATTCATTTCTACTATCCTGGTGTTGACCATCTGATATAGGTTGGCTAAAAATTTAGGTAGAAATTTGCAGATCTACTTTTCACAAATATTGAGGAATCAGTAATCCACACAATACTAAAAGAAACCAGATTTAAAAATACTTCCATATTATATGTATTCCCTAATATTCCTTTAAGCAGATTTTGCCTCTTTATGAACTATATTTCACACTTTTTTCACCAATGAAATATGGAATTTTTAAATGTTCTTACCTTCCCATTCCCTACTACTCAGAATCAAGATCTCAGAATGCCCAGTAGGGCCCAGTTCATATGTACCCTTCCATTAGGACCCCTTGGTCACCATAGACAGAGTAGTACGCCTTCTGCTCTATGGCTGCTTACTATTTGTGCCTTTACAGGGCCTTATTAGGGACTGGCTTGTACAAAATTGCTTGTGTATGTAACTGGACTGCAAGTCCTCAGAGGACAGCCACAATTTCTTAGTTATCTTTGTGTCCATATCCACAGTACCTGGCACATAGTGAGCACTTAATAAATGTCAATTTTGTTGAGTTTGATGAAAACCCTTTGGATTTGTGGTCAAAGAGCTCTTAGTATTCAGAATTTATTCTGAACACAGGTTTCTCCTTCTTAATGCTTTTTCTTTTTTTCTTTTTTGTTTTAGATTCAGGGGTACACATGCGTATTAATTACATGGACATATTGTGTGATGGTAGAGATTAGGTCTCAGGTGGCCCATTCCCCAGATGGTGAACATTGTGCCCCACAGGTAGTTTCTGAACCTTAACTCCTCTCCCACCCCATTGTGTCCCCAGTGTCTATTATCTCCATCTGTGGCCATATAACTTTCACATATGTATGAGAACATGTGGTGTTTGGTTTTTTATTTCTGAATCAGCTTAATTAGGATGATGATCTTCAGCCCCATCAGGTTGTTGTAAAGGTCAGGATTTCATTCTTTTTATGGCTACATAGTACTCCATGGTGTATATATACCACATTTTCATTATATACTGATCAGTTGATAGGCATTTAGGTTGATTCCACATCTTTGCAATTGTGAATTGTGCTGCAATGAACATTTGGGTGCAGAACTCAATTCCATTTACAATAGCTGCCAAAAAGCTAAAATATCTAGGAGTACAATTAACCAAGGAGGTGAAAGATCTCTACAAGGAGAACTACAAAATTCTGATAAAGAAATTGAGGAGGACACAAACAAATGGAGAAATAGCCCATGTTCATGGATTGGAAGAATCCACATTATTAAAATGACCATATTACCAAAAGTAATCTACAGATTCAGTGCAATCCCCATCAAACTACTAATGTCATTTTTTACAGAATTAGAAAAAACAATCTTAAAATTCATATGGAACCATAAAAGAGCCAGAATAGTCAAAGCAATCTTAAGCAAAAAGAACAAAGCTGGAGACATGACATTACCTGACTTCAAATTATGCTACAAGGCTGTAGTAACCAAAATAGCATGGTACTGGTACAAGAACTGACATGTGGACCAATCAAAAGGAATAGAGAATACAGAAATAAACCCAAATATCTACAACCAACTGGTCTTTGACAAAGCAGACAAAAACATACACTGGGAAAAAGCCACCCTATTCAAAAATTGGTGCTTAGAAAATTGGATAACTATATACAGAAAAATGAAATGTGATCTTTATTTCTCCCCATATACAAAAATTAACTCAAGATGGATTAGAGACTTAAATGTCAGAATTAAAACCATAAAAATTCTGGAAGAAAACCTAGAAAAAATTCTGCTTCTTAATTCTTTATGATTTACCTATTAACCTGCCTTTCCCTGACACCTGAGTTTATAGTGGGCTACATCTTTATTGTTGAACATGAGATTATTGGCCGGGCTCAGTGGCTCAGCCTGTAATCCCAGCCCTTTTGGAGCCTGAGGTGAGTGGATTGCCTGAGCCTGCAGGTTTGAGACCAGCCTGGGCAACTTGGCGAGACTTTGTCTCTACAATAAATAAATAAATAAATAAATAAGTAAATAAATAAGTAAATAAATAAATAAATAAATAAATAAAATAGCTGGGCAGGATAGCACACCTGTAGTTCCACTATTTGGAAGGTTGAGGCAGAAGGATTGCCGGAGCCCAGCAGGTCGCCACTGCACTCCAGCCTGGGTGATGGAGTGAGATTCCAACTAAAAAAAAAAACCAAAAAATAAAAAAACATGAGATTATCAGGATTTTAATAAAAATTATTAAAGGCATATTAGCATCTAATGGAATTTTTCTTAATGATATAATGGGGGGACAAATATAAAAGGGAAATCTTTGTGGAGAACAGTGCTCAACTACTGTCAATTACAAATATTCACAGATTTACCATTTGGAAGGCTCTATGAAGCTCTCCCCATAATGGAATGAGTAGCCTAAAAATTTTAATGAGAATATGGTACTCTGAAAACTAGGATTCTGATCTCAAGTCTATCTGAAAAGACCAAGAACTAGCTATCTGAAAGACCAAAAGGACTTTATTCAATGAAGTAAATAATTCACTGTTCGCCACCCACTACCGGAGGGTAATAAACATCCAGACCTTGGAGCATTCTGAAGGACAAGGTCTGAATATTTTAAAAAGATCAATGTCAAAACAAAATAAAGAGTAGGGGAATGTTTTAGATTAAAAGAGAATAAGAAGCCATAATCAAATGAAAGCATGAATCAAAACCAAATGATTCTAAAAACATTTCAGAAATGGGAAAATTTGAAAAGGACCACATTTTAAGTACTTTTGCAGAATTGTTGTTGATTTTGTGCACATGCAAGTTGTATTGGGAAAACAGTGCCTTTATTTTTAAGAAATATCTGCTGAAGTAGTTAGACGGAAGTGTTGTTGGCAATTTATTTCAATTTTTAAATTTTTATTTATTTAATTTTTTTATTTTAAAGATGTTGGGTACAATTCAGGGTTACATATACAAATGTTCATTATGCAGTTTTAAAAAATAATATTTAAGAAAATAAAGACAGAGAGAGAGATTAAGCAAATGTGACAAAATGTTAGAAGCTGTCGTATCTAGGTGGTAGGTATAGGTGTTTGTTTTACAATTTTTAAAATTTCTATAAGCATGAAATTTTTATTATTTGTTAAATATAATACATAATTATAATTTATAAATTTTAAAAAGAATAACCCTATTTATTAAACTTTAATTGCATTAATCAGCAAATTGCTTTTGGTGAGGAGTTGGGGCAGAATCAAGATTGTAATGGAATAAGGAATACAAAGAAGTTGAGTGATAGGATATGGGAAGATCTTTGGCTGCAAATTGTAAGGTGAGAGTAAATGAGTGGGTTTTGGCAAGGGGAGGTAAGGACATGAAACACAGGAGATAGTTGAGCCATTTCAATATTGATGAGAGGAAAATAAAGAAAGAGTAATTAAATATACAGGAGGGGAGATACTTCATGGAGTTCTGAAACATTTATTAATCACTTTGCCAGAAGAAGGGAGCAAAAGTTTAGAACTAAAAATATGAATTTGTTCAAAACAAGATAACCTTCCTAAGGAAGAATAAATTGTTTCATAATGCACAACCCTCTCTAAGGATATTTTGCAAAAGAAGAATAGCTGATAAGATATAATATACTCCAAGGGTTCATTTGAACTATAGCCAGTTGACATTTACCATGTTGCCCAAGGTGGTGATTGAAAATATATACTCAATCACAAATATGTGCTGAATAAAACTGAAATCAGAACATTAGCTTTTCTTGAGTGTGGAATATAGCATACAGCAAAAAATTCATAATATCCATACAATTTACAGGAGAGTCACTGGGCATATTTAAATGTTTAGAGTTAGAAGCTTATCTCAAATGAATACTTAAAAGTATATATGTTAAATACATTCACATTTAAAAGGATCAAATAGATGTTATAAAACCACTTTGGGTCTGGTTCCTGACAATATTACTAGCAATTACTTTTTCTCTGAAGAACAAATGTTGGCCATTTGTATGTCTTTTTTTGAGAAACGTCTATTCAGTTCCTTGTCCATTTTTTGATTGGGTGGTTTTCTTGCTAGTGAGTTATTTGAGTTTCTCACATATTTGGGATGTTAATTTCTTATCAGATGTTTGGCTTGCAAGGAAATTCTCCCAAGTCCTATGAAGGAGAGTGTTATAATTACTAGGAGAATATTAAGAAGACTCTAGCTCTCTGTCTTACACATTTTCTATTAGTTTATGACTCACGGGAGCAGTTTCTTAAGCCCACTATCAGTAAGAACTGTGCATTTCCTGATTTCAGTATATATTTTATGGCCCCTGGATATCATACCCTTCATTTTTTTCATTGGCTGCCCATAGGCATACAGACAAATATGTGGTCAACTTCTCTCAAATAGACTGGAGCTTATTATGCATTGTGTATTGACCTCACGCCTACATTTCTCTTACCTCTACTAGTCTCATTTTCCTTTCATTGTCTTTACTTCTCCACTCATTTTTTATTTTATATTGTGTGTATTTATGTAAGCCAAATTAAAATATTTCTGGAACAAAGCCATTGTATAAAAATAATTATAATATGATGTGATGCCAATTTTTATTCTGACAGAAAAAAAACCTGCAGGCATTTATTCATCAAATGTTGAAAGCAGAGGTCCCGAATAGTAAAATCATAGATAATTTTTTTTTAATAGACAGTGGCACAATCACATCTCACTGCATCCTTGACTCCTGGGTTCAAGGGATTCTCCTGCCTCAGCCTCCCAACTACCTAGGACTAGAGGCGCATGCCTCCAAGTCTGGCTAATTTTTAAATGTATTTTAGAGACAGGGTCTCGCTATGTTGTTCAGGCTAATCTCAAATTCCTGGGCCCAAGTGGACTTCCCACCTCAGCCTCCCAAAGTGCTAGAATTATAGTTGTAAGCCTCCATGTCCAGTGATGATAGGTAATCTTAACTTTCTTCTTATATTCTTTTTCCTTTTCTACAGTGAGAAAGACATTGCTTTTATAATTTTAAAAGTCAACTTAGCTTAATGAGGAATTTAGATGATTCATTATAATAATATTTAAATAGGATTTGCAAAGTCATTCTATGTTCTCAGAAAACAAATATTATTATAAAAAATTAAAACAGCAGCAGTCACATCTTGAAAAAATTGGAAGCAACCACACACTGTGAGAAAATTGCAGCACATAAAACACTTCATTGGTGCTGTATTTTTAAAGTAATTTCTTTAAAATTATTTAAGAAAAGCAAAGAGATTTGTGAAATGCTATACTTTGGGTCCTGATTTAGGAGGACCTCCACTGTAAAATGCTTTAATCTGTTTTGGGTTATTATGGCATTCCTGTGAGAAAACAGTATCATAACAAATTCTATAAATTTTGTATGCATGGGATTATAGGAATACTGTGTCACCTGTGTGCTAAATGGAATATTTTTATTTCATTCTTTTTTCTCTCCCTGCTTTCCATCTGTCTGGACAATATCTTACAGAGACACCTTGAAAATAGAGATACAAGGCCAATGTCTTATCACAGAATTGTCCACAGAGCCGTCACTGCAGCTGTCCCTGCAACTAGTTTCCTCCCAAAGAAGACTCAGGAAAGTTCAATAATCCTTAAAGTGTCAAACAATTATAAGTCTCCTTCTTTGAAATTAAATATTATTCTTTCCAAATGGCTTTGGTTTATGACTGTAAAACTTTCAAAATAAAATGCATATTATTTGTGTGTGTGTGTGTGTGCGTGTGTATGTATGCCTGTATTTTAAACTTATATAAATGGATCTTATGCTGTTTTGTGCTCTTTCACTTAACACAATAGTTTTAAACTCTAATCCATATGGCTTTGTGTACATCTAATCTGTTACTACTAACTCTGTGGTATGCAAGCATCAATTTCATCTACCTACTCTTCCTGATTGCCTCCAACTCTCTGCCACCACAAACATTACTATAAATGAGCAGCTTCATGATCCCATATGGATCTGGCGACAATTTATTTGTAAGGTATCTCAGAAGCAGAATTGCTATAATCTATTATATATTGTGTATTGTATAATACAATATAGTCTATTATATATTGTATTATATGTAATGACTCAGCAATTCCACTTCTGAGATATATTACAAATAAACTCTCACCCAGCTCCGTAAGAGTGTGTGTGCGTGTGCGTGTGTGTGTGCGTGTGCGTGTGTGTGTGTGTGTGTGTGTGTGTGTGTGTGTGTGTATTTGACTCAATACTTCTAGCTCCCTCTCAAGCATGGCTGCCAAGTCTAGCCTCCCACATTCCCACATGTAGTAGAAAACAGATGAGGGCTCCAATAGCCTTACCCAACTTTTTAATACCTTGCAAATCGAATAGCTAATTGCTGTTTTAATTAATAATTCTCTGATTACTAATGAATTAGAGCATCTCCTCATGTGCTTGTATCTCTTTGGAGTTCCTCTTCTATAAGTCATCTGCTTACATTCTTTCCTTTTCCTCCTAAGACTTTTGTCTTATTCTTGTTGATGTGAAGGAGTATCTTACATATGACACAAATCATTTCCTCATCAATTTTGGACATTGTAGAAAACATCGCCCTTCCATATTCTCTCATGTCACCTATGTCCATGTGTCCTTAGTTAAATATTCCCTTAATTTTTAAGAAACCCAAGCTTTGTCCATGTGTCCTTAATCTGTATGCCTTTAATTTTTAAGAAACCAAATTCATCAAACGTTTTGCTGAGTCACTTAGAATGAGAACATAGCTGGATGAACTTTGGAGACAGGTCATTTTAAAGAGAATATTGTTCACTGGCCTTATCTCCATGATGAAGCTTAAGGGGCTTGCCCAAGACTGCACAACTAGTCATGACCAACCTCCGTGCCTTATGGTCCACCAAAGAAAGGAAGAAGAGTTGGGCAGTAGTAGATAAATAACAATATCAAAGGAGAGCTAAGATTCCATTCTCTAAAAATATATTTGAGGTGAGACATTTCTGCTGATAACAAAGAGGTAGTTATTTGAGAGCAGTTAGAATTTATAACCATTTATTTTTATTTTTATTTTTGAGTCCAGGTCTCACTTGCCCCGGCTGGAGTGCAGTGGCATGCTCACTGCCACCGCAGCCTTGACCTGCTGGATCAGACATTCCTTCCGCCTCAGCCTTTCAAGTAGCTGGAACTACTGCGTGCCACCACACCTGACTAATTTTTTTAATTTATTGTAGAGATGAGGTCTCGCCAAGTTGCCCTGGCTGCTCTGGAACCTGTGGGCTCAGGCAATCCTCTCACCTCGGCCTCCCAAAGTGCTAGGGTTATAGGCATGAAATAGCTCTTATTCTCCTTCATCTTCTGATACTTTTTAAAATCCATATCTTTGTGCTTCAGATAATTCATTACTCCTTCCTCCCTCCTACCTTCTACCTTTTCAGTTTTCTTCTTCGAGTGTTCTAACCTGCAGAGATTATATACTATATACACGTATGTTAATATATGAGTGGGGACCTCCCCCCAAAAAAATGACTGGCAGGCCTCTTGTAGTACAGGCTTCCCCCACTAGGTAAGTGTTCTAGGAAGCCATTGGCATCAGTTTATGAGCTAGCATTGTTGTGAGAGTCTGTTAGGCATCAGAGAACATTTTTTTGAAGACTCTTTCAACTCGTTTGCCCATTTCATGATGGGTGATTTACCAGTTCACTTGACCACACCATGCTGAGTGTTCAGCAGTTTTAGACCAAAAAATGGCATGACCCCCTTGACCCACCCTCCCTGTTCACCAGCTCTTACCCCAAGTGACTTTTTGTTTGTTTCCATAGATGTGAAAAAAGTTCTCAAAGGGAAATGTTTTGTCGATAAGGAAGAGATGAAACAAAAAACAGCAGAAGCACTAAAAGGAATCAAAATCGATGAGGACAAAAACTATTTTGAGCAGTGGAAAAAGCATCTTGATAGGTGTATTGCATCAAAAAGAGAGTACTTAGAAGGTGACTGAAGTTTAAGTTGATAGGTGTATTGCATCAAAAAGAGAGTACTTAGAAGGTGACTGAAGTTGAAACATGTAAGAATAAATAGACAATTTTTTATAAATAAATTCTGGGTTCCTTTAGTCCCCCCTCATGTGTGTGTACACAATACTGCTTTTCACAGAGGTTGAACTAACTTGACTCAGTAAAGTAAATCTCCCTTCCTGCTCTAAATATATCTATACATAGCTTTCTAAGAATGAACTTTTGCTTTGATAAAGACATGTATTCCATATTTTACCTTTTGTCATCATTAAAAGCTCTAGAGGACATAAAGATGACGGAGAGAAAGGATTTCTATGTAAAAATGACTATTCAAGCAATTAACTACATAGCATCATTCTGGAGGTCCCGGTTAATGCAAAAAGAAAAAGAAAAGCCGGGCTCGGTGGCTCAGCCTGTAATCCCGCGCCTTTGGGAGGCTGAGGTGAGTGGATTGCCTGAGCCCGCGGGTTCGAGACCCGCCTGGGCAGTGAGACTTCATCTCAACAATAAATCAAAAAATCAGCCGGGCATGGTAGCACATGCCTGTAATTCCGGCTGAGGCGGAAGGATCGCCGGAGCCCAGCAGGTCGAGGCTGCGGTGGCCGGGAGCGGCCACTGCACTCCAGTCTGGGCGACAGAGTGAGACTCCAACTCAAAAAAAAAGAAATACAGAGATATGAACATCACAACCCTTCTCAAAGGAGAGACACACGTATATACATGCAGCATATGATACACGGCAAAAAGGTTTTGGAGGAGGACAAAAATCACAAAAAAACTTAGGTCATAAGATAAGGTTTCCAGAAGGTAAATATACCCTCTTCTCTACTCTTACAATCAACTCCCAACTCTTGCTATACACACTGAAAAATTAATGACAAGAAATGCAGATCTTTTTCATGGAAGAACAAAGGAAAAGTTGTTAAAGACAAATAAGGTTAGAGTAACCTTAGACACTCCCAAAAGTCAGTATTTTTTAAAAACAGACATTCCTCACCGTGAGCACACTAATTTCTAACAAAAAAAAAAAACTAAGCCAATATGAGCATTTATCTAATTAACACTGCTGCATTAGACAGGGTTCTCTAGAAAAACAGAACTAATAGTAGATAAAGAGAAAATAGAAAGATAGACAGGCGAACAGACAGGTAATAACGAGAAAGTAGCTTGTGCAATTATGGAAGACGAGAAGTTCCATGATCTGCCATCTTCAAGCTGGAGACCCAGGACAGCCAGTAGTATAATTCAGTGAAGCCCAAAGACATAAGTACTAGGAGAGCTGAGGGTGCAAATCTCAATCCAAGGGCAGAAGATGAGATGAGATGTCTGAGCTCAAGCAATATAGCAGGAAAGGAGGGGAGCAAATTTCTCCCTCCTTCTACCTTTTGTTCTATTCAGGCCCTGAATGAATTGAATGATGCCTACTCATATTGAGATGGGCAATCTACTATGCTGAATCAAGCTAGTTCAACCTCTGTGGAAAGCAATTTGGAGATTTCTCAAAGAATTAAAAATAGAGCTACCATTTGACTCAGCAATTCCATTTCTGGGGATATACCCAAAGGAACATAAATCATTCTACCAAAAAGACACCCGCACTTGTAAGTTTATTACAGCACTATTCACAATAGCAAAAACATAGAATCAACCCAGATGCCCACTGACAGTTAGTTGCCTGGATAAAGAAAATGTGGTACATATACACAATGGAATACTATGCACCCGTAAAGAAGAAAAAAATCATATTCTTTGCAGCAACACAAATGTAACTGGAAACCATTTAAGTGAATTATCACAGGAACAAAAAGCTGAATACCACATGTTCTCACTTATAAGTAGGAGCTAAACATTGGGCACACACAGGCACAAGAATGGGAACAACAGACACTGGGCACTGCTAAAGGAGGGAGAAAGGGAGACAGGGAAGGAGGGAGAGGTATAAGGGATGCACAACTACCCATTGGGTACCATGCCCACTACTGGGGTGGGGACATCTCGTCAGAAGTCCAAACCCTGCCTTCACACAATATACCTATGTAACAATTCCTTACAGGCACCCTATGATTCTAGAATAAAATAATAAATGCTAATCTCAAACAGGAACACCCTCACAGACACACCAAGAAATGATGTTTCATTTGGGCATCCCATGGCCCAGTCAAGTGGACACATAAAATTAACCATCACAGCCTCTAAACAAGCTACTTTGGCCTTATAAACCCAAGAAGTGCACTTAGATTTGTCTGCAGAGTCCACACAAGAAAGTGGACGCAATCACACACAGTTCAGCAACCTTAAAAAATGCAGTCGATTTTTTATTATATATCTTCTAAAATGGGAAATTCAGGGATTTTAAATACTACACACCTGACAGAAAACTTCCCATACACTCATTTAGACATTGTTTCTTCTCTCGAATGTTTCGCTCTCAGAGTAGTTTCAAAAACAACAAAAAAAGAAGATCCCTCCCCTACTTTGGGGAGGTGAATCTTCTCTCTCTCTCTCTCTCTCTCATTTACTTTAAATAAACTATTTTTTCCTCATTTTTTCAAAAAGAGTCCCATTGCTTTGTCACTTACTGAAGTCCTTTCCCAGCATTCTACTCTTATTCAGCATCTTCTTTCCTCTCCAACCCTTCCACCTCTTGCTGCAACCACATCATCTGTCTCTCCAGCAGAAGTGAACACTGGAATTCCCATTCCTTTTTTCACCCTGAAATTACCTATAGGATGCAACTTTAGAAAACTGACCCCTCTGAGTAAGTGGGGGCACATTTCTCACATCTATTAAAAATTTTGAAAGCACTGCACTTGGCATACAGCACTATATTTCTTAGTATTTTATAAAAGGCGTTTCGATAAATATGCATGCTGGCTATTTCACAAGCCAATACAGACACCTTTTGCGTTAATTGTCAGTGTCTGTCTGTTGCTTCTTGGCAAATGGCATGGGAGATGCTGTGCAGACACTCATTCACAAAACTGTAGATGCTCTCAACCATCCAAATCTGGCAGAATAGGCTTATGAGTCACTTAATCCAAAACATTTAACTGTCAATGTCCTGAAACTTAGGAAGAAAAAGACTATGGAAAAGCGCAATCATCTCTGGAGGTTCTGCATGTGTGTTTGTGTGTGTGTGCATACATTTAAACATATCAGTGTTGTATGTCCTCCTTCCGACTGAAATAAAATAATGAGAGTGTATTACTCATAATGAAAGTCACTTTATAATACCCCCAAGTATTTCTATTGTCCCCATAATTTTCCCAATAAATATGTTAGTTTCTTTCTCTTTAAAATGTCTTTCAAAGCCAGGTGCGGTTGCTAATGCCTGTAATCCCAGAACTTTGAGAGACAGAGACGAGACAATTACCTGAGCCCAGGGATTTGAGACCACCTGGGCAACCTGACAATAACTCATCTCTACAATAAATTAAAATATTAGCTGGATATGGTGGCGCACACCTTTGGTCCAGCTACTTGGGAGGTTGAGTTGGAAGGATCACCTGAGCCCAGTAGGTCAAGGCTGCAGTAACCATGATCATGCCACTGCACTCCAGCCTGAGCAACAGAGTGAGACTCCATCTCAAAAATAAATAAAATAAAAGTCTTTTAAATTTTAAGTGAGACATTAACTTTGGCAAGCATTATGCTAGGTGCTTTAGTTTTGTATATTTTGGGACATGGAAGAAGGCCATAAGAAAAGCAAAAATTCAAAAGGAGATGCAATATGGTTTATGTACTATTTAAGACTGATTTCTATGAGTTTTAATGGTATCCTAGATGATTCTGTTTGACTTTCTGTATAAAACTGAGAATCATCAAATATTTGGAAAACGAGATTATTTTAAAGTCCACAAATTAATTATCTTAGTGAGAGCATCATTTATCAAACATCCAGGAAGATCTCAAATATTGATCAATGAAAAGGAAAAGCTTTGTTTTGTAAAACCAATGAAAACAAACCACAGTGCAGAAATATCTATTTTTACTGGGTTTAAATAAGTATGTAAATTACTTTTTTCCTTTAAAATGGCATATGCTGTCTAGATGCCCCATGGATTTCTTAGAGTTCTCACTATTCTTAGAATGCCTTAAATAAGTCATTCTCAGACACTATGGTTTCTGTAATAGATTACTATGTCAAAATGTTTTGTAATTAATGTCCAAAGACATGAATGATTGAGATATTATTGTTTATTGAAGGAGAAAAAGAGGTATCAAAATATTGGTAAACTTTAAAAATTACTTTTGGAAAATGTTTTGGAAATAATCTGGTTAAGTCTTCAACTTCACCTTTTAATTCGACAATAGCGATTTGCTCTTCACCATTTTAGTCTCACAATTATTATTCTCCACCAACACTCTGAGCTACAAATCAGACCCGAGAATTTTTTTAAATGTGTGGAGAAAAACTAAAAGGTATAGTCCTCAGTTTAGAGGGGAACGTGATCCTGAATGAAAATCAACTTTATATTCTATTTCCTAAAATCTGAGCATGTACAAAGGGTAATGTCATCCAGAAAACTCATGCAGAAAGGAAAAGCAGCCTGACTGTGATGACAAGTCTCACAATATGCTAACACTTTGCCTCCCTGGAGTTCATCTGCCTTCCTCTCCTATTTACTAGGCAGTACTTGTGAAGGCCAGGATGTGGGGTGTGATTGAGATATTGTATGTGCAGATAGAATTCCCTTACACCTTATGGGAGAAACACCTTTCTCAATTTAAAAAGTAAAAAGCAGCATTATTTTTACAGCTAATCCTCCAAACCCAGCAAGATCCGTTCTACTTCAGGTTTTAATAGCAGTTCCCACATACAAGGTCTGCCTTGGAACTGATTTAGAGTAACTATTTACAGCAACTCATTAATTCCAAGGTGATACAAAGGTTATCAGTCTAAGCAAAGATAATTTAAATAAAAAAAGATCTGGCAATGCCCACATTGAAACTAAGATTATTACAACTACAGAAATACCTGTAAACTTGTCTTCTGCCTGCCTGGCTCAGCAAAGGAAGCTTGTTGTCCCACTCTTGAGGTGCTTGGTATATTTAATCATAACTCTTATTGAGCATCTTTTTCAGTTCTAGAATAAGAAAAAAATTAGCAAAATAGTTCCTGCCCTCTAAAAGTGCAGACTGAAGAAGAGTAAGATTAAAACACACACCCAATTCAGCACATAAATGCTATGATAGAGGTCGCAATAAAATTTAAAATTCATTGCTCTAAAATTTCAGGTATGTAAGGGCCTTTACTTCCTCTTAATATTTACTCTGGGTAAGACATTTTCCTGATTTTCAATTGTAACTGAATACTTTAGTGCATTATCTCTCCCACTGGTAGACATTTTTAAGAGCAAAGACATTTTAAGAATCAACATGCATTTGACAGAAATGCTTACATATGTGGGGGAATTCTGTCACATAGGCAGCCTCCAAGTTGACATTATCCTCAGGCTTTCTCTCAATAAAAATCTCATTCGCTCCCAAGGTGTTTTTTATCCCTATAAATTGACGGCTCTCACTGCTGAATTTTACTCTTGATTTCTCTTCAAAGATCTAGACTCATTTGTCCAATTGCTTGTTGAATCATCTGACCCCTCCCTGCAAGTCTCATGGGATCAAAAAGCCTACCTGTCCAAACAGAACTCAAAACAAGCCTAGTTGTATGTTAAAATTTGTTATAAGGCTAAGTGACTATGAAAACATTGTGCCAGTGCAAGAAGAGAAACAGGTTTTTAAAAATACAAGAGAAAGCCGGGCTCGGTGGCTCAGCCTGTAATCCGCGCCTTTGGGAGGCTGAGGTGAATGGATTGCCTGAGCCCGCGGGTTCGAGACCCGCCTGGGCAGCGAGACCTCATCTCTACAATAAATCAAAAAATCAGCCGGGCGTGGTAGCACCTACCTGTAATTCCAGCTACTCGAAAGGCTGAGGCGGAAGGATCGCCGGAGCCCAGCAGGTCGAGGCTGCGGTGGCCAGGAGCAGCCACTGTACTCCAGTCTGGGCGACAGAGTGAGACTTCAACTCAAAAAAAAAAAAAAAAAAAAAATACAAGAGAAATATATCGAAATATGTGAAAGAATTTACAACAGATAAATATCACATTTCTCTCTCTCTCTCTCTCTCTCTCTCTTATATATATATATATATATATATATATTTTTTTTTTTTTTTTTTTTTTTTTTTAAAGATGTGGGGTCGATTCAGGGCTGGGTATACAAATGTTCATTATGCAGGTACCCTTGTTGATGAGGTGTGCCCCTTCCTCCCCTGGCAGTTTCCCTCTACTGCCAATCTCTTTCTTACAGCATTATGATAATTGTTCAAGGTCCGTTTATGAGTGAGAACATATGATATTCTGCTCTTTGTTTCTGTGATAGATCACTGAGTATGATAAACTCTAAATCCATCCAAGTTGCTGCGAAGTCCACATGTTTGTCCTTCTTTATGGCTGCATAATATTCCATTGTGTATGTGACCACATTTTTTTAATCCAGTCCAGCTTTGATGGGCAATATGGTTGGTTCTATGTTTTTGCTATTGTGAATAGAGCTGCAACAAACATATGTGTGCAGGTATCTTTTTTGTAAAATGATTTGAGTTCCTCTGGGTATATTCCCAATAGGGGAATTGCTGGGTCATATGGAAGGTCAATTTCTAGTTCTTTCAGGAATTGCCACACTGTCTTCCAAAGAGGTTGTACTAGTTTGCATTCCCACCAGCAGTGTAGAAGTGTTCCTTTTTCTCCACATCCTCATGAGCATCTGTTGTTGTTCGTTGTAATAATGATGGCCATTCTTACTGGGTAACCCAATGGTTTTGATTTGCTAAATATCACATTTCAAATCAATGAGAAGACAGATGACTTCATAAATGGTAATAGGTAACAGGCTAGCTTTTGGAGAATGAGATGTGATGGGTCAAAAAAAAAATTCAAAATAACTTTCCAGATAGAGCAAAATATTACCTGCAAAAATAAAATCATAAAGAAATATAAATGATATGCTGACAATCATGAGATAAAAAAGTTTTTAAACACTATAGAAATCACATGAGAAGATTAAAGAAAAGATTAAGGCTGGGAGTGGTGGCTCATGTCTGTAATCCCAACACTTCGGGAGGCAGAGGTGAGAGGCTTGCCTGAGCCCACAGGTTGGAAAACAGACTAGGTAACATGGCGAAACCTTGTCTCTACAATAAGTCAAAAATTAACTGGACATGGTAGCACATGCCTGCAGTTCCAATTACTTTGAAGACTGAGGCAGAAGGATCTCCTGAGCCCAGCAGTTTCAAGCTGTGGTGGCCGTGAACATGCCACTGCACTCCAGCCTGGGTGGCAGAATGAGACTCCGACTAAAAACAAAACCAAACAAACAAATAAATTTTTTTTAAAAAAAGGAAAAGACTAAGATCAATTTGAAAACTTTTAATACTTATGCATGGTTTTTCAAAAGTTTAAAGAAATTTAAAGTATAAATGGCAGGTTAGAACTATTTTTTTATAGAATTCGATATGATAAATGAATAATTTCTCTAATTTTTAAATAACTCATAAATTAATACAAATGTCCAAAGTGTATAAATAAGTAGTTCAAAGGGAAAACCAATACCAACATCCACTAAAGATTAAGATTTTCAACATCATTTATGTTTATTTTAAAAATGAAAACAATAGTAAAATTTTTTATTCACCATATGGCAAAGAATATGAAGTTGTACTGTGTTAGCAAAAATATGGAAAATAGGTACTCTCATATGCTTTCAGTCAGAGATTAAAATTGGTAAAATCTTTTAGAGAGCAATCTGGCCATATCGATTAAATCATGACATTTTCTTCTCAGCATCCCCACTTATAGGAATTCATCATGTAGAAGTAAATATATCTTTAAAATTTTGTGTGAGTATAAAGATTATAGCATAATGCATAATGATATAAACAGAATTACTTACATATTTTTAAATAAAGAATTATTTTTAAATTTTATAGTTTGTTTATGAAATGGAATAATATGTGGTTTCATAATAGATAACACTATATATGCCAATGTATGAAAAAAAATTGCTCATGCTTATATACACATGAAAATGTTCTCAAATTATAATAATTATTTCCTCCAAAGTATATAAAAACAAAAACTTGACCTCTGTCAGTTCCACTCTCCAGTGCTTTTCACATATTTACACATTATATTTGTAATTAAAAAGAAAAAACACTCATTGATGACATCAGCAAACTTGTAGAGTAGGAATGTCGTTCTTTTGTCTTCAAAAAAAAAAAAAAATTAGTCAAGTATCCATGAATAAAAAGAGCTGTGGGAGGGCTCAAGAGTCCAATTAAAGAGTGATGCTAACAAAATGATGGAATAGAAGATCCCCTGACATCACTTCCCCCACATAAATACAACTAGAAACTATTTAAAGACAAGAAGACCACACTTAATTTACCACAACACAGGGGAAAAAAATGAAGAAACCCTCTGGACCCAAATAGTCAAAAGAAACCAGGACTGGTAAGAGAAGCAATCATTTTAGACTGTTCTGCCCTCTCCCACAAGATACTTTATAAGTCACTTACAGAAAATTTACCTAGACCGTTGGAAACCAAATGAGAGGAGGAAATTGGAGATGGACATTTTATCTCCTCACAAGCATGAGAAAGCCACTTTGGTCCCATCTCACAGGAACCACTGGAAGTATCAGAGGGCTGAATCTCCTGAGGTGAATTGGGGCCAAAAAGAAGGGCACTGAATGCAGCAACTTGGTGGCTACTCTGTGCTTGGATCAGTGGGAATGCCATGTTGAAGAGTGGTTTGGCACCACAGCACTGCAGGGTCACAATCCATGGGACCACCCCAATCCCTCATCAATTTTCCCACAAAGCCTAAGTGCTTGCCTGGAGACTTCCCTTGGTCTGAAAAAAACTAAAACAATGGAATTAAGTTCCAGTGCTCAATATAAGTTTTCACCAGACCAAGAAACAAAGGCAAAGAAGTGATTAATCCCAGTGCAGTATTAACATTCCAATGTTCACTGTGAGACTTCCCCAAACCAGGAAACAATGGAAGGTTAATGAGTTAGTCCCAGTGTAGTGCTCTGGTTCTGGTGCTCACTATAAATCCTCCCCATGACAGGCAGCAACAACAGACCAGAAATTAAGTTTTTATACTAATTAGCAAAGGTCTAACACCACCAAACAACGCCTGCAAAAGCTGAAAGAGGTGGTTGTCTCCTCAAATACACAGGTATTAATGTATCAATGTAATGATTCAAGGACTGTGAAAATTGAGAGAAATATGACACCAATAATAGGAACTAACAAAACTTTAGCAATAGAACCAGAAAATTTTAAGACTTATGAAATGTCTGAAAGAATTCAGAGTTATTCTTTTAAAGTTTTTCAGGAAATCATAAGAAAATGCCAATAGAAAACACAATAAAATTGAGGAAACAATCCAAGAACAAAATTAGAAATTTACAAAGAAATAGAAACAATATAAAGAACCAAGTACAAATCTTAGAAATAAAAAAATGTAATAACTGAACTGAAAAATACTTATTTAAAAAACATCAACAGCAGACTTGATCAAACAAAAGAAAGAATCATTGAGCTTGAAGACAGAACATATGTAATTATCCAAACAGATTAAATGAAAAATGGTAAAGAAGGCCTATGAGAATGATGGGCCACCATTTAACAAACTAACTCCACATAATAGGAATTTCTAAAGGCGACAACAGAGAAAAGGGTCTACAATAGATATTTAAAGAAATAATGACTGAAATTTCCCCAAGTCTAAAGAAAGACTACACCATCAAGGTACAGGAAGCTCAGAGGTCAAATCAAATTCATCCCAAAGAGGAATGTCCCGAAATACAATCAATGATCAAAACTCAAGTACAAATTTTTTTTTTATTGCTCAAAACAACAAGAGAAAAAAAACATATCATTTCCAACAGAGCCTCAATATGACTTTCAGTAGATTTCTTAAAAGAAACCTCCGCAGGTCAAGAGAGAGTAGGATAATATATTCAAAATGCTGAAGAAGAAAAAACAAAACTGTCAGCCATGAATACAGTATCTGGCAAAGCTTTCCATCCAACACAAAGGAGAGAGAGACTTCCACAGACAAACAAAAGCTGAGGAAATTCATCACCACCAAACCTGTCTTACAAGAAATGTTAAAGGAAGTTTTTAAGTCTGAAAGAAAGGGATGCTAGTGGGTAGCAATAAAACATTTGAAAGTGTATACCTGACGCTGGGCTCGGTGGCTCAACCTGTAATCCCACACTTTGGGAGGCTGAGGTGAGTGGATTGCCTGAGCTCGCAGGTTCGAGACCCTCTTGGACAACTTGGCGAGACCTCGTCTCTACAATAAATCAAAGAATGAGCCAGACATGGTAGCGCATGCCTGTAGTTCCAGCTACTTGGAAGGCTGAGGCGGAAAGATCGCCGGACCCCAGCAGGTTGAGGCTGCGGTGGCCGGGAACGGCCACTGCACTCCAGTCTGGGCGACAGAGTGAGACTCCAATTCAAAAAAATAAAGAAAGAAAGAAAAAAGAAAGTGTATACCTAACCCTGATTGTACCCCACATCTTTAAAATAAAAAAATTAAAAGTTTAAAAAAAAACCCAAAACAAAAAAAAAATTGAAAATGTAGAACTCATGGGTGAAAGTAAGGATACAGACAAATTCAGAATATTCTAATAAGTAATTGTGGGAAGTAAACCATGTATATCTCAAGTATGAAGACTAAAAAACAAAACTACCAAAAGAACAATTACTACAACAATTGGTTCAGAGCTAGGCAATATAAAAACATGTACATTGAAACACCAAAAAGTTGAAATGGAGGGGGGTGTTAAAGTGTAGACTTTGTTTTTGCTATTTTTCCTTTCTTTGTGGTCAAAGTTGTTACCAAACTAAAATAACTATAAGATGGTTTTTATAAGCACAAAGCAAAAATCTATAGTTGATACACTAAAACTAAACTGCATGAAATAAAAACATGTAAATAATGACCTTGTCTCTTTTTACTATCTTTAACTTAAAGTCTATTTTGTCTGACATAAGTATAGCTCCCTCTGCTCTTTTTTTGTGTGCCTACTTGCATGAAATATCTTTTTCATCCTTTTTTTTTTTTTTTTTAAAGAAAGCAGGATTTATTGTGAGGACAGAAAAGCTCCCACAGTGGGAGGGGACCTGGAGGGGTTACCCCTTTTTCATCCTTGCTGGTGAAGTAAGTCACTTTTAGGCAGCATATAGTTGAGTCTTGTTCTTTAATCCATTCATCCATCCTATACCTTCTGATTGGAGAAGTTAATCATTTTACATCAAGATAATTACTAATTGGTAAGGGCTAATTATTGCTGTTTTGTTAATCGTTTTCTGGTTATTTTGTAGATCCTTTGTTCCTTCCTTTCTCTCTTGCTGTCTGCATTTGTGATTAGATGTTTTTTCTAGTGGTATGCATTGATTATTTTTTTCATATCTTTTGTGCATCTACCTTTGCTTTTGCTATGGCTACTATTAGGCTTACATATGACATCTCGTTTGGGCTATTTTAAGTTGATAACATCTTAACTTTGATTTCATTAAAAACTACACTTTTGCTCCTATCCTCCTCATCTTAGTACTTGATGTCCCAATTTACATATTTTTGTCTTTTACATTCCTTAAAGATTATTGTAGGTAGTATTATTTTTAAGACTTTTGTCTTTTGACCTTTATTCAAGATATAAGTGATTTATACATTACCACTACAGTATTAGATTATTCCAATTTTGACAGTGTACTTACTCTTATCAGTGAATTTTATACTTTCACATGTTTAAGTTACCAGTTACCAGTCACTATTCTTTTATGTTACAAGTGTTACTATCTAGCATTTTTTTTTTCCAGCTTAAAGTACTACTTCTAGTATTTCTTATAAGACAGGACTGGTGTTGATAACTCCTTCAGGGTTTGTTTGTCTGGAAAATTCTTTATCTCTTTTTCTTTTCTGAAGAACAACTTTGACAGATAAAGTGATTTCTGTTGGCAGGTTTTTTTGTTTCCTTCAGTACTTTGAATATATCAGACCACTTTCTCCTGGCCTGTAAAGATTCCAATGAGAAATCTGCTCCTAACCTCATTGAAAATCCCTTATATGTGATTTGCTTCTTTCCTCTTGCTGTTTTTACCATCCTCCTTGTCTGTGATTTTTGACAGTTTGATTATAATATGTCTTAGAGTAGTCCTCTGTGAATTCTATCTCATTGGAAATCTTTGCTCTTTCTACACCCATATATCAAATATCTTTTTTCAGGTTTGAAAAGCCTTCAGCTATAAATTCTTTAAATAAGTTATCTGTCCCTTTGTCTATCTTTCCTCTTCCTAAACTCCTAAAATTTGAATATCTGATCTTTTGATGCTCTCTCATTTTGTAACCTTTCCATTTGTTTTCTTTTTCCTCCTCTTACTGTATAACTTCAGGTCTTGAGGTCAAGATTCCTTCTTCTACTTGATTAATTCTGTTGTTGACACTCTCTTATTGCATTTTTCATTTTATTCATTGTATTTTCAGTTCCAGAATTTGTCTAATTTTGAACAATAGTTTACATTTCTCCATTAAATTTTTTATGTTGGTCATTTTTTTCTTATTTGTACTGAACTTTTTGTACTTTCTTGAAGTTTACTGAGGTCTTTAAAACAATTATTTTGAATTCTTTGTTAGGCAGTTCATAATCTCCATTTCTTTGAGTTCAGTGACTAGTGCTTTATCTTATTCTTTTGGTAGTGTCATGTTTTCCCGATTGTTCTTGATCCTTGTGGCTGTGTATTAGTGTCTATACCTATGAAGAGAAGAAACTTATGCCAGTCCTTGCTCACTGTCTTTGTCTCAGAAAGCCCTTTATCATTCAGTCAATCCAGATATTCTGGACAGACCTTTCATGCTCTTTGCTGCTAAAGTTCTCTGGAGGCTGGCCTGGTGCATGAGTCAGCAGACAGGTGGGCCTGTCACCTTGGTCTTTGTAAATGAGCCTGACGTCTCCATTGACTGAGCTGTATCTGTTGGCTGAGCCAGTGGGGATGGACTTGGAGCCTGAATCCACAATCTTGGGTCTGGAGCCTGAATCCATAGACACTGGCTTGAAGTCTAGGTCCACAGGGGCTGACCTGGTTCTTTCAGAACATGAAGTTGGGCTTTGAATATGAGTCTTCAGGGGCCAACCAGGCCCTGGAATAGGTCTGGCATCTCCACTTGTACCAACCTGGAGCCTGAGTCTATGGGATTTGTTCTGGTGCTGGGGAAGACCTGGTTTCTAGGTCCATGGAGGCTAGCTTGAGTCTGCAGGGTTGCACCTGGAGGCTTGGTCCATAGACAATAGCCTGGCACCAGGGTCTATTGGGATGGGGACCCTACATCTGCTGGAGCAAAACCTGGATGCTGGGTTCACTAGAGCTATGGGAACTGGTCTTGGAGCCTAGGGCTGGCTTGGTGCTGGGGTAGACATGGTGCTTGGGTCTATGGGGGCTGAAAACCATTTGATTTTAAAGAACCTATAAGTAATAGAAGACAGGCTGGAGCCAGTTTAAGATGGGATTTAAAACAGACACCTCTTAAATAAATCCAAGATCCTCAAAGGGCAGCAGTGTTAGAAAAACGTTGAACTAGAGAAACATCAGTCCAAAAGCAAAAGCAACCACAACAAAAACATCAGTCCAAAAGCAAAAGCAACCACAATAAAAATGTATTTGTCCACGGTTTTGAGACCCTCCTGGGCAAGTTGGCAAGACCTCATCTCTACAATAAATCAAAAATTAGCCAGGTGTGGTAGTGCGTGCCTGTAGTTCCAGCTACTTGGAAGGCTGAGGCGGAAGGATCACCGGAGCCCAGCAGGTCGAGGCTGCGGTGGCCGGGAGTGGCCACTGCACTCTAGTCTGGGCAACAGAGTGAGACTCCAACTCAAATAAATAAATAAATAAATGTATTTGTTTTGACTTGAGCTCAATGTAGGAAAAACGTTCCTGTGTATTAGGTATGTGTCAGGGATAACTGAATTTGATAAAACAATGCAAAGCAATTCACATAAGCAGAAATATGAGTAACTTTTAAACACATAAACTACAAATTAAAAGCTCAATGAGACACCATTCACAATTTTTACATTACCCAATGTAAGAGATAATATGAAACTATAGGAAAGTCTTAACTAATTCTGGCATACATGTATAAATTGATAAAACCTCTTTGCATGATAATTTCTCAATATTTTGTAAAGCTGAAGCATGCATACTCTATTAACCCCACAATCCCACTTCTACATAAGTACCCCTAAAACATTCCAAAGAGCACAAATGGTCTGCATACAGGTATACTCATAAGTTAAATATCTTTCAAAATAAAAATTTGAGGCAAATGTAAATAAAAATGTCTAGCATACAGTAAGATCTTAAAATGGTAATTATTAATATCATGTGTACTTTATATATACTTAATATTAAGCACACAAATAACTAGGTCATTTATATGCTATACATCAAAATCATAGGTATATAGAAATGATAAATCAAAGTTGGTGCTACTTAGTCCTTTCTATCACATCTCACTATGTTCAACTCTTGGTGTATCTTCTAAAATTTCCTATCAGCCAAAATATTCTGTGTATGAGTTTGAAAAAATATATTCAATATCATGCATTAATTAAATAATGCAAACCGTGTGTGACTTTTACAAATGCCATTAAATCCCATTGGGAAAACGACACTGTTCTACATCTTGTGATCACAACTTTGCCCTGTAACAGACCAGAAAGTTAGGGTGCAGAGAGGTTAAGTGATTCATCTAAAATTGCAGAGCTACTTTTATTATGTTTCCTATTTATCATACAACTTATACAGTGTGACTATTTTTTAAAATTACATGACTATAAATCAAAAAGTGTTGACATTAATGGCATTTTTAATAAGGAATTTTTATTTACAGAGGCTCTCAATAGTAGCCTGTCATGTTTTTCTTTAATACAGAGAAATAAATAGTAAAACAGTTAATGAAACATTATACTGAATGCAGGGTCGGATTTTTGAAATCTATTTTGTCTTGGCAATACCTTAAGTTAATAATTAGTTCCTCAAGCATATTCTGGAGGCCATCAAAGTATTTTCACTCTTCTTCCCAAGGACACACAAGGACTCTGAGGATATTCCTGGGCTTTATCTACCTTTACCTCAGGTGAAGCATTGAGTCTACAGCCAAAGAAACCAAGCAAAACAAAGATGGCAAGTAGAAACCATGGAAACCTAGCTTGTTTTCTGTCAAGTGATGTGAATCATATTTTATTAAGAGATATCAATTGTTACAGCTCTGAAATATCTTTATTAATTTGACTAGAGGTTTTAATTGCTAGATATAGAACCAGGTTTCAAAATCTGGTCCTGGGTGACATTTATATTGTTAGTAGAGCTGTTTGTTTTAATAGCTATCCATTCTCTGATTCCCCTCCTCTTCACCCTCACAATTTATCCCCAAATATGTCTCTTTTATGTATCTTCCAGTAGGAATCCTGGTACCTTTTCTTTTACAAGATAGCCCACATATGTGTTCTGGCTTTTTAAATTCCAAAAACCACGTACTCTTTAGATTAGCAAAACATAAAATATGTCCTCACTGAAAGGCCGAGGAGGAGGAAAGATTGTCAATGTTTATTCTTTAAAATTTTTTCCCTGAATTATATCTTCTACTGGAATACAAATATATTATTCTATTATTTATACCCCATACACATAAATATATTTTCATGTGTGTATATATATCAGAAGAGACCAGTTTCTGTCTCATATATAAAAAGGAAAAGGTCTTCAGGGTGATGTCAGCAACAAGATGGTGAAATAGGAGACTCTTAACTACTCTCCTCCCACAGACACACTGAGTAAACACCTACACACAGTGTATTCTCTCCAAGAGAAAGCCAAACTCTAGTTGGAAGACTCCTACACACCGCATGACTGAGAAAATATTCACATCAAAATGGGGAGGAAAAATGAAGATATACTTGTACACTAACCCCATCCCGAGCAGAGTACTTTACACTATGGGAGGAATTCCCAATTCCCACTTCTTTCTTAAGGTTTAGGGGTTTTTGTAACACACCTAGTGCCCAAATTTTACAGTCTCTGCCAGAGGACCTGGTTATTAAATAACTTTGCTTGGGGAACAGCAGGGAAAGGGCATCAGAGGATATACCTCAGGGACAAAGAAAAAAATGGAGGAAGGAGCTGAAACATGTTGGCACTTCTAGCTACTGTAGCCCCTGAGATCAGTTCAGCTTCCAGTCTCTCCCTAGAAAGGGTTTGGCTGCACACTTTTCCAGCAGCTACTGATGGTTCTGGTCCCCAAGATGCCAGTGTTTTACATAGCAAATAAAAACTAAACTTTTTTAGCCTAAATGGGAGGAATGGCACTCCTTGTGTCTTCTTTCCTTGCTTGCTCCAGAGATAAATCTCTGTGGTTTCTCACTGTAAGGAGGCGGAGAGACCTCTCCAGGGCTAAAAGAGAATGGGAACACACCCCGAGCCTTCCTCCTTGGCTTTCTTCAGTGATAACTTCAGACCAGAAGCCTCACTTTCAAGGAGGGTGTGAGACTACTCTTCTCCCACAGTCTGTTTGCTTGGGAGGAGAGTGAGTATTCACTGCACCTTCTTTCCCAGCTTGCTCCATAATTTTAGCCATACAATCCCTCCCTGAAAAGAGGTTGGGGGCCCCTTCCAGCAAGAACAGGAGGGACAGCACTCCCCATGCTTTCTTCCCCAACTTACTCTAGAGATAAATTTCTCACGAGAAGTAGCCTAGGAGACGCTTCCATGCCTGAAAAAGGAAGGAGGAAGGCTTCCTTTCTTCTTCCCCAGTTTGCTTTAAGGACAACTCCAGACCAGAAGTCTCCCTCTGCAAGGACAGTGTGAGATTTCTTCTTACCTGAACAAGAAAGGGGAAAATTTCAAAATTGATTAAAAATGTTTAATGTTTATATCACAAAAAAAGATAAGCTAGTGAGATAATGGATATGTTCACTGGCTTAATTTAATCTTTCTACAATACATAAAAATATCAAAATATCACATTATACCCCCAAAATATATACGGTTTTTATTTGTCAGTTTACAAAAAGGAGAAAGTAAGGAGGGAGGGAGAAAAGAAAGAAAGGAGGAAAGAAAGGAAGGAAAAAAGAAAAGTGTGAGAGAGAGAAATAAAGGAAAGAAGAAAGCCGTGGTTCTCAAATAAAGGCATAGTAATTTAGGCTAGTATTTAAAGATCTTTTGAAAACACTACCAGGAGACTGGTCCATAGTCACTCTCACTTTCTGCTGAAGCTCAGGGATGTGCAGAGACAGCAATTTTAGGTTCTAGTTTGATTATGAGGTGCTTCTTGGGTCTCAGTTCCTTTGAAGAATTCTTGAACTAAACCAATGCACTGCGTGGGAGCAAGGAACCTCACATTGGCTTCCAGTCTCACTAACAACTGGGTGGCCTCAGGAAGACAAAGGCCTGTTAACCTAGATATGCTACTGATTGTCTGTGAGAGCTTGGACAAGTACCTTCCCCTAATAGCTTCAGTTCCCTAAACTATGAGTTGAAGTTAATAATGCTCTACTTTGCTGTTAGAAGGTTTCAATGGGATCAAGTGAGAAAGCATAGTAAAATACAAGATATGACAACCATGACATAGTGGGATCTCAACACAAGGAAGTTCTCACTTCAGCATGTGGTCACAGTACAACCTAAGATTGAATTACTCCTTGCAAGATGTGGAACACATGTTAATGATTATATTAATAAACTTAAAATGTATTTGGAAACAAAAATGGAAAATCTGAGTTGGAGACCAGTGAGATTATTTAAAATATCAAAAGTGAAAAGGTAAGAGAAGACCAAAGCGATATTTTAAAAGCAAATTCAAGTGTTTGCATATACTTTGAAATATACTTCTGTGTGGTATAAAACATATTTTCTATTTATTAATCTATAGAAATTAATTAATAACGTATATTTCTTATGTTCTGAGTAGTACATTACCCTTACTTTCAGATAACACATTTTCTGTGCTCAATGTGTTCTAAAGTATAGATTTTCACAGTGACCAATATTTTTTGATATTTATTTTGTGTTGTTGAGAACAGTTTTGGTTCTCATTTGGCCAAAGATATGTAAGTTGACAAAATGGCAAAATAGAAAACCCGGGACACTCCTTCCCCACATGGACACACCAATTCAACAACAATGCATGGAGTAATTTCCAAAGTGATAACTCCAGAAACTACTTGAGAAGTTCCTATGTACTAGAAGAATTCAAAACCAGCCGCATAGAAGTTGGTAGAAAAATCTGAGACACTCTCTCATCATAATCTCTACTCTACAGGACAATGCTATCTTATTAGAAGATAAATCCAACTTCTAGCTTCTCCTTTAAGAGGAAAATAGTTAAACCGTGCAACCAACATGCCAACTTTTCCTGGGGCTGCTGAAGAAACAGGCTACTGTCTCATCTGTCTCAGAGCACTGACATGACTAGCTTATAGTCAATGCCTGGGAGCCAGAAAAAAACCAGACGGTAGTTCAAGCTAGTACAAAAGCACTCATCATAGCTCCTCCTCACAGTTCAGTCAGAGCAAGTGGATGAAAAACCCTAGATTCTAGCTTCTCTATGGACTGCATGGAGAAATGTGGGCTGCATGACCTAAATTCTAAATTTTCAAGGGCCTTCAGAAGTGACTGGTTTTTGTCTTGGAGTACTGGCAGGACACAGCATACACCTGAGATCTGGGAGTTGTTAAGAACAAAGGCTGTTGATTGAATTATCACAAATGTTTGAGAAGTCTTCACATTCTCTGCCAAAGCTGATTAGTGAGGGTCATCTCTTTGAGACTAGTCCATGAAAACAAGGGAATTGGTTGTTTTCTCTAATGCACAGACACCAATACAAAGATTCAAGATAAATGAAGAAACATGGAATTATGACTTAAGCAAAGAAATAAGATAAATCTTCAGAAATGGACCCTAATAGAACAAAAATATAAGAGTTGCCACCGAATTCAAAATAAGCATCATAAAGCTGCACAAAGAGGTCAGAAGAACAATGCATGAATAAAGTGAGAATTTCAACAAAGAAATAAAAAATATTTAAAAGTAGCAAACAGAAATCTTGAAACTGAAGAATATAATATCTGAACTAAATAATTCACTAAAGAGATTTAACAACAACTAGATAGAGCAGAAGGAAAGGTCAGCAAACTCAGAGACAAGTCATTGGAAATGGTTCAGTCAAAAAAGAATTTAAAAAGTTATGAAAGTGTATGGAACTTAAAAGATACCAATAAGCAAACCAATATGCACATTATGAAAGTCCTAAAGCAGAAGAAAAAGCAAAAAGACCAGAGAACTTATAAAATAATAAACAAGTAAATAAAGACTGAAAACTCAAATGAAAAAAAGAAAATGAACATACAGCTTCAAGAAGCCCAATAAATTCCAAATAAGAAATTCTGTACTGAGACACATTATGATTAAATTGTCAATAGTTAAGAAGAACATTCTGAAGGCAGTAAGACAGAAATAACTTGTCATCCACAAGGAAATCATCATAAGACTATTAGCAGACTTCCCAACAGAAACCTTGCTAGCCAATTAAAACAAAACAAAACTGCCAAACAAGAATATTATGCCCATCTAAAATATCCTTAAAAAGGACAGATAAACATTTCCCCAGACAAAACTTGAGAGAAGTAAACACAAGTAGATTTGCCTTAGGAAAAATACAAAGAGAATTTTTTTTTTTTTTTGAGTTGGAGTCTCACTCTGTCACCCAGGCACACTCACCGCCACCCCAGCATCTACTGGCTGGGCTCTGGTGATCCTTCCACCTCAGCCTTCCAAGTATCTGGTACTACAGGTACACACTATCACACTCAGTTAATTTTTTATTTATTGTAGAGACAAGGTTTCACCAAGTTGCCCAGGCTGGTCTCAAACCCATGGACTCAGGCAAACCACTTGCCTCATTCTCCCAAAGTGCTGGGATTACAGGCTAAGCCACCAAGCCAGGTCCAAAGAGAATCTTTTAAAGTTGAAATTAAAGGTTACTAACAGCAATATGCAAGCATATCAAAGTATAAATCTAAGTAAAGGTAAAGGTAAAGGTAAATATGTAAGCAAATACAGAATACTATAATACTGTAACAGTGGAGGGTAAATCACTTTTAATTCTAGCATAAAAGTTAAAAGAAAAGTATATTAAAAATAATTGTAACTATAAAAGTATGCTACTTGATAAACAATATAGAAATATGCAAATTGTGACATTAATTACATAAGGTAGAGGGGAGATGTAAAAGTGCAATCATGCTATTAAGATTAAGTTGTTATCAGCATAGAATAGATTACTGCAACTATAAAGTGTTTTATGTAAGCTTCGTAACAACCACAAAGAAAACAAAGAGTTTACACAAAAGAAAAGGAAATGAAACAAAACACATTAATACAAAAATATTAGTAAAATACAAAGGAAGACAAGAGAGATAAAGAAAGACAAGGGAACTAAACACAGAAATTAATTATCAAAATGGCAATAGTAAATCCTTTCCATAAATAATTAAATGTAAATGGAATAAACTCCCCAGTGAAAAGATACAAAGTGGATGAATGAATAAAAAAGTGACATCTAACAGTGTGCTGTTCTACAAGAGACTCACTTGAGACTTAAGGATATACATTGGCTGAAAATAAAAGAATGAAACACATGTTTCCTGCAAATAGTAACCAAGAGGAAGCAGGAGTGGAAATACTTACATTACACAAAATCGCATAAAAAACTGTCAAAGGAGGCAAAAAAGGACATTATATAATAAAAGAATCAATTAATAGGAAAATATAACAATTATAAATGTATGTGCACAAAGCATCAGAGGATCTAAATATATAATTCAAATACTAACAGAACTTATAGAAAGCAGTACACCATTTCAATAATAGATCATACTTAGATTAAAAAAAAAATCTGTAAGGAAACAGTAGACTTGAGCAACACTATAGGTTAAATGGACCTGACAGACATATGCTTAATAGTCTACTAAACAGCAGGAAAATACACATGGTCCTCAAATGAAACATCCACTAAGATAGATCATATGTTAGATCACAAACAAGACTTACCAAATTTAAAAGGATTAAAATTATATCAAGTATTTTCTAACGACAGTATACTGAAACTAGAAATCAGTAGCAGAAAGAAAAGTGGAAATTTCAAAAATATGTGGAAATGAATAAACACATTTCTGAAAAACCAATGAGTCAAAAAAGAAATCAAAAGGGATATCAGAAAATATCTTGAGACAAAAAGAAAAATACAACACACAAAAACTTATGGCATGCAGTAAAAGCAGTGCTAAGACAGAAGTTTATAGTGATAAACAACTGCATTGTAAAGAAAATAAGATCCAGTCAGGAAGATAACGGCTGAGCTAGTCAGACTATGCGAGTCCTGATGTGAGTGAGTGAGTGTATGGAAAATTTAGTGTGCACGTTGGTGAGTGAGTGGGCATGTGAGTGGCTGACTGAGTGAGGGCTCAGGAGCAAGCAGCCAGGGCTTTCCTGGTATAGAAGCTGATGCTGCAACTGCTTGGCTTGGACCCTAGTAACTCCTGAGATGAAGAAGCTGAACGCCATTTCTTTCTTTCTTTTTTTAATAAACAAAACCCTTCCTGGGAAGAAGATGCTGGGAGAGACAGACTAAGTGGGTGTTCATGAGCAAGTTGCCAGAGCCCTCCTGGTGAAGCAACTGGTGCTGCAGCTGCTCAACTTGAACCCTAGTGACTCCCAAGATGCAGAAGTCAAGAGCCATTTTGGTTTTTTTTTTTAGTTGGAGTCCCACTCCGTCACCCAGACTGGAGTGCAGTGGCCGCTCCCAACCACCGCAGCCTCGACCCACTGGGCTCCGGCAATCCTTCTACCTCAGCCTTCTGAGTAGCCAGAATTACAGGCACGCACTACCACGCCCAGCTGATTTTTTGATTTATTGTAGAGATGAGGTCTCACCAAGTTGCCCAGGAGGGTCTTGAACCCACCGGCTCAGGCAATCAACTCACCTCAGCCTCCCAAAGGCGTGGGATTACAGGCTGAGCCACCGAGCCTGGCTCCATTTTGGTTTTTAATGGACAAAAGTTTTCCTGCAAAGAAGCGGGGAGAGACTGCTGGCTCCAGGTTCTACCTCACCACTGCAGTGGGAGATACTCCCGGCTCCAGGCTTTGCCTCACCACTGCAGTGCCTGACCAAACACTGTTAGCAAGGGCTGCAAAGGGAGCCCAGAAGCAGAGTCCCACTGGAGAAGATGAAAGAGGCACCCCGCCACCTTCTTGAAAATGGGGCAGGAAATTGCTCTGACTTGCTCACCATAGAGCAGCAGATCTGATCTTTGTGACCAGTGAATCAACTACTCAGGGTTTGATTGTGACCCAGAAGGAATATTCTGAAAGCACAAACTTTGGAGGGACCTGATAAGTGCTGAGTCATAGGCATCCCAACCTCTACCCTGATTCAACCATGGACAAAGGGAATGGCCAGAAAAGGATGAGAAAGACCTCCAAAGAGATCAGTGGTGAGTCCAGGGCTCACCCAACCCCTTCCTTCCCAGCAATCCTCTGAATGTCAGGCACACAGTCTGGGGCAGGATGGAGAGGAACCCAGGTGGAGACTGGACATCAGCCTCAATAGAACTGCATTCCAGAATAGGCCTGTCTGGGGCACCCCCTGTGAGTACATACCTGGAGAAGAGGCAATCCTGCATCTCCCCACCAGAGGGGATCCCCCTGACCATATGAGAGTGGGAGGGGAGGACTGTAGCCCCACCTACCCCCACTGCCTTGCCTCCTTCCCTGCTTCAGACACTGGGGAGAGAGAAAAAGAGGTGAAAGCTCTGCAGGAGATAGCAGGGAAGCATACAAGAGGAACAATTACAGAACCTGCCACAAGACAGAAAGGGTTTTTGTTGTTGTTGTTGTTTAATTTTTAAGAATTTTTTGCCTGATTGCTAGTTTTTTTATTTTTAAAATATTTTTCCTTTGGACATGAATGTGTATGTGAGGGTTTGATCTGCATCTCCTCTCCTTTTTTTTTTTTAATTCTTTTCTTCCTTTGCTTTTTGTTTTCTGTTTATGTGGGTATGTGAATGATTGAGTGCTCATCTTTCAGGTCTATTTTTTGTTTTTTGTTTGGTTTGTTTTTGCTCTTTGGCTCTTTCTTTTTTTATTTAGGTTAAGGTGTGTGTGAATATATGTTTGAGGGTTCAATATGAATTCCTATTTTTTCCTTTTTTTTTCGGTCTTTCTCTTTTTCTTCTCCATTTACTTTGTGCTAGGCATGTGTGTGTAAGCTCTTAGTTGTCCTGCCTTTTTGCTGTTGTTGTTTTTTTTTTGTTTTGTTTCACTTTGTTTTTATTCCAGTTTGTTTTGGGGGGGGGTGTTCAATTGTTTTTATTTTTTTTTTTGCTTTGGTTTCTGCTTTCATTGTTCTGTTTTTTCTTTTTTGTCCATCTTGTTTTATTCTATTTTTCTCTATTATCCTCATTGTTGCTACTGTATCTAGACTCAGGGGGTACACACACATACCCATTGCATCATAATATACAGTGGTGATGGGAAGTGGGTCTCAGGGAACACATACCACAATCAGTGAACATTGTGATTTGAAAGTAGTTTCTGAATCCTAGCTCCCCATCCTCTACCTTATTCAACTTTCAAAACTACAAGAGATAGCAAAGCTTCCCACTCACAGTCCTGTTTCAAAATAGAACAAATCCAGAGCCCAGATCAAGGGAAGAACTGAGCAAACATCAGAAGCGAACACCTCTTCCACTGCCACTGAATACCTAAAGAGAATAGCAAGAGATCTGTCACAAATAAGGGAAAACCAATAGAAGGCCACAGGTAATTTCAAGTGTAACAAAGAGAAAACACCTGAAAAATCAGAGCTTGGAGCCCAAACAATGGAAGTCACCAAGAACTGGTTCCGAAATACAACAGAGACTAGGGAATGGATGGAAAGAGTGAATAAGACTCAAGAAAGACAAGATGCAACACTGAAAGAACTTGAAACAGAGACTTTGGCAATAAAAAATTTCATCTAGGAAATAAATAACAAGATGACAAGCATGGAAAGCAGAATTAATCTAGTAGAAGAAAGAATCTCAGAATTTGAAGACCAGAACATGGAATTAACCAGATCTGTAAAAAATATAGAAAGAAAACTCAGAAAGAAAGAACAAAACCTACAATAGATGTGTGATTAAATCAAGAGGTCAAACAAACACTTGATTGGTATCTCAGAAGAAGAAAGGTAAATGGAGAACACCTTGGAGCAAGTATTCCAGGATGTTATCCAAGAAAACTTTCCCCATCTTAACAGAGATATGACCAGTCAAACACAAGAGATACAGAGAACCTACACAAGTCATCAAATTAGAAGACCAACTCCTAAACACATAGTAATTCACCTACACAAAGTAGGCAAAAAAGAAAAAAATCCTAAAGGCAGAAAGAGAGAAAGATCAGACTACCTACTGGGAAAAACCAATCAGAATAGTGGCAGACCTATCAGCAGAAACACTACAAGCAAGCAGGGACTGGAGTCCAACATTCAAAGTCCTCAAAAATAAACAATTTCATCCAAGAATTTCCTACCCGGCCAAGCTCAGCTTCATCAGTGATGGAGAATTAAAATCCTTCCCAGACATCCAATCTCTAAGAGATTATGCAGTTTCCAGACCAACTCTACAGGAGACACATAAAAAGATATTAGGCACAGAAGAAAGAGAAAAAAAGAATGAGCACACACTTCCTAAGAGAAGAGCAGAGCACAGAATCAACAGAGAATATATCGCAATAACAAACTTGAAAACACACACATACATCAACCCAAAGCTAAAAATATAATAAGCAAAGAAAAACTTTATAAGAACCTCATGACAGGGATAAACAATGACATTTCAATAATCAGTCTGAATGTGAATGGACTAAATGCACCACTGAAAACACACAGAAGGGCAAACTGGATAAGAAATCATGATCCAATTATTTGCTGCATCCAGGATACTCATCTCACCACAAGGGACACACACAGAGCAAAGTTAAAGGATGGAAAATGAGTTTCCAGGCAAATGGATCACAAAAGAAAGCAGGAGTCATAATCTTAATATCAGAAAAAACAACCTTTATCAAAAATTTTAAATGATGCAAAAGAACACTACATAATGATAAAAGGTTCAATCCATCGACAAGAACTATCCATCCTAAACATATATGCACCCAACACAAGAACACCAGTATTCATAAAACAACAACTAAGTAAACTAAAAAAAGATATTGACTCTAGCACTATTATAGCAGGGGACTTGAAAACCCCACTAACAGCCCTAGATAGATCACTGAGGCAAAAAAATCAACAGGGAGATCCAGAACTGAAACTTGACATTCAACCAAATGAACTTGATACTTATGGAATATTTCATCCAACAACTACAGAATATACATTCTACTCATCACCACATGGAAGATACTCCAAGATCGATCACATCCTCATGCATAAATCAAGCATAAACAAATTCCATAAGGTTGAAATATTGCAATGCACCTTCTCTGACCACAGTGGAATAAAAATAAATATAAACACCAACAAAATTTCTACAAAGCCCACAAAGACAAGGACACTAAACAGCATGATGCTGAACAACTATTGGGTCAATACTGAAATCAAAACAGAAATTTAAATAACCCTGGAAACAAATTAAAATGATGAAACATCTTACCAAAACCTCTGGGATGCCCTGAAAACAGTTCTAAGAGGAGAATTTATGTCTCTATGAGCACACATCAAGAAAGTGGAAAGATCACAAGTTGACAGCCTAACAAATCACCTAAGGGAGCTGGAAAGACAAGACAACCAAAACCCTAACTTTAGAAGAAGAATCCAGATCACCAACATAAGGGCCCAAATGTGGGACACAGAAGACAGAAATATCACAGAAAACATCAACAAAACAAAAAGCTGATTCTTTGAAAGAATTAACAAGATTGATGGATCCCAAGCCAGAATGACCAAGAAAAAGAGAGAAAAAGCCCAAATAAACACAATCAGAAATACAAAAGATTATCAGAGATCACTATGCACACCTGTATGGAAACAAACTTGATAACCTAAATGAAATGGAGAACTTTCTAACATTTGAAACAAGAAGAGATTGAGACACTACATAGACCAATAATAACCCAGAAAACTGACTCTGTCATAAGAAAACTACCTACAAAAAAAGCCCTGGACTGGATAGCTTTCCAGCAGAATTCTACAAGATGCACAAGGAGGAGCTGGCACCAATCCCACTGAAAGTATTCCAAAAGATGGAATTCTTCCCAAATCATTTTATGAAGCCAACATCACACTGATACCCAAACTGAGTAAAGATCCAACAAAAAAGAGAGAACTACAGGCCAATATCCCTTATGAAAATAGATGCAAAAATCTTCAATAAGATTATAGCAAATCAGATCCAAAAATACATCTCAAAAATCATCCACCAAGACAAAGTAGGCTTCATCCCTAGGATGGTGGGGATGCAGGGTGGTTCAACATTGGCAAGACAATAAATGTAATTATATATCAACAGAAGTAAAAAAAAAAAGAGTCACATGATTACATCATTAGTTGTAGAAAAAAACTTTTGATAAAATTCAGCATCTCTTCATGTTTAAAAACCTCAAACCCTAGATACAGAAGGAGCATACCTCAAAATAGTAAGTGCCATCTACAATAAATGCATAGCTAGCATATTGCTAAAAGGACAGAAATTAGAAACATTTCTCATGAAAACTGGAGAAGACAAGGCTGCCTGCTCTCACCCCATTTGGTCAACAGTGTGTTGGAAGTCCTAGCTAGAGCAATTAGTCAAGAGAATGAAATCAGGGGTATCCAAATAGGAAGAGGAAGTTAAGTTATCCCTCTTTGCTGACGATATGATCCTATATCTTGAAAATCCAAGAGAATCTGTCAAAATCTGCTTGCACTGATAAAAGACTTTGGCAAAGGCTCAGAGTACAGTTGCATTCTTATACACCAACAACAAGCAGGCAGACACCAAAATAAAAAGCACAATCCCATTCATGATAGCCAAAAAAAAAGAAAGAAAGAAATACCTAGGTATCTTCTTAACCAGAGAAGTGAAAGACCTTTACAATGAGAACTACAAAACACTGCTCAAAGAAATCCAAGAAGATACAAACAAATGGAAAAATATTCCATGCTCTGGATAGGAAGAATCAACATTGTTAAGATGTCTACCCTACCAAAGGCAATCTACAGATTCAATACAATACCCATCAAATTACCAACATTCTTCTCAGACCTGGAAATGACAATACAGAAATTCATATGGAAACACAAATGACCACGAATAGCCAAAACAATCTTTAGCAAAAGAAACAAAGTGGGAGGTATCACACTTCCAGACTTCAAACTTTACTATAAGCCTACAATAATCAAAACAGCCTGGTATTGGTACAAGAACAGGCATACAAACCAATGGAGCAGAATAAAGATTCCAGAAGCAAAGCCTCAATTTCTCAACCAACTCATCTTTGACAAAGCCTCCAACAACAACCACTGGGGCGAGGAGAACCTAGTCAGTAAATGGTGCTAGAAAAACTGGCTGACAACTTGCAGAAGATTGAAACAAGACCCCTACCTATCACCATACACAAAAATTAACTCTAAATGGATCAAAGACCTAAATGTAAAACCTCAAACTATAAGGATCTTAGAAAATGCAGGAGACACCCTTATAGAAATTGGAACTGGCACACAATTCCTGATAAAACCCCAAGTGCCTATACCATAAGAGATAAGAGAGCAACCTCATCAAACCGACAAGCTTCTGCAAAGCAAAAGAAACCATCAAGAGAGTGGGGAGACAGCACACAGAATCGGAAAAAATATATGCCAACTGTATATCTGACAAAGGCCTAACATCTAGGATCTATAAGGAACTGAAATGCACCAAAAGGAAAAAAACAAACAGCTCTATTAAAAAGTAGGCAAAAGACATGAATGGACACTTCTCAAAAGAAGATATATGGGCAGCCAACAGACACATGAAAAAGTGCTCAGCCTCACTCATCATCAGAGAAATGCAAATCAAAACCACATTGAGATACCACCTAACCCCAGAAAGAATGGCCATCATTAATAAAGCAGACAACAACAGATGCTGGCGAGGATGTGGAGAAAAAGGAACGCTTCTACATTGCTGGTGGGAATGCAAGCTATTACAACCTCTTTGGAAGACAGTGTGGTGATTTCTGAAAGAACTAAAAATTGACCTTTTATATGACCCAGCAATTCCCCTATTGGGAATGTACCCAGAGGAACTCAAATAATTCTACAAAAAAAGATACCTGTACCTGCACACGTGTGTTTGTTGCAGCTCTATTCACAATAGCAAAAACATGGAACCAACCATGTTGCCCATCAAAGCTGGACTGGATTTAAAAAATGTGGTACATATATACAATGGAATATTATGCAGCCATAAAGAAGGACAAACATAGGGACTTGGCAGCAATTTGGATGGATTTAGAGTAGATCATACTCAGTGATCTATCACAGAAACAAAGAACAGAGTACCATATGTTCTCACTCACAAACAGACCTTGAACAATTATCATAATCCTATAAGATAGGGATTGGCAGTAATGGGAAACTGCCAGGGGAGGGGAGGTGTGATTGGCAGTTGAGGGAAACTGCCAGGGAAGGGAGGGGCACACCTCATCAACAAGGTTACCTGTATAATGAACATTTGTATACCTAACCCTGACTTGTATCCCACATGTTTTAAAAAATAAAAATAAATAAATAAAAAGAAAATAAATATCCAAATAAACAACCTAACTTTGCACCTCAAGGGAACAGAAAAAGAAGAAGAAATTAAGTCCAAAGTTACCAGAAGGAAGGAAATAATAAAGGTTTAGAGCACAAAGAAAAGAAATAGAGAATAAAACACAATAGAAAAAATATCAATGTAAATATATTTTTTAAAACAAACAAAATGGACAAACCTTTAGCTAGACTAAGTTAAAAAGAGAGAAGACTCAAATTAGTAGTATCAGAAATGAAATAGAACAAATTACAATAGTGCCACCGATCTAAAAAAGATTGTAAAAGGTTATTATGAACAATTATACACCAACAAATTGGATAACCTGGAAGAAATGGATAAATTACTAGGCACAGACAACCTACCAAGACAGAATCATGAGAAAATAGAAACTTAGAACACATTTATGACTAGCTATAAGATGGAATCAATAACCAAAAGTCTCCAATGAAAAACCTAGCCAAAAATCTCCAGTCGAAACTTACAATTAATGCTAACCCTTTCAAACATTTCCCCACAAGCGAAAAGAGGGGAACACTTCCAAACATATTTTACGAAGTCAGCATTACCCTATTATCTAAGACTGATGTTATAAAAACAGAAACTATTGGCTAGTACCTCTGATGAACACAGATGCAAAAATTCTCAACAAAATGTTCCAAACAAGATTCAACATACATTAAAAGGATCCTATACCATGACCAAATGTGATTCATCCTGATGAGACAAGGAAGTTTCAGCGTATAAATCAATCAATATGTTATCCCACATTAGCAGAATGAAGGGTGAAAATCCATGATCATTGAAACAGGCAGAAAAACCATCTGATAGAATTCTACAATGCTTTCTTTATAAAACCTCTCAACAAACTAAGTTAAAAGGAATGAAACTCAGCATGATGATGACACACACACACACACACACACACACACACACACACACACACACATACACATCTTACAAAGGCTAACATCATTCCCAATACTGAAAAATAGAATATATTTTCTCTAAAACCTGGAAGAAGGTAAGACTACTGTCCTAGTCCATTCTGTGCTGCTATAACAGAGTCCCACAGGCTGGATAGCTTATAATGGACAAAAATTTATTTTCTCAGAGTTTTGGAGGCTGGGAAGAGCAATAACAAGGAGCCTGCATCTGTCAAGGACCATCTTGCTGTATCATCACATGGCAGAATGTGAAAAGGCAAAGAGGATCTCTGTGCTCTCACATGTTAAGATCATGAAAGGAGCCAGGCATGGTGGCTCATACCTGTAATCCCAGCACTTTGGAAAACCAAAGTGGGAACATCACTTGAGGCTGGAGTTTGAGACCAGACTGGGCAATATAGTAAGATGCCATCCCTTAAAAAATTTTAAAATTACCTGGTGATGGTGGCACATGTCTGTAATTTCAGCTGTAGTCTCAGTCCTCAAGAGGCTAAGGCTCGAGTATCAGTTAAGCTCAGGAGTTCAAGGCTCTAGTGAGTTATGATTGTGACCTTGCACTCCAGCCTGGGAGACAGAGCAAGAGCCTGTCTCAAAATTAAAAAAAAAAAAAAAAAAAAACAGCAGAAGAGATTGGACCCACTCCAAAAAGTCCTTCATATTGTGAGGTTAATCTATTCTTGAGGGCAGAACCCCAAATATCTCTTAAAATTACCATATCTTAATACTGTTACAATGGCAATTAAGTGTCAATCTGAGTTTGGAGAACATAAACATTCAAACTATAAAAGATACTGTCATCACCTCTATTCAACATAGTACTGGAATTTCTATCAAGAGCAATTAGGCAAGAAATATAAATAAAAGGCATCCATATTAGATAGAAAGAATTAAAATTATCTTTATTTGTAGATGCACAGTCTTACATGTAGAAAATCCTAAATGCTCCACCAAAAAACAAAAAATGTAGAAAGAATCAATTAAATTAAATGACAGGATACAAAAATAAGATGTTATAATAATGAGGAACTGTCTAAAAAATTTTTAAGTTACATTTTAAAAAAGCATCAAATAAAATGCTTGGTAATTTAGCAAGGAAGTGAAAGACTTGTGCATTAAAAATTATAAAATATTGCTGAAAAAAGTTAAAGAAAACACAAATAAACAGAAAGACATTCTATGTTCATGGATTGGAAAGCTTAATGTTGTTAAGATGTGAAGACAACCCAAAGTGATCTACAGCATCAATGCAATCCCTATCAAAATCCCACATTTTTTGCAAAAATAGGAAAAAAAATCATTCTAAAATTCATATGGAACCATAAAGAATCTCAACTAGCCAAACAATCTTGAAAAAGAAGTGCCAAGATGCTGGAGGACTCACACTTTCTGATCCAAAACTATATTACAAGCCTGTAGTAATTAAAACAATGTGGTACTGGCATAAAGAGAGACATGTACAACAACGGAACAGGATAGCGATTCCTGGAAATAATCCCCATATATATGATCAACTAATATTTGAGTAGGGTGCCAAGAACACACAATGAGGAGAAGATAATCTCTTCAACAAGTTGTGTTGGAAAAAGTGGTTATCCACAAGCAAAATAAAGACCTTTTAGAGGAGTTTGAACAAGATGGTAGACTAGAACACTCTAGGATTGTCTAGGAATATCAAATTGAACTATTGATGCAAAAAAGCACTTGCACAAGAGCTAAACAAATAAGGTGACCACAGTACCTGGTTTTAGCATTAGAACAACAACAACAAAAGATGTATAGAAGAGAGTAGGAAGGGCAATCTCTCATTACCTACTAACCTTGTACAGTATGTACAAGTATGTACAGTATGTAAATCTGTATGCAAGTGGGAGGGTGAGGGGCATGATGGGAATTTGCATTGGAACTGTGCTGACCCATAGCAGCTGACTGGCTCTTGACTCCAAGCCAGTTCCCACGGAAGGAACATTTAACACCCTGGGGAAGAGGAGAATCCACTGCCTTCGCGGAAGGAACTTGAGTGCCAACCTGATTAACCAAAGGTTAACTAAAGTGATCTCAAGCCTACAAATAAATTTCAGTGGCAGCCAGCCATATCAAACATGTCCTTGGGCAAGCCCCAGTGCTACTTATCTGGGAGGCTGTGAACTCAGGGTGTGACCCAGTGTGACACCAGCTGTGGCAGCCATGAAAGTGCCCAAGTCACCCCTTCCTCAACTCTAGATTTAGGCTTTGATATAATACCATCAAGTTAGGCTCTAGTTAACTAGTTTGTAAGGGCAGACCTTGTTAAGAATAACAGAATGCACTGGCATATTTCAAAGTGGATCCTTTTCCCCTTCCCCTGCCAAAAGCATTAGGGAATTTTTCTCAGATATTCACTGTAAGAACTGTAGCAACTGTAACAACAAGTTCTTGAAGGAAAAAGTCACAAAAGTGCAGGCCCTGGATAACTAGGTCCCCTAGAGTTTTTAATCTCTCAGACTTGCCCACACTGGGCCTCCAGTAGTTTATCAATTATTACTCAGATTTCCCTCTCCTGGCACTGGTTCCCATGTGTGTTTGTGTTTGTGGATTTCTGCTCCTAAAAACTGCAATTCTCTGACTTACCTATCAGTCTCTCCATTTTGGAGGGGTAGTGGTATGCTCTGTGATTTTTCACCTCTCTTGGGAATCTAAGAAGTGTTGTTGACTTTTCAGTTTGTTCAGCTTTTTACTCATTGTTAGGATAGAGTGGAAACTTTCAGCTTTTTACATGCAAAACCAATGGTCCCCATCTTCTCTTTTGAAAAATAATTTTGCTGGATATAGAATTGTAAAGTGGTATGTGTTTTCCTTCAATATTTTAAATATTTCACTCCACTGTCTTCTTGCTTGCCTGCTTTATGAAAAGGCATTTAATGTAATTTCTGTAATTTTCTCTGTGTATATATAATGGTTTTTACCCCTTCCCTGGCTTCTTTTAAGATTTTCTCAGTCATTGTGCTTTCTGTAGTTTTAATATGATAAGCTTAGGTGTAGATTATTGACTATTTATCCTACTTGCTGTTCTCTGAGATTTCTGGATCTGATGATTAATTTTGGAAAATAAATTATCAGCCATTTTTATTTCAAATATTTCTTATGCTCCTTTCTTTCTTTTTTCTTCTCCTGTTCCTGGTATTCTCATGACATATCTATATCTGTATCTCACCTTTCATAATCATTCCACAGTTCACACATATTCCCATTTTGCTCTTTTTTTCTTTTTTTGGATTTTAACTTGGAATGTTTCCACTGACAATATCACTGATTTTTTTCTTTTGCTCATGTCCTATCTACTAGGGTGTCCATCAAAGGTGTTCTTTATTTCTATTATGATTTTTTTTTCTTTTTAGCATTTGCTTTTTATTTCTGCTTAAAATCTTAATCTGTATGCTAATATTACCCATCTATTCTTGCGTGCTGTCCATTAAAGGCCTTAGTATATTAATCATCGTTATTTTAAATTTCTGGTCTGATAATCCCAAAATACCACATGTAAATTGGATTATGATGCCTCCTTTGTCTCTTTGGACTTGTTTTTTTTGTGTGTGTTAGCATTTTCTGTCATTTTACATTAGAAGCTGGACATTATGTACTGGGTTATATGTCCTGAGGTGTGTAGGCCTTTGGTGTGAGGGTTATGTTTATCTGAGTAGGAACTGTACTATCTTTATTGTTTCCTGTAGCTGCATGTGTCTGAGGTATAAATTTCCTTTAGTGTCCTTGTTTTTTATTTCTTTTTTGTCTTTGCAGTTCTCTAGAAACTCTTTTTAAAATAGAGTCTGAAACTTGCAGTTTTTCAGCTGTAATTCTCCATTATATACAGCATCCCTGTTGATGTCATTGTAAGATGTGGAGAAAAGAGAAGTGTTTTATAGTCCCATGATTAGGTAGCAATCTTCTCAGCTTGCACCTCTTAGGCAAGACAAGAACATTAAAGAAGGTTAGAGTTGAATGTTTTCCTCTCTTCACTTCAGTCAGGCTCTTGTAAAGTAATTTCCTTTGAGCAAAAAGGGAGCTAGATGTTCTGGGCTTACATAACAGTGGTTATTTTTCTCCTCCCTCTGCCAGAAACAAGAGAGGGCTATCCCCTAGTGTTCACAGTAAGGACTTGGTGGGGCTTCTGCAGGTAAAACACAAAAGTGTGAAGACACCCTGAGGTTGGGCACCCAAGAGTTTTAAACTCTCAAGTTGTCTTCATTGAGCCTTAGTAACTCATGAATTACTTGTTTTCATGGTCCTAAAATGCTGAGTTCATCCGTGGTCTCATAATCCTGGTCTTATAATCCTCAGTCCTCTCATTATGTGTTGCACCCCGTGTTGCCTTGGGATTCTACAGAGAGTCCCTGCCAGAAAGAAGCCTCTCAACAGATTTAGCCCCTCAAACTTGGACTTCTGAGCTTCTAGAACTGTAAGAAGTAAATTTTGTTCTTTATCAATTACCCAGTTTCAGTTATTCCTTTGTAAGCAACAGAAAATGAACTAAGATACAAATCTTACATATTTTGTGAATATAACTCTTTGGAGACAAAATGGAGTGAAGGTAGAGCTGACATCTACATTTCTGCTCCTGTCATACTATAACTGCAAGTCCCAAAAAGATGTCCTGGCATGATGTTTTAAGAGGATAGGAAATATCTTCTATTCCTGTCCAGCTTGATCTGCAAGCTCATTCCCCCTACTGACTCATGAAGGTAGGAATAAATACATAATAAATGAAGGAGAAAAGACAACCTTTCCACTAGTCAAACTAGAATACAGATAACTAGGAGAGAACAGATATTTCTCTGAAAGAGGCATGGCAAATGAAGGTAAATTATAAGGGTGAATAAAGCCCCAATCTGGCTGAATTTGTGACCTAAGGCCCTTCAAAGATTGACCTGAATAAAAAAACCTAAGACAACTTTTTAAATTGGCATCCCATGTCTACATCAATTATAGCAAGGTACAACCAAGCAGAAGAAAGGGATAAATATACACTAAAGAAGTTGGAAAATTGCTCTTCTTGCTTTTTTAAAAAATTATTGAGTTGGAATCTCACTCTGTTGCCCAGGCTGGAGTGCAGTGGCACACTCATGGCCACCCCACGGCCACCCCAGCATCAGCCTTCTGGCCTCAGCCACCCCAGCATCGACCTGCTAGGCTCCGGCGATCCTTCCACCTCAGCCTTCCAAGTAGCCGGAACTAGAGGCATGTGCTGCCACGCCTGGCTAATTTTTGATTTATTGAAGAGACAATTTAGTTAGTTCCCAGGATTGAGAACAAACTGTAATCCTCTGTATTCACCTGTCACTCCCCTTTTCAGGGTGGCAGTTGGCCTTTTGACCTGAATTTTATGATGAATTTTAGAAGAGTTGTTTATTTTCAGTTTATTTCATTTTCTCCTTGATGAGAAGATGGGAAGGATAACATCAAACTTTACCCGTTAGAGTGGAAACCAGAAGTCTTGGTGAACATATTTTGAAACAGATATGGTAAGCAAAAAAAAAAAGTGTCAACTTGGATACAGTGTTGCTACAGTGCCCTTCTTCAGGGAAGTTCAGGAAGGGGAGAGCTTTTATTCCTTTCTTCCTGCCTTTGCAAACATAAAGTTTGTTATTGTTGTTGTTGGTTTTCTTTTTCTTTAGAAAGGGAATAAAGAACCAATTACCAAACTTTGGAATTTTGACATAAAAGTGAGTTAGCAAATGTTAGAATCTTTAAACCAGACATACTAACTCTGATTCTTTAAGTGTTTTTAAAAACACCAGTATGCTTTCAACTTTCATATGTCACAATGAAGAGGGAACTTTTTTTTTTTTTTTTTGAGTTGGAGTCTCACTCAGTCGCCCAGACTGGAGTGCAGTGGCCGCTCCCGGCCACTGCAGCCTCGAGCCACTGGGCTCCGGCGATCTTTCCGCCACAGCCTTGCAAGTAGCTGGAACTACAGGCGCGCGCTACCACGCCCGGCTCATTTTGATTTATTGTAGAGATGGGGTCTTGCCAAGTGGCCCAGGCGGGTCTCGAACCCTCTGGCTCAGGCAATCCACTCCCCTCAGCCTCCCAAAGCACGGGATTACAGGCTGAGCCACCAAGCCCGGCTGGACCTTTTCTCTACATTATCACTATTATCTCCCTACTCCAGCTCTGTATCTCTTACTTTTATGGTGAGGGAGTGCTCAGTGCCAGTTCAAGTATTTCCCAGTTCTGCTCTCCTTCCACATGAAAAACCTTAATGTAGTCAGATTTTGGTTAGGAAGTTTTGACGACCACTTCACTCAAGGCTGTAGGGTGTTTTCAAGCCCCCTGACATCCCAACCCTACAACCTCAGGCATCCCTTCCCTTAGACACCAGGATCCTTGGCTCTGCTCTTACTCCCCCTTCACCACAAGTCTCCTGATTTCAGAATCCTCACGACAGTCCGCAAGGGCTTCTGTCACTTTGACAATAATGACAGAGTCATCTCAGAATTATAAATGTGCTAATCTAGATTATAAATAACTCTTTAATTCCTGGCATCACATTTCCCGGAATCAAGAGGAAAATGTTCATACTCCACTGAACAATCCTTCTCCTATACTCTGCTACAAATGGTCCAGAACCCAACCCCCCATTCTGGCATTATTTCCTTCCTGCCCCACCTGCAGCCCGATCAAAGTTTTCCTAGCAAGATCTACTCCTCAATATATCCCTCATCCCTTCTGTGTCCTGACTAATTTGGCAGAAGGAATTCATCCCCAAAACCTTGCCATTTAATTCACAAATGGAAATGTGAAAGTTCAATAGGTATGTGAAGAGCTGCTCAAATTCACTAGTAATCAGAGAAGTGAAAATTAAAAGAACACAGCTATCACCTTAGACACATAAAATTGGCAGACATTTGAAGGTTGCTAGCATGAAGTGCCAAGAAGAATATGAGGAAAATGGGAATCCTTCTACACAAAAGAACATAAATCTGGTAGTACTGAGTGAAAGTAAGTTCACATGGGCTCTGTCCCTCAGCCAATCCCATTCCCAATATACATCCCAACAAAGTTCTCCTACTAATCTACAGGGAATATCTAGGAAAGTATTCCTCACATTCATGTTTCTAGTAACCAAGGGTAGGAGGTAACCAAATGTCCTACACCAGTAGAACTGGTAGGATAGTCTTAGGTTGGATTTCTCTAAAACCAGGTTGGAAAATAAGGATTCACATTCAAGCAGATTATTGGGGAGTGATTAAAGGAAGCACCAGTGCAGGAGTGGCAAAGAGAGACCAGAGCAGTTTGAGAATCAACAAAGTGTGCATTTATTGGCAGGTTACCTATGGACAAAGGTAGCATAATCCCTCTAGACAACACCAGGAGTCAGTGTTGTACATGCCTAAGAGTAATCTCACCTGAGCAGGTAGAACATGAGACTATTTAGGCTCCAACTCCCATCATCCTGGGCTGAGTGGTGGTCCCAGGGGCATTAATTTGCAGTTTCATCTACCTGTCCTGTACAGGCCAAGAGAAATCCTTCCTGTAGAGTGTCCTAGCTTCATGCAGCAGGGCATCAGAGGAAGGTACTAGAAGAGTAGGTGCCTAAGGCATAGCACAGGGCAACAATTATGTCATGAAGACCACAGATCTACACTCACATGTAGAACCTAAAAGAATGGATCTCACAGAAATTCAGAGTGGAATAGTGGTTCCCAGACACTGAAGAGAATAGCAGGGAGGGGGAGATAGGCAGAGGTTGGCCAACAGGTACAATGTTACAGTTAGATAGAAGGAATAAGTTCTAGTACTCTATTGTCCAGTTGACTGTAGCTAACAGTAATGCATTGCAAATTTCAAATAACTAGAAGAAAGGATTTTGAGTGTTTTCACAACTAAGAAATAATGAATGTTTAAGGTGATGAATATGCTAATGACCATGATCTTATTGCACAATGCGTACTTGTATCAGAACACCACATTGCACTCCATAAATATGTACAATTATCATGTATCAATAAAACATTAATATGTATATGTGTGTGTGTATATATACAATAATATACATGGTGTGTGTATAGAAGGTGCTTAAGAAACACCAAAAGTTATAGACCAATATCATTTTAGTGGATCAAAAAAGTAACCAGAAACAAAACCATATGACATATGTAATACTCATACTACATGCAATCCTTATTTCAGACACATTACAAGGTGCTTTTGGGTTAAGAGGTAAATGGGAGTAAGGATGAGAGGTGTTAGATAAACAAAAACAGAGAGGCCTTATAGGAATTGATGAAGAAAGTGTGCCATAACCTGGGAGTGGGATTAAAACTTCCCATCTTGCTTTTCTGCCGTTTTTTAAAAAATTGGATCTACTTTTATTGGACCTGGTCTAACCTCTCACCTTCCACATAGCATAAAGTTTGGCATCAGGCTCCCAAAGAGCAGGAACTGGGTGAAATACCAGGGCATACCCCCTCCCAGCCTGTGGCATGGGGGTCTTCAAATAATAGAACTCTCCTCACTTTTTCTGTGAAAGAGATTTGATTAAGAGTTATACAGGGGCCTTGCAACTACATTTCCCAGAGATCCCTGGGATGGTTCTAACCAGAATCTGGGGGCAGGGCCATTTGGAAAGCCAAAGAGAAACTTCCTCTACTGCAGACTTTGGGACTGAAAGTACTTTCCAGCCGACTTTGGTTGTGAACGAATTGCATTCAGCCTGGTTCTTGGTTGCTGGCCGAAGAAGAGTTGAGATCTGTAAGTAACATGCAGTGTACTTTTTAAAAATGGTGTTTAATCCTATCTCAAATGTGAGTACAAGAGAGTAGATTGTACATTATACCTGAATTTCAAGTTCAGAAAGTTTGGCTGCCACATACTTGGAATCGAATGCTGCAGAATAATGTTGACTATAACAGACGCTTGATTCAAACCATCTGTGTTAGAGGTTCACAGCCACACCACTTTGTAGCTGTGAAAACTTTGCCAAGTTATTTCGCATCTCTAAAACTGTTTCTCCTTCAGTAAAATGGAAATAACAATACTGCTTACTTAAAGAGGTTGTGTGAAGGTTAAATATGTGTATTAAAAGATAGCTTATGTGTTTAAGGGAACTTCTCTAACTGGATTTTCCTGTTGGATACTTGTTACAGTGGTGTCCACACCCTCCTCTGTCTCCAGTGAGGTGTATCTCAAGGGGTGCAGTTAATACTGTAAACAGCAAGCTCCTAACGATTCCTGCTCTTCTTGTGTTAGCTGCTCAGAAAACCCCTAAGATTCCAGATGTCCAGGGAGATTGAATTATGTTGTCTGCAACATCTAGCGGAATTCCTGGGGGAAGATTTATCATGTTGGAAGGAGGCTTAGTGGAGAGAGTCTCCAGGAGCCATAAATGACAAGAAATTAACTCCCTCACTCTCAGCCAGACAGAGAGCATCACCCCCTGAACATGGACTTGCAGATCCACAGGAGAGAAGGGCCTGCCTGGGCAAACAGTGGCAGGAGCTAGGGGTGCTATGTGCACTCTGCTCTGGACTCTGCTCCAGTGTTCTGGCATGATGCAAGAACAACAGTAAGCCTGTTTGCTATTCTGATGAGCTGCTCCCTCCCTTCCCTAGGCTCCTCCCTTTAGTATCTTGAACACAAAACAACTGACACCACCCACTCCCCTGAAAGGAACTTTGTAACTGCCAACTCCTTAGCTGCATGCTGCCCAGAGACTTATTTTGTCTGGTCTTTATGGTCTTCAGCTGTAGCAGCTGTCTTCCTTTAGATTTGCTTTCCTGGCCTGCTGCAAGTGTCCCACACCACCCGTCTGGTCACCAGAGGCATTTAGTGGGAGTGGGAGCCATGGCTGGGCTGAAGGCCTTCTGGACACTAAGGATGGTTGAGTGATGGTCTTTTGTGTGACTAGCCCAGAAAACTTTCTTCCATCCAGAAAGCCAAAGGGTTGGCTTGGGAAAGGGCTGGGTTGTCGTGTTAACCTAGTGAGATGCCAGGCCTTTCCTTCACTGTGGCAAAAACAAAAGAGATGGGGAGGCATAGGAAAATAAATTAATTAAAAAAAAAAAAACTCAGGAAAAGACAAGATGCCAGGCACCTATAATCCCAGCACTTTGGGAGGCCAAGGTGAGAGGATTGCCTGAGCCCAGGGGTTCAAGACCAGCCTCATTGATGAGACCTCATCTCTATGGTAAATCAGAAAACTTAACCAGGCATGGTGGCTCACGCCTGAGTAGTTCCAGCTACTTAGAAGGCTGAGGCGGAAGGATCACCTGAGACCAGCAGGTTGAGGCTGCAGTGGCCGTGAGCATGCCTGGGTGACAGAGTGAGACATTGACTCAAAAAAAAAAGAAAAAGAAAGGACACTCATTAGCTCTCTTTATAATTATTCTACTCATTAATGCCAGAAATCCATGCAGTAAGTGTAGAAGATTTCATCTTTGTCCATAATCATACTTGTGCTGCTTGTAGCCAAGGCATGATGGGCAGGATAGCTCTGGATCAATCTGCTTTTAATTCTTCTACATTGGTCTCTTACTTACAACTTCTTCTGGGGAAAAAAAAAGAGTTTCTTTAGCCAAAAATAAATTGAAAACCACTACTATACATGAAATATGTATAGATCTCAGAGACCAGGAAATGAACAATGAGTTCTGCATATCAACCTGCTCTCCAAGGGTACATCCAAGAGTGTGATTTATGATTGAAGTGCCATGTCACTTAGGGAAAAATCACAACAGTTGGTTAACTAAATCTTCAACAAAACAGCAAACATTCATGTAATCAACCAGAAATAAAAGCAAGTTTTTCCCTGGCATTCTAGCCCCACTGCCTCATTCAGTGTATCATACCTTTCTTTTACACAGTTCTCCAAAATGACCACCCTGGTGACTTAGGCAGGTTCCCTAAAACCAGACACGGAGACAAGGATCCATGTGCCAATGATTTGAGGAAGTGCTGAGAGAAACCTATCTGCAGCCTGTACGTAAATTATAACTCCAAATTGTGTCCAGACACAAGGCAAGGCAGCTGGGCTTTCTAAACCTCCTCCCAATAAGTCATTGACCCAAGGCTTTCCTGGCACAACATAAGTCTCTGACACATCCAGGTCTCTGCATAGGAGGGCAGAGCAGCTCCAGGAGTCCTTGGAAAGTCCTCCAAAGGGAAACTGGGGTACAGGTCCTAAAATATAGGAACACAGTAGCCAGGCCAGAGAAACAATGAAATGATAAAAGATGTAGGTGGCTTACTAAAAGTGTTCTTCCCACACTCAGTCCTGAAGCCTCACTGGACACTTGTGCCCTCTTAGGCACACTAAGCATGCTCTATTTTTACCCTTCTATATCTATGGTGGAAAACAATAGGTCCAATGGATTTCGTTTAAGCCATCTATTTTTAAAACTTGTGTTTTTGTTACTTTAAACAGGAAATGCACTCTCCAATTCCTTTCAGGTTCCACCCCTCCCTATTTTATTACACATAGATGCTTTCTGTTTTACATTTCAATAATTTAACCAGAACATGTTCTGCTAAAAACTTTTTTTTTTTTTTTGAGTGGGAGTCTCACTCCGTCACCCAGGCTAGAGTGCAGTGGCACGCTCTTGGCCACCCCAGACTCAACCTGCTGAAATCAGGCAATCCTTTCATGTCAGCCTTCCAAGTAGATGGAACTACAGGCGCACGCTACCACACCCGGCTAATTTTTTTATTGATTGTAGAGACGCGGTCTCGCCAAGTTGCCCAGGCTGGTCTCGAACCTCTGGACTCAGGCAGTCCTCTTTCCTCAGCCTCCCAAAGTGCCGGAATTACAGGTGTGAGCCACCACGCCTGGCCTAAAAATCTTTTAATTTGAAATCCATTAGCCTTGACAGCTCCAGTGCTTTGGGCTACCAATGTAAATAATAAAATGAACACAGACTTTACCAGTCAGAAACTGCCAACTAACATCTAACTCTAACCTCTAACTAGGGACTCTCCACTCTAACCAATCAAATATATTTTCTTTGTCTTACTTCTACAAATATTTTAAATAAGTTTCTCTCTCACACTCCCCTGTTCCCCAGTAGAGCATTGAACTACTTGGAACTGGTGCTGATTTATGAACTGCTGTCTACTCAAGTAAACTTTCCAAAATTTTAATGTAGCTAAGTTTATCTTTAAAAATTCTAGTGTTGACAATGCAGGTCACATTTTCCTTGAATCTGGTCTATATGGATCTTTAGATTTATTATTATTATTATTATTATTATTATTATTATTATTATTTGAGTTGGAGTCTCACTCTGTCGCCCAGACTGGAGTGCAGTGGCCGCTCCCGGCCACCACAGCCTCGACCTGCTGGGCTCCGGCGATCCTTCCACCTCAGCCTTCCAAGTAGCTGGAGCTACAGGCGTGCGCTACCATGCCTGGCTAATTTTTTATTTATCGTAAAGATGAGGACTTGCCAAGTTGCCCAGGCGGGTCTCAAACCCGCGGTCTCAGGCAATCCACTCACCTTGGCCTCCCATAGCGGTGGGATTACAGGCTGAGCCACCGAGCCCGGCCAGATTTAATTTTTAACTTCATATTTCCTTCTCCATATATGTCAAAATGCCTTGTTCAGTAGCCATCATTCTCATAACTTTCTATTCTTTGTTTGTACTGAGAGGAGTCAGGGCTTACCAACACTCCTTTAGTGTGGCTTCTCTACTTCTTAGTTTTCATTTTAATTTACTTCTTCACTGGCAATGAAGTAAAAACTCTTTATCGGGATAGTGCAGTGTTGTTGCATTTCTTAAGCTCTTTTATGATTGAGGTTATCTTTATATTCAAGTTGCCTTTATGATAAAATACAGTAGTAGTCAGAATAATATTTGGTGATAACATTTTTCTTCAGTCCTTGAAAGTCATAGTTCCACTACCCCGCTTATAGATATTTCTGTGGAACATTCTGTTGCTACCCTTCTATTTTATCTTTCACACAGAATTTTCTTTTTCTACCAGGTAGTTTGTCTCTCATTTTGAGTTTTAATAATTTAATAAGATATATTCTTTCTTATTATTTATGTATTTTTCACATTTTTTATTTTAAAGATGTAGGATACATTTCAGGATTAGGTATACAAGTGGACATCATACAGGTAAAGTTTGAACCTCCCTTTTGTCCCCACTTTGCCTGGTTTGAGGTCAGATACCCTTATTGATGTTGTGTCCCCACCCCCACTCAGGCAGTATCCTGCTACTGCCAATCCCTTTCTTACAGTATTATGGTACATGTTCAGGGTCTGCTTATGAGTGAGAGCATATGAAACTGTTCTTTGTTTATGTGATAGATCACTGAGTATGATAGACTCTAAATCCAACCAAGTTGCTGTGAAGTCCATATATTTGTCCTTTACAGCTTCATAATACTCCATTGTGTATATGCACCACATTTGTTTTATCTGTCCAGTTCTGATGGACAGCACAGTTGGTTCCATGTTTTTGCTATTGTCAATAGTGCCGCAATAAACATGCATGTGCAGGCATCCTTTTTGCAGAATGATTTGAGTTCCTCTGGGTGTATTTCCAGTCGGGGGATTGCTGGGTCATATGGAAGATCTGTGTCTAGTTCTTTTAGAAATGGTCACACTGCTTTCCATAGAGGTTGAACTAGTTTGCATGCCCACCAGCAGCGTAGAAACATTCCCTTTTCTCCACATCCTCACCAGCATCTGTTGTTGTTTGTTTTATTAATGATGGCCATTCTTACTGGGGTTGGGTGGTATCTCAATGTGGTTCTGATTTGCATTTCTCTGATGATTAGTGAGGCTGAGCACTTTTTCATGTGTCTGTTGACTGCCTATATGTCTTCTTCTGAGAAATGTCTATCTTGTCTTTTGCCCATTTTTTAATGGGGCTGGAGGGGTTTTTTTGTTCTTATTGTTTTTTTTCCTTTTGGCATGTTTGAGTTTCTTGTAGATCCTAGATGTTAGGCCTTTGTCAGATTTATAGTTGCCAAATATTTTTCCCCATTCTGTGAACTGTCTCCCTGCTCTCTTGATGGTTTCTTTTGCTTTGCAGAAGCTTTTCAGTTTACTGAGGTTCCACTTGTCTATCTCATCCCTTATGGCATGGACACCTGAGGTTTTGATCAGGAATTGATTGTCTACTCTGATATCTATAAGGATGTCTCCTGCATTTTCTAAAATTCTTACAGTTTGAGGTTTTACATTTTGGTCTTTGGTCCAATTAGAGTTGATTTTTGTGTATATTGACAGGTAGAGGTCTTATTTCAATCTTCTGCATGTGGTCATCCAGTTTTCCCAGCACTATTTACTGACTAAGTTCTCTTCTCCCCAGTGGTTATTGGTGGAGGCTTTGTTGAAGATGACTTGGTTGAGAAATTGAGGTTTTGCTTCCGCAACCTCTATCCTGTTCCATTGATCTGTATGCCTGTTCTTGTATCAATGCCAGGTTGTTTTGATTATTGTAACATTTTAGTAAAGTCTAAAGTCTAGAAATGTGATACATCCCGCTTGCTTTGTTTCTTTTGCTAAGGATTGTTTTGGCTATTTGTGATCGTTTATGTTTTCATATGAATTTTTGTGTTCTCATTTCCAAGCCTGAGAAGAATGATATTGGTAATTTGATGGGTATGACGTTGAATCTGTAGATTGTCTTTGGTAGGATGGACATAATAAGGTATATTCTAATGTCAAGCATTTTAATCAAACTTTCCCAGAATCATGTCTCTTTCATTTTTCAGATTTAATTTTTGCATAGTTTCAGGAAAACATTTTTTTGCTATCTTTGTAAACATTTTCTATTCTACTTTTTGAGTTCATTTTAGAAGCACCAATTATCTTTACAGTGAATTGTCTTTGACTACTTTCTGTATCTGTTAGCTTCTTCCTGGCTGACTTAATTGCTTTATCTTTTCATTCACTTTTACTGTGAATGCCATAATTTTCTTCTACATAATGTGTATTGGTAATATTGTATCTATATAGTTTCTTTTTGTCATTAGTTTGTATTAGCTTTATTTATGTCCTTTATTCTGAAAAGAAATCTTTCTTTTCATAAAACCACATTATTTTTTTCACATCTTTTTTTGGTTCTTTGTCATTGAATCATTTTACATGGTCTATAGTTCTAAGTACCTGTAAAGTATTTCTTTCTATTTAGTTTCTTTTTATTCTCAGATTGGTTGTCTTTTTTTTTGCCTATAACTTTTACACATTGTCTTTTCTTCTAATCTTGATCTCACAGTACATTTTCATTTTTTTCCTTAGTATTCATGTATGATACCTCTGTCTCTATATTTTGTTTTATTTTATTTATTAAGTCATGGTCTCATTCTGTCACCCAGACTGGAGTGCAGTGGCACAATCATGGCTCGCTGCAGCTTTGGCCTCCTGGGCTCAGGCAATCCTTCTGCCTCAGTCTGCTAGGTAGCTGGGATTACAGGTGTGTGCCACCATATTTGACCAAGTTTTTTTATTTCTTGTAGAGACGAGGCCTTGCTATGTTGCCTTGGCTGGTCTCAAACTTCTATGCTCAAGCAATCCTCCCAACTCAGCCTCCCAAAGTGCTAGGATTGCAGGCATGAGCCATCATGCCTGGCATTATTTGTTGCTTGATTCTAGTGGGGCTAGTGACATGTCCAGTTGGGATTTGCTTGTACTCTTCAGTTTTTACAGTGGAGGTGGGGGTGGGTGAATATAACAGGAAATAATCTGATGGCTGATTTTCTGTACATAGGTAGTCCTCCTTCCTTGCTGGTGATGCCATAAGAACTTTATTCTATTTTCCTGTTCTAATATCCCTGAGTATAGTTGTCACCTAAAGGAACACCAAGTGCTACCCCTACATAATGGTCTTTGGTGTGTTTGATATATGTCATGGTAGGGATCTGTGTTATGGAACATGGTTCATCCCTCCTTGCTGACCCCGACAGTTCATCTTCTGGTTGGTTGCTTCTGGACTCCCTCATGGTAGATTCTCCCACCTCTAGGCATATAAACTTGCGGCCTAAGCCCCATCAGTATTGCTCCCATCTCCTGTGGTTATACTTTGTACACACTTATTTATTTAACTCAGATGTTCACTTTACTATGCACTCCCTTTTTTGTTGTTTTGTGATTTTTTAGGAGATCTTAATAAATTATGGTCTATAAAAGTAAACTTCTGTTTTCAAGCAAAGCCATGTTTGTTTGTTTTTAACTGTATTTTCTATTGTTTCTAGAGTTTGGGCCAGAGAGAAGAAACTTTCTAAGTTTTCTGATTTAAAACTGAAGGCCAACCTACTTTCGACTTAGTAAGAAAGGTATCCAGTGCCTTTCTGAGTTCTCAGAAGGCTCCCTAAACAAGTTCACTCTGCCTCCTTCAAGTCTCCTCTTATTTTTATGATCAAGCTGAAAGGAAAAGACATGGCACTGCACAGAGATTCTACAAATGAACATATAAAACTAGTAATGTTTTCAGTTAACTATTTTCCTGGCAACTTCTTTCTAAGTGCTTTCAGCATTCTGCCTTTAATCACACCTTTAGTAATACACAATTCTTATGTCTAGTTACAGAATATTCAAGTATTATTTGTTTGCAACATCTTGCCAGTACCAGGCCTCTAACAGAAGTAAGCTTCTTTCAAATAAAGTCCTACAGTTACTAAATTTCAGGTCAACATTTTATCTTAGAAAAATAGAAGGAAAAAAATGGGAAGAGGAATGTATAGAGGGAGAGAAACAGAAAAATTATGAGAGAGGGGAGAGAGAGACAGAAAACACAGCAAAGAGATAAACACTTATAGACAGACTATGCCATTTAAAAAGAAATATGAAGTAATTTTTTTAATAGAAGAAATGATCTTCTAAGCAAGAGTCAAATGGCCAGGCATGTATAAACCACATTATTCCTTTTGGATCAGCCTTTCCCCCTCTTATATTACATACTCAGTATAGATTCTGTGTTAGGGACCAGAGAGTGTTTGAGGTAGTCTGACGCTATAAAATTTGCTCTCTCTCTTCTTGAGCGACAGAGTTTTAGAGCTTGTCTAAATGTTGAGAAAGGGTACTGGTGCAAGTTAGGATGAAAATAAATGCAATGAGTCTAATATATTTAGGGGAAATAATGTAGATCTCAAGAAGAGAGCGAGTTGGGAACAGTGATAATATGGGAAGAATAGCTGAGTCAAAAAGAGAAAGAATACAAAAAATAATAACATTAAGGAGGAAAGTAGAGATGTTTCACTTGTCACCATTCACCTCTGGAACATGTCCCTTTGTCCCATGTCATCCTCAGGCTGAGACACATTACAAAGGAGTTAGTCGTGAGGTATGGGCACAGCCATTGCAATCAAAGTCTCAGTAAATTAAAAGTCTATGACAGCAGATTGCAAAGAGTCCTTTGAAAAGTTTAAATGTAGCAAGCAGCTTTTTTTGGGTGGGGAAGGGGAGTCATACTACCTGAAAGTTAAAAGATGGAATTAGGTTTCCTCAAGTTCTTTCCTCTGTCAACCTTCTCTTGTTTTTTATTTCTCAATTTAGCCAATACTTTGTTAGTGCTGTCCTTCAGGAGGTTCTTCCCAATAGCTTGGGTTAATATCACACTAGCTTTTAGTACTGCAGCAGAAAGTACATCCTTAGTTTTCAACAAAATCCCTCAATAAAGTCTCAGTGGTATACTTAGTTCACATGCCATCCATGCACAAAGCATTGGTCCTAGAGTATATGCGTTTGTTTGAAATGGTCTTACCTAGGCCGTGTGACTATTCACAGAGCTCAATATGGACAGCCCATTCTCCATACAGGAGCCAGGAAGATCACTTCGATTGTGATACACATTGTTCCAATTACAGCCCTCCTCTCATTCTTCTCCCATGTAGATTTCTCGTCTTACTTAGAGTAAAAGCCATAATGCCTGCCTTGGCCCCAAGGCCACTGTTACCTGTCTGATCTCATCTTAATTCACTCTCCTTCTCGCTCACTCTACTCCAATCCCCCTGGCTTCCTAGATGTTTCTTGAACACTCTAGACAGATTCCAGTGTAAGGGCTTTTGACTTTCTGTTCTCCCTGTTTAGGACGGTCTTTCCCACAAATATCCACAGAACTTATACTCTAGAATCCTTAAAGATTTTTCAGTCTTTCTTGAGCCCCCTTGTTTGCAATTGAAGCTCCCTTGTGCACTTCCTCCTTTCTATGCATTAGTGTCTCCCAGAAAACTTATCACAAACTAACAGATTGCACTTTTTTCCCCATTAATTCAATTTCCTATCTGTGTCACCTCAACTCTCACTAAAATGTGTAAGATTTTTCAGAGCAAGCAAGCACTTGATCAGTAGGAAACATAGTATCAGTATTCAGTAAACTATATATTGAATGATTGAATCAGTAAATGCATGAAAGAATTTAATTATTTGGGTGGGGAATTTTGACTGCATAAGGCTCAACTAAAGGGAATTCAAGTAGGTCAGGTACCATGAATGCCTTGTGCTCTTTTGTATAAACCTGCTTATATCAGGAACTGTTTATAAGCCTACTTTAATTAATACAAATTGGAATATCCTTTTTTATTCATCAGTTTGTAGAAAACTACAAACTGTTGATCATTTGTTTTATCATCTAATCTGGATTCCCAACTCCTTGTGCTTGAAAGGTAGAAGAAATGATAATAGTTCCTGACAGATTTCTGAGACTAATAAGTGAACTTATGCATGCAAAAGGAATTCACACAATGAAAGTATTAACAAAAAGAATTATTATTACAGACACTTATCAAGACTTAAAATACATTTTAAATGTATATTTTACATATTCAAAATATATTATACCTATAATTATTCTACTCAGAAATCCAAGTGCAAAAGTAATGTTATTTTTGTTTTATTTTCCTTGCTTAGGGGATCATGGACATTGAAGCATATTTTGAAAGAATTGGTTTTAAGAACTCTGGGAGAAAACTGGACTTGGACACGTTAACTGACATTCTTCAGCACCAGATCCGAGCTGTTCCTTTTGAGAACCTTAACATGCATTGCGGGGAACCCATGGAGTTGGACTTAAAGGCCATTTTTGATCACATTGTGAGAAAGAACCGGGGTGGGTGGTGTCTCCAGGTCAATCAGCTTCTGCACTGGGCTCTGACCACAATTGGTTTTGAGACTACACTGTTGGGAGGATATGTTTATAACACAGCAGACAACAAATATAGCAAAACCATGGTTCACCTTGTACTGCAGGTAAACCTTGATGGTAGAAGCTATATTGTTGATGCTGGGTTTGGAAGCTCCTACCAAATGTGGCAACCTCTGGAGTTAATTTCTGGAAAGGATCAGCCTCAGGTGCCTTGCATCTTCCGCTTGACAGAAGAGAGTGGAATCTGGTACCTGGACCAAATCAGAAGAGATTCATATGTTCCAAATGAAGAATTTCTTGATTCTGAGCTCCTGGAAAAGAATAAATATCGTAAACTCTACTCCTTTACTCTTGAACCTCGAACAATGGAAGATTTTGAGTCTGTGAATACATACTTGCAAGAATCTCCAACATCTCTGTTAAAAACCACATCCCTGTGTTCCTTGCAGACCCCAGAAGGAGTTTACTTTTTAGTGGGCCTCCACCTCACCTCCAGGAGATTCAGTTATAAGGATAATACGGATCTGGTAGATTTTAAGACTTTGAATGAGGAAGAAGTAGAAGAAGTGCTGAAAAATATATTTAATATTTCCTTGGAGAAAAAGCTTGTGCCCATACATACTGATCGATTTTTTACTATTTAGAGTAAGGAACAAAATAAATCCTTGGGTATGTATCACCCAGCTCACCATTTATCAGCTGATGACCTATTAGATATTCTCTATACTCTCATATTATTTTGAAGAAAATCCTAGACATCAAATTATTTCACCCATAAAACTGTCAGCATATGTAATTAACTAGCTTTTTAAGGAAGTAACAGCTCACTTATTAAATTAATAAAAATAAAGATGTTTTAAGGATGGCCTGTGATTACCTTGGGAACCAGAATGATTTGTGCTAGAAAATTTTCAATATTGGTTTATTGTTGAATTCATAGAAAAATTTTAGTGGTAGATAGTAAATAAAATATTATAGGAAAACTTATTGTCTATAAAGTATATTAAACATTGTTGGCTAATTGACTAGTATAATGTGAATCACAGTTTCTTTTGGAAGACTTAAGATGTCATGGAGCTAGGTGATTTTTCCTCAATAGAATCTTCCTCTCATCTTTTATTTTGTCTTCCAGTTATGTTATTTTACTTCCTTCCATATTTTGCCATAAGAGAAAGAACTTAAACTTCTTTGTATAGATCTGGGTTGAAATGCTGTATATACTGGGTGAATTACCTTTTAAATATATAGCTCTGATTTCTCAGAGGTAAAATAGGGATATATAATTCAGTGCCAGACCTAGAGTAAACACCCAGCAAATATTTATTATATGGTTGATTAATAATGTCAGTAATGTTTTTGGTACTGGATCAACATTTAATTCAAGTTTTTCTTCCATAGTGTTCTATTTTCCCTCAAAAGTGTTTGTGTTTTCATCTTGCTTTATTTTCCTGTAGCTTGAATTCTGGCCCCACTGTCATCTGCTTGCTCTTTACATGATTAAATATTGTAGGATATCAGATGCCACAGATGTAACAATGTGTCTGGTCCTTCAGAATCTGAATCCCTACTTCTCTATAACTCAGACTTTTTGTTTGTGGATTCCAGTATCAGAGCTAGAATTTAAACTGCAGACTTGTTCTTAAATTCTTCTTCCTTTTCAACTTATGATCATTGTAATAAATTTAAGAGAAAGGCAGGGATTCAAATGGAGAAATTTAAGTTAAGAGAATAATTTACATTGGAGCATGGGTATTTTATGCAGTGATGTAACAATTGAGACATACTGGTGTGGATGAATTTTCTAGCAAGAGGTGATATGAGACCTAGCCTTAGTAGAAAGGATGAAAGATATATTTCAATATTTGACAGCTTTCCATCTTCCTTGCTGTATTGGTCCTGTTCAGCTGGGCTGCCATTTCATGTCAAGTCATGTCTGGTATCTTGGGCAGAAAAGACTTTCTCACATTCTGACCAAGACCATGCCAATGGAGAAGTTGGCAAGAAACTCCAACCAGAACAAGATGTGTCTCAAGGAAAGTAATACAGTTTTGTACAAATGAGTCAATGAAGTTAAGTTGCATAATGAGTATCCTCAAACCCAATGCAATTATATTTTCTTGAATATATCTATCACATATTTAAAAAAACCCAAATATGTTCAAAGAGATTCAAAGATATAAACGTTAGCTTCCAGACTGAAGACTCCTGCTCTTCATATGCAAGTTAACTTTTCTGAAACAAAACATAAATGACTGAAGGAGAAGAATCTCATCATTTTATTTTTGCCAGATTTTTTACTTGGCTATTAGCTCTTTGTGTTTGTTTAACTACTGTGTCTTTTTTTTTTTTGGTGGTCCCTTGACAATTAGGATGTGCCACATCCTATCAGAATCCCAAGACGAGTAAGTTATATCTACCTTACTCTAGATATAGCTGGAAAAGCTGGGATGCTGGATGTATATTCCAATTCCTTCTATTCTCACAGTGAGCAATTTACCTCCCACTCTGCACTAAGCCAAGGAGAGATTGAGGCAAATGCCTGCACTAGTGTTCGGGCTGTATTCTCTGATCCCAGGGAGACAGCTGCTTGAATTTGGCCCATTGTTTATCTACTTTGTTTTTTTTTGTGGACAGGGTCACTCAGGAATGCAAAGCCTCTTTGACTCCCAGAACTAGGTAATTAAGGAGACAATTTCTTGGGTGGGAGCTATAAAAGTGTGGTCCTTGGTATGTTGATAAACTCCTTCAAGGAAACATGAGAAGACCAGGATTTATTTCTGGGACCAGCTAGAGGAAAGGTTCAGGAAGTGCCAAGCTCTGGCTCAGGCTGTCAGAGGGCTATGGTTTGTCTACTCCATTAGCTCACCAGTGCAGGTTCATTTGAAGTCGGGTTGTCAAGTAGCCACTGGAAGAATACGCAGTAAACCCATTCTGGAGAGAAAATAGGAGCTTCACATTCTAGTCCCTTTTCTGCACTGTACCCTGGAGACATAGCACCTGGAAGTGCTCACACACCCATTGGAAGTCACCTCTTTGCTTTATGGTCAAGACAGACTTACATATACCTCATCCCTTCTACTTGCAGAGCTAGAGGGTTTTTAGGATGAAGTCATTCAGGTGGTAGTTACAAAAGTTGAAATGCTTAATGCATGGCATGAACATTTTCGTTTTCTGCTAAGAAACCCTGAACTGCATTTTTGGAGCGCTTTCCCTGCACTGATTCCAGAAAATAAAGCCCTTTTGGGGTTTGCATGCTCATATAAAACCACCCTTTTTAAAATGTGGTATATAGAAACTTCATATGCCAGGTTCCCATTATTCCCCAAACTAGGGGGTTTAGAATACAGTCCCTCATGTGGAGGCTGTGAAATTTGAGACACTCAATGTGAGCACAAACTCTTCCAGGAAGGATTAATAAACCTGGAGTGATCACTGGTGTGATCCAAGGGAGAAGGCTCAGAAAGTGCTGATCTGCTTCTCAAGTGGACTACTACTTGTCTGCTCCTTTACTCTCCAGTGCAAGCTGGTTAGATATAGGCCACCAAGTAGCCACTAGAAGAGTGTGTCATAAACCCAATCGAGGAAGTAACAGAAAGCTGCAATTTTTTTCTTTTTGAATTGGAGTCTTTCTTTGGCACCCAGGCTGGAGTGCATTGGCACAATCATAGCTCACTGTAGCCTCAACTTCCTGGGATCCTTCCACCATAACCTCCCAAGTAACTGGGACTATAGACATGCACCACCACACCTGGCTTTTTTTTTTTTCTGTAGAGACGGCATCTTGCTATGTTTCCTAAGCTGGTCTCAAACTCCTGGCCTCAAGCAATTCTCCTGCCTCAGTCCCCATAATTGTTGGGATTACACTTTGTGCCATCATGCCCAGCAAAGTTGCTGTTTTTTGGTTTTGTTTTTGTTTTTGTTTGAGTCAGAGGAGTGTAGTTGCATGCTCCTGGCCACAGCAGCCTTGACCTGCTGAACTCAGGTGACCCTTCCACCTCAGCCTTCCAAGTAGCTGGAAAGTTGTATTTTTTAACCCCTCTTGTGCATTGCTCCTGGGAAATAAAATCCCTGGAAATGCTTGTGCACCTGTATAAAACCACTACTTGTTCCTGTGATTTAGAGAGACTTGTGTATGTCTAATCCCTTCCACTTCAGATCTAGGAGGTTTAGGATGCAGTCCTTGGGTAGAAGATATAATAGTGGAATGCTCAACACGTGAGAAAACTCCTTCCAGTAGGGATCAATACACCTAGAGTTATTGCTGACAAAACTGGGAGAGGCAGTTGTCTTATCTAATGTTTAGAAACCAACACCAAGGATCAACAAAAATAAAGAAACAGGGAAATATATTCCAAATGAAAGAACAAAGTAAATATTCAAAGGCTGACACAACTGACAGGGAATTCAAAATAATGGTTATATAGATGCTCACTGAGGTCAGCAGAGCAATCTAAGAACACACTGAGAATTTTAACAAGAAAATGGAAAGGAAAAAAAGTATAGAGTTAAAGGATACCATAACTGAACTGAAGAATCCAATAGAAGGGTTCAATAGCAGACTAGAACATGCAGAAGAGAGGATCAGTGAACTCAAAGGTCACTGAAAGACATTCAGTTTGAGGAGCAAAAAGAATCAAATAGACTAAAGACAGTTTAAGAAACCTATGGAACACCATCAGGTAAAACAACATACACATTATTGATGTTCTGGAAGAAGAACAGAGAAAATGACATTAAACTTACTCAAAGAATTAATGGCAAGGAAGTTCCCAAACCTGTGGAAGGAAATGAAATTCTGATCCAGGAAGCCTGTAGACATCAAATAAGGTGATTTCAAAGACACACACACTGAGAAAGATTATAATCAAATTGTCAAAAGTTAAAGACCCATATAGTGATATTCCATCTCTACAAAAAAAAGTTACAAAATTTGTTGGATGTAGTGGAGCACCTGTAATCCCAGCTGATAGGGAAAGTGAGGCAAGAAGATTGCTTGAGCCTAGGAGTTAGAGGGCTGCAGTGAGCCAAGATGGCGCCACTGAACTCCAGTCTGAGTGGCTGTGCAAGACTGTCTCAAAAAAAAGAGAAAAAGCTAGAGACAGAGAGAGAGCTTGAAAGCAGCAGAAGAAATGCAAGTTGTTACATACAAGGGAACTCTGATGACATTATCAGCAGATTTATCAGCAGAAACTTCGTATGGTACAAGGGAATGAGATGACATATACAAAATCCTGGGGAGAGGAGGAGTCAAACAAGAATACTAAACCCAGCAATCCTGTCTTTCAAAACTGAAGGAATGATAAATATTTTCTCACACAAACAAAAACTGAGTTTATCACCACTAGACCTGCATTAAAAAATATTTTAAAGGAAATTATTTAAAATGAATGAATAGGATGCTAATTATAACATGAAAACATATAAAAGTATAAAACTCACTGGTAAGAGTAAAAACACTGCCAAATCCAGAATACTCTAGTACTATCATGACAATAGGTAAATCAATTATATCTTTAGTATAAAGGTTGAAAGTCAAAGCTATTAAAAATGACTAAAGCTACAATAATTTTTTAAAAGATATGAAATAAAAATGTATAAATTGTGGCATCAAAACCTAAGAATTAGGGGGGAAAGGAGTAAAAGTGAAGATGTTGTGTATGTGATTAAAATTAAGTTGTTAACAGCACTATTCACAATATGCAAAACATGGAATCAGCCTAAGTGTAGATCAATGGATGAACGATTTTTAACATTTGGTAACATATACACAATTGAATGTTGCTGAATCATTAAAAAAATGAAATCTTGTCACTTGAATATTGCTGAATCATTTAAAAAATGAAATCTTATCATTTGCCACAGTATATATGGAATCAGAAGACATTATGTTTAGTAAAATAAGCCAAGCATAGAAAGACAAATATCACATGTTCTTACTCATATATGGGAGCTAAAATATTTGATCTTAGGGAAGTAGAGAATAGAATAGTGTTTATCAGAAGAAAGTATAGGGATGAGGGGAATAAAGAGAGATTGATTCGTTGGTACAAAAATACAATTAGATAATAAACAATTTATTGTGTTCCATGGGACAGTAGTTGAAAATAATGTATGTTTCAAAATAGCTAGAAGAGAACATTTGGAATGCTACTAGCACCACAAGCGATAAATATTTAAGATATTAGATATCCTAATTGCCCTGAGTTTTTCATTACACATTGAATGCATGTATCACAATATCCATGTACCTCATACATATGTATACTTATTATGTATAAATAAGTAAATATTTAAAAACTATCAACTTAAATAGCTTATTATAAGTATAAGATGTTTTATGTAAGCCTCAGAGTAACCATAAATCAAAAGCCTATAATGCCAAAGATGAAAAGAAAAGGCATATAGTATACCACTATAGGAGGCCATCAAACCACAGTAAGAAAATAAGAGAGGGAGAAAAGAACAAAGGATCTAAAAAAAAAACCAGAAAACAACTAACAAAATGACACTAGTAAGTTCTTACTTATCCATAATTACTTTGAATGTAAAGAGATTTAATTTTCCAACAAAAATCATAGAGTGGTTGAATAAATAAAAAGCAAAACCCAATTATATGCTGCCCATAAGAGACTCATTTTACTTCTAAGGAAACACACAGATTGAAAGTGAAAAGATAGAAAAGTATCCCATGCAAATGGAAACCAAAAACAAACAAACAAAACTAGGACTAACTATACTTAGATAAAATAGACGTTAGATCAAAATTTGTAAAAAGACACAAAGAAGGTCATTACATAACGATAAAGGAATGAATACAGTAAGAGGACCTAACAATTATAAATACATTTGCACCCAACATTAGAACACCTAAATATATGAAACAATTATTAATAAATCTGAAGAGCAAAATAGACTATGACAATAGTAGAAGAATTCAACACCCTATTTTCAGCAATGGGTAGATCATCCAGGCAAAATATCAACAAGGAAATTTTGGATTTAAACTACACTCTACAGCAAATGAACCTAACAGACATAAAGAACATTCCACCCAACACCAACAGAATTTACATTCTTCTCAGGTGCACATAGAACAGTCTCCAGGATAGATAATATTTTAGGCCACAGAATAAGTCTTAACAAATTTAAGATCACAATTATATTAAGTATGTTTTTCTGGCCACACTAGTATGAAGCTAGAAATCAATAACAGAAGTCATTGAAAAAGAACAAATATGTGAAAATTAAACAATACGCTGCTAGAAAACCATTAAGTCAAAGAAGAAATTAAAAAGAGAAATTTTAAAATATCTTGAGACAACCAAAATAGAAACAAAGCATATCAAAACTTATGAAATACAGCAAAAACTCAAAGAGAGAAGTGCATAGCCTTATGCCTACATTTTTAAAAAGTTATCAAATGAGTAAATTAACATTACATCTTAAGGAACTAATAAAAGAAGAACAGCCTACCCCTAACATTAGCCAACAAAAGAAAAATAGCAAAGATCAGAGCATATGTAAAGGAAATAGAAACTAGAAAAACAATAGAAAATATCAACATAAATAAAAGCTGAATTTTTGAGAAGCTAAACAAAATTGTCAAACTCTTAACTAGATTATCTTAAAAATAGAGAGAAGACTCAGATAAATTAAATCATAAACGAAAGAGATGTTACAACATTTCTTTATATCTATGATAATGCAGATATGCAAAGGATCATAAGAGACTACTATGAACAATTACATGACAACAAATTGGACAACCTAGAAGAAATAAATTCATTCTATCAGTTGCAAGGGGAACTTCTTAACAGAAACTTAGAAGGACGTCTATTTTTTCAGTACTTCAAGACACAGTGAGTTCAGATGCTGCTTGGTAAACTCTGATAACATCCAGCAGTTTTCCCTGTCAATAATTTATAGTTATTTCCCCCCTGGGTGTTTTTCAGTATAACTGTGTTAATAATTGTTTAGCTTTAGTACTAAACTTTCACACTATTAGGTTGCTGAGTTTTAAGTGTTATTTGTTATGCGGTACATCCTAGTCCACCCTGACAAATGCTTTAAAACAAATTAACACTTCATGAAACTAGATGAAAGGGGATAAGGGTTATGAATCATTGAATGAGATATTAAGTGTGGTTTTTGTTCTCTTTTCCTTTCCTTTCCTTTCTTTTCCTTTCCTCCCTTCCTTCCTTTCCTCTTTCTTTTTCTTTGAGTCAGAGTCTCACTTTGTTACCCAGACTGGAGTATAGTGGCATAATCACAGCTCACTGCAGCCTCAACCTCCTGGGCTCTGATGATCCTTCCGTCTAAGCCTCCCAAGTAGCTGGAACTACAGGTGTGCACCACCTCATCCAGATAATTTTGTTTGTTTGTTTTCTGGTAGAGGTGAGGTCTCACTGTGTTTAGTCTTCTTCTTTGACAAATAGAACACCAATTAAACCAGTACCACATGTATAGCCAGACTGCATAGAAAAAGAGGTTTGGAACAGGTGCCTTAAGCACAAAAATTGGGGGAATGATAAAATGTCTAAAGACAATTTTAGGCAATAACATATATGAGGAACTTCTGGGATCAGAATTATACTGTCTGATAAGCACAACAAATCTTCAAGGAGGTTCATAAAATACATACAGGTTACATATGACTTGAGAACTGTGAGTCGAGATCTGGACAGATTATAAGCATGAAAAGAATTTCCTTTCTGGTGAAGGTTTAAACTAGGTTCACAGTAGGCAAGGATTCTGCCTCTATCATTTATCCAGCAGGCATTGAATAAATATTTGTTAAATTAATGAATGAATAGCCCTATCTTCTGTTAAGTACAGTGCTTGACAAGTAGTGCTCAAAACTTGTCAATTGTATGATGGAATGAGGTATAAATATATGCTTTATTGTTGGATGGGAGCCTGCATCTAGTTCTCCTATGCCACAGGGATCAACTTTTCCACGCTCTACACCCACATCACGCAGGCTCGCTGTAGCGTAAACTGCTTCTGTGCATGTGGTGTGAAACTGCCTGTCTCAGTCTCCCATTCACTCTGGCAAGATGGCAAGGTGGTCTCCCCAAAGGGGTAGCTGGAAAGCTCATGCTCAGGAGTTCCTTGCTTTTGCAACTCTTGGAAGTGAAAGCAGAAGACTGTTACGTGCACGTGGAATGGATTTTGCTTGGTTTTGTTTCTTTGCTTTTTAAATTCTGCCATGGTCAAGAGAGAGAAGCAGCACTGGAAACCAAGTGGGCTTCACCAAGGAATGGGGATAGACTGCATCTTGGCAGCAACATCACTTAGATTATGAAGAAAATGACAGGAGAGAAGGCTGTCAGCATAGCCATCTTGGTTGACGCTGTTTAAGCAAGGAAGGGGCCCATCCTGGAGGCTTTTTGCAAGGAATAGGGAGTGCACGTGGCCACTCAGATATCAGCAGCATCCTCTGCCTCAATGGGTCCCAGCAGCAGTGTCCTAGGAGAAACAAGCAGCGTTCTACACAGGGTGATCAAGAAGTCAGGTCTGAGACGATTGTTCCAGTGTCCTTATGTATCCCCCTCCTTCTCCAACCCAGCATCTCAGCACACAGGCAGGGATTTCTCACTCCTTTGTTTTGTCTGCACCACTAAATTTTGAGTTCTTTAGGAAAAAAAAATCCAAGGGCTTAATAAATGTAACCATTTGAGTTAACAGTTTTGGCAATAGACACACAAACAAAACTCTAATTCTGAATGTGTTCATTCTTCCTCAGAGTTTAGTATATGAGTCAACTCCCAGCTTCTGGAATCACTCATTCTGGTCAGAGGAGAATTTCAATTACTGTTAAGAAATCCTACTATCCAACCTTTTCTAATAGTAAAAGGATATTGTGTAGCCCAGCTGCCAAAAGAAATAACTTCTCACTTGGCAACATTACTATACTCCAAAACTCAAGTTTCATTTCCAAGTGAAGTCAACCCTCAGCATTCTCTTTGCAAAAAGACTTAGAATATCTTAACAGATATTTTCTTTTAAAAAATTCAATTTCTTATTTTTTTCAGCCACTCAGGATTTTAGACATGAATAGATGCAGATAATAGGCTATTGCTATTTTCTGTTGCTGCCTTTAGCTCTGATTCCATCAATCTGCCAGTCTTCCACCTGAAAACCTAGCTCTCAGGCAAGGAAGCCATGTAGATACAAGGTGAGTCACTAGTTCCTTACCACAACTAAGAAATTGGGAGCTGGTATCCAAACTGCAGAATGTTGACTTTCTTGTGACTGTTACCTACCCACAGGGAAGCCTCTCAGTCTCTCTCCATCAAAAACTGACATATTCCATTAAAATTCAGGTCACTGGAGCAAAAAACCAGTCAAACCAGTTAGAATCTAGATGGGCATTCCATCTTTTGATCCTCTTTCTCCTCAACAATATATTCCTTCTGAGACAGATATTCTGATTTCTCCCAAATCTTTGACAAGGGTAATCCTCAGCAGCGTTTCTCTTCTTTCCTCCAGAGAACTCTGGCTATAGCCACACTGATCTCTGGACATGCATGTCATCTTATGCCTCTCTATCTTACATACGCCCACCCCTCTTCTCTGTCTTAGACTGACAGAGGCAGAAAAGGAATAATCTGGATCTCTAATAAAGGACTGCGTTTAGGTACATTCATTGTCACTAATTCTCCTTCAAACCCTGCAAAATATATTTTATTATCTCTATTTTATAGATGAGAATACTGAGATACGTAGAGACTAAACAACTTGCCCAAAGTTAAACAGCTGGTAAACAACACGATCAGTTACATTAGTTAGTCTTGTGGGCTTAACTGTGTCTCCCCCCCCCGTATGGTGAAGTCCTAACTGTGGTACCCCAAAATATGACTACATTTTGAAGTAGAACCTTTAAAAGAAGTGATTAAGTTAAAATGGGCCTTTAAGGGTGGGCCTTAATCCAAGGTGTAGTTGTGTGCTTATAAGAAGAGGAAATTTGGACACAAAAAATAGACATCTGAGGTGCAGATGCACAGAGGAAAGACCATGCGAGGACACAGCGAGAAGGTTGCCATCTTCAAGCTAAGGAGAGAAACCTCAGAAGAAGAACCTTGGCGGCATATTGATCTTGGACTCCTTGCCTCCAGAACTGTGTGAAAATAAACTGCTGTTGTTTAAGTTATCCATTCTGTTATTTTATTTTTTTTACTACAGTCTTAGCAAAGTGAACTAATAGTTATGAACTGCTGGTAGTAGAAATGTAATAACAGTGGCTTAAACTAAGGATTGATAAACTATGGCCCATAGGCCAAATCTTGATCTGTTTTTGTTGTTGTATTGCTTTGTTTGTTTGTTTGTTCGAGATAGGAGGTACAAGTGTGAGTTTCCTACATAAATAGGCTACATGTAGGTGAAGATTGGGCTTCTACCTGGCCCTCACTTCACCTGGTAGTGGACCAGGTACCCTTTCTATTACTACATCCCTCCCTCCTTCCCCTAGCAGTGCCCAGCATCTGACAATCCCACTCTTGTGCTAGTCTGACTAATATTCAGGGCCCACTTATGAGTGAGAACATGTGGCATTCAGTTCTTTGTTTCTGTGATAGTTCACTTAGTATGATGGTCTCCAGCTGCATCCAAGTTGCTATGAAGCCATGATTTTGTTCTTTATGGCTTTATAGTATTCTGTCATGTATTACATACCACATTTTCTTTATCCAGTCCACTTTTGATGGGCATCTGGGTTGGTTCCATGTTTTTGCTCTTGTAGATAGTGCAGGAGTAAACATGCACGGGCAAGTGTCTTTTGGGTAGAGTGATTTATGTTCGTCCAGGTGTATTCCCAGGAGGGAGATTACTGGATCATATGGAAGCTCAATTTTTTGTTATTTTAGAAATCTCCATACTGCTTTTCATAGAGGTTGAAATAACTTACATTCCTACCAATAAAGCCAGCACCTGTTGTTTTTGATAGCTGTTGTTTTTGACTTGTTAATGATAGTTATCCTTACCAGTATTTAGTGGTCTGTCAGTGTGGTTTTGATTTGCATTTTTCTGAGGCTGAACATTTTTCCTAAGTTTGTTGGCCTCTTGTATGTCTTCCTTTGAGAAGTGTCTGTTCATGTCCTTTGCCCACTTTTTCGTGGAGTTGTTTGTTTTTTTCTTTCAGTTTGTTTGCATTCCTTGTAGATCCTGGATGATAGGCCTTTGTCAGATGCATAGCTTGCAAATATTTTCTCCCATTCTGTGGGTTGTCTCTTTATTATCTTCATGGTTTATTTTGCTGTGCAAAAGCTTTTCAGTTTGATAAGGTCTCTCCTATCTATCTTAGCTTTTGATGCACTTACTTTTGAGGACTTAGTCATGAATTCATTGCCTACCAATGTCCAGAAGGATGTTCACTATGTTTTCTTCTAAGATTTTTATAGTTTGAGGCATTGCATTTAGGTCCCTGATCCATTTTTTTATTGATTTATGTATGTGGTGATAGGTAGGGGTTTAATTTCCCCAATGTTTGTTATTGATGACTTTGTCAAAAAAGAGTTGGTTGAGAGACTGTGTTTTTATTTCTGCCATCTCTGTGGTCTATATGCCAATTCCTGTACCAGTAACTTGCTGTTTTGGTCACTACAGTCTTGTAAAATAGTTTAAAGTCTAGATGTGTGATACTTCCAACTTTGTTCCTTTTGCTGCGAATTGCTTTGGCTATCCGTGCTCTTTTTGCTTCCATATGAATTTCTGTATTGTTGTATCTGGGTCTGTGAAGAATAATGTTGGCAACTTGAAGGGTATTGCATTGAATCAATAGATTGCCTTGGATAAGACAGACATCTAGACAATATTGATTCTTCCAAGCAATGAACATGGGATGTTTTTCCATTTGTTTGTATCATCCTTGATTTCTTTGAGCAGCATTTTGTAGTTCTCATTGTAAAGATCTTTCACTTCTCTGGTTAGGTGGATGCCAAGGTTTTTGAGCTATTGTGAATGAGATTGTGCTTTTTATCTTGTTCTCAGCCCACTTGGTGGTGGTGTATAGAAATACAACTGTCTTTTGCACATTGATTTTGTAACCTAAGACTTTACCAAAGTTGTTTATCAGTATGAGGAGGTTTTTGATCAACTCTGTAGGATTTTCCACATATAGAATCATATTGTTCTCAAAGAGAGATAACTTAACTTCCTCTTTTTCTATTTGGATACTCCTGATTTCCTTCTCTTGTCTGATTACTCTGGCTAGAACTTCCAATACTATGTTGAATAGAAAGGTGAGAGTAGACAACCTTGTCTTGTTCCAATTCTCAGGAGACATGCTTCCAGCTTCTGCTCACTAAGCATAATGCTGGCTTCAGGTTTGTCATAGATGAGTCATATTGTTTGGAGGAATGTTCCTACAATGTCTAGGTGTTTAAGGGTTTTTATCAAGAAGGTATGCTGGATCTTATCATCACTATTTCTGCATCTAATGAGATAATCGTATGGTTCTTGGTTTGACACCAGTTAATATGCTGAATTACATTTATAGTCTTGCAAATGTAGAACAATCCCTGCATCCTGGGAATGAAGCCCACCTGATCATGATGGATAATCCTTGAAATATGTTGTTGGATATGATCTTATTGGGAATTTTTGTGTCTATGTTCATCGAGGAAATTGGTCTGTAATTCTCTTTCCTTGTTGAATCTTCGCCAGTTTTGGTATCAGGATTATATTGGTTTCATAAAAGGAGCTAAGGAGAATTCCTTTTTTCTCCATTGTCTGGAATATTTTTAATAAGATTGGTATCAGCTCCTCCTTGTATGTCTTGTAGAATTCAGCTGAGAAGCCATCTGATCCAGGGCTTTTATTTTTCAGCAGAGAGTTTATTATAGCTGAGATGATTTTCTGGATTGTTATTGGTCTGTTTAGGGTTTCAATTTCTTCTTGTTTCAACCTTGAGAGGTTGTGTGATGCCAGGAAAATCTCCATTTCCTCTAGGTTTTCTAGTTTATTTGAATATAGATGTTCATAGTAACCTCTAATAATCTTTTGAATTTCTTCAGGGTGAGTTGTGACATAGCCTTTTTCATTTCCAATTGTGTTTATTTGCACTTTCTTTTTCTTTTATTTAGTCAATCCAGCCAGGAGTCCATCAATCATATTTATCCTTTCAAAGAGTCAGTTTTTTGTACTCTTTATCCTTTTTATGTTATTTTTGTCTTCTATATCCTGCTATTGTGACTTTATCATAGGAAAATCTGGATTTTTCTGCTAATTTTTTAATTGTTCTTGCCTTACCAGTTCCCTTAGGTTTGATGTTATACTGTTTACTTGTGAGCTCTATTTTCTTGATATGAGTGTGCAATGTTGTGAATTTCCCTCTCATCACTGAGTTCATGGCATCCTAGAGATTTTGATACAATGTGTCTTTGCTTTCATTTGTTTCCAGAAATCTTTTAATTTCTGCCTTCATTTCTTAGTTGACCCAAAAGTCATTCAACAGAATGTTGTTTGGTGTCCATGTCTTTGTTTTGATCTTGTTGGTGGCAATATTTATTTATTTATTTATTTATTTAATTTTTTTTTTGAATTGGAGTCTCACTCTGTCACCCAGAGTGGAGTGCAGTGGCACATTCCTGGTCACCGCAGCCTCGACCTGCTGGGCTCCAGGAATCATTCTGCCTCAACCTTCCAAGTAGCTGGAACTACAGGTGCGCGCTACTATGCCCAGCTAATTTTTGACTTATTGTAGAGATGAGGTCTCGCCAAGTTGCCCTGGTGGGTCTTGAACCTGTGGGCTCAGGCAATACACTCACCTCGGCCTCCCAAAGCACTGGAATTGCAGGCTGAGCCACCAAGCCCAGCAGCAATGTTTAGTTTTATTGTACTGTGATCTGAGAAGATGCTTGGAACTGTTTCAACCTTTTGAAATTCATTCATGCTCAACTGATGTTTGAGAATGTGATTAATCTTAGAGTATATTCCATGTGCTGGTGAGCAGAATGTATATTCTGCAGTTGTTGGGTGGGATGTTCTATATATATGTCTATTAGACCCATTTGGTTGAGTGTCAAGTTAAGTTTCCAGATCTCCTTGTTGGTTCTTTGCCTTGATGATTTGTCTAGGGCTGTTAGTGGAGTATTGAAGTCTTTGACTATAATTGTGTGGGTATCTATGTCCTCTCTTAGTTTACATAGCAATTGTCTTGTAAAACCAGGTGTTCCTATTTTGGGTGAATATATATATAAGATGGCTATTTCTCGCTGGCAGATTGAGCCTTTTACTATTATGTAGTGTCCTTCCATATCCTTTTAAACTTTATTTGCACGAAGTCTGTTTTGTCTGATATAAGAATAGCTACCCCTGTCCTTTTTTGTTTCCCATTTACCTGGAGAGCCATTTTCCAGGTTTTACCTTGAGCCTGTGAGTATTTTTTTGGTGGGTGAGATGGGTTTCCCGGAGGCAACAGAATGTTCAATCATGTTTCTTTATCCAGTTTGCTACTCTATGCCATTTTAGTGGTGCATTCAGTCCATTCACATTCAAGTTACTTATTGATATATGAGTTTATTCCTTTCATAAGGTTCTTAAGAGGTTACTTTGTATATATATTCTATTCTTTGGTGTGATCTGTATACTCTGTGCTTGCTTGTGCTTTTGTGATAGGTACCGATGTTCTTTTGTTTCTGAGTTCAAAACTTTCTTAAGTATCTCCTGAAAGGCTGGTCTGGAGGTAGCATATTTTCTGAGGAAATGAATTTCTGAGAAAGATTTTAATTCTTCATCACTGGTGAAGTTTAGCTTGGCAGGGTAGGAAATTCTTGGCTGGCATTGCTTATCTTTGAGAATATTAAAGATGGGATTCCAGTCCCTTCTCGCTTGTGGTGTTTCTGCTGTGAAATCTGGTGAAATTCTGATGAGTCTTTCCCTTAGGTGGTTTGACCCTTCTCTCTAGCTGTCTTTGGTTTTTATTCTTTCATGCTTACTTTGTGGAGGTGGATTATTGTGTCTTGGGATAGTCTTATGTAATACCTTGCAGGTGTTCCTGAATCTCTTGTGCTTGGATGGTTGACTCTCTAGGGAGATGTGGGAAATTTTCTTGGATGAACTCATGGAAGACTTGTTCCAGTGTGTTCTCAGTTTTCCCTTTTGTTTCAAGGAGTCTAATCAAGCATAAATTTGGCTTTTTACACAGTTCCACACCTCTCATAGCCTTTGCTCATTCTTTTTTGAGCCTCTTCACCTTGTTTTTGTCAATCTGTGTTAGTTCAATAGGTTTGGTCTTCAAGTTCTGAGATTATTTCCTCTACCTGATTATTCCACTCCCTGGGTCTGTTAATGTGCTTTGAAATTCCAGGAGAAAGGTCTTCACTTCCAGGACTTCAGAATTGACCTTTCTTACATTGGTTAGTTCAGCCTTTACCTCCTGCACGACTTGGGTGAGCTTGACTTATTACTTCTCATAGTTTTCCTTAGTCATTTTAGCCATCTGATTTCTGAGGACTGGTCTGTCCTCAGGGAAAGGTCATTCTGGGTGGCTTCTATTGTTTAGGGATTGATAGCTGCTTTTTTTGGTGGTGACTCTTTAAGGTTTTGAGACTTGCCAGTGTGTTTCCACTGATTCTTCCTTATCTGTGAGGAGCACCTCTTCCTTCTTTATCATTATTAAGTTTTGCTGTTTTATAGCTAGATAAGGTCTTGCTGTCCTAGGGTCTTTTCTATTGTTCATTATAGTTCACTCAGGGAGAGGGGTTTTCACTTCTGTTCTACTACTCTTGCTGGGTAGTGTGCCACACTCAAGGTAGCTTTCTGCTGTGAAATTTTCCCTGTGGACAGACCAGTCAGATTGCTTTTCAACCTCCATTGTGAGCACTATACTATGTGGTGACCAGGTGTGGAGGATGGGCCCCCAACTGCTATTAACTGTTCACAGCCTAGAAACCATCCTGCTGGAAAACACTCCAAGTGCCTTTAGTTTGTCTCTCCCTCCCTCATTCAAGACTACACTCAGCACTTGAAAAACAGCAAATTCCTTGCCATGAAGGGATTTGTGCTTTGGGCTTGTGAGGTTGGCAGAAAAGTCCTCCTGTTCTGGAGGGAAAGGTTGGCTGCCAGATTCTGACCCCAGGCACAAAGTGAGTGCTACTGGGAGACAAGATTTCTCATATTGGGAGCTGACCACTAGACTCTGTTCATGGGAATTGTACCCTTGAGGCTGGTTGACATTTCAGAACACAGGTGTGTTCTCCACTCTGCATGGCCTCTGGCCACCTGCTGCTGTGACCTGAGCAGGTCTCCTCCTTCATGGGACCAATGGCCTATATGTGGCTGAGAGAAGGGGAATAAACCCAGACCATGTCAGGATCACTCACCCCCTATTGCACACAGGGCAGGGTTACAGTTTTTATGTAAGCCTGGCATGCAGTAGGGGGTGGGATTCAATGTTGGCCATCCAGGTAATCCCCTACTTGGCCTCTATGAATTCAAAGAGTCTTCTGTGGGGCACAGGGTGCTTCATCCATCCCAAACTGTCCAAGGTACCTGTGTTTATTGGCAGCTGGGTCCCTATTCTCTGTTCTGCTTTAAGAGAGAGGTGCAGGTTTACTATTCCCTGGTGGCCATCTGTTTTTGTAAATAAAGTTTTATTGCAACACAGTCATGTCCATTTGTCTACACGTTGTCTATGGCTGTTTTTACTCTGCAATAGCAGAGTTCAGCAGTTGCAACAGAGACCATATGACCCACAAAGCCTAAAATATTTTCTGTATTGCTATACTTACTATACTTACTATCATAAATTATTTACTATATTTTTCATATATCCCTTTAGAGAAAGAGTTTGGTAACCTCAGACTTAAAGAAATGATTTTTTGTCACATATAAAATAAGTCTGGAGCCTGGAAATCTGGGGTTGATATGGCAACTCCTTCAAAATAATCAGATACCTAGACTTCTATGTTTTTTTCCACTGTCTTTAGAGGACAGTTTGTATTTTGGATCGTCAAGATATAAAATGTCTGCTGGGCCTCCAGTCATCACATTTGCATTCTAAGAAGGAGATGGGGGGAAAACACAACACAGAAAGAGATTCTTCCTAAATGAATCATATTCAAGAGACTTCCCAGAGGTCCTGCTTTTTAAATGGCAGGCAAAGAAGAAATGAGGGACTAGTATCAGATAGTAGCAATGAGGTTATCACAGAAGGAAATATGAGAGAGAGATTATGAAGGTAAAGACCCATTGGATGTGGGATATGAGGGCAAAGTCATACACAAGGACTTCAGGTTTTGTAATGCGTAACCATCCTGCAGTGAGGCCCCATGAGATAAGGGCAGTGAGTGAAGCATGCGGAATGAGGAACACCTTGCTGGGAATGGGGCTGAATTTAGTTTGGCACAGGTAAGAAAAAGGGAGGTGAAATTAAGTGTAAGTAATGTGAAAACACAAGAACTTCATATTCAAACTAGTTTCAAAATCATTGAGCCACAGGCCATGGGCAGGCTGTCCTAGCATACTATTTTGCAGAAAACATTGGGGAATGGAAACAGCTCAAAAGATAAAAACCACTTTAAAGGTGCTGGCACAAGAGGCTGTCACTGCAACATGTCATCCCAGGCAGTGCTGTCAATGTCCATTCCCAACCCATCTTCCCACTGGCTTTTGTCCTGAGTGCGAGGATCAACCTCTCAGTGCCACCCCCAGCTTCACTGCTCCTACCCAGATAGTCATCTCTGCAGAGCAAGGAGAAATGAGCTTATGCATTTAGTGACTGAGAGCGCAAATAAGTTTGGGGGAAGGAATCAGAAATAACAAGAGGTTTTAAAAAGCACCAGTTATAAAGCAATTGCTTGCTTGAAACCAGCCTTAGTAGAAGAGTCTAGTGATGATTTCTCTCATTGTTTCCCCAGAATATGTTTTCATTATTGTATTCACAGAATTATAAAACATATAAGGGAAGAAGGAATTGTAGACATTGTTGACAAAAATACAAAGCTTTGTAAAACATTTAAAGAGGTTTATTCTGGTTAAATGTGACTTAGGCCCATGGTACAGCCCCAAGAGCACTTGAGAACATGTCCAAAATGGTTGAATTACAGCTTGGTTTTATACATTTTTAGGGAGACAGAAATTACAGGCAAGACATGAATCTATACATGTGAGGTTTACATTGTGAAAGGGTAAAAAGTAAAAATGAAGTAACTTTTTCAGCAGCTTACTTCAATCCACCTATAATCATTAAACAAGAAACAAAACTTGTTTTCCAGAGGTAGTTCCTGATCACTGTCTTGTAACCTTCAAGTATGCTTTGTACTAATTATTCTTTTATCCCAAGTATTTGTCTTCCTGCCATAAAGGGCCAAGCTGACCTAATGTGTTCTGATCAGCTCTTAGTGACCAATGTGACACAGACCACCACCCTAGCACTATGGTGACAACTCCTATGTTATATCACCCAAGAATGTTATCTATTCTTTCTAAAAGGAAAGCTTTAAAAGCTTTCAACATTAAGCACTTACTGCCAAATGTTCCTTAAGCATCTGGCCACTCTCCAATCATGGAGAGGGGGATCCACCCTTTTTCTCTGATCTACTTTCTAAATAAACTTTGTCTAACCTACTCTTTGTGCAATTCTTTGCATCTTTCCTGTGGCACCAGCTCACTAACCTAACATATTTGTTGGGCTTGGATGCTTACGGGCCACAGATGATGGATTCAAAAATTTTCTGACTGGAAATTGGTAGAAGGAGTTAAGGTCCGTCTAAAGAATTTGAAATCAGTGAAAGAAATACTTGAGCATAGATATAGAGGTTTGTGGAAGTCAAGATTCTCTCCCTCTCTCTTTTATTTATTTATTTATTTATTTATTTATTTATTTATTTATTTATTGAGAAAGCAGGATTCACTGAGAGGACAGAAAAACTTCCACAGTGGGAGAGAACCTGAGAAGGTTTTCCCAAGATTCTTTTATATACAGGTGAAGGCTCAAAGTAGCAGGCTTCAGAGACAATAGGTAGTAAATATCTTAGGCATTCTCTGTAGAATGTTTCCCTAAGAAACACTTTGCAAAGTCACCTCAAAATGTCAAAGAAACATATTTTGGAGTAAAATATTTTTATTTCCCTTGGGGCCTGTTATCTGTCATGTGATACTACACCAGAGTCGAGTTGGAATTTGGTATTTTATTGCCACAGAGTCTGTTTCGTCAGTCTTATGATCTCTATTTTAGTGTTAGCGCTAGTCAGTCACCTTAAACTCCACAAAAAAGGGAGTATAATGAGGTGTGTTTATTTTCCTTTTCCATCATGACTTGAAGTTTAATTTTTACAGATTTCCCTTGGGCCAGAGGGAGTCTGTTCAGTCGGTTGTGAGGCTTAACATTTTACTTTTGGTTTACAGCATAATTGGGTTCAATGCCCTAATTTTGAAAATTTGAAAAGAGTCCTTCCTTCCCAAGGATCCACAAGTCACACACTCGTTGCTGATGAATCAGGACTTTGTCACTTTTCCTGGCATTTCCCCCAGTCTTGTTCAGCCCCAGGAAAGGGATTCTGTTTGAAAGCAGGTTGAGGATTACATAAACTCTGAGCTGGTACCCTCAGGCCATACCACCATTCAGGGTGTGGCTGGCCTACCCTGGGAGAGGGAAGGAGCAAAGACAGGGACAGAGAGGGAAGGTTGTCCTGGTGTTCCCTGGTAACTATCCTCCAGCAGCCCCGCCCTGTGTGGTAAACAAAGCCAAGTTCCTCTGGGAGTTCTGACCTTCTGTGGGAAGAGCAGCTGTCAGCTTGCCTGCTAAATATGGGGAACCCAAAATTTTAAAAGGCAGGAGCAGAAAATTCAATCAAATGGCAGACACAAGTGTGGCAGGCTGGTGGTCTGAAGACTGAAGATTGCAGCAAAAACAAATACTGGGAAAGTCAGGGGAGGGGCAGAAGGGAGTCATTAGTATTGCTCTGCTTCAGCCTCTGTCACAAGAACTGTAAGCTTCCAGGGAACAGTGATACAGATAGACAGAAGGGAGGGACAGGCCTGTCTGCCATGAGGGGAAGGCTGCAGAGCTGGTGAGTCTGAGGAGCATCAAAAGGACTCCGTCGGAACTCACCACCTCACAATTAAATGCCACTTCCCAGCATTCGTTCAACACCCAATAAACATATGCCAAGCTCCTGTGTTTGGCACTGTGAGAATGAGCGTTAAGACACAGTCCTGACTTCTCTCCCAGGCGAGGAAACTGTAAGGAAACCACTGACTTTGCCCTCAAAACATGTTGCTTTGACTGCTTGCTATAGCACACATTTAATTCTGTCTCTTGGCACAGAGAAAAAGGGATTAATTCTGACTGGCACTTCAGGGAATGTGTCACAGGGGGTGACATTTGAGCTGCTAGGATTTCTGTAGGCCAAGAAGTCTGCAAAGGGCAATCAATTCTGGCCCTAACCTACTTTTATTCCCATAACTTCCCTGAAGGTCACTCCCAACCTGCAACCTCCTTATCACTCTCTCTGGTCACTCCAGCTCATGCTTCATTCCTGATTCTAAACTGTACTTTTCACACTCCAAGAAAGGCGGCGTAGACCCAGAGAGGTGTAAACAAAGTCAAATTCACTTTTACATTTCTGTTAAAATGTTCCTTTTCTGCGAAACCCCCTTCAGGTCACCCAGACACAAATAACAGCTTCTTCCTTTGTCTCCCAGTTGTGTATTAGATGCACAATCATTTCAGAATTGGTCACAGTGTATTATTTATTTGCTTGCTTCACTTAATCGCTGACTCTTTTGTGAGTGCGTTCAGTTGATCAGCACTTATTGGGTGCCGGCCATGTATCCAGCATCTGCTTGTTAAAAAGAATAGAGAAACGAACACACGTTTGTTAACACTGACTGTGTCGAGGCTGTAAAACTCACTGTACATAGAAATGGAGATAATAAAGAATCTGGAGAGGTTTAGGAAATGATTATTTTTGTATGTCTGATGCACAGAATTAGAGAATTATGATGTGAGATGAAGCGAGGAAAAAAGTCTAAGTCTGCAAATGGACTCTATATTGTGTTGAATACCAGAGTTTGAACTCTGTTTTAAACTTGACTTTTTTTTTTTTTTTTTTTTGAGACTGTTAATCATTTACCAGTCCACCATTAAGAATGACTGGATAGAGCCGGGCTCGGTGGCTCAGCCTGTAGTCCCGTGCCTTTGGGAGGCTGAGGTGAGTGGATTGCCTGAGCCCACGGGTTCAAGACCCGCCTGGGCAGCAAGACCTCATCTCTACAATAAATCAAAAAGTCAGTCAGGCGTGGTAGTGCATGCCTGTAATTCCAGCTACTTGGAAGGCTGAGGCGGAAGGATCGCCAGAGCCCAGCAGGTCGAGGCTCTGCGGTGGCCGGAAGCGGCCACTGCACTCCAGTCTGGGTGACAGAGTGAGACTTCAACTCAAAAAAAAAAAAAAAAAAAAAGAATGGCTGGATAGTATTTGAAGTTTCTCAGTCAATAATCCAATTGTTAGAAGTAGTTTTGTAAATGTTTCAAATATTATTAGCAAAATCTACACAAGAGCAGTGGATGATAAAAATACTTTGTCACTGGTAAAATGTGTGGTGCTCAGGAACATTGTTAGGTAAAAATATCATACAGTCAGCCACCATCATTCTTTCATGGACTAGTGATGACCACCCGTAGGCCCAGCAGTCTAACACTTTCAGAGTGAGGCAGGTGAGTCAGACCAGTTTAGATACAGGTAAGTTTCTTGCAGACAGATCTAAATTTAAAAAGGGTAAGCATTCAAACATCTTTCTTATTGATACTTGACCTTCATCTGACTGACCAGAATGTGGATCGCAAAAACAGTAGAGAGTTACTGAAAACACAGACATGATGTTAAAAAACAACAACAAATCTAATTAGGCAATAAAGTTCATTATTTAGAAGAAGAGCCCTGTGACTTTAGAAGGTTGAAAGATGGTAGTCGAAACTTGTGAGCAGATATCTGCAGCCTACCTCTCTTAACTCATGGTTTGCTCAATCACCACTGTAAAATTATATAGCTTCTTGTAAAAGGCACACACATCATACTCTTTCTTTTAAGGCACCCATGCCTTCCTTGAGCATGCCCCTTTCTTTCTAATAAATTATCTCTTAAACTATACTTTGGATTTGCTCTGAAATTCTTTTCCATGGTGAAATCAAGAGCTCACGGAACATTACCCTGTACCCCACCCCATATCAGTGGGAGCGCTCCAGTCCTAGAGCCTTACAAGACCTGTGTGACCAATCACCAGAAGGCAGGTTCTGCTTCCTGATCCAAATAGAAGAGGACGGATCTTTCCATCAGATTTTTTCTCCATTATCCTCAAAATAAGCCTCTCTTCCAAGATGTTTGTTAGTGATTCCCCAAACTTAAGTTTTAAGACTATTTTTGTGTTTCATAAGAAATATTTTTAAATTTGACCGAATTTGGCCAGGCACAGTGGCTCATGCCTGTAATCCCAGAACTTCGGGAGGCCAAGGCAGGAGGATTGCTTGAGCCTAGGAATCCAAGACCAGCCAGGGCAACATAGTGAGACCTCATCTCTACAAGAAAATAAAATAAATTAGTTCATTGTGGTGGTGTACGCCTGTAGTCCCAGCTACTCAGGAGTCTGAGGTGGAAGGATCACCTGAACCCAGGAGGTCAAGGCTGCAGTGAGCCATGATCATGCCTCTGAACTCCAGTCTGGGTGACAGAGTGAGACCCAACTAAAATAAATAAATAAATAACAGAATTTGATCTAAGACATACTTTCATTATCACATCCATTATCACACTTTGTCTACTCCTAATCATTAGAGATCACCTTTACGTACCAAAAGGCGACTGACACCACTTCACACCTGATACAATCGCTATAATAAAAAAGACAGACAATAGTCAGTATTGGTGAGGATGTGGAGAAACTGGAACCTTTACACATTGCAAGTGGAAAGGTAAAACGAAACAACTGCTTTGGAAAACAGGTTGGTAGTTTCTTAAAAAGTAAAACTTGTATCTGCCATATGATCATTAATTTTCCTCCTAGAGATCTTCATCAGAGAAATGAGATCATGTTCACAACAAAATTTGGACTTGGGTGTATAGCAACATTATTCATAATAGACAAAAAATGGAAACAAATATCAAATATTCACAGTATGGTAAATGGATAAACAAAATGTGTTATCTTTATACAATGGTCTATTTGTCAATAAAAGCAAATGGAGTATCCTAGCTACAACATGGATAATTTCAAAACATTTTGCTAAGTGAAAGAAACTAAACACAAAAGACTATATGTTATATGATTTCATCTACATGAGGGCCTAAAAATCTAAATCTAAAGAGACCCAAAGTAGAGTAGTGGTTGCAAGTGACTGGGAAAATGACAAAGGAATATCTTTTCGGGAGATGAAAATGTTTTAAAATTGAATTGTGGTAATTATTATTGTGTAACTCTGAAATAATTTACTAAAAATTGTTGAATCATACACTTAAAGCAAGTGATAAGCTGTATTTCAAAACAGCTATTTTGAAACTTTCCTTAAAAAATATATGTGTGGAGATAAAGGTGAGATAAATAGATATAGATGATTAGCCAGATTGACTTACGTCAGTTTGCAACATCTGTTAAGTTTTGCACCTGTAAAAATATTTACACATAAACCAATTTTTATCGGTTACCTGGTTATTCAGTAGGAGAGCCAGGAAGTCTTGGAAGTGAAGGAGTTTGACCAACCAACTAAGAAATCATTTAACATTACTTACAAGCTCGTAAAGGGGTGAGTGACTGCCAGCCAAGTTGATCAATAAATTAGAATATCGAGCTCTCGCTTTATGCCTAAACCTCACTGGGTCTGGGAAATGAAGTAGAGTTCCCTGATTCTGAGGATACAATGCCAACAGGAACAATGGATATCTATCTCAGTAGGATGAAGGTAACCCAAACATTTCAACCCAAAACATACTTCTGGGACATATTTTGAGATGGCAGTTCAGAAGCCCTACCAACAAAAGTAGCCACATATAGAACTGTCTTTTGTGGGGAGATTTGAATCTGCATTGATGTAGCCAGGCATTCGAATCTAGGAAAGATGAACTGAGAAGTCTCACACCTTACAGTTCTAAAAGAAACATTAACATTAACTATTCTCTTTGAGGAGTATTGCCTGTGAGGTTTCAGCCACATAACAAGACCACCTTTGTTAACCAGACCCCCTCTTCTCTCCCTCCCATAACCTGTCTTGCCACCATAAACTGATTTACCACCATAACCTGGTTTTGGCCATGCTCTCAGCCCCCATTTTTTTCTGTAATCTCAAGATGGTATAAAACATCAGTCATCTTGCCTTTCTTTGAGTTTTTATATTTTAAGTGACTTCTGTGAATACTAATAAATTTGTATACATTTTGTCCTGTTAATCTGCCTTTTGTTCATTGACTTTTCAGTGAATCTTCAGAGAGAAAAGGAGAAATTTTCTCTTGGTCTCTACAAGGGCAAATTGCCAATGGACAGAAAACTGACCTTGCACATACAATTTGACACTGTGTGAAATTCTGAAATTGTGATACCAAATCCAGGGGAGGATAAGTTCCAAGAATTACTGAGCCCACATTCCCCACTAGCTAAATGTTAGTGTAAGTGAGGAAATTTCCACCTGCAGCATCGATTGCCTAAGAGATATTCAAATGAATGCTGTTTTACAAGAGCTGGTTCTACTCAACCAAATGATGAACAACTGTGAACTCTAACCAAAGCTAAAAAGGAACTTTGGACAAACTAAATTTAACAGACTTTGAGTAAAGAATGATTCAAGAATCAGGCAGCCCCCAGACCCAGAATAGATTCAGAGCCACTCTGAGGCTACCACAAGCTAAGAAAATATTTATGGACAGAAAAAGGAAAGCGACATATGAAAAACGAAAGTGAGCTACAAAAACAGCTGATTGGTTGCAGCTTGGCTTTTGCCTTATTGGGCACAGTTTGAACAACTGGCCACCTGTGACTGGGGATGAAATGTGGCTACTGTAATTGGCTGAGAGTAGGCTACTTATTACAAGAGTAGGTTACAGGTTGTTTACACAGACAGGGGACATCTCCCCAAAAAAGAGCGGAATTATTTTTTGGCAGGCAGTCCCTTTGTAAGTATTCTAGGAACCCATTGGCATCAGTGTACCAGCTAGCATTGTTGTAAAAGGCTGAATTCAACTTCAATGAATTTTTTTTTGGAGATTCTTTTTTTTTTTTACTTTTAATTTTTTTATTTTAAAGATGTGGGGTACATTTCAGGATTAGCTATACAAATACTCATTATGCAGGTACCCTTATTGATGAGGTGTGTCCCCACTTCCCCAGGCAGATTCCCACAACTGCCAATTCTGCCTCCCTGCCTCCGCCCCCCGAACCCCCGCAGTTTCCCATGACTGCCAATCCTTTTCATATAGTATTACGATAATTTTTCAAGTTCCACTTATGAGTGAAAACATGTGATACTTGATTCTGTTTCTGTGAAAGATCACTCAGTATTATAGACTCTAAGTCCATCCAGGTTGCTGTGTAGGTTGCTGTGAAGTTCATGATTTCGTTCTGCGTAATATTCCATCATGTATATGTACCACATTTTTTTAAATCCAGTCCTCTTTTGATGGGCAGCATGGTTGGTTCCATGTTCTTACTATTGTGAACAATGCTGCAATAAACATGCGAGTGCAGGTATCTTTTTCACGGAGTGATTTGAGTTCCTCCGGGTATATTCCCAGTAGGGGGATTGCAGGATCATATGGAAGGTCAATATTTAGATCTTTTAGGAATTGCCACATTGTTTTCCACAGAGGCTGTACTAGTTTACACTCCCACCAACAGTGCAGAAGTGTTCCCTCATCCTCTCCAGCATCTGTTGCTTTTTGAGTTATTGATGATAGCCATCCTGACGAGTTAGGTGGAATCTCAGTGTGGTTTTAATTTGCATTTCTTTGATGACTAGTGGGGCTGAGCATTTTTTCATGGAGACTTTTTCAACACATTCGCTCATTTCATGATGGGTGATTTACACAACCTGTCCACACCGTGCTGACTGTTCGGCAGTTTTTGACCAAAAACCCTCCCTATTCACCCAGTCTCACCCTGAGTGACTTTTTTTTTGTTTCCCCAGATGAAAAAAGTCCTCAAAGGGAAACATTTTGCCAGTGTGGATGAGGTGAAACAAAAAAGGCAGAAGCACTAAAAGAACATCAAAACTGACAAAATCAAAAACTGTTTTGAGCAGTGGAAAAAGCTTCTCAATAGGTGTATTGCCTCAAATGGGGAGTACTTTGAAGGTCACTGAAGTTTAAACATGTAGGAACAAATACACAACTTTTTATAAATAAATTCCAATTTTTGGAGGGTCTCCCCTTGTATAATTAGGTTACAGTTCATACACCTTTAAGCCGGACTTAAAGTATGGAAATTGGTAGCTTTGGATTAAACTTAATTTAACCATTCCCCAGCTTTTGGTCAGCCTTCCAATTTTGAAAGATTGGCCAAAACTTTAGGCATTAATGTCACTCTGTCACCACCACAAATACACTTATTTAGTCTCAAGTCTCACTGGGAAATAGCAGAACGATAGGAACAAGCTGTAGTATTTTGAAAGGTGGGAACAAGGAAACGTATTTAACAATCGAAAAGGAAAATTGGCTATTTAACAACAGGCAACTTCAGGTTGCTTTTTTTGGTAAAGGTTAGAGCAGAGTAAACATCCTTATTATGCTGGAATCTTCTGTTTTCGGGAGGAAAACAATGGAGTATTTGAAGAATTATCTGCTTTCTTAAAGTCTAAGTTTGATTATGTGGCATTTAGCATGAGTGGCTCCATTTTCATCTGGTCTAGTGTTAAAAGCTAGTAAATAAGTTCAGTCTGAAAAACTGATTATTATTATTTTTTTTTAGTTGGAGTCTCACTCCGTCGCCCAGGCTGGAGTGCAATGGCACACTCACGGCCACCCCAGCATCGACCTGCTGGGCTCCAATGATCCTTCTGCCTCAGCCTTCCAAGTAGCTGGAACTACAGGCACGTGCTACCTTGCCCAGCTAATTTTTTTTTAATTTATTGTAGTGATGAGGTCTCACCAAGTTGCCCAGGTTGGTCTCAAACCCGCGGGCTCAGGCAATGCACTCACTTTGGCCTCTCAAAGTCCTGGGATTACAGGCTGAGCCACCGAGCCCAACCCTCCTATAATGTTTTTTAACACAGCTAAGACCTTAGATATAACTGCTATGCCAGAGTCTCACTGGACCTAATTCAAGTAGCTTTCTTGACCAATGAACAGTAGAACATGTTTCAACCAACAATATGTAAACATATGTAATTATTATAATACATAAGAAAGTGCCAATTACAATTACTTATGTAATTATTATAATATATAAGAAAGTGCCACTGACTGATTTATATAGCTACTTCCAAACTTTACTTCTTAGCCATAAAAACTCCTGGATTCTTTCCCTCTAGGGAGCTACTTGGTAAATTCTTCACGCATGTGATTTCCCTTGTCTGACAAGCGAATAAGTTCAGTGCTTACTTGCTTTTTCAATCTTTGGATTTCATCTTTCCTTTTTAGAAAATAAAGAAACACTATATTCTATTGTTGTGCACTAGAGTTTGGGGACTGAGATTTATTCAGCTCATTGCACAGCCCATCATGCCATGAGGTACCTGCTTCTCCGGTGACCTGATGCCTATCTGAAACTCGGATGCCAAGTTATGGGAAATGCCAGTTGATGGAAGGAATTGCCTGAACTTCTAATCTCATCTCCACCGTCTCCCTAAATGCTGAGATTTCAGTACTCCCTTGGGGCAGCTTATTTTTTTGCTCTGAGAAAAATTCCCATATGGACCTTTTAGTTTTGCAAATGTGAGGCAAAACTGTCTTCCAGAAAGGAGGTGTTTGTGCAACAGCAGTTCCCTAAGCAGAACAGCTTTGGGATGGCAATATGAAAGTGGGAGACCCTCAGAGGAGCCTCTCTTGGGAGAGGAGCAAAATCAAAAGCTAATGGATTAGTTTCATAAGTAACTTGGACATCAAAGCCGCTCCAAGGCCTAAGTGACCATGTGAAGTCCTGAATTAAAGAGAAGCAATGCTCCCTGCCCTTGAGAACATTGATCTGACAATCCAGAATTAGTAGCTATTTCAAATGGTAATTTACCATTATATTTTCTACCAGGTTGTATTGTTTCCTAGGACAAAATACCAAAGACTGGATGGCTTAAACAACAGAAATTTATTTTCTCACAGTTCTAGAGGCTCGAAATCCAAGATCAAGGTATTAGTAGGTTTGACTTCTCTTGAAGACCCCTCCTTGGTTTGCAGAGACCACCTTCTCTCTGTGCCCTCACATGGTACCTCTTAATTTGTGTGTTGTGTGTCCTAATCTCCATTTCTTATAAGGACACAAGTAATATTGGATTCAGGCCCACCCATATTACCTCATTTTCCCTTAATTATCTCTTTAAAGATCTTATTTCCAAATACAGTCATGTTCTTTTTTTTTTTTTTTGAGTTGGTGTCTCACCAGGCTGGAGTGCAGTGGCATGCTCACAGCCACCCCAGCGTCCACCTACTGGGCTCTGGTGATCCTTCCACCTCAGCCTTCCAAGTAGCCAGGACTACAGGCGCGCACTACCGCGCCTGGCTAAATTTTTGGGGGGATTTATTGTAGAGACGAGGTCTCACCAAGTTGCCCAAGCTGGTCTCCAACCCGTAGGCTCAGGCAATCCACTCGCCTCGACCTCCCAAAGTGCTGGGATTACAGGCTGAGCCACCAAGCCCAGTCTAGTCATATTCTAAGGTAGCACAGGTTAGGACTGCAACTTATAAATTTGGGGAGGACACAGTTCAGTCCATAACATTCTGCCCTTTGGCCCCCAAAATTCATGTTCTTTTTGTATACAAAATGAATTCATCCATCCTTACAGCACCATACGTCATTAAGACTTTCTAGCATCAGCTCTAAGTCCAAAATATCATCTAAATATCATCTATATCAGGTATGAGTGAGACTGAAGATATGATTCATCCTGAGGCAAAATTCCTCTTCAGCTGTAAACCTGTAAAACCAGACAAGTTATCTGCTTCCAAAATACAATGGTGAGACAGGCATAGAAGAGACATTCCTATTCCAAAGGGAAAAATCAGAAAGAAGAAAGGGATCCCAAACAAGTCCAAAATAAATAATATTTATTTATTTTAAAACTCAAGAATAATCTTCTTTGGCTCCATTCACTGTCCTCCAGGCCCACTAACATGAGACCTCCAGCCTCTGGACCCACCAGAGCAATGGCCCCATCCCTGGCAGCAATTTGGCCCACTAACACCAAGGAGGTGATCTGCCCTCTAGAACTAAAGAGGAGACAACTCCATCCCCCTGGCCTACGTCCTCTGGGTCAGTGGCAGTGATAGTCTTATCAATTTCTAATCATCTTTGGGGTCATTCTTCCCTTACTTTAAGGATAATGCATGTTTGTAGCCAGATAGCTCTACTGGCCTGTTTTGTAGAAATTCTAGAAGTCTGGTAATCTTTTATTTCACATCGTCTTTGTCCCTTTAGGTCTAAGCCAGTAGCATTTCTGCTGAGATGGTCGATTGAATCTGTGAGTCATACCCATAATCTCTTTATCAAGAAGTCATCTAGGCAATCCTTTCCAGAATTTGCTTTTGCATATTTTTCCATATGGATAGACTGAGAATTTTCTAAATCTTCAAGTTCTGGTTTCTTTTTGCTTAACAATTCCTCCTTTCTCAATGTATCCCTTGTCTCTCACAATTTACTATAAACAGCAAGGATGAATGAGGTCTTACCTTTCATACTTGTCTGAAATATCCTCAGCTAAATATCCAAGTTCATCACTCACAAGTTCTACCTTCCACCAAACACTAGAATATGATTCGGTCAAATTCTTTGCCATGTGGTAACAAGGGTTACCTTTCCTCCAATGTCTGAAGCCTCACCAGAAACACCTTTAATGTCCATATTTCTACTAACAGTTTCTTCAGGGAAATCTAGTCTTTTTCGAAGATGCAAGTCAAATCTGTTCCAACTTCTACCCATACCCAGTTCCAAAGCCATTCCATAGTTTTAAATACTGAGTTAGGACATCAACGTATTAATTTAGAGGTGACACAATACAACTCATAACACTGGTTATTACTGAATTATTTTGAAAGGTTTTTTCATTTGAATTTAGTTATTTCAATAAATTCATTTATTACTTCTAATGGATTTTCAGTGAATTATAAATACTTTAGCTACACAACCATCTCTGCAGCATGTAGTAACACTTTTGATTCCCTGTTCTAGTAATAATAATGTGCTCTCAGCACTATTCTGTTTAACATATATTCACTCATTCACCTCCCCCCCAAATCCTTTGCGGGTTTCAAGAAGGTACAAGGCCTCTTGCCTCAAAAAAATTAAATTAATAAAAATGAGGTTAGTACTATTATTATCTTCACATACTACAGATGAGGAAACTGTAACACTGAGAGGTTAATTACCTTAGCTAAGGTCACAGTGCATAAGAGTCGTTCTGGTACGTACACAATACACTCTTTCCTACTTCTATTTTCTCACTAGCACCACTGTAGATTCCTTGCTAGTTGGAATAATGAAAATAGCACTGCGATTATGAGGAATTATAAGAAAGAAGGGAAGGATTTAGAGAATATTTTTCCTTACCACACACCAGTTATTAAATTGCAATGGCTTATGCCTTGGTTCAGAAATCTTACAGAAATATTGTCTGTGAGTATTATATGTTAAACTTATAAAAAGAAGAGGTTATTTCATAAAATACATATTCAGATTAATTCCAATAAGCATATACGCTCACTGATATAAGCTATTTAACTTGGAAAGAGGGGCAACAGTTGAAAACATTCTGAAGTTGGAGCATGAATGGGGAACATGAATGGGGATAGCACAGACCTGTGGGAACATCCCCCATGATGGCAGGGTTCCCAGAATACAAAGGAAGTCAGCGGGATCCCCCAGGGCAGGTGGAGAGTACAGGATTCCCACTCTGGGTGGACAGGTTCACATGTGACATCCATAACCCAAGCCACTAGTTAACCACTTCATAACTATCTTCCCCCCAAAAATTTTGAAACAAGCCATTTCAAGATAGATTCTCTCCAAGGACAACTTGCACTTCTCAGCTCCCTAGAATATCCCCTCTCTCTCTCTCTTCCCACCTGTCAGTGGAGAAGTGTGCAAGTGTGACTCTGCTAAAGTGGGAACAACTGCTACTGCCAAGCACCATGTAGAAACCTCCCGAATCTTCGTCCTCTTCCTCCTCTTCTTTCCTGGTCATAGTGGTGAAAGGATAAATGCAATGAAGATGTTTCGAGTCTTCAAGTGAACAACTGTGTTGAAGCCATGATGACAAGAACAGACACTGGCACCACACTATCTGGGTTCAAATCCTGTCTCTCTATTTCCCGTTGTGTGGATGGGACAGGTGACTTTTGTACCTCAGTTTTGTTACCAGTAACATGGGAATAACCATGGTATATATGTCTCAAAGGTTTTGGTGTGTATTTGGGGGACATCCTAATCAACACAGAGATCACTTAAGATGATATTACTGAGAGTCTCATTCTCAGTGCCATGTAAGTACTGTGATCAAAAGTTTTCTGAAAAGGAATTTAGAGGATACTATTACAGTGAACAATCTGCAAACCAGGAAGATACAGCCTGTGGTGTAAAATGAAGGTGTGTTCCAGAGAACAAAAGGAGGCTTTTACTTTTATAGAGACAGTTGTGTGTGATGGGGTAAGTGAATGTGTGTTAATACATGATGGCATTTTGAGTAGTTATCAGTCCTAGTGCCAATCCAAACATCAGGATGCTGGTGTGGTTCTCATTTAAACAACTTATTTTTTAAGTTCACCTTTCCACTTGAAGGAGCACTAGCTGTTTCGATCCACTTGAGAATCACTAAATGGTTGTGTGAACAAATATGAAACCAGAAAGAGCCAGTCCTTCAAAATGAATCCTGAGTGTCTAACTGGGCCTAAATTTAAAATAAAGCCAAGTGCCATTTGCTGAATAGCAGTCATATGTATACTCTAAGTTCCCTGAAAATCCCCACACACTTCTGTTCAACTTTGGGACTTTTAGAGCTTACCTGAACCAGCTGATCAGAGTTCACCTGAACCAATCAATCAGAGTTAACCTGGATCAATCAATCAGAAGCAAACCACATCAACCAATCAGAACTCAGCTGCATTAACCAATCACAAATAAGCATGTTTGAATCATAAACAAACCTGATTAGGTACCTGGCAGAAACTCTCTATAAAAGCCAAACTGACCCTTTGTTCTAAAATATACCTTTGTCTTACACCAAAGACTGTGTAAATGGTGTGTAAATTCCAGTAAATTGTTCACTGGAATAGTCTCTTTGCTCCAAATTCCTTTCCAGAGAACTTTTGTTCACAGTTCTCCAACTACATGGCACCAAGAGTAAGAGACTCTCAATAATATAATCTTGGGTGATCTCTGTATTGATTAGCATACCTCAAAATATTGATCAATATAAAATATGGCTAACTGGAGTAAAAGAGTTGTAATATGTCTGGGATTCTAATTAGTTGTGAGCACTGTCACACAAGGTTACATTTCCTGAGGGAATTAGATGACCCTTTGGCAACCTTATCAGAAAGGCTTTCTCTGCCCTCAGCATACTTTGAAGTGGCCTGGACAATATTGCTGGTTGCCAAGTTAAGAAAACAGAGAGTCATTATAATGGCCCTCAGTTCTGGAGAAGTCCTGCTGGTCAAGTACTTCAGAAGCTCCCACAGATCAGTGGAGAGAGAGGCTTATCATGAATTTGTTTTAGGGCCCAGTAGTATAGCCTTGGTCAGAATCCGGAGACTGCACCTACAACACACTAACCATTCAAATGACTTAAAGGATTCCTCTTCTTTAGGGGAGAGAAAGAAACTAAATGGGAAAACTATCCTAGGTAAATAGTGAAGAATTTACAACTGTAAATTGCAAAGCCAGACTCCTGCAGAGATATCCCCTCTACCCTTCCTTTTAATTTTATTTAATTATAGAGATGTAGGGTACAAGTCAGGATTAGCTACACAAGTAGGCTGCATGCAGGTGAAGTTTGGGCCTCCAACTGGTCTTCACTTCCCATGGTTTAGGACCAGTTGTTGTTATGTGTTGTTATGTGACACGACCACCCTCTCCTCCCCCACCCCCACCCCCAGACCCCCTCCATCCACAGAGACCAGCAACTGCTGATCCCTCCCTTTTGCTAGTGTGATTAATGTTCAGGTCCTGAACTAAATACCCTCTATTTTTTCGCTAGCTCCGTCTTCATGGGGCTCCTGGGTTTTAAGCAGTCTCAATGACTCAGTCAGGGAGGAAATTTCAATTTGCACTAGGTTTGAGGGATATAATTTTGGTCCCAGGAGAATTTGCAGACTCCTGTGATAGGAACATATTTTTCAGAAAGGAATAAGTCACTGATAATCGCGATTCCAGTCCCATACTAGGTCCCAGGAGAAATCTTTTGAGTGGGCTATCTTTACTCCTCAAATTGCACCACCTTGTGATGTCTAAATTGGATTTTTTAAAAAAAGATCCTTTGCAACCAAGGATATCTACTCATACAAGAGCTTTTTTGACACCTGTCTGGTCTTCTGTATTTGAAATAATAAAATTCTCTCAAGCTTATTTGCACCTTGTGAAGACATGATTGTCATAGAAGGAATCAGAATACACTGGTTTCTTAGCAAAAAGTTTTATGTGGCATATAAATAGAGACAAAATCAATTCGATTAAGGCAAATGAATCCTCAAAGCGCTCTCCTTTTTCTTTTTTTTTGAATTGGAGTCTCACTCTGTCGCCCAGGCTAGAGTGCAGTGGCCGCTCCTGGTCACCGCAGCCTCGACCTGCTGGGCTCCGGCGATCCTTCCGCCTCAGCCTTCCACATAGCCGGAATTACAGGCATGCGCTACCACGCCCGGCTGATTTTTTGATTTATTGTAGAGATGAGGTCTCGCTGCCCAGGTGGGTCTCGAACCCACGGGCTCAGGCAATCCACTCACCTCAGCCTCCCAAAGGCACGGGATTACAGGCTGAGTCACCGAGCCCGGCAGCGCTCTCCTTTTTAACTCAAACATTTGTTTTCTTGCTCCCAGAGCATACAGCTGTCCCCTTATGAGAGTCAAGATTCTCCAAATTGCTCCTGAGATGATTTCAGGGAAACCATTCAGTCCCTGCCTCATCTACCTAGTAACGCAGGGCGCTGAGTCAGGTCCTGATGATGTCACCAAAGCATCATTAGGAACCACAGTGAACTAACGAACACAAGAAGCTATAATAATAGTTAATGCTTACAGCATGTCAGGCACATTTTTAAAGGATTTCATGTATTAAGTCACTCAATCCTGACAACACCCTAGGAAGTAGGCATTACGAACTAAATGTCTATATTCCCCAAAATTCCTAGGCTGTAGCCCTAAGCCCCATATGGCTTTATTCGGCGATGGAGGACCCCAAGGAAGTAACTAATGTTAAATGAGGTCATAAAGGTGAGGCCTTGATGCCATAGGATTGGTGTCCATATAAGAAGAGACACCTGTTTCCTTTCTCTGCACATACAACAACAAGGAAAGGCCATGTGAGGACACAGCAAGAAAGCCATCTACAAGCCAAGAAGAGAGCCTGCTATAGTTTGGATGTCTGTCCCCTCCAAATCTCATATTGAAATGTGATCTTCGATGTTGGAGGTGGGGCCCAGTGAGAGGAGTGGGAATGAATCTATTAATTAGGTAATTCTCTCTCTGATGTGGGGGGAGTGAACGAGTTATCCTCTCCCTCAGTTAGTTCTTGCAACAGCTGGTTCTAAAAGAGCCTCCCTCATGATGCAATCTCTGAGCATGCCAGCTCCCTTGGTCTTCCACCATGAGTGCAAGCAGCCTGGAGCCTTCACTGAAAGCAGATATTGGCACCATGCTTCTTGTACAGCCTGCAGAACCGTGAGCCAAATAAACCCGTTTTCTTTATAAATTATCCAATACAAATGGACTAAGACAGAACCCTTATCAGAAACTGACCCTGCTAGACCTTGATCTAGGACTTTTGGTCTCCAAAACTGTGAAAAAATAAATTTCTGTTGTTTAAGCCACCTGGAGTGTGGTGTTTTGTTACGGCAGCCTGAGACGACTGAGACATCATGTATCATTAGTTCTCCCATTTGACAGACAAAGAAACTGAGAACAAGCATGGCATACCTGTTACGTGGCAGGACTGGAATCTGAAGCTCTGGCTCCAGTGACTGAAATTCCAACTTCAGTCTTCAATGAATGCCACCCAGATGAGCCGTGAATTTCTCATCGGTGTACCCAAAACAAACTGTTATGTAAAGGAAGTTCATAACATCCACACAATGCCATATCACCTGTAAATATGCCACAGGAAGCACCAAGTAGCACTGAGTCACGTCACTGTAGGGTAATAATGTCCCAATACAGCACACATCCTTGACAAAATGTGCGGTGGGGTTCTTGCTACCCACAACCATTCTGGTCTTTCTCCTTATTACCTTCTCTGTGAGGTGCTCTGTGAACCCTCCCTGAGGCCTATTGTTCAATTTTCCCATCACTTTAGCCAGTCAAGTTTTCTTGGTCCTTTCTTCACAGACTGACTGATGAAAGCTCACAGTGGCATTTGTCTTTAGGCAGTGGCTCTCAATCATGGGTAATTTTGCCTTCAAGGGGAAATTTAGTAATGTCTGAAGACACTTTTTGTTGTCACAGTTTGGGGGTGGGGAGAATAATATGGGCATCCATAGGGTGGAGGTCAAGGATGCTGCAAAACATTTGACATGCACAGATCAGCCTCCCACAAAGAATTATCTGACCCAAACAGTCAATAGTGCCAAGATTGAGAAACTCTGCTAAAAAAGAGGACACATGTTAAGTACATGGTGGAATTTCAGGCATAAGATGATACGGAGTGGCATGGGGAAAGTCTCTTAGACTCTACATCTTTATGATTCTCCCAAATGATGCTTTGTAGATGATGATAGCCATGTGCTTGGCTCTCTGCCTAAGTAATACAGCAGAAATGCTGTCTTGATATGTGTCTTTGTTTCCTTTCTGAGTAAACAGGCTTTTTTGGGAAAAGATCCATCTAACATTTTGTAGGATCCAAATTCCTAGCGTTGATTGGGTTTCTCTTGTATATGTGTAGAGGAAGAATGTTTATGATTTCTAAAAATATCACCGAACCATATAATTACTACTTTTAATGCTATCATGTGAAGATAATATCTAATTTTGTATGGTTATTTGGTACAAAGTTAAGAATATAAAGAATATGTTAAGAATCTAAAGTCCTAGTAATTATCCTGGTGCTATTGTTATTTTTAAAATCATGGTGGGCTATAGAACAAATAATCTTGTTCTTTTTAATGTCATCAGTGAAACCAGTAGACCGTATGATCGTAATTTTATGCTGTACAGATGAAGCCTTCATAAGAACTTTTACCAAACGACAGTTCCTAGAAATAACTTTCCTGTGCTGTATAACAGATATTTTATCTCATCATCTCATTATTCCTAGAACTTAAATAATTGCTTTGAGGCAGATGAGCTCCAAATTTATGTCTCAAGCTTCAAACTTTTACTTAATTTCTTTTCTTTTTTTTTTTTTTTTTTTTGAGTTGGAGTCTCACTCTGTCACCCAGACTAGAATGCAGTGGCTGCCCCGGCCACTGCAGCCTTGACCTGCTGGGCTCTAATGATCCTTCCACCTCAGGCTTCCAAGTAACCAGAACTACAGGCGCGCACTACCACGCCTGGCTAATTTTTTTTTTTTTTTTAATTGTAAGATGAGGTCTCACCAAGTTGCCCAGGCAGGTCTCGAACCCGTGGGCTCAGGCAATTCACTCACCTCGGCCTCCCAAAGCGCGGGATTACAGGGTGAACCACTGAGCCCAGCCTACTTAATTTCTGATGCCTCAGTAATAATCGTCTACTAGACATCCACACCTGACGATCTTACCAGGTCTTGTCTACAACCCAGCTCTTCGTCCACCTGTCCCTGCAAGTCAGCTCTTCTTTCTAATTGAACTCTTTTTTCCAGTAGCACCATCTTTTCCACAGTCAGAACTCTTATGGGTGTCTTTAAATTCTACCTTTTTTTCCTCTATCTCCATATCAAATCAATCACCAGGTCCTGATATTTCAGCTGCCACAGCGCTTCTGGCTTTGCTTCCTTCCTTCAGATTGTCACAGCCACCACCCTAGTAGGCCCCATTTTCAACGCCCAGGACAGTAACAGAAGAGTCCCCACTGACCTCTCCACTTCAGTATCTTCCTGCTGACAGATGCCCCTTCCCAGGACACCACCGTCTCCAAAGCCTTCAGGGACAGCTATGGCTAAGTGCTTCACCTTGCTTCTGAGAGATGGGTAAAATTAGATTTGAAAATGTCTTTTGAAAATATTAGAACAGGCTGGGAGTGGTGGCTCACACCTATATAGATCCCTGCATTAGGGTGGCTGAGGGAGGAGGATTGTTTGAACCCAGGAATTTGAGAACAGCCTGGGCAACATAGGGAAACCCCATTTATACAAAAAAAAAATTTAAAAAAAGTATCCAGGCATGGTGGTTATGCCTGCAGTCCTAGCTGCTTGGGAAGCTGAGGTGGGAGGATCCTCTGAGCCCAAGAAATTGCTGCTGTGATCCGCGATTGTGCCACTGCACTCCAGCCTGGGTGACAATGAAACTCACACAAAAAAAAGAAACAAAAAAGAAGATACAACATTGTTGATAGCAAAAGAATTATAGTATTGAGAAATAATATATAACTTCACTAAACAATTATAGTTGATATTTCAGTGTATACAGATTACTACAAGAAAGCATGTATAGTGCCCCCACTCAGAAGGGAATTGGACTAATAAGTCAATAAACCTGAATGCCAGCTAGTCTCCATTTGCTGACCCCTTCTCATCCAGCTGGAGAACTGGAAGTATTAAAAAGAAGAAGACGTCAGTGAAGTTTTTAGGAATCCAGCAAAAAAAGAAAAAAAGAAGCCGGGCTTTTCCTTCCACAGGCTCGGTGGCTCAGCCTGTAATCCCGCACCTTTGAGAGGCTGAGGTAAGGGGATTGCCTGAGCCCGCGGGTTCGAGACCTGCCTGGGCAACTTGGCGAGACCTCATCTCTACAATAAATCAAAAATTAGCCAGGCGTGGTAGCGCGCGCCTGTAGTTCCAGCTACTTGGAAGGCTGAGGGGGAAGGATTACCGGAGCCCAGCAGGTCGAGGTTGCGGTGACCAGGAGCGGCCACTGCACTCCAGTCTGGGCAACAGAGTGAGACTCCAACTCAAAAAAAAAAAAAAAGAAAAGAAAAGAAAAACATAGATTAAAAAAAATGTGTTGAAGGAGAAAATGTTCCAAATTAGGCACCGCCCCTAAGGCTGGGAGAAACTAAGAGGATGAAAGAGAGAAACTTCAGGAGCCAGGAACTTGGAGGAGATGCTTCAAGAAAAAGTCTTAAAGAAGACAGAAGTAGGACGAGAATAAGAGCAAGAGAGAAAGAAGTACAGCTTATCCCCATCTCCTGTCTATCACTACCACCCATTGGTGAAACTAGCAAAGAACCTGAGAACTGCATTTTACACATCCCACCCCTGGATTACCAGAAAGAGCACAAAAGGATGATGTGGAACTGAAAGACAAGTGGTGAATACCAGGGTCCCTTATCTTAAAGCCCCAACAAAGAAGTCATCCTGTTGCTGTGGTGTCTCTAATTCTTCCTTCTAGATACGTTTTTCTTCACAGTTGCAAAACAATAACCAAAGAACTATTTCCTTGGGTGACAGCAAATGTCAAGGTCCCAGCAGAAATTCTTAGAGTATAAATAATCTTTTTACCCTCTCCTGCCCATCACATTTTGATTACCCATGTATCCTTAAGGCACTTTTTAATAGCATAAGGCAGATATGTATGTAATTGTTTGTGATTTTTCACGCTCATCAATTACATAAGCATGCAAAAGAAACATACAAGAGTAGGGTAACTAGAAGAGCTGAGGGAAATTTTCTAACCTTGAGTCCCTCCCACCAGACCCATCCTCATATATATTTATATATATTTTTAAATCTCAGTTTAAATCTCAACTGAACAGAAATCCATAATCATACTTGACTTCACTATTGTATCATTTCAGGCACAAAATACTCTGCAGATTTTTCCTTCTGAATGTTTTTCAAACATGTCTCTTTTTTTTTTTTTTTTGAGTTGGAGTCTCACTCTGCTGCCCAGGCTGGAGTGCAGTGGCCGCTCCTGGCCACCGCAGCCTCGACCTGCTGGGCTCCGGCAATCCTTCCACCTCAGCCTTCCAAGTAGCTGGAACTACAGGCGAGCACTACCACGCCCGTCTAATTTTTTGATTTATTGTAGAGATGAGGTCTCGCCCAGTTGCCCAGGCGGGTCTCGAACCCGCGGGCTCAGGCAATCCACTCACCTCAGCCTCCCAAAGACGCAGAATTACAGGCTGAGCCACCGAGCCCGGCCAAACATGTCTCTTAACCACATCTAGTACACATTAGGCCTTCACCCTCTCTTGCCTGGACAAATGCAAGAGTTCTCTCAAGTGGGGGGCAAACGGGAATCCATAGGCTGTTGGGAAGGCAGACACATAACAATATATTTCTTTAGAGCAGGGGCTGCCTTGTGTTTACTGGGCCCCCACGAGAGTGTCTGACATCTAGGTGCACAGTAAAGGATTTTGTGAGTGAATGGATCTGTCATTTCCACCGGTGGGAGTAAGGTTTACTTAACGTGTTGTCATTGTTTTAATTACTAGAATAATTTTGTGTATTTTGTTTGCAAATGTCCTGGGTGATAGTTTTTTGCCAATCCAATATCCATTCTTCCTTTCTTCTTCCTAACAGAAATTTGACTTTGTTTTCTTTTCTTCCTCACTCCCATTTCCAAAGGGGAGTCTGAGTTATTCAACTTGTTCAACTAATTCAAAGCATTTCCGCTGGTCACTGTTTGGGATCTGAGTGGGTACCTGTCTAAAATAAACCATATTCTCACCAGTTTGGATCGTTTCTCTCTTGCCTCTGTTGGATGTTACCTACGGTAGTCATTTTATAACTATGAGAATGCCCAGCATTAGAATAAAGCTTATGCTTTGGGTGGACAATTGGAAAGACAGAAAAAATGTTTATCTTTGAACCAGTGATCTCATTAACCCTGAGGACTTTGCTATGTCTAGCCTTTCTGTTTTGTGAGATAGTAAACGTTCTCATCAAATAAATATGGTTTTCTGTTACTTATAACCAAGAGAATCCTAGCTGGGTCATTTAATTGTTATCCTCTAATATCTCCTAAATGTCTGTTCACATCTCTACAGATCTTTGTCCAAATTCTGACTTGAAGAATCCTGCTGTTTAAAAAGTTTGGTCATGGTCAGTATTTGAAATTTCAGACTGTAATGTATAGGAAGAGGGAAAGAGAGGTGGGGGAATAAAGGTTTCTACCAAAAAGAAGGGGGAAAGTCAGTAAATATTTCTCATACACAAGAAAACAGGAAGTCAAGCAAATGTAAAGATGCTAGTTAACAGCACGTTGTTGGGAAACATCCTTGGATTGTTTTCAATTCATATTCCTGCCCGGACTACTAGGAACTATAACATTTCAAACAGTTGGTCTGAGGTCAAGGCAAATTCTGCAGTCATGTAACTGAGTGAAGTAAACATGATTAGAAATCAATATTTGTCTCATCAGAATTTGTACCACCTCTTGAACTAGTAAGGTTCTTTGTCCATAACTAGAATTCTGCCAGCAAGATTGAATTTAATCTCTGAGCCAGGCTGACATTCTCTAATCACAGGAAAGGATTTTATGGCATGAAACAGATTAGAACATTTTGAATCCTTTTCATCTAATTTCCATGTCTCAGTAATTTTTCTGCTTATATTATTGCTCCTGCCTATAATATCCTATTTTTTCAATACCAGAAAAACCATATTTTGATAGATGTGATTCACTCTGAGAGACTCAGTTTGATCATGTAAGCCCTTCACATTCTTTGTTTTGAATAAAGGCCAGAGAAGGCTAGAGGGATCCCCAGAGGTTTTTAATATGGTAACATTTTTATACATATTACATCACCTAAATCATTCAGTAATCAAAATTTCATCCTTAATACTCCTTGACATTTTCCCTTTAGAAAGCAATTATTTTAGAACTAAAAAAGGAAAAGATAAAGGAAAGAAAGAAAGGAATACATTAGAAACGAATCAACATTGTTTTAACTCCCAAACCCTCAGAAACTTCTCGGAGCAATATGAATATCAGAATAATAGACTTTAATTCAATCTGAAAGCAATGATGTCCTTACATCACTTCGGTAGGCAACCAGAGCATATCATCCTTTAAGAACCATTCCATGAGGTGGCATGGGCCCGTAGTCCCAGCTACTCAGGAGGCTGAGGAGGGTGGATCGCTTGAGCTCAGAAGGTCGAGGTTTCGGTGAGCTGTGATTGTGCCACTGTACTACAGCCTGGGGTGACAGTGAAACCAAAAAAAAAAGGAACCATTCCAGCTACCCTGCTACTCAATAGTTTCTCAATGTATTTTATGTCATTTAAATATTAGTGGATAATATGTTGATATGACTTATAGATAATTATTTTCTTAGATGATTTAATAATCCAAAATATTTACACACCACACATCCCAAAAGAGGTTAATGTCAAAAATATATAAGGTACTCCAACAACTGAATACCAATAATAATAATAGGATTTAAAAATGGGCAGGCCGGGTGCAGTGGCTCAAGCCTGTAATCCCAGCACTTTGGGAGGCCAAGGTGAGAAAATTGCCTGAGTCCAGGGGTTCAAGACCAGTCTGGGCAAATTGATGAGACCTTGTCTCTACACTAAACAACAAAAAAAAATTAGCCAGGCATGGTGGCGGCGCCTATAGTTCCAGCTACTTGGAAGGCTGAGGTAGAAGGATTGCCTGAGCCCAGCAGGTCAAGGCTGTGGTGGCCGTGAGCAGCATGGCACTGCACTCCAGCCTGGGCGACGGAGTGAGACTCCAACTCAAAAAAAAAAAGGGGGGAGGGAGGGCAAAGGAGTTGGATAGATATTTCTCAAAAGAAGACATATAAATGACCAACAGATATGTGAAAAATGCTCAGTATCACTGTTCATCAGGGAAATGAACATTAAAACCACAATGAGATATTAATTCACACCCTTTAGAATAGCTATTATTTTTAAAAAGGTAACAAGTATTGGCAAGGATGCAGAGAAAAGGAAACACTTGTATACTAGTTGTTAGTGAGAATGTACATTAATATAGTCATTATGGAAAACAGTATGGAGTTTCCTCAAAAAAGTAAAAATAAAACTACCATGGGATTCACTGCTGGGTAGATATCCAACGAAAATGAAATTAATACATCAAAGTGGTATCTTTGTGCCCATGTTCATTGCAGCATTATTAACAATAGCCAAGACATGGAATCAACCTTAGTGTTCATCAGTGGATGAATGGTTAAAGAAAATATAGTGTAGATACACAATGGAATACTATTCTGTTTTTAAAAAGAAGAAAATCCTTTTTTACCGCATGGATGAACTTGAGGACATTATGTTAAGTGAAATAAGCCAGGCAGAGAAAGACAAATACTGCATGACCTCACTTATATGTGGAATCTAAAAGAGATTAGCTCACAAAAGTATAGAATAAAATGATGGCTACCAGGAGCTGGGGGTGGGGAAGACGGGGAGGTGTTGGTCACAGGATATAAACTTTCAATTAGACAAGAGGAATAAGTTCAAGAGAGCCATTATATGACAACATGGTGACTATAGCAAATAACAATGTATTGTTATTAATATAATATTACTAAAAATATAACAATAGTATTAGTAATTGAAAATTGCTAAGAAGTAGATTTTAAGTGTTCTCATCACAAAAAGTAAAGCAACACATATGTTAATTAGCTTAACTTAGCTGTTCCACAATCTATACAGATATCAAAACATCACATTGCAATGAGAAATATAAATAATGTTTATCTGTCAATTAAAATTAACTAACTCTTAACAATTTAATTTCTGAAATTCAACTTTTTAAATGCCACAGTTTTCACTAGATGCCAACATGCACATGGGATATATAATCATATTAACATAATAACTTGAATCATGGTGTGCCTTTGTCCAAAAAATTAAATCCTCACCCCCCCACCTTTCAACAACAGAACAAAGATTATTTGTTGTGTCAAACTCTTCTATGATCTGATCTTAACATGATGTCATAGAATAAGAACTGGACTGGAAGAGGGGATTCCAGGATCTAATTGGACAGCCTGGAGTTTGTCCAACCTTCCTGGACTTCAGTCTCTTCAAGATCAGAGATTAGTCCCATTCAGTTTTGTAATCTCCTCCTCATTAAGTTCAGTGAATGATTGTGAACCAATGTCCTTTAGTCAACTGAGTCTACATTCTAGAGACAGAGCACACCATCTCAGGTAACTTAAACAAAAATGGAATATAAAAGCCAGAAGAAACTTTGGCCACCTGATTCAACGTCCTTACTCTAACAAGGAAGAAACAGGGGTTCAGTGGGAGTGGGGAAGAGTATGACTTCTTTGAAGTCATGTGGCGGGGTTATGGTCAGCTCTAGAATTCAGTTATCTATCCAGCCCTGTGCTCTTCTTCTTTTTTTTTTTTTTTTTTTGAGTTGGAGTCTCACTCTGTGCCCAGACTGGAGTGCAGTGGCCGCTCCCGGCCACCGCAGCCTCAACCTGCTGGGCTCGGCATCCTTCCCCTCAGCCTTCAGTAGCTGGAATACAGGCATGCATACCACGCCCGGCTGATTTTTTTTGATTTATTGTAGAGATGAGGTCTCGCTTGCCAAAGGGGTCTCGAACCTGCGGGCTCAGGCAATCCCTCACCTCAGCCTCCTCAAAGTACGATTACTAACCAGCCTGGCTCATTTCATTTCTCCTAATTATTTAATAACACCTCTTAAGTGTCTCCTCAATTTTGCCATGTGAAATTAATCTCCCCTTTACTCTCTCTGAATGCCTCTATGACTTTCATTTATTAGGTACCTACTAGACACTATGCCCTATACAAAGTGTTGGGAATAAAATAATGAGAAGACAGTCCTAGTTTCTACCTCATGGTTATATATGCATGAAATCCTTAGAGAACACCAATTAATCTCCAAGACCTTCAACTGCCTATACTTATGGCTCAAATCTGTCCTCTCTCTTCCATACCCATTACCACTGTCTTGGTTCACGCTCATTTTATTTCTCCTAGATTAGTTTAACAACCACCTCACCAGTGTCCCTGCCTCTAATTTTGCCTGTGCCAATTCATTCTTCTTAGTACTCCGGAGGGATCTTGGTATCAGCAAACTGATCATACATTATCTGGGAAGCAGACATCTGTTTAGTTGTCTAGTTCTCCTTTTTGTAGCTTTCGTCCTCGGGATGTGGGGTTCTGGGGTGCTGATTCTAGCCCCAGGTATGCGAGTACCTGATCCAGGCCCAGAAAATCAGACCTCTTCATCTACCCAATACTGTGATTTCTGAATCATTTGAAAGGAGTCATCATGACACTTCACCCTTAGATACTTTAGCACACACATTCCAAGTACAAGGACATTCTCCTACTGAGGAAATTTTACCTGAATACAGTGATATTATAGTCTATGCACAACTTTTCCTAACTGTCTCAATCATGTGTATTGTTGCTGAGATATCTTTTATTTTTAAAATCTTTTCATGGCATTTACATATTTGAAGAATAAAATCAAATTTTCTTATAGAATTCTTCACATTTTAGAATTGTGTATCATTTCTTGTGATTAGATTCAAACAAAATGATCTTTGTCAACTACTTAAGTGATGTGATGTCCTTCTCCACACTTTATATTAGAAGGAACTACTGGGCCATTGACATGACTTCGAGAGCTGTCAGAGCTCATGGGTTTTCCTTTGGTGGATCATGCACTGATCCTACATAAAGAATTCAGAAAAAGAGAAATCATAGGAATAAATCAAGAAGAAGCTGGGACATCATACTAGATCTGCTACTAATTTTATGGCTTTGAGCAATGCCTTTAAACACTTCCCGCCTGTTTCTTATCGCTTTAAAAAAGAGTGGTGGGGGCAACCCCCTCAGGTTCCCTCCCACTTGTGGGAGCTTTTCTGTCCCCTTAATAAATCCTGCTTTCTAAAAAACAAAAAGAGTGATGGAAGGCAATGCACCTATCTGTAGGAATATTATAAAGGAAAAATGAGATCAATATGAACGTGTTTATGGGGTTCTTTGAGACCCACTACGTCAGACATTGTGCTAAGTACTTTGCAAGCACTAACTAATTCATCCTTCAGAACCATCTTGGGAGGCCTCGTTGTACCTCCTGCAAAGGTGAGAAGACTGAGGGCTAGAGCATGTGAACGCTTAATCTTAAAGGTGACCCAGCTAGTAAATTGTAGAGCAAGGATTTTAACTGACTGCAAATTCCCTCATCCACCCACTGTCCAGGAGGCCCCAGCAAGGTAAAAACACAAAAGCTTTTTCAAAATCACTAAAACATCTTCTCTGAGAAGTGAATTGCTCCCTAAAAGAAAAGAAATGAGCTTAGAGACAAGCAATGGCATCCTTTTTCTTTGAAGTGAGGGAGAAATTAATAGCTGAGCACATGTGAGCTGGGTTAAGACACAATTCATCAAAATTTTAGGCTAGGCAGTTGAGACTGGAAAGGAAAAAAAAGCCACAGAACCCACAGGTAATTGATGGCCCTCAGTTCCTTCCTTGAGGTCTCACAGACTTCATAAATATTTACCCAAAATGAATTTCTTGTTGTTTTCTTCATTTAGGCAATTTGTGATCCAGTCCATCCATTTTTTTCTAGCAAACTCAGAGCAGTAGAGAAGCAGATGATTTTCCAGCTTTATATTTCTGCCTTCATATTCTAAAAATGGGCCTGAATTAAAAAGCACTTTGATCAGATTGATATTCCTTCCACAAAGGAGCAATGTTCAAAATTCAGAATGTTCCAAGCATTGGCCTGTATTCATCTAAATCCAAATTTCAGGTAGAGATGATACTATTAAAATGGAAATTGGGCAAGTCTACATGCTTTGGTAACTTGTTTTGTGAAATTAAATAGATTTCCAGAAACAGTCAAGCACTGGGGATATGAAGTTATTGTTTAAATCTGAGATAAAAAGACACCCACTCTCAAAAGGAAAAGAACTATGAAAAACCCTGTATCTTGAAAGATGAATATGAATCAGATGAATGAGACAATCTTACCCTTGAGGGGGAGGAAAGGGCTTTTCCTTTCAGGGCTGGAGATGAAACATTTAAAAATAAGAATTCAAAGCTCCAATTCTCTTGCAGGGCTTTGTGACTCCGTATGGAATTTATTAGTCTGACAAATTGGGTTTTGCAGATGCCTTGATTTGAAAACCAAATATACTGTTTGACCGATAACCTCACGGAAGTCACACATCTTGCTGAAATGCCTGAGGGCAATTTCCACTGTGTTTGTTTATGCAGGTGACAGAGGACCCAGATGGGGCTGACTCCCCATGATATAGTGTATCATAACACACAGCTCTTATCAATCAGGGGAGGATTGGATTCTCTCTGCTAATTTGCACTGGAAACTTCCTTCCTGAATCAGCACTGCCTCTGTTTCCTATCCAAAAGCAAGAACAAAGGAACATGGTAGCAAGACACAGAGATTATCAGGTGAAGTCTAAGCCAGAACTGGAAGCTAGCACCCAAAGTTTGGGCTTATTGCCATATAATTCTGAAGCTATCATTTCTCTTATGCTTCATTTTCTCCTGAGGGCAAAGAGGAAACTAAGTAAATGTTTAGGCTCTGAAATCAGTCATACCTAGACATGAATCATGTCTCTACTACATGCTGAGTCTACCATATGCTGGACCCAGAACACAAATCAGAAACCTGGCTCCACCAGTCCTTTTACACCTTCTCCTGGATATTGGCTGTGCAACAGGAAGACAGTCTTGACACCTCCCCATTACATCATAAACCAATATGTCCTCTCTGAGTCTCAGTTTGCCTATCTGTGAAATAAGGATAACAATGTTAACTCAGTCAAGTTTCTCCAAACAGAACCGATCGGATGTGTGTGTGTGTGTGTGTGTGTGTGTGTGTGTGTGTGTGTGTGGTGTGTGTAAAAAGAGAATTATGATAAAGAATTGACTCGTGTGATTATGGAGGATGGGAAGTCCAAAATCTGCAGTGTGAAGACTCACGAGAGCTGAGTTCAAGGCCAAAGGCAGTTGTCCACAGAACCAGGAAGAGTCAGTGTTCCAGATGAAGTCTGAAGGCAGTCTTTGGAGAATTCTCTCTTGGGAGAACAGTCTTTTTGCCTCATTCAGGCCTGATTGGATGAGGCCCACCCACATTATGGTGGGCAATCTGCTTTTCTCAAAGTCCATTCATTTATCTCATCTAAAACACCCTCCCAGAAACACTCAGAATAATGTTTGCTCAAATATCCAGATACTTTGTGGACCAGTCAAGTTGATATAAAAAATTAACTATCACACTCATATAATCCTCACAACAGCCCTAGGAAATAAGTATTATTGTGATGCACATCTCCCAGGCATACAATACATAACCATTATTATTATCCCTTCATGTGTAAAATGGTGACAAAGCCAGGAGTCACTTCAGTTCCCTCTACTCTCCAGGTATTCCCAAATTAATCTCTTTTCCTCAATATCACCCATAGATACTCTTCCACTATTTCTTAGTAAGAAAACTGCACATATTCAACAAGTGAATGGACTGCACATCCATTTCGCTGTCTGACATCTCCACCATGATGTCACTTCTGAGGTGCATGAGATTATAAAAGAGTAAGTTCTAGCCGGGCTCAGTGGCTCAGCCTGTAATCCTGGCCTTTGGGAGGCTGAAGTGAGTGGATTGCCTGAGCCCACGGGTTCGAGACCCACCTGGGCAGCGAGACCTCATCTCTACAATAAATAAAAAAATCAGCCAGGCATGGTAACGCATGCCTGTAATTCCGGCTACTTGGAAGGCTGAGGTGGAAGGATCGCCGGAGCCAAATGTGCTGCCTATCGAAAGAGGACTGGATTAAAAAAAATGTAGAATATATACATGATGGAATATTACCCAGCCATAAAGAAGGACAAAATTGAGACTTCACAGCATCATGGATGGACTTAGAGTCTATAACACTGAGTGATCTATCACAGAAACAAAGGACCGAGTATCACATGTTCTCACTCAGAAGCAAACCTTGTACAATTATTGTAACACTATAAGAAAAGGATTGGCAGTAACAGGAAACTGCAGGAGGGAGGGGAGGGAAAGGCTGGATTGGAAGTATTGGGAATTTGCTGGGGAGGGGGCACACCTCATCAACAAAGGTACCTGCATAATGAACATTTGTACACCTGACTCTGAATTGTTCACCACATCTTTAAAATAAAAAAATTAAAAGCAAAAAAACAAAGAAAAAATGTAAATCCTTGTTAATAAATATAAGATAGTTTAATGGACAGAGAGCGACAATGTTTCTAATCTTATTGATAACATTGTAAAGTTATCAGTTCTTTCAATGCAATTCCAATAAAAACTCCAGTTCTATGTTAAGAACTTGTAAACTCACTCTAAACTATATATGGAAGTATAGATATGGTAATTAAAAAACAAAAACAAAGAGGGATGCTTTTTCTATAATAGATTAATATATATTATAAAGCAATATTAATGAAAATAAATTTGGTGCTGGTATTAAAACACGAAAATTCAATTTAGCAAAATAGAAGGAATAGAAAAGGACTTGTGTATAAATGGAACTTGTAATATGATAAAAGAAGTTTCCACAAACTAATGTGAAAAAGGTAGATTATTAGTTGGCAGAACTGGGCAAAACAAACTCACTATATGATTATAATTATATATTGAATTATAATTGAATCCTTACCTTTTATCATATACAATGGAAAATTCCAGATGAATGAAAACATGCGTGTAAAAGTAAAAGTATAAGTGAATGGGAGCAACCTTAGAAGAGTTTTATAATTTAAGGGTATTAGAAACTTTTAAAAACAGAACCAAAAAGCAAAATGCAAGTTACATGGAAAATTTATGGATTTAATTACATCAAAATTAAGAATTTGCATTCAGTGATTGATGATGTTGACAAAGTTAACAAACAGCAGATTAAGGAAAGATAATTTCTATATCTAAAACTAAAATGGATTAATATTATAATATTAATGACACCACTACTCTGAAAAACAGAATTTGGCAGTTTTTTTATATACCCAAACATCTAAATACCATGAAGTCCAGCAACTTCACTCTTGACATTTATCTCAGAGAAATGAAACACACAGAAACCTGTACATAAATGCTCATAGCAGCTTTATTCATAATAAGCAAAAACTGGAAATAACCCAGATGTGCTAGACCAAAATATGAAAGTGGAGCAGAGTAGAAAGGTAGGCTGAAGTCTGTAGGGAAAGACAGGGAATGAATGGTGGAGGGTTGAAGGGCAAATGATTTGAAAAGCTGTGGCACATCCACACCGTGGAGTACTATTCAGAAATGCAAAGGAACTGTTGATGCGTGCTACAACTTGGATGAATCTCCAAGTAATTATGCTGAGTGAGAAAAGCCAGTTCCCAGTGGTTACACATTGTATGACTCCATTTATGTAACACTCTTGAAGTGACAGAAGTATATAAATGGAGAATTTGCAGCTGCCAGAGGTTAGGGGCAGAGGGATGTGGGGTGTGAGAAAGCTGTGTGGTTATAAAAAGCAATACGTGGCGACGGAACTCATCCGTATCTTGACTTGGCTGTGGATATACAAACCTACCCTTGTGATAAAACTGCACAGAACTAAGTACACACACAAAAGTACAAGTAAAGCTGGGATATCTGAGTAAGATCAGTGGGTTGTAGCCATGTCAGTTCGGTTGTGATATTGTACTATAGTTTGGAAAGACGTTAGCACTGGGGAATGGTATTCTTTGTGTACCTTACAATTGCATGTGAATCTTCAATTACCTCAAAATAAGAAATTTAATGTTTGAAAAGAGTACTTGAGCCATCCTGAAACCAAGGATTACATACTCACTAGCGGCCTTTCTCTACATTCTTCAACCCAGTTTTTTTCTTTTCTTTGTTTTTCTGCTCTCTCACTTTTAAATTCTGGTTTGGTTTCTCTGTGTTTTCTTGTGCCCTCTCAATCTATGCTCTCAGGACCCAGCTTTTGTACCCAAAGCAGGTTATCAGACACTTTCCTAATCAATCGTAACCCATATAGTGATCCCCACAGGCAGCTTCTGTTTTTACTGTGTTGCAGTCTGCATAAAGAGACCCCTTGCCCTAGAACATTGGCTAACAACAAATATTTGTTGGGTTTAAAAAAAATTTTTTATTTTAAAGATGTGAGGTACAATTCAGAGTTAGGTATACACATGTTCATTATGCAGGTACCTGTGTTGATGTGTGCCCCCCTCCCCTGGCAGATTCCCAATACTGCCAATCCCGTCTCCTCTTCTCCCCCCAGAAATTTCCGGCTACTGCCAATTCTTTTCTTATAGTATTACAATAGTTGTTCAAGGTCTGCTTATGAGTGAGAACATGTGATACTCAGTTCTTTGTTTCTTTGATAGATCACTCAGTATTATAGACTCTAAGTTCATCCAGGTTGCTGTGAAGTTCGTGATTTTGTTCTTCTTTGTGGCTGCAAAATATTCCATTGTGTATACATACTTCATATTTTTTATCCAGTCTTCTTTCCATGGGCAGCATGATTGGTTTCATGTTCTTGCTATTGTGAACAACGCTGCAATAAACATGTGTGTGCAAGTATCTTTTTCACAGAGTGATTTGAATTCCTCTGGGTATATTACCAATAGGGAGATTGCAGGGGCGAATGGAAGGACGATTTTTAGATCTCTTAGGAATCGCCACACTGTTTTCCATAGAGGCTGTACTAGTTTACACTCCCATCAACAATGTAGAAGTATTCCCTTTTTTCCAGCATCTGTTGTTTTTGAGTTATTGATGATGGCCCTTCCGACTGGAGTTAGGTGGTATCTCAGTGTGGTTTTAATTTGCATTTCTTAGATGACTAGTAAGGCTGAGCATTTTTTCATGTATCTGTTGGTTGCTGATATATCTTCTTTTGAGAAGTGTCTATTCATATCTTTTGCCCACTTTGTAATGGGGCTGTGTGCTTTTTTCTTTTCAGCACGTTTGAGTTCCTTGTAGATCCTAGATGTTAGGCCTTTGTCGGATATACAGTTGGAAATATTTTTTCCCACAGGACTGTCTTCCCACCCTCTCAATGGTTTCTTTGGCTTTGCAGAAGCTTGCCAGTTTGACCAGGTCCCACTTGTCTATTTTATCTCTTATGGCATGGGCACTTGGGTATGGATCAGGAATTGCCGGTTCCAATTTCCATAAGGGTGTCTCCTGCATTTTCTAAGGTTCTTATAGTTTGAGGTTTTACGTTTAGGTCTTTGGTCCATTTAGAGCGACAAATATCTGAGGAGAAAGTTTTTAAGAAATGTAGAGGAGGGTGTACAGTGTACATTCCAAGAAGCCACACGAGACATCTCATCCTACTTCTCTTTTCATTCTTAAAACTCCCAGGTCTCCTCTCTTTTTACATTCCACCCAAAGTTTGGCCTGCTTTCTCTCAGCCTCCGCCTCTCCTTGGTGAGTAATCTCATTTCTGCCCTTTATCCTCCCACCGCTTCTGCCTGATCTCTTCAACTTTTGTCTGCAGCCCAGTTTAACTTTCCATTTTCCAAAAGACAACGCTGATGAGGACACCAGAATGTCAAAGAATTTAGAGACTGAAGACACTTATTCTTAAAGAAGGTTCAGGAGTGAGAAAGCTGTCATCAAACTCACTTGGTATTGTTCCTGGGGAAAGAATTAAGTAGAAATTGGTGGCAGCTAGATTTTGACTTCATAGAGGAGATAATGTTCTCACAAAGAATACTACCCAATCTGTCTACCTCTTGATGATGGACAAGATCTACCTCTTAAGCTAGTGAGCATGCTGTAACTCAAAGTTTTTAACCAAAGTTTTTTTTTTTTTTTTTTTTTTGAGTTGGAGTCTACTCTGTCCAGACTGGAGTGCAGTGGCCGCTTCCGGCCACGCAGCCTCGACTGCTGGGCTCCGGTGATCCTTCCGCCTCAGCCTTCCAAGTAGCCGGAATTACAGACACGCGCTACCACGCCTGATTTTTTGCTTTATTGTAGAGATGAGGTCTTGCTGCCCAGGCGGGTCTCGAACCCGCGGGCTCAGGCAATCCACTCACCTCAGCCTCCCAAAGGCGCGGGATTACAGGCTGAGCCACCGAGCCCGGCTTAACCAAAGTTTTAATCAAAGATTCGAAGAATAGTTGAGAGGCTGATGAGAGTATGGATTACTGCAACGGGAAATGGGCATGGACTCAACAAGATGACTCTATTAATAAATGTAACCTTGAATCACTTGAATGAGAATAAGAAGAGAGGGCAATAGGAGCATCCGCTAACATTTAGGGAGTGTTTCCTATGTACTGGGGGTTATGCTGGTGCCATTGTTATTCTTATATAGTTATTATTAAATAATTGTATTTTAAATACATTTTGCCAGCAGTTTGTGCTATGTATAAGTAATAGCTTTTGCCAAATACTGCATTTTCAGAATGACAAAGCAAAATGAAGATACGCAGCGTAACGGGGGAATACGTAGGAACTCTTTAGTCTTGTAAGGTCAAGATGTTGCTGGCTATCTCACAAGGTCAGTTATCAGCTGAATTTTCAAAACAACGATAATGGGGATGTAAAAATTAAAAAGTATAGATCCTATTTATAACTTTTAATGATCCAGTGTTATTGGTCTTAATGATTTAATTAGATTTCGAAAACAAACATCTTTTTCCATTTAGTTTCCTTTCCGAGGAACTAGTTACATAGGTGCACCTTGACTTGCGGTGGGGTTACATCTCAATATATTCATCATAAATGAAAATATCGTAGGTCAAAAATGCATTGAAGCCAGGCTCGGTGGCTCAGCCTGTAATTCCGCACCTTTAGGAGGCTGAGGTGAGTGAATTGCCTGAGCCTGTGGGTTTGAGACTCGCCTAGGCAACATGGCAAGACCTCATCTCTACAATAAATCAAAAATTAGCCGGATGTGGTAGCGCACGCCTGTAGTTCCAGCTACTTGGTAGGCTGAGGCGGAAGGAGCCCAGCAGGTCGAGGCTGCGGTGGCCGGGAGTGGCCACTGCACTCCAGTCTGGGCGACAGAGTGACTCCAACTCAAAAAAAAAAAAAATGCGTTGAATCTACTGAACATCATAGCTTAGCCTAACCGGCCTTAAACATCCTCAAAACACTTACATTAGCCTAGAGTTGGGCAATAGCATCTAACAGAAAACCTATTTTATAATAGAGGGTTGAATATCTTATGTAATTTATTGAATACTAGGACTGAAAGTGAAAAACAGAATAGCTATATGGGCACTCAAAGTATGGTTTCTACTGAATGCATATTGCTTTCATCCCATCTAAAATTGAAAAATTGTTAAGTCGAACCATCCTAAATTGGGAACCATCTGTATATAGTTTTGGAAAAGAGCCTATAAATTTTGAAAACTTCTTGAGAGGAAAATATTTTGGGGTTAATTGGAAATGCACTTGTTAGGCACGGCTGCATTTTGAAGTCCTGCTAGCCCTGTGCACGCTGTTATGTATCAGTAAGTAAGGTACAAGGATGGGACAAACTTACTGGCAACTTGCAAAGGCAACTCATTGCGTTATTCAAGTACTTAGAGTGAATTTCATGCCACAATGGATGCTATGAGACTCTAGAAGGCCTTGAGAACCTGTCACCTTCTTCACATCTCTGCTGACAAGGACTCCATTCAAGGCTGTCTCTTTCTCTCTCCTTGATGGCCCTGCCTTCAGTGTCTCCAATATCCTAGCTAGGATGTATGCTTTCCAAATGCAATTAGTATGCACTTTCAAAAACACAGAGCTGAGTAGGTCCCTTCCTTTCCTAATATAGTCCTATGGCTGTTTCTTGCTCTCAGAAGAGAGTTTCAACTCCCTTCTTGGTACATAAGACCACTCATGAGCCTGTGTTCCATCTCTGGCCTCACCCCTCCACTCTCTGACGGGCTTTTAGCTAGAGTGAACTTCCTGTTTTCTTAACTGGTCTGTGGGCCACCAGCTTTTTTTGGCTTCATGGTTTAAATAGGAAACAGTTCCTATCTTAAAAAGATGAGCTTGCTCTGTTGCTTAGAGTAACTTATCTAAACACCATTCTTTGCCTGTCACTTTGAGCTCCATTCTTCCTTGTTGTGTGCTTTTTAGCCACACTGGCCCTTAGCTCCTCAAAACCCATTCCCATCTCAGGGCCTGCACATGGGCTGCTCCCCCTCCTGGATCGCTCCCATTCCCCACCATCAAAGTTCCACACCTGCGCCTAACTCTTTGCATGCGCCTCTATTGTCTACTAAAGCAGACCTTCTTAAGGAATACCTTCTCTGATTTTGCATACATGTTTCTCTGATATACCCTCTCACAGTGTGCACTACTTTTCCCTAGCTCTGATGACAGCAATATTTAAATGATACATCATAAAATTAGCTTTTAAATATCAGACTCCCCTGCTAGATTATAAATTCTATGAAATCAGGAATCATGTCTTTTCTTATTCACCACTTATTTCCAGTAATTAGCATGAAGTAGACGCAAAATAAGTGTTTGCTGGGTGAATGAATGAAACGATCGCTACTCCCAATTAAATATTAATCTGATGCTAGGTATACAATGCATGTTATTGAGAAGCAAATCATATACTTATATAAGCATTTCAATAGACCATAAGACATCATTTAGCTTTCTTCACTCCAGTGTATCTCGTACATGTTGAGTTCCTGCTTTTAGTTCCTTTGGGTGTATCCAGAAGCGGAATTGCTGGATCAAATGGCAATTCTACTTTTAACTGTTTGAGGAACTGTAAAACTGTCTTCCACACAGCTGCATCATTTTTTCATTCCCACTCAGCAATTTCTTCACATTCTTACTAACACTTGTTATTTTCTGTTTTTTTTTAAATACTAGTCGTTCTAATTGGTGTGAAGTGGTACCTCGCTGTGGTTTTGATTTGCATTTCTTTAATGATTAGTAGTACTAAGCAAATGGCCATTTGTCACAAATGGCCATTTGAAGACCTTTAGAGAAATATCTATTCAAGTCCTTTGTTAATTTTTGAATTGGATTGTCTGAGAGTTTTTTGTTGTTGTTGTTGAGTTGTAGGAGTTCTTTGTTCTGGATATTAACCCCTTATCAGATATATTATTGCAAATATTTTCTCACATTCCATGGGTGCCTTTTCGCTCTATTGATTGGATCCTTTGGCACACAGAAGTTTCAAATTTTTATATATTTCCTATTTTAAATTGTTTTCTTTTGTTGCCTGTGTTTTTGGCGTCATGTGCAAGAAATCATTGCCAAATCTAGTGTCATAAAGCGTTTTCCCAATGTTTTCTTCTAAGATTTTTATAGTTATAGCTCACATGTTTAGGTTTCTTATCCATTTCAAGTTAATTTTTGTATATGGTGTAAGGTACAGCTCTGACTTCATTCTTTTGCATATGGATATTTCACTTCTTTTTTTTTTTTTTTTCTCCTGGAGGATATTATGTGTCAGGCTTGGTGCTCTAAATAAATGAACTCATTTAAAACTTACAATATGTCTCTGTAATGGAAGTTGTATAAAAGCAACTGAGGAAATAGATCTAAGAGCAAGATGAACTTGAACCAGGTAGCAAGCTGGGATTTAAACCCATGTCATTTCAACAGCAAACTTGGTGCTGTTTCCATAATGCTATGCTGTCTCTCCAAACCCGGATAGCAGTCATTTAAAGCTCTACATTAGTTATCATGAGATGACTTCCCAAATGTCACCTGCCTCTATGGCTACTTCCTACATGGATGCTTATTTCTAAAATACATGTTGTTTCCTAAATATATTGTGAGAATGTCCACTTTTGAGAATTATGGAGAATAGTGGCACAGCATAAGCAAGCCAGAGTTTTCTCATTTATTTTTATCCTATCCATCCTATCGAGTACTATTCCAGAGCACACTGATTTTGTTTTTCTCCACACTTCTAGAGCACTTGGGATGTACAGCTATACAAATTGAAACCCAGTAGTAGAGGTGTCTCCCCAGTATTCATTCTTTCTTGCTTCTGTAGATTTAGAAATTGCATATCCTAGGTTCCCTTGCAAAAATGACGTTTCCCAGATTTCCTCCCCAGGGCCTACAGACCCATGTGACTAAATTCTAGCCATAAGACATATAAAAATTATAAAGTAGAGGATCCAGAATGAAACCCCTTGCATTTTTGATATTAGTAATTTGCATCATCTCTCTCTTGTTTCATATTTAGCCTGGCTAAAGGCTTATTAAATTTATTGGTCTTTTCCAAAAAATTACATTTGGTTCTGTGGTTGATTTTCTCTATTAATTTCCTATCTTTATTTGATTTCTGCCCTATTCTTTATTATTTCTTTCATTTTACTTCAGATTTAATTTGCTCTTGCTTTTTTAGTTTCCCAAGATGAAAGCATAGCTTATTGATTTAAGATTGCTTTTCATTTCTAAAATATGCATTCAACTCTATAAATTTCCCTCTAAGCTTTTATGGTATCTCATACATTTTGATAAGTTGTATTTTCATTTATTTCAAAATATTTTTAAATTTCTCTTGAGATTTCTTTTTTGACTTATGTGTTATTTAGAAGTGCATTGCTTACTTTTCAAATGTTTGGGAATTTTTCAGTTATCTGTCTGTATCTGTCACTGAATTCTAGTTTAATGTCATTTTGGTCTGAGGGCATACATTATATGATTTTTATTCTTTTAAATTTGTTAAAGTGTATTTTATGGTCCAGGATGTGGTCTGTCTTGGAGAATGTTTTCTGTTGTTGGATGAAGTTGTCAATTATATCCAGCTGACTAAGGTCTGTTGCATTCAACTGTGTCCTGATTTTCTGCCTGCTTATATCTTTTCATCGTTGATACAAGAGTGTTGGAGTTTCCAACAATATTAATTCATCTATTTTTTCTTTGCAGATTTTTCACTGTTTGAATCATGTATTTTGGTGCTTTGTTGTTAGGTACATACACATTGAGAATTATGTCTTCTTCAAAAAAAGCCTGACCTTTTATAATGTAATGCCTCTCTTTACCCCAATAACCTTCCCTTCTCTGAAGTCTGATTTGTCTGAAATTAATATAGCTACTCTCACTTTCTTTTGATTAGTGTTAACATGAAATATTTTCTTCATTTATTTACTTTTAATCTATAGGTGTCCTTATGTTTAGAGTGGATTTTTAAAGAGAGTATATAGTTGGATATTACTTTTTGACCTACCTGACAATCCCTGTATTTTAAACAGTGTATTGAAACCTTTGACATTTATAGTGATTGTTGATATAGTTGAATTAATATCTACCATATTTGTTACTATTTTCTATTCTTTCTCTTGTTCGTTGTTTCTATTTTGTCTTTCATCCTTTTTCTGTCTATTGTGGTTTTAATTGAGCATTTTATATGATTTCTTTGTTTCTCTTGTCTTATCATATCACTCATACTTCATTTTTTTTTAACACTTTTTAGTGGTTGCCCCAGACTTTGCAATACACATTCACAATGAATCCAAGTCCACTTTCAAATGACACTGTATAACTTCAAGTTACTCCTAAATGTGAGTTCCTTATAAAATAAACCTAATTCCTTCTTCCATCTTTTGTATCATTGTTGTCATTCATTTCACTTATGCATAAGTATACACTCACACATGCACGCACACACATATCTACATGGATAAAAACACTCAATATTGTCAAGATAAACTTGGCCACTCCCGGCCACAGCAGCCTAGACCTGCTGGGCTCCAGCGATCCTTCCACCTCAGCCTACCAAGTAGCTGGAACTACAGGCGTGCGCTACCACATCCGGCTAATTTTTGATTTATTGTAGACATGAGGTCTTGCCATGTTGCCTAGGCGGGTCTCGAACCCACGGGCTCAGGCAATCCACTCACCTCAGCCTCCCAAAGGCGCGGGATTACAGGCTGAGCCACCGAGCCTGGCTTCAATGCATTTTTGACCTACGATATTTTTATTTATGATGAATATATTGAGATGTAACCCCACCGCAAGTCAAGGTGCACCTATGTAACGAGTTCCTCGGAAAGTCTATAGACTCAATGAGGTCTCAATCAAAAGTCAAAAAAAATTATATTGTGGATAGAGATAAATTGATTCTAAAGTTCATATGGGGAGACAGTGACCCAGAATAGCAAACAAAACAAAACAAAAAACAATGTTAAAGGAGAAGAACAAAGTCCAAGGACTGATATTACCCGACTTCCAAACTTATTACAAAGATACAGTAATCAAGACAATGTGATATTGGCAAAAGAGTAGATAAACAAATTAATGGAACAAAATTAAGAGCCTAGAAATAGACCCACATAAGTACAGTCACATACTACATAATGACGTTTTGGTCAACAATGGATGCATGTGTGATGGTGGTCCCATAAGATTACGATGGATCTGAAAAAAATCCTATCTCCTAATAAAGTCATAGTCATTATTCAAGCGTTTGTGGTGAGATTGATGTAAACAAACCTATTACATGTCCAGTCATAGGAAAGTCTAGCACATACAATTATGTACAGTACACAGTACTTGATAATAATAATAAACAACGACGTTACTGGTTTATGTATTTACCATACTACACATCTTATTGTTATTTTAGTGTGTACTACTTCTGCTTATTAAAAAAAGTTAACTGTAAATTTTAGTTATCATACCACAGGCACAATTCATGAAAGAAAGAATGAACAAGCTGGTCTTGGTTAAAATAAAAATTTCTACTTTGCAAAAGACATTGTCAAGAAAATAAAAAGGTAAGCCACAGACTGGATGAAAATATTTGTAAAAGACATATCTGAGCCAGGCTCGGTGCCTCAGCCTGTAATCCCGCGTTTTGGGAGGCTGAGGTGAGTGGATTGCCTGAGCCCACGGGTCCGCAACCCACCTGGGCAACTTGGTGAGACCTCATCTCTACAATAAATCAAAAATTAGCCGGGCATGGTAGTGCGTGCCTGTAGTTCCAGCTACTTGGAAGGCTGAGGCGGAAGGCTCGCCGAAGCCTAGCAGGTTGAGACTTCAGTGGCTGGGAGCAGCCAGTGCACTCCAGTCTGGGCAACAGAGTGAGACTCCAACTCAAAAAAAAAAAAAAAAAGACATATTTGGTAAAGAATTATTATCCAAAATATACAAAAACCTTTTAAAACTCAACAATATGGAAATAAACCGTCCAATTAAAAAATGGGTACAAGACCTGAACAGACACCTCATCAGATGCACAGATGGCAAATAAGCATGTAAAAAGATGCTCCACATAATATGTCATTAGGGAAGTGCAAATAAAAACAGTAATGAGATACTACTATACAACTATTAGAATGGCCAAAATTCAGAACACTGACAATACTAAACACCAACAAGGATATGGAGCAACGGGAACTCTCATTCATTGCTGGTGGGAATGCAAAATGGTACAGCCACCTTGGAAGACAGTTTTATAAAACCGAACAGACTTTTACCATAAGATACAGCAATTATGCTCCTTGGTATTTACTCAAAGAAGTGAAAAAATTATGCCCACACAAAATCTGCATAGAGATGCTTGTAGCATTTTTATTTATAATTGCCAAAACTTGAATGCAACCAAGATGTCCTTCAGTAGGTAAATGAATAAGTAAACTGTGGTACATCCAGACTGTAAATAATAACATGGAATATTATTCAGTGCTAAAAAGAAATGAATCATCAAGCCATAAGAAAGACACAGAGGAAAATTTAAACTCATATTGCTAAGTGAAAGAAGCCAATCTGAAAAGGCTATATACTGTATGATTCTAGCTACATAACATTCCAAATAAGGCAAAACCATGGAGACAGTAAAAAGATTCATGGCTGCCAGAGGTTAGGGGAGACAGAAGGATGAATGATGGAGCACAGAGGATTTTGAAAGCAGTGAAACTATTCTGTATGATACTATTATGTAATGGTGGACACTTGTCATTACATATCCATCTACTCCTGTAGAACATGCAACACCAAGAGTGAACTCTCCTGCAAACTATGGTCTGTTCGCGATAATAATATGTCATTGTAGGTTTATCAGTTGTGATAAATATATCACTCTTGTGGGAGATTCTTATAATAGGGAAGTTGTGTATGTGTGGAGGCAGAGATACGGGAAATCTCTGTATCTTTTGCTCAGTTTCACTGTGAACCTAAAACTTCTTTAAAAAAATAAAGTCTATTTTAAAAACTAGATTATGCCGGGTGTGGTGGCTCATGCCTATAATCCCACCACTTTGGGAAACCGAAGTGAGAGGATTGCCTGAGCCCATAGGTTCGAGCCCAGCCTGGGCAAGTTGGCGAGACCTCATCTCGACAATAAACCAAAAAATTATTCAGGCATGGTGGCATGTGTCTGTCGTTCCAGCTACTTGGAAGGCTGAGGCAGAAGGATCGCCTGAGCCCAGCAAGTCGAGGCTGTGGTGGCCGTGAGCTTGTCACTGCACTCTAGTCTGGGTTACAGTGTGAGACTCTGACTCAAAAAAAAAAAAAATTAGATTATGATGATGGTTGTACAATTCTGTAACTTTACTAAAAGTCATTTAATTGCACACTTAAAACTAGTCAATTGTATGTATATAAATTATTTCTTAATAAAGCTGTTTAAGTCTAAGGAAAAAAGAAAACAATGTGCAACTTGTAAACATCCTTTAAAAAAATCTCCTTCCCTTCCGATGCACATTATCTAAAACTCCAATGGCCATATTGGTCCATTCTTTAGAAACAGAAGCCACACATAGTAGAAATCCAAGGTAGAAACATGGGTCCTTAACATCATGGAACACCCTCCTAGGGCTGAATGATTGGTTTCACACTTCTTAAATATAAAAGATAAACATCTATCATATTTGGGTCACCACTATACTACCTTGGAGTTTTCTGCTGCTTGCAGCTAAACCTGAACCTAAATTAAACAGTCCCTACCATGGGCTGATTTTTATTAATATTAGTCACTTTGCAATTTATTTTTCCTACAATAAAAATAAAAGCAATGCATGCTTATTCCACAATTTTTTGAAAATAGGAGATGAGTAACTTACTGTAGATTCAACAACTTTAACAGACTAGCAAATATAGCTAAAATAATGTTATATAATCATTTTTATAGTCTGTTTTCAAATTTAACAGTATCCCATACATTTTCATGCTTCTATAAACTATTCTGCCTATTATTAAGTTAAATAGATAACCTATCATTTGACCTTAAGATTGGCTCTTTTTCACTGTAAAATACATAATTACAATAAAAGTATTTATTCCTCAGTAGCTGATGTTTTTGGATATTAGTACATCAGTCAGAGTCCAGTTAGGAGACAGAAACCACATCAGTAATTTGAACAGAAAAAAATTAACATAAAAAAACTATTAAGTAGAAACGGGGAATTAGCTTCTAGGGAAAGATAAAAAAGAATACTAAAGCACACACTAGGGCCAAGAGAGAATACCCCAAGAAGAAACTAACATGGAAGAGGGTTTCCTCCCCAAGACTGGGTTTCAAACATCATTAAGAAGGTAGATGTGGTCCAGTGGATACCAGAAAAATGCACAGGGTTGTCCTTGACGCAGGCCACAACTGGCAGGTCCAGGCTGATAAGCAGGAAACCACAGGCTGGTGTCGAGAAGCAACACCTGCTAGTAGTGGCTGTGTGCCACTATGCACCCAGTGAGCAAACAACTGCACCAAAAAAGCAAGAAGGGAGACAACCCATTAACACCAGAAAGAGAAGCCCTTTCTCCTGGAATGTGCCTCCAGGGCCTCCTGCAGGCAAAGATCAGCATTGTGCCAGCTGGCTTGTGAGAATGTTTGCAGGATTTCAGCTCCAGTAACACAAAGCCAGGAAAAGAATGATAGACTTGCAGCTAAAAGACAATAAAATGATAACTGGCACAGCCAGCATGTATCTGTTCTTCTTTTAATAATTGCACCCTAATTCTCTGCATTTACTTTTTTAGTCAATATACTCCACATCTCCCTAGCGATGGCGACTGATGAGAAGATGATGTGTGATGTGTGACAATATCTGTCTGTCTATCTATATCTATCTATCTATCTATCTATCTATCTATCTACCTACCTACCTATCTATCTATCTAAGCTTATACTGAATCTGCAGCCTGAGTCATTTGCTCTTTTAACTGGGTGAACAAGGAAGAATATGTGCCTTTTGTTTCTAGGGTCAGCGCATAGAACCTTACAGTGAAGCCCGTGCAGCAGGAAGCATTACTCAGAAAGCATTACCCCAGAAGGTCCTGGTGACTTTGTCTAAGTCTTAAAGTCAGTCAACCATGGTCTTCTCAGTTATGTGAGTCAATAAATTCTCACTTTCTTTAGTCCAATTGAATTAGGTTATTATATTTTCTGTTACTGGCAACAGAAATAGTCCTGACTGACACAGTTCCTCGGGTTTTCAACCATAGTAGGTATTTTTAAAACTCTTACTGTGTCTAGTCACAATTTTTCCCACTAATGTCCTCTTACACAGATCTTTGTCAACACAGGGTATAGTTGTATGTGGGTCATTACTAATTTGACAAAACATTGATTCATTTATTCAGAAAATATTGGTGGAGTAACTGAAATATGCCGCATGCTCTGCTAGGCACTGGAAATTGATGCACAAGCAAGAGAGACACATTCCTTATTTTTCTGAAGCTTGTAGTTTAGTAGGGGGTTATGGAAAAGCATATTGACAGTACCTGGAGGAAGTTCTAGTAAGAAGATGAGCAAATGACTCCAAGGCTGAGAATGTCTTATCTGGAAATAAAGATATGAGGCTCGCATGCCGGTAGCAAGTTTAGCAAGAAAAAAGTAGGATGTCATTTCTAGAATTATTATTGAATAAAAAGAGAAAAGAATCAAAGACAACAAAAATGCTTAAGAAATGGACAGATGATAAAGACGAGCATAAAAATGAAACCGAACAAACCAGGATAGAGGTAGGAAGAAAGGGTATCAGTGAAGGAAGGAATGAGCAACTGTCAAGTCCCACTGAAAAACGTCGTACATTTAGGATTGAGAATTGATAATTAATTTAGCAACAAGAAGCTCATTGGTGATCTCAGCAAGAGCAATTTTATTAAAGTGGAGTGGGTGGGATCCACATTATATTCACTTGAAGAGTGAATAACGGTCAGGAAGTGGAAATAACAAGCTAAAATTTTTCTTTTAAGAAATTTCCTGTAAAATGGAGGAGGAGGTAGCTGAAGGCAGACTTGAGTTTGAAGGGGAGTTTTGTTTTTTTAAAAAAAAGAAGTGCTGGATAGCTTTTAAAGTTAACGGGAGAAGCCAGTAAAAAGGGAAAGATTGGATTTATAAGGGAAAATCAATTGGTAAGATCTCTGAGAAGACAGAGGCAGATGGGATCAGAGCAGATAGAAGGATTAATCTTGAACATGGGAAAGGACACGTCCTCATAGGTTACAAGAGGAAAAAAAGAACGAGCAGGGAAGGAAGGAAGTCTGTGGTGTGGGGGACAAGAGACTGAGGGCATGTGATGGCTCCTATTTCCTTTGTGAAAATGATGGCAAGCCGATCTACTAAGCGTGGAGGCAGGGGAATCTGAGGCATGTAGAGGAGGCCTGAAAGCGTCCCCAAGGAAAATAAGCAAGAACGGAATAAACAACCACAGAGAGCCTTAAGGGATTTTCTCCAGCAGTCCTCACTTGGTGCATGTATCGAGAAAACAAAGCATGGCTAGTGCTTTCTTTAGATTTCCTACTCTTTGGTCCCTGTGATCATCTGTGTTTTTCTAAAAGCTCAGTCATCCATTCCAATGAGATTTTAAAACATAATCAGCTTTAACTCACCATAGTTATTCTTTTTTTAGTTTATAATGCTATCTCTCATAGTATTTTGGTTTTCTTTCTCTAATTTTCCTTGACTAACATTCCTAAAATTGGGATATCCTGTGTATTATTTTCCTATGGCTATTGTAACAATCACCCTAAACTTGGTGGCTTAAAACAACACACGTTGAAACTCTTTCAGGTATGGAGGTCAGAAATGTGAAATCAGTTTTACTGGGCCAAAATTAAGGTGTCAGCAGAGCCACACTCACTCTGGAGTGTCTAGGGGAGAATCTGCTTCCTTGCCCTTTGGTAGTTTCTTAGAGTTGCACTCCTTGTGGTCCTCGGCTCACGGTCCCTTCCTCATTCCCCAAAGCCAGCAGTCTAGCATCTTTCTTGAGGGGTCACATTGCCTTCTTCCTCTGTCTAATCAAACCCCCCTCTGCCTCCTTTTCAGAAGGACATTTGTGGTTGTATTTAGGGCCCACTCCACGATTCCAGTGTAACTTCTCCCGTCTCAAGAGGCTTACCTTGATCACATGTGCGGAAACTCTTGTATGATGTAAGGTAAGAGTCATAGGTTCCAGAGATCAGGACTCAGATGTCTTCGGGGATCATCATTCAGCCTTCCACGTCCTGTGTTCTGTGTTGGAACTGCCAGTCCTCCGTGGCACTGGAAGATGTCTGGACCTACTCAGGGCAGGAGGAAAACAGCTACTGTGGCAACACGTCACTCTCTGAAGTCCGTGTGTGGGGATAAGGGGCAGAGGTCAGTCAGACTGGTGTGACTCTAAGAAGGGACATTCGATGTAAAGCCTGGCCCGCATGAACTCCTTTTGAGCTGCCTAACAGAAATTAAGACGCATCCTTCTACAGTGGGGAGAGTGACCTTGAGAGACGAAGAGACTGAGACGGGAGAGAATAAAAACTACCTACATCCTGTAAAGAAAGCTACACCCTAACTTTCTCCTCTCAAGTGTCTCAAACACAGTGCTGGTATATCTGGGCCCCATTTACCAAGGCCTCACTCCTTAGTATCTCAAACATGCTTAAGGGATTCATTAACTTTAACAAAAAACATTTTTATATTTCTAACCGTGTATCCCTTTTCGACTCTCTCATGAAGCTAGTAATTTTCTGGAACGAAGAAGATTCTGACAGGCACGACCACATAGTGCCTCCAGACCAGTTTCAGCTTCTCTTCCATGTCACGGTGCCCTTAAAGTGACGCAGTTCAGCTCTGTGTAAGCCTTCACCAAGGGCAGACAGCGGTACAGCACAAACCCGCAACATTACAAGAAATCCATTCCGGCCACCAGGAAGGCTGGGCATGACGATTATTTTGATTTAGAAACCCTGACATCATTCTTATAAAAGTATCTGCCTTCTGTTAAATGATTTGCCGAGCAGAGAGGGCTAGAGAATTGCCAGACATGGTACGTCGTTCTATTGTTCTAATTCCTAGATAATAGGAACTAGGAGACCCCAACATCTTTGGTTTGCATCCAAATATTTAGACAGAATAAATCAGGGCCATCGTAGTTGAAAAAGTAATTTTCTCTTTTTTCTTAAGAAAGTAATTTTCATATCATTTATATGTGTTAGATAAACATAGATGTACAGATGAGGTGAGTATTGACATAGGGGCCTGGAGACCTGAGTTCTAGACTGATTTCAGTCCTGGCACGTGCACTATACTGTACCATTTTGATAAACATATTTTCCTCAGCAGGACCTCACTTTTCTGGGCTGTAAAATGGATGAGTTGCCCTAAATAATTTTAGTGGTTTCTCTCTCATAGTCCACTATTACTTGATTTTACCCTCCTGTCAAAAGGCATTCGATTCAGGATAATTGTTTAAAGGTCTATACAATTTTTAGTTGGCATTATCTTAGAAAAGGTGGCTATTTTTCCAACACCTCCATACAGACATCAGATTCTTATATTTTACTTGCATTCGTTAATTTGAGCAAAATGGGCATTCTGACATTTCTGCAGTCATGATCTGAATATATTCCTCTTTTATGAGTCCTTCTTTTTCTTTTTCTTTTCTTTTTTTTTTTTTGAGTCAGGGTCTCACTCTCTCACCCAAGCTGGAATGCAGTGGCACAATCACGGCTCGCTGCAGTCTCAAACTCCTGGGCTCAGGTGATCCTTCTCCCTCAGACTCCCAAGTAGCCGGAACTGCAGCATGCATCACCATGCCTAGTTAATTTTTGGTTTTTTTTTTTTTTCTCTAGGGACAAGGTCTTGCTATGTTGGTCTCAACCTCCTGGGCTCAAGCAATCCTCTCTCATCAGCCTCCCAAAGCCCTGGGATTATAGGCATGTGTCACCATGCCCAGCCTGCAAGCCCTTTTATATTGAAAGTTTTTAAATTTTCCCAAGATTATTGGCTACCCAGGGCATTTTTTTGGAGGATCACACCCTTTTGAAAATGCTTAAATACCTAAAACATAGGCAGCATACCCTATTAAAGCAAAGGCAATATTGTTTCTGTAAAAGAAATTTCATCTCGTTAGAATGTAAAATGTTATCTTGAGGACAATGGCAAAAGAATATACATAATATATTTAGCCTTGAGAAAGATCTTACAGGATTTCACACCAAAAGCTATTTAAACATTTAAATTATGATAAGATGTTCAAATTTTGTCAAGGATGAGGAGAAGGCTAAAATCAGAGGTTGGAAACTGCAGGTCAGATCTGCCTGGATATTTTAGTTTGGCCCACACAGAATCTTAAAAATTCAAGGCTGAGCATAGTGCCTCAATCCTGTAATTCCAGCATTTTGGGAAATCAAGGCAGGAAGATCACTTGAGTCCAGGAGTTCGAGGCTGCATACTACTGCACTCTACCATGGACTGAGAATTCTCACTCCACCAGAGTGAGAATCTGTCATGAAAAAAAAAAACTTTTTTCACCAAAAAACTTGGCATTTGGGCTATTCTTGAAAAATGATCAGGCCGTACTGGAAATACTTTCCCCATGTGTACCAGCAGTCTATATAGAGTCTAGTGGGAGTTCTCTTTATTGGGAGAGATCAATGCCATGTTCTGCAGTCCCCACCATTCCCTATTGCCTCACCCAGCATGTCTTTTATTCACAGTACTTCCTGTCCCTGTAGGAATTCAAATTTTCTCATGCTTTGAATAGGCAAATAAGAACTAAAAATAAACACTTAATTTTTATGAAGGTGATCTGCAGACGAGAACATAGGAATTTCTCCTCTTTCATCAGTTGTGGCTAGCTCTTTTTTTTTTTTTTTTGAGTTGGAGTCTCACTCTATCGCCCAGGCTGGAGTGCAGCGGCATGCTCACAGCCACCATAGCCTTGACCTGCTGAGCTCAGGTGATCCTTCCACCTCAGTCTTTCAAGTAGCCAGAACTACAAGTGTGCACTACCACACCTGACTAATTTGGGGGTTTATTGTAGAGACGAGGTCTCACCAAGGTGCCCAGGCTAGTCTTGAACCCACAGATTCTGGCAATCCACTGACTTCAGCCTCCCAAAGTGCTAGGGTTACAGGCTGAGCCACCGGTCTGTCTGTGGCTCACTCTTTAAGTTGAAAAATGCCAGACGGACAGAAACCATCTCAGCAAGAACTCCCAGGCAACGTGAATAGGAAGGGAAACGGTAGAAGAGACTTAGTGTGGGTAAGTGTCAAGAACCGACTGCATTTAGATGAAATATCTTAACCAGAATCCTAATATGAGCATCTCTGAGCCACACATTGTGAGTAATTCCCTTGCCTGTAGTTGGCTCCAACTGGATGGACCATGTAAATGATGAAGCATATTGATATCAGTTTCTCCTTCTGGAAAATTCTGGGAATGTGTGTTACAGGGCCTACAAAATAGGTGTGAGTGGCTACAATTCCTAAGCAGAAGCTAAAATAATTCTTGAAAGATAGACTCTCATGCATCTGAAAATACATAATTTGAAGTAAAATATGCTCAAAATGCAAATGCCCGAACAAGGATAAATTACATTTTCATGTTTTGTTAATAACTTTGGCATCATTTGGCACAGATATTGTAATTCAATTTTGTGAATAGGTAATATGTTCACATAATTTATACACTGAAAAGTATCCCCCAATCTGCCCTACCTCCCTTATACACATACAGTTCTTGCTGGTTTTTTGCTTTGTTGCTTCAGAGAATCTTTATGCATAAAGGAGCAAATAGACATACGTATTTTTTCTTTTCTCTCCTTTTAAAAATAACTGACACCATGATCTACACTTTGATGTACCTTGTTTCCTTTCACTTAGCAATATATCTTAGAGGTTATTTCCCATCAACTCCTAAAGAGCCTACTTACTCCTTTTTTACAGCTGTAAAGTAGCACAGATATATCATAATTTATTTAGTCAGTCTTTACTGATGAACATTGGATAGCTTCCAATCTTCTGCTACTACAAACAATGCTGTAATGAAAAGATGTCAATATATGTCTTTTTTATATGGGCTGATATTATTCTAGAAAAAAAAATTTAGAATTGAAATTGGTGAGAAACAAGATAGATGCATTAGTGACTTTCATAGCACTGCCAAATAGCCCTTCATAAGGCTGACATTAATTTTTTTATTTATTTGTTTTTACTGAGACAGGGTCTCTTGCCCAGGCTGGAGTACAGTGACACCATCACAGCACAGTGCAGCCTCGACCTCTTGGGCTCAAGTAATTCCGCCTCCCTCATCCTCCCGAGTAGCTAAGACTACAGGGTGCACAGCACCATGCCCAGCTAACTTTATTTTCACTTTTTGTAGAGATAGAGTCTTGCTATTTTTCCCAGGCTGGTCTCAAACACCTGGCCATTCTCCTACCTTGAACTCCTTAATCATTGGGATTAGAGGAGTGAGACATCACACCTGGCCGGTTGACCCCAATTTATTCTCTCACCACTAATGTTTGAGCGTGTCCATTTTCCCATAGCCTCGCCCACATATATTAACCAACTTTTGAAACTATTATTCTCCAGTGGCCAGTTCTATGTATTCACACACCAGTAACTCATGGTTGCTGACTGACTGCCAAGATCACACACCTACAAAATAGAAGAACTAGGGATTAGAATCTAAAAACCTTCATTGCATTTCAGAATCCTTCTCACTAAACCACGTTATAATACTATACCTCAAAATCACCTCATATATAACTAAGAGAGTTATGGAATATGGTTTCCCTGGAGACTCCTCAGAGCTCAAGTTTATCATCATTCAAGAAGCAGAATCTTATCAGATTTTCAATGAAAGAAAGTAAAGAAACGATGGCAGAATGAGTGCACTCTATATAGAATATCTTTAAAAAAAAAAAAAACTAGTGATTCTTCACAAGGAATCTAGGAATTCGTCCAAAAGACTTAAATGATAAGCTACCCAAAAGTGGAGAATTAAGAAAAGCCCAAAAAAACTCAGAAATGAAATGATACTATTGTGAAGCTATTCCCTTCGGAAACAAAGGAGTTGTTTAAACGACATTGATTTAAAACATTTTCATGCGTATCTAACTTAATAATTGATAAACTATGTTTTTAAAAATTTCTATCCGTAGGGAATACTCAAGAAGAGAAAGAAAATGGTTTATGTTTTTGCTCACAACATCACTAGAAAAGGATGAGCCTGCATTGCTTTGAAAGGCAAAGAAATCTTTTGAGAGAAATGAAGCTTCCTAATTAAATCCAGTTAAAAACAAGATACAGTGACACTGTATTGGCACTGAGGGGATCAGAAAGATTAATCAGTGATGTTTTCTGTCCTCATAGCACTTGCACCCTATAGGAAAGAAGGGCATGCACATGTCCAACTATGGAAACGGTAGACCATGGTAAGTGTAAAGAACTGTTGGAGAGTGCAAGGGGGAGATGGAATCTGAATGGTAGTCTCGGGAGACACGGAGGAGGTAGGGGGCATCTGAGCTAGTGCTGTATATTAATTTGTTTGGTCTTTGTCCCAGATTCCTGGAATAAAGTTTCTAAGACCCTTGGAAAATCCTGGGTGATAGGAATGTCTTTGCTATGTGAGACCCTTGGACCATGGCTGAATTTACCCTAACAAGATAACTCAAGATTGAGCTAGTCATCAGAAAGACCAACCATGTGACTAGGGGGCTGGGACTTTGAACAACATGATGCCAACCTAATTTCCCAACCTCCAGCATGGCAGGGTCTGAAGAATGAATTGAGTCACCTAGCCAATGATCCAATCTATGGCAGGGGAGGAAGTGTTTCCTTCTGAAGGAACTTCTGAGGGTCCTTGGCCAGGTCTGAAAATCAAACTGAAAAAGAAAGATCAACAGAAGAAAAAGCATAAAAATTCATTTAATGCATTTACATGAAATAGGAGCCTTCATAAGGAAATGAGGACCTGAGGAAAGAGTTAAACTTTAGTGCTTTTTATAGAAAGTTTGTGAAGAGTGAACAATTGTAGCGAAATACGAGGAGGTACTTGAAAAATATATAATTTATTTTTTTAAGTGTGCATTTATTTTTATATGTTTAAATTTCAGTCACCTTCAAAGTACTCTCCACTTAATGCAAGACACCTATCAAGACCTTTTTCCACTGCTCAAAATAGTTTTTGAACTCATCAATTTTGATGCCTTTTGTCCTTTGCTGTTTTTTGGTTTCACAAAATGTTTCCCTCTAAGGACTTTTTCCATCCAGGGAAACAAAAAACAGTTGCTTGAGGTGAAATCGGGTGAATAGGGAAGAGGGTGGGGCACAGGGGAATGTCATTTTTGGTCAAAAACTGCTGAACACTCAGCACAGTATTGGCAGGTATATTCGTAAATCACCCATCTTGAAATGGGCAAATGAGAATCTCAAAAAAAATTTTGAGAAGAAAAGAAAAATTCTTTTGAAAGAATCTCAAAAAAAAAAAAAAATTCACTGAAGCCAAACAGTCTCTCACAACAATGCTAATTGGTACACTGATGCTGATGGATTTTTAGAATACTTACCTAGCAGGGGAAGCGTGTACTACAAGAAGTCTGCCCTCCAAAAAGTAATTCCAGTTTATTTTATTGGGTTAAAGAATATGATCTAATGGTAATAAAACTGGAGAAAATTTAGCAAGTCCTGTTCAGAATTTTCTTTGTGACTTTTTATCTTCAGCTATAAGAATGTTCTTTTTTTCCCCCTCTGGGTATTGGAAGGGCACCTTTTACATGAGAATCTTATCACCTGCCTCAGGGAAAGTCATATACATATATGTATTTTAGGTTTTATGACCTTCTTTAGGAGAGAAAGTTGACAGAAGGTCAGAGAGACTTCTCTGCTGCTACAGTTTTTCTCAAATTCCTTCTAAATAGACTAGATATCTAAATATCTAGTCTAAAATATTCATATACCAAAGTGCCATATTTTGGAGTAATGTGTTCTGAGCCTCATTCAATCATGCCTATGCAGTAAGACCCTAATAAAAACTCAGACACTGAAGCTCAGTGGAACTTCCTGGTCAATGAAAACATTGATGTGCTGAGAAAGCGATGTGCACTGATTCCACAGGGAGAGAGCATGAGAGTTATGTGTTTGAGACCCTCCCAGACCTGGCCCTGCATGTGTCTTCATTTGGCTAGTTCTGATTTACTTACATAAAGCTGCAGCCATACGTATAGTAATTCCTGAGTTCTGTGAGTTATTCTAGTGAATTATTGAACCTGAAATGGTCATGGGAAGCCTCAGATTTTGTAGTCAGTTGATCAGAAGTTTGGTGACCTGGGGACCCCTGAAGTGTGGCTGGTGGCTGAAGTTAAGAGCAGGTTTCTTGGGGACCATGTCCTTTCTCTTGCAGAGGGTGTCTACATTAATTCCAGCGATTAGTGCCAAAATGGAATTGCAGTATAACTGTTGGTGACAGGATATGTGTGTATTAATGAAAGGTCGTGTTCTAAACAGGCAGAAAGAGATAATTTCACATGGAAATAACATTGAGTATACCAACAGCCACCACACCACTGTGGCTGCTTATAAAGGTTGACAAGTTGCTCAGCTGGCAGCAGGGTGGGGAGTGGATGAGATAGTTGTGGAAAAACGACATATAGATTCACTGTGGAAAAGCTTGAAGGCAAATGTTATGACTATTGAATTGTATTCCAAAGGCAATGGCGAACCATTCACCATTATTTAGTAGTATTTTTTCACATATTCATCCCTGAAATTAATTATCCTCAATTTTACCATCTTGACAAAATCATTTTTAACATTTTGATGTTTCTTTTTAGTCATTTTCCTAAATAGATATATGCATATATTTGCACACGCAGGCACCTGTATACATTTGTATAAGATTGTAGCTATCTCTCTCTTTTTTTGAGTTGGAGTCTCACTCTGTCACCCAGACTGGAGTGCAGTGGCACGCTCCTGGCCACCGCAGCCTCGACTTGCTGGGCTCCAGTGACCCATCCGCCTCAGCCTTCCAAGTAGCCAGAACTACAGGCACGCGCTACCACGCCCAGCTAATTTTTTGATTTATTGTAGAAACGAGGTCTCACCAAGTTACCTGGGTGGGTCTCGAACCCACAGACTCAGGCAATCCATTTGCCTCGGACTCCCAAAGTGCTGAGATTACAGGCTGAGCCACCGAGCCCGGCCTAAAATTGGCCTAAAATTGTAGCTATCTCTCTACTATGTTTTCATTGAACACCACTTATTTTCCCATGCATTTATTAATTATAGAAGCAATACACATATATTTTGGGAATACAGATTAAAAGAAAAATAAAAAGGAAACACCCATAGTTCCACCATGCAGAGATAACCTCAGCTGGCATTTTGGCATAATTTCTTCTGCTATGGAAATTTCTTTATAGCTATGGAGCTGTAAATATTTTAAATCATAGTATACACACAATTTTATTGCCATTGCAAATCCCTACACATGCTCAACCATAAATTTTTGTACCACAAACTACTCCCCACTCCTCAGATAAAAGTATACTCACTTAGAACAATATTTGATGACATCCCATTATAACATAACAGAGCACAACTGACTTGTTACTCGTGTCTTGACGATGCCCGGGCCCAATCCTAAAGACTGATGCATGTTGAGCCTGAAATGCTTTGACTCCGCAGTGTGCTCCAAATGTTAACAGTCAGTGCACTGCTCCAGCTGCTGCCTTCCTCCCGGCTGCTCTGTTTTTTCTCTTAGGCCCGTTTTGTCTGCTTGTAGTGTGTGTTTCAACTGGCCTCTCTCAATTTTTCTTTTTCCTTTTCTCTCATAGTTCTGCTAATAAAACCAGCAGGTTGAAAAAAGTCTATGTGGACAAAAAATAATTGATAGATAAACCTATCGTTGTAAAATGTAAAAGGAAATGGACTAATGTCAGAAAAATTAATTTCAGAAAGAAAGAAAATAAAAATAAAAAATACGCATGCTGACTATGATGCATAGAAAATCTATTTAAATGGTTTAATGGAGTTTGTTTTAGAGAACATTTCACTGACCAAAATATTTTAATACTACTAATAATAAGAACTTAAATGTTTGTATTCAAAGCAATCTGGAAGTTCAGAAGTGATGTCATAACAATCACCAGGTAAAAATGATGGGGAACAAAACCAAGCACTATACCCCCACTCGAATATTAAAATTAATAGCATTGACTCTACCAAATATTGCCAAGGATGTGATGCAACTGGAACTCTCATACAACTAATGGTGGAAAAGTGAAATGGTGCAACCTTATAAAAAAGTTTGGAAGATATTTTAAAAATTGAAGATATACCTACTATGTGACCCAGTCGTGCCACTCCTAGGCATTTACTAAAGGGAAATGAAAGAATATGTCCACACAAAGACGTATGTGTGGAAAATCCATAACAACTTTATTTGTAATAGTCCAAAACTTAAAAACAACACCACCAACAAAAAGAAACAAAATAGCCACCAAGAAGTGAATTGATAAGTAAATGCAGGCATATCCAAACAATGAACTACTACTTAACAGTCAAAAGAAGTAAACTATTGATATAGAACTGTACTGATGAATCTCAAAATGACCTTGCTGAATGAAAGAAGCCAGAAAACAAGAGTACATTATGTTTGATTCCATGTATATGAAATTCTAGAAAATACGAACTAATAAGTAGTGACAGGAAACAGATTAATGATTGACTATGAATGGGAATAGGTTGGGAAAACTGAGTGGAGAAGATTACAAAGGAGCACAAAAACTTTTGGATGTAACAAAAATGTTCGTTATCTGGAAAATGATTTTCAAATTGTACACTTTAAATACACACGGTTTATTTAATGCCAACTATATTTCAGTAAGTCTAAAAAAATAAAATATTTAATGAATTTTTTAAATACAGAAGACATCCCCTTGGGGAAAGAAGAACATTACAATCCTGGAATATAACTTTAGAAACTGAAAGTTTTCCATAACCCCAGAGATAATGACTGTTAACAGATTGGTATATATTCATTCATTCAGATTATTTTCTATGAATATACTAACTCACACATTTTTAAGATTCTTATTATATTTTACAAGTGGGATTCTATTTTGTATCCTGTGTTTCGTACTTTTTAAATTAACCAATAAAACTTAAATATCTTTAAAAAACCAGCAGAGTGAAAGTGCCCACTATCCTAAGCAATCAGATTTTCTTCTAAAGATTTGGATCTAGGGAACGGCTAGGAATAGAGACGGAAGTTAAAATGGAGCCATAAGTCAGTTTAGAAATAAAACAGATTTTTTAAAATGTCAATCTTAACAGCAACAAAAAGTATAAAGCACCTAGAAATAAACCTAGCCACAAATGGAGAACACCACTGTGGAGAAACCTGCAAAACTTTATTAAGGACAAAAAAAGAGAGAGAGAGAGAGTGCAAGAGAGAACATAAATAAGCGTGAGCTATAATTTCGTGAGTGGGATGACTCAATATTTCAAAGTCATCTATTTTCTGCAAATCAACCTATAAATTTAATCGACTATAAATCAAAATCCCTGCAAAGTGTTTCAAGGAACTTAACAAGCTGACCCTTAAATACAAATGGAAGAATAAACAAGAAAAAATAGGCAAGATAAGATTTTGAAAGAGAAAGGCAAGTAGGACTTGCTCTACCAATATCAAGACAGGGTATAAAAATATAATAATAGTACGAACTCTGTGAGAAACAGTGTGGTGATTCCTAAAATATCTAAAAATTGACCTCTCATATGACCCCACAATCCCCCTGCTGGAAATATACCCGGAGAAACTCAAATCACTCTATGAAAAAGATAACTTCATGCGCATGTTTATTGCAGCATTATTCACAATAGCAAAAACATGGAACCAACTGTGCTGTCCATCGAAAGAGGACTGGATAAAAGAATGTGGTACACATATGCAATGGAAAATTATGCAGCCTTAAAGAAAGACAAAATTATGAACCTTGCAGCAACTTGGATGAACTTAGAGGCTATAATACTGAGTGATCTATCACAGAAACAAAGAACTGAGTATCACATGTTCTCACTCATAAGTGGACCTTGGACAACTATCATAATACTATAAGAGAGGGATTGGCAATAGTGGGAAATTGCCAGGGGAGGCAGGGCACACCTCATCCACAAGGGTACCTGCATAATGACCATTTGCATACCTAACCCTGAATTGTACTCCACATATTTAAAATAAAAAACATTTTTTAAAAGATGTAATAATAAAGCAGTATGGTATTATGCCAGGAATAAACAAACAGACTAATGGGATAGAACAGAGAATCCAGAAACTGACTCATGCATATATGATAACTTAGTGGATAATGAAAGTTGAATATCAAAACAGTGGTGAGATAGTGTATTCAACAAACAGAGTTAGAGCAACTTCCTAGACATTAGAAAAAAATTATTTAGGTATTGTCAACAAACTATTTAGACAATAAGATAATGTGTAGCTATAGTAAAGACATATATAAACCAAAACTATAAAGGGATGTTTAAAGCTTCTGAGTATATTCATCACTTTTAACTAGAAAAGAATTTCTCATAGCTCACAGAAAGGAAAAGGATCATGAACCTAAAAACTAACTTTATGATGAACACAGAGTGGGAGAAAATATTTGCAGTATGTTCAAAAAGCAAAGATTTTATCCAGAACATGTAAGACGTTTCCATCAGAAAATAAAGGCAAGCAGCTAGACATGGTGGCTCACGCCTTAATTTCAGCACTTTGGGAGGCAGAGGCAAGAGGATTGCCTGAACCCAGGGGTTTGTGACCAACCTGGGCAACTTGGCAAGACCTCGTCTCTACAATAAATCAAAAAATTAGCTGGGTGTGGTGACATGCATCTGTAGTTCTAGTTAACTAGAAGGCTGAGGCAAAAGGATTGCCTGAGTCCAGCAGGCTGAGGCTGTGGTGACCGTGAGCGTGCCACTGCACTACACCCTGGGTAACAGAGACTCCAACTCAAAAAAATAAAAATAAGAGAGAAAAGGTATCAGATAAAGTTATGGGTAAAAAATGGAAATTCACAGAGTAGTTACAGATGGCTATTAATATGTGAAAACATCCAATATCGCTTATAATTAAGAAAATGCAAATTAAATGAATTGAACAACTAATTAAATTAAAACAGTAAAATAGATATTTTCACCTACTAATTCATCAGATTGGTAAAGTCAGAAATCTGATAATATAGTGTTGGCAAGGTTCGGTGTTGGTGGACATGTAAGCCATTGCACATTTTATTATACGGGTCGATGCTGCTTATGATCCAAAATTTTATTTCTTCGTAAATGTTCCTTGATATCACTCAGGTGTTCAAGGACTCAGGGTGTCAAATTATAAGCAGGAGGCCATTATCTTAAGGCTGTCTCTGTATGTTGAATTCTTACATAACCAAGGGTAACCTAACTTAGTATGTATAAAAAATAAAATTTTTTTAAAAAAGAAACCCTGAAAACTTACTTAGTGGTATATTTTTTTAAACAAATTGTTGGATTTCAGTCAATCTCAAACAGCCAAGCTCAGCCAATTATAGACAGCCAGCTGATCAAACCATTATCAAATAGGGCACATACCTCTTGATGCCAAACCCAATTAAGGCGGATCCTAGTTGCAGCCAATCAGGTGATAGATATCTCCACCTTGCTTCAAAGTTGGCCTATAAAAACTCACTGTTCATGTTCTAAGCTGAGCTTAGTAAACCTCTTCTGGTTCTGAATGCCGCCTGGTTCATGAATCAAATTATTCTTTACTCAAATAAACTTTGTCAAATTTAAAATGTCTAAAGCTTTTTCTTTCCACAAGAACTAAATATGTTTATGGCAGCTTGGTTAGGAGTAGCAAAAATTTAGAAACAGTATACATTTTCACCAGGAAGGGTAAACTGATCTTTCTACACTAGCAGTTCCTAACCTTTTTTTTGGCACCATGGACGGGTTTCCACAGATGGGGGGGGCGGGTTCAGGGGGATCGTCAGGCATTAGATTCTCATAAGAAGCAAACAACCTAGATCCCTTGTATGTTTAATTCACAATAAGGTCTGTGCTCCTGTGAGAATTGAATGCTTCTGATTTGACAGGAGGCGGAGCTCTGCTCCCCCATCACTCACTTTCTGCTGTGCCACCCAGTTCAGGGCAGGCCCTGGACCAGTACTGGTTTGTGCCCCCCACGGGGGGGGTAGTTTGGGGACCTCTGATCTACACCATAGGAAAATAGGCAGCAGCTTAAAAAGTATAGATCTTCATAGGTGCCTTTGGAAATATGCCAAAGTGTATTGTTGAGTAAAAATGTACAATAGGGTATTTCTTATAGACAAGAATCAAAGGTATTTCTGTAAGTGCATATACTAAATGCATTTAAATGCATAGAACAAAGTGTACAAGAAACGATGCTAAATTTATCACAATGGTTTCATCTGAGAAAGGAGAAGAATGAGCAAGGGGGAGAGAGTTAAAGGCCAATTTAGCTTGATCTAAAATGTCTTAATACTTTACAAACAAAAGTAATTATGTATTATCTGTGTAAATAAACATTAATTTTTAACAATAACAAGCCAGGAAACATACAACCACTATCATCATTCTAATTAGTCCCCATTAAGCATATGAGGGGATATAAAGCCCACATGGAACACTTTTGAGGCTCCAGGAGGTGTGGAGTGAAGCCATTAAACCCACCCTCGAGACACAACATCTCAGTAAAGACTAATTTGGGGTTGGTTGGTATTTTCTATTAGAGCCTATAAGCCTCATCTAGCCCTGCTGGGGGTGGGATGGGGCTGGGTTGGGGTGGGGGAGATGTAGAGGAAAGGGCAGCAGATGGCATACTTGTTACCTGTCATTGTTATTGTCTAACAATCACCACAAACTTAGTGGCTTAAAACAGTTATTATTTCACAGTTTCTGTGGGTCAGGAATCTGGGTTTCCTGTAAAGCTGCAATCAAAATGCTGACTTAAACTGCAAAATCATCTGAGGCTCACCTAAGGAAGGATCTGCTTCCAACCCAGGTGGTTGTTGGCAGAACTCAGCTCCTCACAGCTGAAGAAATGGGGGCCTCATTTTCTTGCCAGCTGTCAGCTAGAGACCAGTGCAGAGTAGAGACTGCCCTCAGCTCTTAGAGGCTACTCACAGTTCTTTGTCACTTGAGGGTTCCCTAACATGGCTACTTTCTTTCTCAACCAGCAAGGAGGGTGGGTGGAGACAGAGACAGAGATAGAGGAAGAGAGTCTGTTCAGAAAAATAAGCACTTCAACCTTATATAACATAATTACATAATCCTATGTCATCACTCCCATCACCTTTACTATATTCTATTGATTAGAAGCAAGCCAGAAGTCACATCCACCCTGAAGGGAAGGGACTGTGCAAAGGCATAAAAACTCAAAGGAGGGGACCATTTCTTTTATAAATTTAAATAAAAGACTAATTGAAGATCTGACAAACAATTCCTAAAACACTGACTTTTCCAGAAAACTAGTTACAAAAATGCATTACGTCTATCATGTTAAAACATGCATTAGACACAAAGACAAAAACCACAAAGCAAGCCACCGTCCTTCAACAATTTAAGCAAAGATAAAATGTATAAGGAACAACACGGATGGCTTAAAGAGGATAGGCTTTTTCCTGTGAGTACCATAAAAGAAAAGGAGCACAAATGGATGAATGTGTTCGGTTACATACACTGAATTGAAACCTTGGCTCTAGAAATCAGAGCATTTTGTCATATAGAATTAATTAAAGGCGTGCAGTGCATTGGAAGTCATTTTAAAGCATCCTACAGCACGTTTTCTCTTTTGCTCTGGTATAAGCCTAGGTATTAATCTTAACATTTAGAGCCATACCCTGTAAGAAAACTTCAGGAAGAAAGGAAGGGAGAAAGGGTGTAGGCCATTCAAGATGATTAAGTCTGGGAGGAAAAGGAGGCAGTGGAAAGGAGTAGCTTTTAAAAAAATGGTTGGGTCAGGTAATGCAGAGGACACCTGTTGCTTTTACATGTCTTTTCCATTTTATCTTCAGTTAAGAGTTCCCTGACGTTTCCCCCCCCCGGAAATCATTCTCTCCTATTCTCAACCCCTCTGGTTCAAGTGGGGAAGACCCCAATCCACAGCTTTAGGTCTGCCCAAGTACAGTTACAGTAACGGGCTTAGTTAGGGCATGTACTCCAACACAGGACAGTCTAAATCAGGCTGGAACTTTTACGGGTGTTACTGAGAAAGAGGTTCTCCATTTTCTGGGGTAGAATAAAAGACTAGACCTGCTGGCTGCCATCTCTAGAGACTGGTGTGAGGGAGTAAAAAACAAAAAAAAAAGAGAAAAAGCTATAAGGTAAAGAGAAGACTGTTCCCAATAACATCATTTGAGTACTTGGTTTCACCTGTGTCTGAGTTAGTGTACCCCTAGCCTTATCAATTACATAAGCCAACAAATCCATCACGACTTTGCTTGAGCTAATTTGAATTTCTGTCATTGGCAACTGAGATAAAGAAGAGTGACGTTCTCAAGATTAAAAAGGGTAATTCCAGGGAACAAGGAGATTGCCCTATTGACAATGCCCGCTCCTCACCATTTTTGTTTTCTCCGTGGAGTCTGGCCTTTCTTTTTGTCCATTAGGGTAAAATCTAAGTGACTGGTAGACGCTTAGGTGATCTTGTTTTTAAGAGTTTATCACTAGAGCTATTGACACCAGGTATTAGCTCTTGCTTGGAGCCTAGTCTATAAGGAGATAGAAAATGAGGTCAATGAGGCAGGAGAAGACATGAAAAACAGGAAGTCAATTAATTTAAAAAAAGGAAAACAGGAAGTCAAAGGAAAGGAGTATGCTTAAGAGTGTGAAGTGCTTCGTGCAGGATAAATAAGGACTGTGAAAACAGAAATAACTTCATCAATGATGACTAAGAGAGCATTTGGCAACTTTGAGGAAGTATTTTTACTATAGTCTTTAGCAAGAATCAAATAGTTCATACATGGTAGCTAGTGTATACTTCTGCTTTGGCAAAAAAACAGAAGGACAGCGAAGAAGCAGTAACTCAAACAGAAGTATGATGGATAAAATGTTTTTGCTTGAGAGAGCTATTTGTACAAGTTTATGGTCTGAAGGTAAAAGAAGGTTGAAAGAGCTAGAAAATGGATGTCACAAGGTCCTCTGTGAGGTAAGGTCCAGGGAAAGAGTGAAAAGCTTCTCCTCAGTCTGGTGTCCTTAAACGTGTCTGCCCATAGAATTACCTGAGGAGGTTTCAAAAAAAAAAAAAACCAATGCCCAAGCTTCATTCCAGCCAATGTAACCAGAGTCTCTACAGGCTGTGACCCAGGTATGGGAATGTTTTCACGTGCAGTCAGTGTTAAGAACCATGCCTTTAGACAAACTCTTCATTTCCAGGATCAATGGGAATGGATGTGCTGTGAGAGACACTTAAAAACAAAGCGATTTTAAGACTGATGGCGTTGATCTCTTCCATAAAGAAGAATACAAGATCAACTGTTACAAACAAGTGGAATAATGGTCAGTGTGGAGCCAAAAAGAACAGTGCAAAAGGTTTAGAACAGGCATTAGGTTAAAAACAAATGCCCATGGAAATAAATGTCTCTGCAGTGTTTCTGCTTGTGTGCAATTAAGTCATGTAATAAATAGTGCCTGAAATGAAATACAGCTACTGCAACTGGAAAACAATCCAATAACTCATCGAGGTTGAAAATTTTAAAACTTAAGAGCCAGGCAAGTAAAATGACTAAATCAATTTTGGACAATAAATCACCTAGAGAGTGACGTTAGCTGTGAGGATTAAGCAGTAGAGACATGTAATATCTGCTCAAGTGGTTATTTAAATACAATGCTTTTTTCTTTTAAGAGCTGTCTAGATGAAATTACATTTCTATGTTATATTTTTGTAAGAGGGCTTTAATAATTTTTTTCCCATTTATGAAGAGACCAAAGAGGTGGGTGAATGAATACAGAAAAATTAGTTAGTTTTTCCAGGTTTAAAAGGAAGAAAAAAATTCTTTAAGTTAAATTCCAAACATTTCAGGGCTTGAAAAAAGAAAAAGAAGACACAGTGCCTGACCATAAAATGCATTTAATCTACAGAGGATTTAAAATATAACTGCAGAAAATAATGAAAGATACAAAGTGCTATAAAACTGCAAAAAACAAGTTGAAAGATATTACTTGCATCTGTCCAGTTTATCAGAGAAAGCTTCATGTGCCTGATGATAATTCTGTTAGGTCTTGAGATGCGGGCCTTGTCATGAACAGATGTCAGGGGTGATTTGGTGTGTGAAATGAGGCAAGAGAGGAAGCTTAGTCAACAAAGTATGCTACTGTGGGGCCAAAATAAGAAGTGTTGGGGCCAAGGAAAATCTTCCCCTCTGCCTTCTAAAGGTTCACTGAAAAGAGATTGACAATAGGCAGATTAGGAGAAGAAAAAGGAATACGAAATTATTTAGTATGCATAGGCATGGGGAAATCACAGGAGGATTACCCAGTAAAGCAATGAAGTTCAGATACTCACACACCATTCTTCATAAGGAAAGGAGATATGAGGGAACTGTGGCTGTTTTGAGGAATTGTAAATGATTTTGGGGGTGATGAATGAGCCAAAAGAATAATGACCAGGGACAAAGCTCCTCTGAGCTCTGAGGGAGGTGGCAGAAAAGTGGAGGAAAGACCCTCACTGTGAGCAAAGGATGTTTTGCTAGGCAAATAGTCTCCTAGCAAGACTTTAGAAGAATAAATGGAAAATCTTCTGGGCATGGTGACAATTTTTAGTCTCTTCTCTGGTAGTTAATCTTTCCTGTTTGTTTGCTGAGATTCCTAGAAAGGGAGTGTTCTTAAGACAATTGTATTTCTATTGGAAGGAAGTTTTTCTTGGTCCGATAAGAAAATTTCAGAGACCGTCCCTCCTGAACTTGGGGAGAAACAAGAGGTTAGAAAGTTTTGTGTTCTGAGGCAGCTTCTAAGGCCTTCTGATTTCTTTTATTTTGAAGTTCTCAGCATGCCAAAGTACTGTACTTTGGAGTACCGCTCTTTGTGCCCCGACAGGAGAACCTAGAATGACTGTGAGCAAGTGAGAGTCACGAAGACAGATGAGCAGTAAAGCCGTGAGAATCTGTGCCTTTCAAAGTTCACACTTGCAGAATGCTAACTGGGAAGCTATTGCAATGTTTGAAGGAGGGATGAGAGTTTAACTAGGGTAGAGAACTGGGAATAGAATCTTTGTGGATGACTGTAAGAGACAATGCAGATATAAAATAAAATGAATGAATGATTGACTATGTCAAAGAAAAAATAAGAAAGTGTAGCCATGGAAGAGTTTGTGCTTTAAATAAAGATTTATTTTGCTTCAATTTTTATTTTTAAAATAATATTTACTCATTGTTGGAAAATATGCGAAAGTACATTTTAAAAAAGAAAGGGCAATTATCTGAAATTCCATTATTCAGAAATAGCTACCATAATTATTTTTGTATATTTTCTTAGTTTTTTTCTGTGCATTTTTTTCTTTTTAGTTTTTATTGAAGTAAAATAGATATACAGAAAAGGAGACAAATCCTGAGTGTAAAGCTCATGAATTATTACAAAACGATCACAACCGTGCAACTACCACTCAGATTAAGAAATAGAAGATTAGGCTAGGTTAGCATTTTGGAAAGCTGGAACAAGAGGATTGTTTAAGGCCAGGAGTTTGAGATCAACCTGGGCAACATAGTGAGAAGTTGCCTCTCTAAAAAAAAATTTTTTTTAATTAGCTAGGCACAGGGGCACACACCTGTAACCTCACCTACTTGGAAGGCTCAGGTTGGAGGATTGCATAAACCCACGTTGGAGGATTGCATAAGCCCACGAGTTTGAGACTACAGAAAGCTATGATTGTGCCACTGCACTCCAGAGTGAAACCTGTATCTGGAAAGAAAACTAAAGACAGAAATAGAAGATTAACAGAAGATTTCAGAAATCCCTCCTCTATTCTCCAGTACCCTACCAATCACCACATCCTCTTCCTCCTCAAATGCTAGCCTGCTGTATAAAACTTATATTTGAATTCTGTCAAAGGACTCGTAGAGTATTATCGTTATGTCTTTGTCTTCTTTCACCCAGTATTACTGATGTGAAATTATCAGTGATTTTGTGTGTAGTTGTAGTTTATTTTTCTTGCTCTAAAAATTTTTTTTAGAGAGGCGACTTCTCATTCTGTTACCCAGGTTGGTCTCAAACTCCTGGCCTCAAACAATCCTCTTGTAGTTTATTTTTCTTCCATATTAAGCAAGAATATAGCACAACTTACTCCTCTGTTCTGCTAATGATGAATATTTGCATTGTTTCCAATCTTTAGCTATTACAAATAATGCTATCGTCCCTGCACATGTCTTTTGGAGCACAACTTCTGCATTTTTCTTAATATAACGTAGAAGTAAAATTGCTGGTAATAGGGCATCTGCTCACCATCAGTAGATACTAATAGTTTGCCAGGGTAGGTTGTACCACTCTACACTCCCACCTGGATCCGAGAGCTTTCACTGTTCCACAACTTCATCAATACCTGAGAGTGTCAAACTTCTTAATTTTTGCTGTACTGCTAATTCTGTCGTGGTATTCATTATGGATTTAATTTCCATTTTGTTTATTACTAATCAAGTAGAGCACTTACTATGTATTTACTGGTCATTTTGTTGTAATCTTTTGTGTAGTTTCTGTTCACATCTCTTGCCCATTTTTCCATCAGGCTGTCTCCCATTGGTTGATTTGGAAGAAATCTTTATATATTCTGGATATGAGCACATTGTCAGTTATATACATGTTGCAAATTTTTCTTCCACTCTGTGACTTGCCTTCTGATTCTTTTCATGGTCTTCTGATGGAAAAAGAGTTTCTTGTCCAGTGTGTGGAGTTTTTCCTTTATGTTAAGCATTCTTTGGCTCTTGCTTAAGAAATCTTTGCCTATCCCAACGTTAAATTATATTGTTCTGGAAGACTGATGCTGTGAAAAATCAAATCCCTAATCTCTTTGATTTGTGATTTGTCTGGCAAAGCACCCCTAGCTGGTAGGTTTAGCTTTAAGCAAACGCCAAAACAAATGCACTAGTACTGTAGCGTAGTGTTTAATGTCTTAAATAGCAGTCAAATCTAAGAAAGAAATTCCAACTGAATTTGAAAGCAAGCAAGTGGGTCAAGAAATAAATTTGCTTGTACTAAGAAAATGAAAAAGGCAAAACAAAAACAAAAACAAACAAATAAACAAAACCCTGAAAGAAGCACTACAGGAGAATTAATCCTGACAACATGATTAACTGAATTTGAATTTAAATTAGGGAAAACAAACCCATGAATCTTTTACATGTGATTTCCCTTTCTTGAGTTGAATTTGAGCCATTACTTAAGCGATCTATGTCTCCAAGTGGTTTTTTTTTTTTCCCTGAGTTGTATTTGTTATGCCTTGCATATTTGGGGAGATCTTTTGATTGCTGTCAGACATCACATAACTAAGCAATAAATTCTTGGTCCACTATTGTTTCTCCTCAAATTCGATAACTGCTCTAATTTTTCAGGTGCTAAATGTTGCAAAGATTTCTGAAGTTCATCTGATTTTTTTTTTCATTTATTGGTAAATTATTTTTTTCTGGCCGGGTGTTTATAGGATTTTTCATCTGACATTTTAATTGAAAATTTTCACCACACTATGACCATACATGTGTCATTTTTGATGATTTGCTCCTGGAACATAGTGAATTTTTTTGTCCATATGCTAAATTACTTTTTTCATATCTGGAACACTCTCTTCAACTAAACCTTAATTATTCCTTCTTTCCAATTTGTGTGATCTTTTCACTGTAAATACTCATAGTTCTTTGGTTGATTCTTTGTTAGTTTCCTTATTTTTCATAACTTCTTTGATGATTTTAATTATTGTGTCTTCTCGCTCTGTGTTCTCATCTCCAGGTATGTCTTTCATATCATGAACTCAAATTTTTTCCAGTGTCAATTCTGTATTCTTCTGTATTCACTGAGGACTTTAATTCTGCTATTTCTTTTTGTTTCTTTCCAGCCTTAAGTAAAATCTTGCCAGTGTTATATTTTGTCTCATCTTGTTCCTTTTTTATCTTAGCCTGATATCTGTTTCACAGAGGCCATATATTTTTATATTCTATTAAGAATGCCAAACAGTTTCTATAACTTACTTCTGGTTCTTGCAGTCAGTCATTTTAAGAGACTTACTCTTTGTCAAAGTGTTCAAGATGCTTCTCCTTTTCCTTGTCCTGACTACCTTCTTATAAATTCCATGCTGTCTTTTTCTCTCATTGTCCACATCCTTGAAGAAGAAGAGACTTTTATTGTATTTGACACATGGAAAAATCTATGAAGATCCCAAAGATATAGGCAAGCCAAAGGCCCTTCATCTCCAGAAAGTTTTAAAAGTTATAATCAAGTAAAACACAACTGTCTGATCTCATAAATCTAAAGAGTTATGATCTCAGGGCAATAATAGTTGACGGGGCTCATGTATAAAATAAGTTAGGTGCTGATGTAATGAAATTATCTACCGCAATACCATTATAACTAACTTTTGCATAAGGCATTGCAAATAGAAAAAAAGCTTTTTAAATATTTTATTTAACTGCATCTTCAACAATTCTGGGAGGTAGATATTAGCATTTGATTTTGTTGAGTAAGGGAACAAGCTGAGGGCATTTTGTGATTTCCTTAAGATTATGGAACCGCAAGTCCTCGAGCCAGGATTCAAATCCAGCCCTTGGGACTCCCCAAAACCCTTGTCTTTTCTCACAGGATAAAGAGATTGCTTTTTATACAAGATTTGCAAATTCTGTACTTTTAATAAAAACATACTTTTAAGATCACAACAGGTGGAAAGCCAGGTTGTTATGGGCATGATCCCTTAGCCCAGGCACCTCCGGGTGACAGTTACCTGAACAATAATCTCAGTATCGTTAAGGCAGCTCCCAGGGGGCTGCAAATCCAAACAACACAAAGGCAGAAGGCGGTTGTCCTTAAAAATCAACCATTTAAATGAATTAGTATTAAAACCTCATTATCCATCTTGCAGTTTGGGGGCCATTAAACCCACTTACCTCCCACCCCCAGCACAGTCTCCCAAAATACTCGATGGAGGGAGACACCAATAAATAGATTTACAATCCTGGAGTTCGTGTTTGCCAGAAATGGTGAACATGCAGGAAAATGAGGTTGTGATATTTTCTAACCGAGCTCACAGATTCCTCCAGAATCCTTTTGCTTGCTGCCTGTCTCCCATCCTGTGCTTTAGCTAAATGCTCCCGAACCTGGCAAAACGTGCCTCACAGTCTAAGCAGGCCCAGCCCGCACCAGCTCAGCTCAGCTCAGCTTCCTCTCATACCTCCTTCACCATCTTTCCTCACCCCCAGCTTTTCCTCCCTTTCTGACTTGTGAAAAACAGTGTGATTGATTTTAGGAAATAACGATTTACATTTATAAAGCGTTCCAGGTTTACCTATTGCTTTCATATTTTGCTCACCCCTAATTGGATGCATTTTAGGCATGAAGTGATTTCCTTAAACAGAAACATAAATCAAGAAAATAATCAGATTTCCTCCTCCCGCACATTAAGAAAAAAACAAACAGGATCATTATCTGGGGACCTAGGTAAATTCCTGTGGACCTTAAAAAAAAAAAACAAAAATCTCTCTAACAATTGGAAATTGCATCTTTAGAAAGAATGTCATTATATGGCCAGGATCAAATATTTCTGGAAACAAACAAAGATACCTCCTTAACCCTGGCTTCATCAATCTCAGAGCTGCCTGCTAGTCTTTACCCACCTTCCCAGCAGATGTATCTTGCTTTTAACAACAACAAATCAGAAAAGGCTGGGATGACATTTATTTGAAATTTCCTCCAGTACAAAGCCTAGGAAATGAAAAAAATTAATTTACACTTAATTTTTTGTCTTGAGGTCCAATATTTGTTGAGCAAATTTGCAATATTTTGCTCATCCCTACAGGATGCATTTTAGGCATGAAGTCATTTCTTAAATAGAAATATAAATGCAGAAAATAATCAGATGTTTCCTTCTCTCATATCAAAACAAAACAATACAACAACAAAGGACCATGATATCTGAAGTGATATTTCTCCTTCCCTTACAAACAAACTGCACGTTTCTATGTTCAATTCCATTACAATGATTATAGGTCAGTTTCAATATACCACAAAAATATACTAGAATATTTAATATATGTCATTCTTGGTATACATAAAAATTTTAGGATGATGGCAATTATAAATATTCCACACTTATAAAAATCTATGTTGCCAAGTTCTATGTTACCAATTATTTTTCTCTAAATTCATGTCCAACTGACTCTCAATCTTTCCTACCACTTATACACAAGAAGTATCTGATAGAAACACACTAAACTATTTGAAACGTCCCATGCGTTCGAGAAGGTAGTATGTGAAAATAGGCTCTTTGCTCCAGGTGGTAATTTCAAACAATAGAATTTTGACATATAAATGGTGGGTCTCTGACATCATAGTAGAAATTTTGTTTCCCGGCAACATAGAGTCTGGCCATCATATTTCAAGCACAGACACAGCAGGGTCAGCATGGAGCACTGAATGTCTGGCTGCAGTGGAAGGTCACTTCTCAGGGGTGGCTGTAAAAGGGATTTAAGCACAGGCAAGGGTTAGACTAGTCGAGAGCCAACACTGATACTGCCTTCGGTCCAGAGATTGTGGACTTCCAAGGACGATGGAAGTGCCCCCACACACTATTGGGTGTCCGCTGGCTTCACCTGTGCCTCCCCTCATCCTCTCAGGAGTTTCCTAGAGTGAAGTAGAAGGTGCCAGTGCAGAGTTGGACATACCTTATCCCTTTACCTGGGCTTCTAGTGGGGCAGAGGTAAGAATAAAGTAGGAATTATTTCTGTGCATGTATAGGTATGATTTATTGGAGTCCTGAGATATTGAAGAGATCTTGGAAGACAGAAATTGGGAATGAGAGTGGTAAGAGCAGACTGGGGGATTTTGAAATGGAAAATAAAGAACTGGGTCTTACATAAGGGGAAACCAAAATAAGGATGTGAATCACAGGAAATGGAAACGTTCATGCCTGTGGGTGCTCTGCCAGGCATCGCCACCACACCGGTTTGGAGCCACGGCAGACTAGAGCAGATCATCATCTCATCATCACCATCGTGAACTCTGCCATCCATTGAGTGTCTGCTTTATGCTTGGCCCCGTGCTAGCCTTTCCCACCCTGGTTTCCGTTTTCCTCACAAGCACTCTAAGTGATACTATGTCCCCTTACCCAAGGACCCACAGGAAGTGGTGGAACAGGGATCCAGCACAGGCGCGTCTCATTCCAGAGCCGATGCCCTTACCTGGCTCTGCTCAGCCATGTTCATTCCTCTACCGGAAGTGCCCTACCCTCAGCCCCAGGCTACAAGTGGACACTTCTCCGCAGCTCCTGGATACAAACCTCTTCTCATGGCACATGTCACACTTCCCAGAGTAAGGACTGTCAGCTCCGTCATCATCTCTTATCCCCCTTTGACAAGACCAGTTCAGGAAGAGTTCCGTAAACACATGAACCGAATTCAATAGAGAGGAAGAATTAATAAGAATTGGGAGACTGCCAGAATCCGGACTTGGGGATGGAGGGGGAGGAATAGATTTTAGAAGGGGGTGGCAAGGCCTCTACGAATGAGAGCAGGCAAGTAAATTAAGTGATTTTAACACATAAGCTCTCACGGATCGAAACAGATGAAAACAATCCCTTTACCAAAGAAGGGCTACTATGGGTCCTCTGAAACCTACATATCAGTTTCTTTTTCTGTTGGTGAATTTTTTATTTTTTAAGCTGTAAATTGACACATTATCAATGTATATATTTATGGATATGAAGTGATAGTATGATTTATGAATACAATGTGGAATAATTATACCAAGCCAATTGCATATTCGCCCATTTTTCAGAGAGCCACTGTGGAAGATCACATTTGTAGTTGCATCTGCCTATTTATTGCTTATTCTCACTAACAGCAAATTTCAGAATCTATTTCAAATTGGTATTGGAATTGCACAGATCTGAAAGATGGATTAATGATAAGACTGATTTTAAAACTGCCCAGCTGCTTGAGATTGATTGTCCAATATCCTGCTAGGAGATATTGGACTTAACCAAGGGGCTTGGTTAACACTCTGACTGGAGGTGTTAACCAAGCCCCTTGACTGATCCCATCTCTTCACCGTGTAATGTGCTTCCAGGGCCATGGTTCTTCTGTTCTGATGACTTTTCAGTACTGCTCTTTAAAATACTAGATGTCTTCACATCTGTGAGAATGGCTATTATCAGGAAACAAAGGATAACAAGTGTTGGTGAGGATGTGGAGAGTTTGGAACCCTTAGGCACTGTGAGTGGGACTGAATAATGGTGCAGTTGCTACGGCAAACAGTATGTAGATTTCAAAAAAACTAACACTAGAACTACCTTAGGATCCAGCAATCCCACTTCTGGGTGTGTATCCAGAAGAATGGAAATTTGAGTCTCAAAAAGAGATCTACACCCTCACGTTCACAATAGCCACGTTATAGAAACAATCTCAGTATCTTTCAACAGATGAATGGATAAAGAAAATGTGACATAAATATATTATAGATACACACATCTATTACAAATATGTTTTATATATGCATATACACACATATATTATGTACATAGAACATTTTATATATATACACATATACTTACAATAGAACATTATCAGATTTAAAAAGAAAGAAAATCTTACCATTTGTGACAACACAGACAAAGACATTATGCTAGGTGAAATAAGCTAGTCTCAGAAGAATACACTGCATGATTCCACTTACATAAAGGATCTAAAATAGTCAAATTCAGAGAAGAGAATAGAATGAAGGTTGCCAGGAGCTTGGGAGAGGGGGAAATAGGGAATCATTTTTCAATGGGTATAAAGTTTCTATTATGCAACTGACTAAGTTCTAAAGATCTACTGTACAACATGGTATCTATAGTTAACAATATAGTACATTACACTTTCAAATATGTTAGGAGGTATATCTCATGTCAAATGTTCTTACCAAAACACACACACACACACACACACACACACACACACACACACACAAGGAAATTTTTGGAGATGATGGATGTTTAGCACATTGGTCGTGGTGATGGTATCAAGAGTGTATGCATATTGTACTCACTCATATGGGGAGCTAAGAAGTTGATCCCATGGAGGTAGAGAATGGAATGATAGTAACCAGAGGCTGGGAAGATTAGGGTGAGGATGAAGAGCGGTTGGTTAATGGATACAAACACACAGTTAGATAGAAGGAATAAGTCCCAGTGTTTATAGTAGAGCAGGGTGACTATAGTTAACAACGATGTACTGTATATTTCACAATAGCTAGAAGTAAGAACTTGAAATATTCTTAGCACATAGAATGATAAATGCATGTGGTGATAGATACTTCAAATACCCTGACTTGATCATTACACATTTCATGCATGTAACAAAATATCACATATAGCTCATAAGTTTGTGCAAATATTATGAATCAATTAAAAATTTTAAGAGAGTGTATGCGTATGTCCAAACACATCAAGATGTATGCATTAAATGTGTGCAAATGTTTGCATATCACTTATACCCCAATAAAGCTAAAGAAAAATACTAAGTGCCCTTGGGTGAGTTAATCACCCTAAGCTTTATTATCCATCACTTACAATTGCAGAAAATAATAGTATCTAACATCATGCTGTTGTTGGAGAGACTGAACTAAATAACATATGTATAAGCACCTAGCATAATGCTTTCATAGATGAATTGTAACTAAAATGAAAGTTGGGTCTTTGCTTTAATATTGTCCTTTGGGTCCCTTTTGTTATTTAAAAAAAAAAAACTGCCTTATAAAAATTGTTGAAATACAAGTCCAAAACTAAAAACCATCTAATGGGTCCAAGAAAGACTCACCCTATTCTTTACTGACAGATCCATGATAAGACTTGCAGTTTAAAATGGTACCTGGTCGGCATTAAATACCACTAACATGTGAAGACGAAGAAAAAAAAAACATCACAACAATAAAAATTAAGAGGATGTATTTCCAGATTCTAGGAAGAAATTTTACTAATTATAAATCTGCCAGTCATTGATAAGTTTCCCATGGGGTTTCCATCATGCAACAGAGGTGAGGACCACAGCTGGGGAAGTTGGAAGAAAGCAGGATTCACTGTCTGTTTATGGCTTGGGCACTGCTCTTTGAGTCAGCCGAAACATGGTCTTCCACTCTGCTCCCTCATCCATCTACGTCTTATAAAAAGAAAGAATGACTCCTATGGGGAAGAGAGGGAATGAACAGCAACATATTGCATCCTAGGAAGCTTGATCCCAATAAAGTGCTGCAGACAGATGGAGAGACAGGAAGTGACCCAGGGGAGGAGCATGCAGAAACCTGGCCCTTGGGGTCCAAGTATCAGAGAAACAGACAGTGGAGCAAGGAGAATAACCACTTTGGCACAAAAGAGATGTACCGGACAAATGCCACTAAAAAGGCGGACAGAAATTTTAAAAGACTGCTGATGTAAAACTATCTTTAAATATGTTCATTTAGACTGAGCACAGTGGCTCAGACCTGTAATCCCCTCACTTTGAGAGGTCAAGGTCAGAGGATTGCTTGAGTCCAAGAGTTCAAGACCAGCTTGGGCAACATAGCGAGACCTAGTCTTTACAAAAAAAATTCAAAAATTAGCTGGGCATGATGGTGCATACTTGTAGTCCCATCTACTTGGGAGGCTGAATTGGGAGCATCACCTGAGCCCAGGAGGTCAAGCCTGCAGCGAGCAGTGATCATGCCATTGCACTCCAGCCTGGGCGACAGAGTGAGATCCCAAATTTTAAAAAAAAGTTTAATTAAGTTAAAATTTAAATAATTATAATAATAAATAAATATGCTCATTTAGCTTTATTCAGGAGTGTATTCAGGATACATTCAAGAATTCAAAAACTATAAACCACTGCAGTGTTGTCAAAAATGGTAACGTTGGAAGAGAAGTATTTGGTTAGCAGCAGTCTCACATAACAGCTCATGTATTTGATTTATGAAAGCCAAAATTCAGGAGACAAAAGGTGATCTAAGGATATAAATGCATAAGACACAAAACAACACGAATGGTTTAAGGTAAATTGCATGGAAGATGACGATGACGTGTACATTTCTTGAAAATATAACTTGAAGACATCTATGAAATGGTGAAGTCAAGTGAATGAGAAAAATCATACAAATAGATTAGTAGTAAAAATTGATAAAGAAACATAGAATTGTTTAAATAATTATAAGAAATGTGGTTTCAAAACGATCCTTTGATGGGATGAGGTAAATATACAAAATGTATTGTTAGTTTCTGGGGCTTTAATCCCCAAATCAAGGAATTAGTAGCCAGGGCCGCTGAGCACCACGTTATGAACAAGGGCTAGTCGGTCAATACTAGTTCTAGTCTCTGCTTTGTTAATTAGAAAAAAAAATTCGATGTATGCTCTACATAAATTTTTTAAAGTAGAGGTATCCACTAGAAAAATTTTAACCAGGATTCACATTTTTCCAAATTCTTGGAAAAGAAAAAAGCAATGAGAACATTAGCCATTCAAACAGTGGGAGGAGGAAGTGGTGGGGGTAGAGGGAGAGAAGCAGAGAGAGAGGAGAGATGGAGAAGAGAGACAGATGAACAAACCAGCAAGGAAGAATTAATCAAAACAAATAGATGACCCAAGTGAGGGCACTCATAGCAATATTAGAAATAAATGAAATTTTCCTGTAAAAAACGACAAAGGCGCTCTAATTGGGGGGAAAGGCAACTTCCAAGAACCACTATAAAACAAAGAGATGCTGATTAAAAATAAAAGCATGGACAAATACAAATTAAACACATAAGTTCAAAAAGAAAATAGGAGCACAACATATATTAATAAATTCATTTGTGCAAAGATATTTACACATATTAAGGTCACTGTGAGTCCAGTCCAACTCAAGGTGCTGGTGATACAGACAGAATTCTGATCCTTGACAATGCACATGTAAAAATATTAACAATATGATTTTAATTAATATAACTTAAAGTCTTGTGAAGAAATATTCATGGAAATAAGATTCAAGGCAAATATCATTAAATAGAAAGGAGTATTATAGCTTTCTTGTGTACAATATTTTAAAAACCAGTAGAGAACAATCTTCTCTAGCATATGACCCAACCATCCCACTCCAAGCTATTTATTCAAGTGAAACGAACACCAATGTTCACACAAAATCTGTACACAAATATTTATAGTGACTCTATTCACAATAATTCAAAGCAGAAGACAACCAACCATCCATTGACTAGTGAGTGGATAAACAAATTGTGTTAGATCCAAACACAAGAATAGCATTCAGTATTAGAAAGGAACAAAGGGCTGTTACACGCTGCAACATGGAAGAATCTCAAAAGCTTTATGCTAAATGAAAGAAGCCAGACTCCAAGGACTGTATGCTGTATGATTCCACTTCTGTGGCATTCTGGAAAAGGCAAAACTAGAGGGATAAAAACCAGATCAGTGCTTGCCAGGGCCACAAGGAATGTTCCTGGGCCATAGAAATCTATCTCGATTTCCATCAAAGAAATGTGTGCGTGACTGGGCATATTTTTCAAAACTCTTTCATACTAAAAATGGGTAAATTTTAATAAACCCGAATTTTTTTAACTCTGAAAAATATATTACCCAATTCAACTAAAAAGCCTGAGCTGTGCAGGATAAAGGGCTGAAGATACATCAGAACACGCTCCATCTTCATCCTTCTTGACCATGAAGAAGCAGTTGGCAAGACTGACCACCCTCCTCTCGGAATGCACGTCTTCTGGCTCATGCTGTTTTGGATTCCCCAGGTTTCAGCTCCATGGTGGAGCTTACCCTCCTGGCCCCAGGAGTAGAAGGTGTAGGGAAGCGCCTGGGAGTCCAAGCTTCTGCATGGCACACATTTCTCTCCCACTGAATTTTCTGCCTTTGCGCACATACATTTTAGCGTGACCTTGAGAATGAAACTTACCAGTTCCAGAAGGTGCATGGTTGAGATTAAGACGAAATAGATAGTTGACCTTGCATAGAAAAGTTCTCTCTCCCTACAACCCTGAACTCACTTTGCTTCTTGAGCCTTCATTTGCTCAGTCTATTGATTCCGTAAATTAACGTCCCCTCATTCTTTCCTTCAACAAGGAATTTGCATCCACGAGGAAAGAAAGCCATCATAAGCTAAAGGAATAGAAAAATGGCAATGGATTGCTGTTTCTTAGCAGTGAAAGACTGGGGGTATCGAGACATCCCCCAAGCCACACCATGCCAGAGGTGATATCCCCTCTGCTACTACCCAAAATATTAAGCCACATGTACATGATGGACACTGACAATCAGGTGCCATCTATAATACCCAGGACAGCCATATCAGTACTGATGTGTTCTGGCTGCGTATGTCCTCTGGACAGTGTCTTAACTGAGGAAATTTAAGACAGCAATATGCCTTCTGCTTAAACACACCCCAAAGACTCTGCTCTCAGTCACAAATAATGACAACAGAGCTAATTGTTAGTAGTGGGCCACAGATTAAAAAAAAAAACATCACAGTTAACATCACAAGCAGAAGACCTCAAACTTTATAAGTTATCAGCTACCAGGAATATTAAAAAACCAATATTTTTCCCCACAGGCACCCCCACCCCCACTACCACGCTTGACTATTTTTTTTTTTTTTTTTTTTTTTTGAGCTAGAGTCTCACTCCGTCGCCCAGACTGGCGTGCAGTGGCACGCTTCTGGCCACTGCAGCCTCGACCTGCCGGGCTCCGGTGATCCTTCCACCTCAGCCTTCCAAGTAGCTGGAACTAGAGGCGCGCGCTACCACACCCGGCTAATTTGTATTATTTTTATTGTAAAGATGAGGTCTCACCAAGTTGCCCAGGTGGGTCTTGAACCCTCGGGCTCAGGCAATTCACTCACCTTGGCCTCCCAAAGCACGGGATTACAGGCTGAGCCACCAAGCCCGGCTGACTAATTTTTTTTTTTTAATGTTATTTTAGAGACAGAATCTCCTTATGTTGCCCAGGCTGGTCTTGAACTCTTGGCCTCAGGCAATCCTTTTGTCTTGGCCTCCCAAAGTGCTGGAGTTACAGGCATGAACCACTGCTCCTGGCTTTAAAAAAAAACAAATTTCATCACTCCTTTCTGCCCAAAGCTTTAGGTATTTTAGGAAGAAGCACAGAATATCAGCCTCCCCCCCCCACCGTAGTTATGAGCTACCACATTGTTGTTCATCCATGACTTGTAGGGAAGGTTGACTTTTAGAAAAGAGAGAAGACTCTCCCCTATGGAGGGAGCTCAAGCATTCTAAAAGCTGGGGTGAGGGGTTGGGTAGACCCCTTTGAAACTCAAAGAGGAGGTGCTGAAAGACTCTTGCCTGTAAGATTAAACGCACGTCTCTTCTTGGCGTGTCCCCTCCCAAGACCCAGGGCCAGCACTGAGCTTCGAGACTGCCCCTGGGGAGCTCTCCAGAAATGTCGGTATCACAGGAAGGGAGGAAAAGGGAGAGGAGGGACCAGTCCACCCCCATTTCCACCTCCAGCCAAGCACATCTCTAGTTCCCTTCAAAAGCCAAAAGAACGCAAAATGCAGACTCAGCGTCCCAGGAGAAGATGAACGTCTGAGTGAGCAATGCAGTTTAATTAGCCCTATTTTTAAAAATAAGCTCTGATGAAGTTTACTGACATTCTGGGAGTAGCAGTTTAAACTACTTCTAATTACAGAGCATAGAAACAGTAATGCTGTTGATGAGAACGTTGCCTGCACAGCCACTTGGAAGGGTTCCCTCTAGTGCTCAGCGGTAGAGGGCGCTAGCCCAGGCCCCTCCAGGCTCTGCTTGCGTGAACGCAGGCATGCGGGCTACAGTTCACAGGGTGGAACCGTGGCCTGTTCACCAGGCAGGCTGGGGCGGAGACAGGGCCACAAGCCTGGAAAATGGGCGAGGAAATCGGTTGCACTGAAGACTGTGAGCTAGATCCAAGGACTGAATTCTGGGACTGGAGAAAATTCACTCCCATGATTACAAAACCCCCAATGAGGCACTGGATGGGTAGCAGGGGAGCAATTAAAGTGTTCAGGCCCCGTGGCGTCCGCGGGGAGGAGGTGTTGACAGGAGCAAGTGAGAACAAGGAGACCAGGGTGAGAAATGCCTGGGTCAAGGGGAGGCAGTCGGGATCGGAAAGAGAGAATGAATCGGGGAGAGATCTAGAAAGCAGAACCAACACGACTTGGAATGAGTTAGGGAGTGAACAAGAGAAAATCTTGCATGACTCCAAAAATTAGATGGCAGATTACTCAGCAAGAAAGAGGAATGAATCGCCAACACAGTAACGTGGAAGAATCGCGAATGCGTGATGCTAAGGGACAGACGCCAAAACCCAAAAGGCTGGGTAGTGTATGATTCTATTTCTACAACCTTCTGGAAAAGGCAAAACTGTGGGGACAGAAAACAGATCAGTGGTTTCCAGGTGTGGGGACTCCAGACAACTTGATTCCAAGGGGCATGAGGGGAGTCCTGGGGCTGGTGGAGCCGTTCTGTGCCCTGGATACGGAAGTGTTTACGTGACTGTAAGTCGTTGCTAAAACTCATAGAGCTGTACGCTAAAAAGGTGAACTTTACTACATGTAACTTTCACCTCCATAAATCTGATCTAACTAAATTTCTGTCTTGGGCAAGTGACTAGAAAATAATGCCATCGGCTGATACGGAGAACACTGGGGGAGGGAAAGGGTTTAGCTGCAGTGGGTGGGCAGAAAAGGACTTCTATTTTTTTTTTTTGAGTTGGAGTCTCACTCTGCCGCCAGACTGGAGCGCAGTGGCCGCTCCCGGCCACCGCAGCCTCGACCTGCTGGGCTCCGGCGGTCCTTCCGCCTCAGCCTTCCGAGTAGCCGGAATTACAGGCACGCGCTACCACGCCTGGTTAGTCTTTTGATTTATTTTGTTGTAGAGATGAGGTCTCGCCAAGTTGCCCAGGCGGGCCTCGAACCCGCAGGCTCAGGCAATCTACTCACCTCAGCCTCCCAAAGTGTGGGATTACAGGCTGAGCCACCGGGCCGGCAGGACTTCTATTTGGAGATATGTATATATTCACACACACAATACACATCAGTACATATATATTTATACACACATACATATATATATGTATGTGCGTGTATATATGTGTATAAATATATATTTATACATATATTACTAAATATATATGTATGTTTAAATATATTATTAAATATTAAATTTATATTCATATTATTAAAATTATATCTATTTATTAAATATATATATTTAAATAGTCAGAGTTTCCCTCTGTCACCTGGGTTAAAGAACAGTGGTGCAGTCACAGCTCACTACAGCCTCAATCCCGGGCTCGAGTAATCCTCCCACCTCAGCCTTCTGAGTCGGTAAGACTACACTGCATGCACCACCATGCCTGGATAATTTATTTTTTAATCTTTATTTTTTGTAGAGATAGTGTTTTGCTATGTTGCTCAGGCTGGTCTGGAACTCCTGGGCTCAAGCAAAACTCCTGCCTCGGTCTCTTGAGTAATGAGGAGTATCGGCCCACACCATCACACCTGGCTAAATATTTGGATATGCTGAATCTGAACATCCAAGAGTGGGGTTCAGTAAGCAGCTAGACACATGGGTGTGGAAGAGCTTGTGAGAGAAGTCAGGAGCTAAAAGCACTGAGTGGGCACCACCAGTTCATGAGGAGTAGACAGAGCCAGGAGAGGGCAGAGCTGGACCTAGAGAAGGGGTGCTTGGTGGATTCGGTGGCTAGCTGAGAGGTGTGATTTGGGGTATCTTCTCTCCAGTCCCTTTTCTGAAATACCTCCATCCGATGCCTGTATATTCTTAAAACAATTGAACTGCAATATATCTGTTAGCATCTTTAAAAGCAAATACTCCTGGGGACAGGTAACGCAATGAAAAAAAAAAAGCTTGATGTAATGATGGCTTAATGTACACTACGGAGGTCAGATCCTCTTATGAAAGCTGAGTTAGAATTTAGAGTGGTGCTCTTAAATACTTCAAAATGTGGAGCATATTTCTCAAATTTGTCTATTTATTGTGATGCATAATTTCCCAAACATATTTGAAAATAGAACCTCTTGACCAGGCACAGTGGTTCACCCCTGTAATCCCAGCACTTTGGGAGGCTGAGGCAGGAGGATCCTTTGAGCCCAGCAGTACAAGGGGGCAGTGAGCTATGACTGTACCCACCGTACTCCAAGCTGGGTGACAGAGTGAGAAACTGTATCTGAGAAAAAGAAAGAAAGAAGAAACAAAGAAACAAGAAAAAGAAAGGAAGAAAGAAAATAGAGCCTTTTTCTCCCCATAGGACACCTATTAACCTCCTACAGAGGCTCTTCTAAACAGTAGTTTGGAAAATTCTGCCTTATGTTAAAGGGTGACGATTGGAGACTGGAAGACATTCCCCGTGGAGTAGCCAGTACTGGGAAGGATGGGGAAGCACCAGGACCAGTGCATCCTCCGCCCTCCAACGGTGCATATCAGACAGAAATCCAGCCAAGCTGCAGAGTGCAGAGGGGACGCCGCCCTCTCCCACGCTGGGCTTGGGGCTGAGGCCCCCCGCCAACTCTTGCTTAGCCATTCCCTAGCGGGAAGGGTACTTAACCCTGGCTGCTGATTCTGGGATTCTAACACCAATCTCTAAGGCTTATTGTAAGAATTAAAGTAATGGAGGAAAAAATCCCAAATGCCCATGTCTCTTTTCCTCCTTTCTTAGTGGTTGTTCTCCTGGGAAACCAATAAGAACACGGGACTGAGCGGGTGGACGCTGGTAGGGAGAAATGGTGGCAATGTCACTCAGCATTTGTAAACGTGAGGCAGCCCCACCTGCCTAATCATCATTGTACAGACTAGCAATCCACATGCTCCAGTTATTTTTAACTTAGTATTTTGAAATCATTATTGACTCTCAGGAAGTTACAAAAATAGTACAGAGAGGGTCCCGTGTACCCATCACCATCCAGCTTGCTGCAAGGCTAATTACACAGTATAGAATACAGTATGTTGGCAGAGTGCTGCTTACTAGACTACAGGTCTTACTAAGGTCTTACCACTTGTAAGAGGAAATTGGGGTTTTCTTATTTTAAATTGCTTTGGTTTCCTCTTTGGAAAGATTTCCTTCAGGGCCCATGGGTACGATGCTAGGCCCCAAGGAATCTTGAGGACAGAATCAAGCTAACCCTGCCCCGAACGCAGCTCTGGCCTCATGCTTTTCTTCTTCTTCTTTTTTGAGTTGGAGTCTCACTCCGTTGCCCAGGCTGGAGTGCAGTGGCACGCTCCCGGCCACTGCAGCCTTGACCTGCTGGGCTCAGGCGATCCTTCCGCCTCAGCCTTCCAAGTAGCTGGAACTACAGGCACACGCCACCACACCCAGCTAACGTTTTTTTGGATTTACTGTAGAGATGAGGTCTCGCCAAGTTGCCCAGGCTGGTCTCAAATCCATGGGCTCAGGCAATCCTCTCACGTTGGCCTCCCAAAGAGCTGGGATTATAGGCTTGAGACACGGCACCCAACCCTTCTTTCTTTCCAATAGCTTCAGGGGTACACATAGCTTTTGGTTACATGCTTGCATTGCATAGTGGTGAGGAAGTCTGGCTGTGAGTGTACCCACCATGCCCCTCCCCTTCTCACACCGTCCCAGTGGGTGATTTATCATCCCCCATCCCCAGCTCCTTCTCTGTCTCCAGTGTCCATTATATCATTCTTGATGCCTTCGCGGATCCTTAGAATAGCTCCTACAACGGTGGGAACATGTAGTAATTGGTTTTCTGTTCCTGAGTTAGTTCACTTAGGATGATGTTCTCCAGTTCCATCCAAGTTACAGCAAAAGACAGTATTTCGTTCATTTTCACAGCTCCACAGTGTATATACACCACATCTTCACTCTCCACTAATCAGTTGATGGGCATCTAAATGCCTTTGAGAAGCTCAGGGCTTTGCTGAGAGAGAACAAAACTAATTCCGATTATCCAGTCGATTAATATCTGTGTAATAACTGGGCTTCTAAGGCAGCTTCCCTGTATCTGGGGACACGAGGAAATCTAAAGAAGAAAAGCTCCCAACTGTTTATCCCTCTCTGAATGTAGCCCTTTGCTGCGTAACTTTGTAGCTGCTCCTCCCATCAAGGAGTGGAGCCTATGCTCTGTCTCTTGAACCTGAACTGGTCTTGTGACTTTGTGTTTGTTAATGGAAAGTATATTTTCTGACCGATTCCTTCATTCATTCAGTCACAAATATTTGTTGAATCTCTACCATGTTCATTGCACTTACCACTGTCTTCCCCTACTTCCTGTGCGGAGATTGGCAAACAGTTCCTTCCGCTGGAACTCAGTCTAAGGAGGGGAACAGAAGTCTAGAAGGAGAGTAAGTCTGGGGCCAGGCCCTGCTGGTAGTGAAGCAGTTGCAGGGAATTCAGAGATAAGGCAGGGTCCTCTGATTTACTTGCTTGCAGAGTCTTGGGGTCTGAGACCGTCACTAAGGTTCCTAACGAACAGAGAAAGCAAAATGCCTTATATCATATGATCATACAAATCATTGCATCAACCCAGAGCCTTCAAACATTTGCTAATACCACAAAGCTTCCAGGAAATGAATCAGAGGGAGGGACTGCCAAGTCTCTTGCCTCAGTACCCCTCGTGGGAGAGGCTGGCAGCCAGTATGGACATTGATCCATGAATACAAGCCGAGACCATGCCTCTTGGGAAAGTAAAGGTGCTCTGACTCATAGAAGAGCAGAAGGTCCTGGTCAGAAAAGACTGGAACTGACATTTGGGCAACTATCTGGAGGCTGAGTTACTTGGGGAAGAGAGAGAAGCTTCCAGGAAAGGTATAGAGTGAGCAAGACCTGGAGGTGAAGTGGTTGTTAGGAGATTGGCATGAACTGAAAGTATAGCCATGGGCTGGACAAGTGGCCAGGGGAGCCTGGTGGGCAGAGCCAAGAATTTTGGTCTTTATTCCAAGTGCAGTGGGAAGGCTTAGAGGAGGAATCATCACATAAGTTTGAACCATATGAAATTGCCATTCTGGTATGTCAAAAATGGCCAACATTGGCAGTCTTATATGGTTCAACCTAACACAGGCTGAGCATCCCAAATCTGAAAATCCCAAATCCAGAATGTTCCAAAATCCAAAACCTCTTCAGTGCCAACATGACGCTCAAAGGAAAGGCTCATTAGAGCATCTCAGATTTGGGATTTTCAGATTTGGGATGCTCAACCAATAAATATCATGAAAAAAATCCCAGATCCATACATAACACTTCTGGTCCCAGGCATTTCAGATAAGGAATACTCAGCCTGTGTTTCCAGGAGAGTCTTCAGCCTGACCCTTGCAAGTCTGATGATTCGCTATGGGTCTTTTCATTCCAAGGTGATTTTCTCATTTCTTTTCACAGGCAAACTAAGCTTTGGCACCAAGAGAGTGGAGAGTGAGAGCTGTGGGGGCCGAGGCCAGATGGGCCCAGCATCCTACTCCCTAGAGTGATGGCGTCACTGTCATCTTGCTCACCTTTCTTCTCAGCCTGCAGTGGCGCACGCAGAGGTGTGGGCTCACCAGGGAAGACTGCCACCTCAGACAGCTGCTCCCTTCCCCCAGTGCCCGGGGACGTTCTTCCTGCCTGGAGTTAATGAGTTCACAGCGGAGGTGGTGGACTCCAAAGATTCGCAAGGAATGGGCTCAGACAGTACAATCCCCCCAAGCCCAGCTATTGGCGGCCCCTTGTTCTCAGCTTTTAGTTGCTTCTGTGCATGTGAGACCAGAATCCAGGTCACAGCTCAACTGGACATCGCTGCACTGAAATTTTTCATTTTCATTTTGGCAGCACACACAGAACTGTTAAAGAGAAAGCAACAGGAAAAGCATAGAAACCAAATCCAACCATCTGGGCATAGCCAGATACTTAGGTGATTCATGTCTGATAAGGAAAACCAGCATTTCACAAAGCATCCTTGGTTGGGGGCCTTTTAGCAACACCACAGATGACACGTGCCAAACCTCGTGGCGCACCCAGTCTTGAGGGAATTGGAGAGCACTCAAGAGACGGGATAGGTTTCAGAGGAAAGACTCTTCAGGAAACTAAGAGAGATGTAAGAAAAGTTGTATGAGGTGTTGCTGTATGATGTACAATTTCCTGATTTACCCCCCAAATCTCTTGTTTGGTTTTATGACAAATGTGTGGCAGATTTCGGCACCTAGACAAGACCCCAGGGAGATGACGGTGGTGTTTTCATCTTAGACTAACTCCTATGTCCCGGAGTACTTTGCACAGGTTGAGGGTGGAGTTTGAAGCCAACTGGGGCAGAGGGGTTGAAGGGAGACTTTTTTGACCTTGACTTTGAAGTCACATTTAACACTAAATCATTTCCATAGAAAGGTACCCAACTCTGCCACATATCAGTATGAAACTTAACAAGAGATTTTAGGGGGGATTCAGGAAATCACATACCGCAGATCAAAACTTCATGTATTCTTTTCTTTCCCCTTTCCTGATTTACCCCCCAAATCTCTTGTTTGGTTTTATGACGAATGTGTGGCATATTTGGGCACCTAGACGAGACCCCAGGGAGATGATGGTGGTGTTTTCATCTTAGACTAACTCCTATGTCCTGGAGTACTTTGCACAGGTTGAGGGTGGAGTTTGAAGCCAACTGGGGCAGAGGGATTGAAGGGAGACCTTTTTGACCTTGACTTTGAAGTTACATTTAGCACTAAATCATTTCCCTAGAAAGGTACCCAACTCTGCCACACATCAGTATGAAACTACAAGAGGTTTTAGGGGGGAATCGGGAAATCACACACCACAGAGCAAAACTTCATATATTCTTTTCTTTTCCCCTCTTTTCTCATTTCCTGAAGACACTTTCCACCAAAACCTATCCCATCTCTTCCTCCCACCCCAAAAAGTTTCTCAGATCGCTCTCAACTGTCATGTTACACTGAGCAAAGCAAAAGCCAGTCATTTATCTTGTTCATGTCCTATCTCATTCCTTGGAGCCACTTAGTCAGGAAACAGAGAGATGGGATGGTGTGATGTGGGGTGGGTGGGGTGAGGGAGGTTTGATTTATCAAGTATTCACTTCGCAGAATTGGCCTCTTCTAGCAGAAAATTAAAAATTCCCCATATATTATTGTTATCACTAGCCCAAAGAAAATAGTCAGGGAGATAAGGCTCCTGGGTCTGTGGAGAACAAAAATTGCAGTTTGCAAAACAAAATCAAACAACCATGATATAGGACTTACTCCAGGCTCAGGGTGACTTTGAGAATGGGCTTCTTTAAGGACAGAGGAAAATGAAGTTATCAGAAAAGATTTCGTGTGTCACAGATCAAGATTCTGTGACTGTTAAATTTTAATATGCTCAGTCCAAGGAAAATTGAAACTTCTAAAGAGGAAAAGCCAAAGGACAAACAGAAGAGAATTGAAACCAGTGTTCCTGAAGTGTGTGGGTGTGGAGGTCAGGGTGTGTCACAAGTCCCTGGCACCATGCCCTCTTTCTTGTAAGGCATATATGCTCACAGGAAGATAGAAATGTTCTCAATAACTGTGGACCTGAGTGGGGATTTATCCTTTGAAAAATCATAAAAGAGCCAGGCTCGGCGGCTCAGCCTGTAATCCCGCGCCTTTGGGAGGCTGAGGTGAGTGGATTGCCTGAGCCCGTGGGTTCAAGACCCACCTGGGCAGCAAGACCTCATCTCTGCAATAAATCAAAAAATCAGCCAGGTGTAGTAGCGCGCGCCTGTAATTCCGGCTACTTGGAAGGCTGAGGCAGAAGGATCGCCAGAGCCCAGCAGGTTGAGGCTGCGGTGGCCGGGAGCGGCCACTGCACTCCAGTCTGGGCGACCGAGTGAGACTCCAACTCAAAAAAAAAAGAAAAATCATAAAAACTACTGAGAGTAAAGGGAAAATACAGAGCTACAGCAATTACCTTTCAGTTATTCAGGAGCTGATGCTGAACTTGTGAATGACCTAGACCTTACTTTTCCTCCTCCTCTTTCCCGAATTCTGGCAAATTTATTGTTCCTAAGCACTTTATCCTGATGGCAAACAGCCCTGCACCCAGCATATCAGTCAAATATTAGCATATTCGAGCAAAGTTCCAGAGAGCTGGGGAAGAGTGTTTAAAATTTCAACAGACCCATGAATTTTTGACAATTTTGAGAAGTGACTTGATCAGGAGTAAATGTGCTATTCCCCAGAACCACACGACAGTTGAAGATCTGCAAAGTAGCTATTAAATTCTGCTTTTAAAAATTCTCACCATCAACATGGAAAAAAATGCTCAGAAAAATGTGGTGGGGGGGGTGGGATTCAAATAGTGCCGAGAGCGAGAGTGAAGGGGAAAAGACAGATTCCATCTAACAACTATAGGAGCTCTCCCTCCAATGCTGCAGCCCCTTTCCCAACACCCAAAGAAAATATTTTGGGGGGAAATAAAGAAGTCAGCAGCGGTACACACAGTAATGATCACATCAAAAGAAACAGGCATTGGAACTGATGAAAGCTTTCATTCATATGATTGAAAACAATGGAAATAATAAGAAAGAACTGAGCACCTAGTCTGAAGCCCGAATGGTTGAAGAGCGATTTGTCAGCTCTCAAAAAGTTGGTAATCTTGTTGTAGGCTCTAGAAAAGACAAACACCCAGGAAACAAAGAGTACAAAGAGTAGCCTCTTTAGGACAGAAGGTCACTGGGAACTAACTTGTGTGGTCCAAATCCTTTTTTTTTGAGTTGGAGTCTCACTCAGTCGCAGACTGGAGTGCAGTGGCCGCTCCCAGCCACCGCAGCCTCAACCTGCTGGGCTCCGGCAATCCTTCCCCCTCAGCCTTCCAAGTAGCTGGAACTACAGGCGGGCGATACCACGTCCGACTAATTTTTTTGATTTTTCTTGTAGAGATGAGGTCTCGCCAAGTTGCCCAGGCGGGTCTCGAACCCACAGGCTCAGGCAATTCAATCACCTTGGCCTCCCAAGGCGATGATTACAGGCTGAGCCACCGAGCCCGGCCTGGTCCAAATTCTGAGTGCTGTAGTTCAAGAATGGGGTGGTCTTTAGGCCTTTCTAGGCAATAGAGAACTCAGCTTTAACTGGTAAACCGAAACAAAGGCCAGCCATGAAAAGGAAGGTGGGTGCAATTTAAAAGGGGACAAAACAGCGAACAGGTTATCAGACAGGGGCTCCCCTACTTCTAGACAAGAAGTCATTTCCTAGTAAGGGGAAGACAGATGCTCTTTGCCACGGACATATAGAAAGGAAACATCCAAAGTGGAGTCTCTCTAGAGAACAGTCTTCTTGGAAACTGAGATAGGGGGCAGTGGAAAAGGAAGAGCTTTTTGGTTCTTTTTTTTGTTCTGCCCTATTCAAGAAAAACAATCTCAGCACTTCGAGTTTCTCCCTAATAGATGACTGCTCAATCTGTTTATCCATTCGCAGAGGAGGAGAACAACAGTTTTGAGTAATGTTATCCTCACTGAAATAATAATTACTCCAAGAAGGATGTGCCTGACAGGTATTTATGATAATAGTACCTACTGCATGAGGTTATTGAGGGGACCACATGCAGTCATTTCTCTGAGCTTTGTTTCTTCCTCTGTGAAATGAAGAAGAATGCCAGGAAGCTTATCTGAGGTCACATAACAGGAAAGTCTTATTAGATGAAAGTCAGATGATAAGCTTGTCTGTTTCCAGAGAGACATTTCTAATTCTTTTAGTTAAGAAAGGCTCTTGGAGCATAAGAATGCATTATGTATCTCTCTGGAATGGACTTGTGGTCTTCCATATCCTTACCATGGGAATGATGGCCTACCGGAAAGGACTAAGACTCAGGGGTTGGCCAGGATCCGTGGCTCAGCCTGTAATCCCAGCTCTTTGGGAGGCTGAGGAAAGTGGATTGCCTCAGCCCATGGGTTCGAGACAAGCCCAGACAACTTGGAGAGACCTCGTCTCTACAATCAATAAAAATTAACTGGGCACGGTAGCGTGTGCATGTAGTTCTGGCTACTTGGAAGCCTGAGGTGAAGGATCGCCAGAGCCCAGTAGGTCGATGCTGGGGTGGCTGTGAGTGTGCCACTGCACTCCAGCCTGGGTGACAGAGTGAGACTCCAACTCAAAAAAAAAAAAAAAAAAAAAAGGACTCAGGTGTTGTCTGAAGTGTGTCAGGCTCCTGAAGTGGTGGTGAGTATGGGTCTTCCCCCAACTATAGACCAAGCTGGCTGGTCAGCACCCGTATTCTCATGAGGCTGCCTAGGTGGAAAGTCCCATGCACAACAGAGGAGCAGGCAAGTGCAGGCCTCCATGGAAGACTAACTGGGGCAACGTAGAATCCTCTGGAGCACGGGGGTATGGGCTTGCAAAAGCCAATCCTCTCAATTCATCAGTCAACAGGGAAATTAAAACCACAGTCACACTACCACACACCACCAAAATGGTTAAAATGAAAGGACAGAAAATTCTATTAATGAGGATGTACAGCAAAGAGCAAACTCACACACTGCCTGTGAGAGTGTAAACTGGTACAATCACCCTAGAAAACTATTTGAAACTGTTTACTAAAACTGAACAGGCCCAGACCATATGGCCCAGAAATTCTACTCTCAGGCCAGAAACACATATATACAGTCACCAAAAATATGTCTATAAATTCTCATAGAGTGATCTTTCACAGAAACAAAGAACTGAGAATCACATGTTCTCACTCATTAGTGGACCTTGAACAATTATAGTAATACTATAAGAAAAGGATTGACCATAGCAGGAAACCACTGGTGGGGGGGGCGGGCTGCAAGGTGGGATTGGCAGTGGGAGAGACAGACCTCATCAACAAGGGCACCTGCATAATGAACATTTGTATACCTAACCCTGAATTGTACCCCATATCTTTAAACTAAAAAAAATTAAAAGTTAAAAAAAATAGGTAGAAGCAAACAAAAACAAATTCTCATAGCAGCAGTACTCATAATATCCCCAAACTGGAAATGTCCACCAACAACAAAGTGGATAAATGTACTATGGCATGTTTACACAAAGGAATAGCATGGAGCAAAAAGGGTGAACAATCTGTAACTACATACAACGTGATGGAGTCTCAAAAACATAATAGTGAGCAGAAGAGGCCGGACACAGAAGAGTACTTACTTACTGTATGATCTCCCATCATAAGGTCTAAAAACAGACCCAATAAATCTACAGTATTAGAAGTCAGGATAGCAGTTACCTCTGTGGATGGGGGAATAGAAGGAAATACCGGGGGTGAGGGAAGGCTCCCAGGATGCTGATAACATTCTACCTCTCAATGAATGTGGGTGCTGGTTACATGGGTATGCTCATTTCATAAAAATGTATTGAGCTACATTCTTACGACATGCATTTTTTTTGTATATAGATTCCATTTTAAAGAGTGCAAGAATAAGAGTTTGGGGAAAGGGCTGGGAGAGAGGGTGAGGAGAGAGTGGATGAACCAATGAAGAAATGAACAGTAGGTACAGCATTGGGGCTGGTTAGTGCACACTCTGACCGAGGGCAATGTGTTAGTAAGTCTTGCATTGCTATAAAGGAATACTTGAGGTTGGGTAACTTACAAAGAAAAGAGGTTTCTTTGACTCACAGTTCTGCAGGCTATACAAGAAGCATATTGCCTGCATCTGCTTCTGGTGAGGCCTCAGGGAACTTCCACTCATGGTGGAAGGTGAGGGGGAACAGGAGTGTAACATGGTGAAAGAGGAAGTAAGAGGAAGAAGGGAGGCGCTAGGTTTTTTTTAAAGAACCAACTCTCAATAAATTAATAGGTATAAGAATTCTCATAGCAGCTGTACTCATAATAACCCCAAACTGGAAATGTTCATCAATGACAAAGTGGATAAATGCACCGTGACATGTTTACACAAAGGAATAGCATGGAGCAAAAAGGGTGAACAATCCGTAACGACATACAACGTGACGGAGTCACTCATGAGTGATGGAAGTCACTCATTACTGGCAGGACGGCACCCAGTCCTTGATGGGGGATCTGCCCCCATGACTCAAACAGCTCTCACTAGACCTCACCTCCAACACCGGGGATCACATTCCCACTTGAGATTCGGAGGAGACAAACACCCAAAAAACGTATCAGGTAGGCTGGGCAAAGTTGAGTTCCTCCCTTACTTCAGAACGTGGCCTTGCATGCTAGCTACCTTGAACAGGACAGTAGACATTTGTGTGTGACAGGACAGTAGACATTTGTGTGTGACAACACGTGCTGTCTACCTCCATGCCCCCCAGTGATGGTTTGGCAGTGGTCTCCCTCGTCACAGTCCTCTGCACTCCTCTCTCTCTTCTACCATCAGAGGAGGGATGAAATACGTTTCTGAGGAATTGTGAATTCAGGGAAAAGTAGGAGAATCCACCTGATGGGACAGCAGGTCACGTACCTCAGAGTGGCAAGGGTAAGGCAGGGTATGTAGGTAAGACCTGGTTTTAGAGGGATTGCAAAGCCACAGAGAGACCTCTGGATTTTATCAAGGCGGATATTGAGAACTGTCTGAAGACTGGGTCTAGGAAGGCTAAGACGGAAGCAGTGGAACCAGGTATATCAACTCCTCTCAGCTGAGTGGTCTCGCCAAGAATAGGGAAAACACCCACAGGCCTACCTACTGGGGTGTTATTAAAAAGCAATCATAAGCCGGGCTTGGTGGCTCAGCCTATAATCCCACGCCTTTGGGAGGCTGAGGTGAGTGGATTGCCTGAGCCCGCGGGTTCGAGACCCACCTGGGCAGCGAGACCTCATCTCTACAATAAATCAAAAAATTAACTGGGCATGGTAGCGTATTCCTGTAATTCTGGCTACTTGGAAGGCTGAGGTGGAAGGATCGCCAGAGCCCAGCAGGTCGAGGCTGCGGTGGCCGGGAGCGGCCACTGCACTCCAGTCTGGGCGACCGAGTGAGACTCCAACTCAAAAAAAATAAATAAATAAAAAATAAATAAAATAAATAAAAAGCAATCACACATACATTAGGATTTCTAGGTTTTCAAATAAGTTCCAAAATGCCCCAGCTTTTGACTTCCCACCACAGTACAAAAGTTCATGAAGTGGATGGAGAAATTCTCTGTTTCAAAAATACATTATTTGAAGGAAAATAGAGCTTTTTATAAACGAGCTATAAAATAAGCTTTTGAAATAAGCATTTGGGAGGCTTGGCAAGACTAGAAAAAGAGGCCAGACTCCCCACAGCTCAGGTCAATGGAAATCTATGACAAAGTTTAATGTCACAGAGGTGAATTATAACCATACATGTTTAGATGAAAAGCTTCAGTTGGGAGCTCTAGAAATTATTTTCATTTCACTGTTATATTTATAAAACAGATGTTCACATAAAAACACACACACTCACACACACACATACACACACATTCTGATCAGCTAGCATCAACCTTAGCCAAACTTAGAGCAACATCTATCTTTTTGACAATGACATTTTGACCACTGTTCGGATGTGCAAAAATCCTCAGGGCATGGTTTTGAAGAGGACACAGGCTAAAGAAACGGGGGAAATTATTTATGGATGTTTAACAGGAATATCCTTCATGCTAATCTTTGGTTTGAACTCAGATTTGAGACCTGTCTTCTGTAGGTCCATGGGGTTTCTTTCCAGTGTCCTAAAAGTAGCATCATTATGCAGAGTGGGGAAGTGAAAAGAGACCTGGGCTGAGAGTCAGGAGTTAGGGGTCCCAGTGTCCTAACACCTGGGGTGATCCTCGTTTATATCTGCTGTCTCAGTGTAACTCTTAAGGATACCCATCCTCTTTCATTCTCAAAAGTGACCCAGTTTGAGATGTAAATTATGTGATGGGGCATACTGAAAAACAGTCACTCCTCCCTGCACCAACATCCTTTCCAATGGGACTTTTCAGCTGCTCTTTTTCCCTCTCCTTAAATCTGGACCTGTCTTTGGCCAATAAAACACAGTGAAGGTGATGTGCCAGTTCCTAGCCAAAGCTTCCATATTATCACCATTTCTCTTGGAACTCTGCCCAGCTGCCATGTGAGCATGCCTGAGCAAGTCTTCTGCTGGCTGAGAGATCATGTGGAGAACAAAGAAATCCTACCAGTTGAGGCCACTGCAGACCAGCCAGCCCCCAAAGACTTGGGAGCTGATTGCAGGTGTCTAGACTAATTCAGTCAACAACAGAGAAAACATCTAGGAGTGCCTAGCTTAAAGTTACAGTCCAGGCTGGGCACAGTGGCCCATGCCAATCCCAGCACTTTGGGAGGCTGAGGCTGGAGTCCAGTGGCATGCTCACGGCCACCCATGGTCAACCTGCTGGGCTCTGGCAGTCCTTCCGCCTCAGCCTTCCAAGTAGCCAGAACTACAGGTGCACTATCAGCCCGGCTAATTTTTGATTTATTGTAGAGACGAGGTCTCGCCAAGTTGCCTGGGCTGGTCTTGAACCCATGGGCTCAGGTAATCCACTTGCTTTGGCCTTCCAAAGTGCTGGGATTACAGGCTGAGCCACCAAGCCCGGCCCTACAAAAATTTTTTTGGAAGTTATGATCCATTGAATTGTTAGTGAAAGAAATGTTTATTGTTGTAAACTACTAAGATCTAAGTTATTTGTTACGCACCAAAAGCTAACTGATACATACGGTTTCCCTAGTTCTAATCAACACTTCATCTATGACCATCTCTGTGAACTTGAACAAATCCCTTCACTCTGCTGGAGTTAAATATAAGGTCACGAATGCTGCCTATATTAGTTTCCTATGCTGCTGTAACACATACCACAAGTGCAGTGGCTTAACACAACGCAAATGTATTCTCTTAGAGTTCTGGGAGCTAGAAGTTCCAAATCCGTTTCAGTGGGTTAAAGCTAAGGTACGTGCGGGGCCGGTTCCTTCTGGAGCCATCGGGAGGAATCTGTTTCATGCCTTTCTGGTTTCTGGAGGCCTTCTACACCCTTTGGCTTGTGGTTCCTTTGCTTCATCACTCCAACCTCTTGCTTTAGTCATCACATCTCCTGTTCCTCTCTGATCTCCTGCCTTCCTCCTATAAGAATCCCTGTCTGCCTCAGTCATAAGTGGGAGCTAAACAATGGGTATATGTGGACATACATTCGGAGGGAAACAACAGGCACCAGGGACTTCAACCGGAGGGAGGCTGGGAGGGGCGTGAGGGTTGAACAATTACCTATTGGGTACAATGTTCACTGCTTGGGGGTAATGGACACACTAGAAGCCCAAACCTCACCATTAAGGAATAGCTCCATATAATAAACCTATGCATATAGTCCCTGAATTTATTTTTAACATTTAAAAAAATAATCCCTATGTTTACATTGGGCCTACCCAGAAAATTCAGGATAATCTTCCCATCTCAGGATTCTTAAGGAAGTCACATCTGCAAAATCCTTCTTGCTATACAAGGTAACATTCATGGCTTCCAAGGATTGGGACCTAGATATCTTTGGGGACCAGGACTTAGCTTGCTACACTGCTGAAGAACTCTAGAAGTTAGGTGCTCTCTTGAGAACTGGAAATGGAGATGCCAGGAACAGTTTCTGTTCAAAAGTAGGAAGTTGGACCAGAATGACCTCCACGCATTCATGAACGATATTTGAATATTCTTTAGTTCTGCGCTGTGCTGCCACAACTGTCCCTTGGATAGTAGATGTCGGGGGGGGCAATACAAAAATCAACCTTGTTCATTAAAAGCTTGAGATGCAAAGAGAAACTTTTTCCCAGTGCCCAATCCCAAGCAAGTCATCTGGCTAGAAGGCATTACGTGCTGTATAGGACATACCTGAAGCAGTGATGGTTTTGGGAGGGCAGCTGGAAAGAGAAGTAGAAGTGGAACAAGAGGGCACATGTTCACTCCAGTCTGGGAAGACAGATTCTAAATGGAAGCTCTCCCTCCAAATTACACACCGGAGAGCAGCCACCTACTTGTGGCCCACGGTGCAAGACAGGGCAGATGGTAACCATGAGAGACAGACAGTGCGAGAACGGGATGAGACATCTGGAAAAGGGAGAAGGAAAGTTCAAAGTGGAAGGAAGGAGAAGCAGCTCCGTTTGCAAAAAGCGAATCTTATAAAATACCAAATGGCAGCTCGGACTGAGTGAGAGGCGGAGCCACCATCCCAGCCCTCCTGTGGGGACCCATAAGACAATCGCATCCATTGCCACCCCATCTGCTTCTAGGATTAATTGCTTTTGAAGAAGCATTTATCCTCAGTGGGAAAAGAGCAGAATATTAAGAAAATGACTTCTGGAAATGGCAATGATGACTGCTTGTCAAATTCGAATCGGGCTGGCATATGTGCTACTAAGAAAGAATCAAGGACTAAGACTCAGATTCTCCCTCCCTGGGGACTTCTGAGGCATGAGGATGCTGTGACAGCTCCCAGTGTGGGGAAGATTCACAGTGTGATTCAGAATCACAACAACCACACAATCATAACAACCGAAACTTGCTGAGCACTTAGTACGTGCTAGGAGATCCATATGCGTTATCTCTTGACACCAAAAATAATGCTGGGAGGTAAGTTCTGCACATCCTTGTCTTGAGATAAAGAATCCGAGGCACAGAAACGTCCTGGGATAATAGCAGCAGCCTAAATTGGAGTATCTCCCACCTCCATATGTAAATCCATCCATCCATCCAAACACAAAGAGCGAAGTGAAGCTACCCTTAAACACGTTTGCAGCATGATTTTCTCTACAGGAGAAAAAAAGAACTAAAATTGTATTTGCGTGTAAACAGAAAGAGAAGTATCTAAAATAAGCTAAGCCAATTCCAGAATTCGTGCAAAAGTAAAGAATCAGAGAGAAAGTACAGAGAAAAGGGAATAGTAGGGGGACTCGTTCTGCAAAACACAGGAAAAAAATAATCACATCCAGAGAGATGGCGTCCCACTCTGAAGAAATTCTGAAAACAGGTCGGAGGCCTGGTAGAGCAGAGCACTGGTCCAAAGAGACTCGGCAGGAAAGGGTTTTTATTTTTAACATTTTGAGGAGCTTCCACAGTGTTTTCCATAGCTGCTGTACCAGTTGACATTCCCACCAACGTAAGGCTTCACTCTTCGCCACATCCTCATCAACGCTCATCTTTTGACTCTTGATGAGAGCCATCCTAACAGGAGTGAAGTGATATCTCACTGGGTGTTTGTTTTGCATTTCCTGATAGCAACGCTGAGCACCTTTACACATGATGTGCTGGCCATGTGTTTATCCTCTCTGGAGAGATGTCCTTTCGAGTCCTTTGCCCATTTTTTTAATTGAGTTATTCGTTTGCTTGCTATTGAGTTGTTCTGAGTTCCTTTTGTGTTTCAGATATGAAGTTCTTATCAGATATCTGGTTTGCAAATATTTTCTTCCATTTCGTGGGCTGTCTTTTCATTTTGTTGATTGCTTCTTTTGCTGTGCAACAATCTTTAGTTTGATATAGTCCCATTTGCTTAATGTTTCTTTTGTTGCTTGTGCTTTTAGTGTCATATCAAAAAATCATTGTCAAGACCAATGGCATGGAGCTTTTCTCTAGGCTTTCTTATTGGAGTTTTATGGTTTCAGGTCTTACGCTGAAATTTTTAATCCATTTTGAGTTGATTTTTGCGTGTGGTATAAGATAAGGATCCAATTTTTAAATTATTATTATCATTATTATTTGCATGTGGATATACAGTTTCCCCAGCACCATTTATTGAAGAGACTGTCCTTTTTCCATTGTGTCTTCTTGGCTCCTTAGTCAAAGATAGTTAACTGCATATGCATGAGTTCATGCTGGTTGTTCTAGTCTGTTCCAGTGGTCTGTGTGTCTGTGTTTATGCCAGTGCCATACTATTTTGATTACTATAGTTGTGTAATATAATTTGAAATCAGGCAGTGTCACGCCTCCAGATGTGTTCGTCTTACTCAAAATTGCTTTAGCTATTTGAGGTCTTTTTGGAATTTTCATAGGAACTGCATTGACTCTGTAGATTTCTTTGGGTATTATGAGCATTTGGGCAAGATTGATTCTTTTGATCCCTAAACACAGGCTGTATTTCCATTTATTAGTGTCTTCTTCAATTCCTTTTGTTTTTGAAAATTATTGTTTCAATAGCTTTATGGATAAAAGTGGTTTTTGGTTACATGGATGCATTGTATAGTGGTGAAGAAGTCTGGGCTTTAAGTGTACCCTTCACACTCAGTAGTGCACACTGTACCTGATAGATAATTTTTCATCCCTCCCTCACATCCACCCTCCCCCTTCTGAGTCTCCAGTGTCCATTATACCATTCTACACGCCTTTGTAGACCCTTAGCTCAGCTCCCACTTACAGGCGACAACAGGCAGTATTTGGTTTTTTGTTCCTGCGTTAGTCCACTTTGGATAATGGTCTGCAGTTCCATCCACACTGCTGCAAAAGACATTATTTCATTCTTTTTATGCCTGAATAGTATTCCATGGCATATATATGTGTACCTATAAAACACATTTTCATTATCCACTGATTATGTTTTATAGTTTTTCGGGCTATACAGACCTTGGCTAAATTTATTCCTAAGTGTTTTGTTCTTTTTGATGCTGTCGTAAATGAAATAGCTTGCTTAATTTCTTTTTCGGATAGTTTGGTTTTAGCGAACAGAAACACAACTGATTTTTTGCATGTTGCTTTTGTATCCTGCAACTTTACTGCATTTATTTGTTAATTCTTACAGCTTGACAGTGATCTTCGGGGTTTCCTATACATAAGATAATGTCACCTACAGAGACAATTTTATGTCCAGTTTGGATGTCCCTTTCTCCCTCCCTCCTTCCCTCCCCCACCCCGTTTCTTTTTTGCCTAATTGCTCTTGCTAGGACTTCCACTGTTTTGTTGACGAGAAGTGGTAAGACTGGACATCCTCGTCTTACTCCTGTCCTTAGAAGAAACCCTTTTGATGGAAGCAGCAGCGGCACTGACTTCGAGGCACCATGCCTGTGGAGTGGCCACAGGGCTGGGGTATGGCGTGCGGGCTCGTGTGGAAGCTCCACAGCTCCAATCTCTGGGGTGGCAGGGGCACAGGTGCCACCACACTGGCAACGGCGCGCAAGGCTTGGCTGCTCTTACCGTGGCGGTGGAGCTGGGGTCTGGGGTGCAGACGTGTGCAGAGCTGCTGCTGTTCCAGAAACATTCCGGTTGCAGCGGTGGTTGCAGGGGATGGGACGCAGGCATTCCCAGAGCTGCCGTGGAGCCGGGATCCCAAACGCCGCACGTGCAGTGGCTTCAGGGACTGCGTCGCCGGCCTGCTGGCTGCAGCGGTGTCTCCTGCGTCTGAGGCATGGGAGCTCATGGGGCAGAAGTCGAGTCAGGCTCTGGAGCGTGGTGCTCACAGAATGACCTCGGCTCTGGGATGTGGGGTGGCCAGATGGATGGAGGAGTGGATGGCGGTCCTGGTACTCAGGCGGCAGAGCAGTACCTAATGTATTTTTTAATCTTTATTTATTTATTTATTTATTTTTGAGTTGGAGTCTCACTCAGTCACCCAGACTGGAGTGCAGTGGCCGCTCCCAGTCACTGCAGCCTCGACCTGCTGGGCTCCGGCGATCCTTCCGCCTCAGCCTTCCAAGTAGCCGGAATTACAGGCATGCGCTACCATACCCAGCTGATTTTTTTGATTTATTGTAGAGTTGAGGTCTCGCTGCCCAGGCGGGTCTCGAACCCGCGGGCTCAGGCAATCCGCTCACCTCAGCCTCCCAAAGGCCCGGGATTACAGGCTGAGCCACCGAGCCCGGCTATTTTTTTTATTTTTTGAGTTGGAGTCTCACTCTGTCGCCCAGGCTGGAGTGCAGTGGCGTGCTCACCGCCACCGCATCCTCGACCTGCTGCGCTCCGGCCATCCATCCGCCTCAACCTTCCATGTATTTGGAGCTCCAGGCGCGCGCTACCACGCCCGGCTAATTTTTTTTCTTTTATTTATTGGATTTATTAAATTTATTAAATTTATTATTTACCCAGCTGATTTTTTTGATTTATTGTAGAGTTGAGGTCTCGCTGCCCAGGCGGGTCTCGAACCCGCGGGCTCTGGCAATCCACTCGCTTCGGCCTCCCGAAGTGCTGGGATTACAGGCTGAGCCACCGGCCCGGCCAGTAGTGCCTAATTTCTGCCGGGAGGGGGCGCGCAGAGCAGCATCTCCCTCTCGGGGAGTTCGCAGCAGTGATGGCTGTTAGCTACCTTCAGTGGCAAAAGCTTCTGGCGGCCCCTGCAGAGCAGGCGGCACCCACGGAGTGGCTGACACTCAGCGCCCCGCCTTCTTCTTTGTTCCCTGCTACCTCTGCTTGTCTCAGACGTGCTGATCTCTCCAGCAATCCTTCTGTGGGGTCACTCTCCGTCCACTCCTCCACTGTGTTGCTGCAGGTTCTTAATTGGACCCTTGAGGCCTCCCAGGCGATTTTCCTTTGTGGATAACTGCTTACTTTTTTTTTTTTTTTTTTTTTGGTGAGGGGCATGGAGGTTGGTATTGCCCATTATATCATCTTGCTGACATCACTCTGCCTAAAATTGTTAATTTTATGCCATGTCAATTTCATCTCAATCTCAAAACAGCAATTGAAAAGGGTAAAAAGCCAGTTGCGGTGCCTCAGGCCAGCTACTAGGGGGACTGAGGCAGGAGGATTGCTGAAGCTCAGGAGTTCTAGACCAGCCTGAGCAACGGAGTGAGACCCATTTCAAAAATAAAATAAAAATAAATAAATAAAATTTAAAGTGTAAAAACAATCCAAGGAAACAGATCACATATAGAGAAAAAAAAGAGTATATATCATACACACAGGAAATATAACTTTAAGAAAATTTCAGATTAAGATCAAAGATACCAGTGACATCGTGAGTGTAAATGGAGACCTGCCTATTAAAAGAAAAAAAGTTTTCCACTCTTAAATGATGAAGAGGGGTAAGGGTTGAAAAACTACCCACTGGGTGCCATGTCTACCCCCTGCGTGATGGGTTCAATAGAATCCAAAACTTCACCAACACGCAATATACCTATGTAACAAACCTGCACATATACGCTTGAATAAATACATAAATAAATATCAGCAAATAAAAGAACAATTTGTTGGCATAAATAAAGTTTTCAAGAGTGGCTCACAAAACAAAGCCAGTTCTATGGTGCATACAAGAGACATGCCTATGAGAAAGTGATTTAGAAAGGCTGAAAATAAAAGCCCAGGCAAAGATGAAACTGCCTATGTAAAATTAATATCAGGCCACAGGTAAAAGCTGTAGAAGAGACTTGAGCCCTGCAAAGCTGCAGCTATGGTTAGAAATTAACAAATCTAAATTGTTTCTAAGTCTGATTTCACTTGGGTAGAGAGCAATTGATTATCTCCATGTTCTGACCCCTAGGGATGGGGACTTGCTGCATGAAGCTGATAAACGTAGCTTCCCTTAAACCACAAACACAAAGCCATACAGACCTCCTTGATGGCATTTTAAGGTTTGTTTGGTTGAAAAGCACAGACAGTGGTCATCTCCAAGAATACCACCACCTGCATACCTTATTCTTAAACTACCTCCATAATTACTTACTGCCCAGGGGTCAGTAGCCCATGGTCACCAGACTTGTTCTGTAGATAGCCTATCTATTATACAGCCCAAGAAAGGTGTTTGCAATGTTTTTCAGACTTTTCACTCTGATGGACCCGAGGCCCCACCTGGACCCAGACACATACCAAGGAACTGACTTCGCTGATCCTGGAACCCCCTCACAGAAACTGGCTCTGTGGCATGAAGACAGTTTCAATGCCCTCCAGACTTGATCCCCAGCCAATAAGCAGCACACGTTCCCTAGCCCCCTACCCATGAAATCATTCTTTAAAAAACCCTAGCCTAGCAAGGATTAAAATAACCTAGCTGTAGTCATTCTGTGTGCACCATGCTCAAGAGCATGACTTTATTTCTGCACCATGAGCTTCTATGCCTCAACCTCCCTAGTAGCTGGGATTATAGGCATGAGACACCACAGATTTGAGAAATATCTCCTGTCCTCCTAACTAAGCAGCATTGCAATATTAAACTCCTTCCCTACTGTAACAGTTGTATTAGTCTCAGTCTTTTTGGGCAGTGGGCATAAGAACCCAGTCAGGCTGTAGCAAAGCTATACCAGACAAATGTAAACAATAAGAAAATGTTAGAATTCCTACAGAGAACAAAAGAATTCAGGGAAAAACTATTAAGCACCTAAAAATAATAAAATTCAGACTTCGGAATGAAGATTTGATGGTTTTTATTTTCTATATGCCCAATACAATAGCAATCACTTTCATTAAGCAAAAAACCACACTAACAATTCAGAGAAGCATACAAATAAGGAGATTTTAACGTGTAGCTCTCGGTCTGAGACAGATCAAGCTAGTGGGAAATACTCAAATATTTAGAAAACCTAAAAAACAAGTAAGCAACCCCCCCAAAAATCTACAACCTATAAAGTAGATTGCATGGCTATCTATCAACTTAACACCCTGATAGAACATTCCATCTCTTCAGGAGCACATGGACCATTCATGAAAATTGTCCATAATGTTACAAAGGGACTTCAATAATTCCTGAAACAGATAAAATACCAACAGCTTTCTCTGATCACAATGCAATCAAATAAAGCACTAATAATGTAGAGGAGAAAAGATCATTTTCTCTTTACCCTTAATAGTTCTGAGTCAGAATGGACCCCTGCAACAAAAGAGAGATTAACAAGAGAAAAGCACACAGAAGTTAGCATGAATACCTCACGTATTAGCATGTGTACCTTGTGTAAACACAGGAGAGACCCAGGAAATGAGTAAATCTCAAAGAGGTGGCTTTGGTGAACAAAGAAGGAAGGGTATGAAGAAGGCCAGTTATGGGAAGGTGCCCAGGAGAAGCCTGGTAAACAAGACTATGGTGTGTTATGTAGATCTAAGTCTGTGCTTTCTCCATTGATAAGAGTCCCTAGTGGTTTAGCATATCTGACACACAGAGGGAGACACTCTTACGAATGGAGATTTCCTTTATAGACATAAATTTCTCCTAAAAAAGGGTAAGTTCTACTCTTGTTTTTGGAGCTTCTCCTGTGTCTGCAGCTTCTCAAAATAATCAGCTCAAAATAATCATCATGCTAAAGAGGCATATTTTGGGGTGGTATATTCTGGTCTCTTACAGTCATATTTTGGGGTGGCATATTCTGTTCTCCTACAATAACAAACATTTAACAAGGCCCTTCAACTTGGAAATTTAAAATATCTCTAACAACAAGCTTGGGTTAAAGCAGAAATGGAAACCTTAATTGCAATTTTTTTCAAAATTACGATAATGAAAAAACTATAAGATGTGAGGGCAATCTGGCTGTGACATCTGTTACCCCACTGATCACCAGGGTTGAAAACACTATGTATCACTACATTTCACAAATAAAAGTCGACTTGTCTATTGGGGATAAAAAGGTTTTTAGAGGAAAAGTCAATATGTATTATTAAATGCTTAATCATAAATAACATAAATTCCCAATTCAAAAAGCTAGAAAAAGAAAAACCTACTAGTAAGAAGAAAATAATAAAAATTGAAGCAAAAATGAAGAGAAAAATCAATATCAAAATGCAAACCCTTTGCAAAGATACAAAGAAGTTATTTGTGAAACTTCTAATTACAGAAAAACTAGAAAAAAGCACAAATACAAAAAATAAGAAATGTCAAAGGGAAACTAACATAGGGGCAGAACGGCGTGATACCTTTTTTTATCATAAGGGTAATGGCTGACACTCCTACAACAAAAGACAGGTTAATGAGAGAAAATAATAATATGCTTATTTACTCAAAATTTTATGTGACATGGGAGACTTCAGATACAAAGACCCAAAGACACAGGGAAAACTGTACATCTTTATGCTTAGAGTCTATGAAAAATAGCAGTATAGAAATGTGATTGGACAAAAGCGTATGATTTAATCATAGTAGACTGAGGGGAGAAACCCAGTAAGGCCTGTCCAGATTCGTCTTGGCTCTCTGGGTAACATTTCTTCCTCCCAGGTATAGGGAAGGCCCCCTTCTGGAATGAGGGTCTTCTGGTTCACTATCTACTAGGACAGGTTGTCAGAGAACTTCTTTGTGGCCAGCTCTTACACAGAAGGGTGGGGGAAGGCTAGAGTAGTATTTCTAGGTTTCTGGCTTGCTTTGGGGAGAGGGGTTCTAGTTTCTGTGACCTGCCTTGGGGAAGAGGAATTCTGGTTTCTATGACTCAGTTTGGGGGAGACTGAGGAGCAAGAGACAGGAGGAGGCAGGAGCCAGTGGGACCTTGGTTCTGAGGTTGTTTCTGAGGCCTTCTGATCTGGCTTAATTCAAAGTACTCAGCGTGCCAAAGTGCCACACTTTGGAATAGCGTTTTTTGAACCCCAATGCTAGCCATTGAAACACAGGGTATTAAATAATAACCACAAGAGCTTATTTTACAACTTTATGTAAATACTTTTTAAAATGCAGATGGAATATATAATGTCCTAGGAAAATACAATTTATCAAAATTGACCTGGTAGCAGATGGCATTCTAAGGTTCAAAGATGGTATTTTTCAAAGTCTAGATAATCTAATTTTCTGAAATACAGACAAAGAAGGAGTTTTCAAATTCTTCTTATGAAGTAAGAATAACATTAATGAAAAAAATACAAAGTAAAGCTTCAAACCAATTTTATTTACATATGTTGATGTAAAAATTTTAAAAATTAGTAAATAGGATTTAACAACATATTTAAAAATAATAAGTTATGACCAAGTGGATTATTTATTCAAAGTGTTAAGTACAATTGTGGAAGGGCTTTGTTTTGAACTAAGTGCCCATTCTAGGCCCCAACAGACTAAACCAAAATGGAGTCACTCGTGCTAAGTGCCATATAATCAAACTGAGACTTTAATGATGCAAGTTCATTCTCAAACAGAGCCGTTTTCCCTAAACACAGGAGATTTTCAGCAACCAAACAGAGGGGGTCAAGTCAGCCTGAGTCAGTGTCATAAGAAAGTCCCTTTTGCTTTAATCATTACCTAAAAAGTAACTGTTTCAGGTTGTTAGCTAATCTGCTTTCTTCTGTTGTCCAGTTCCTTGTCCCTGCCTTTCAAAAACCAACTATTCTGTCATGTCCTGTGGAGCACTCGTACTCTTTCTTAAAATGAAATGCTGCCTGGTTCTGGAATTGCGAATGAAAGTCAATTAGACTGTTAAACTAAATTTGTTGTAATTTTGTCTTTTGACTTAGGTTTGACCTAACAATATAAAATGGTTAAAATTGGAGAATTTGCTATATAATACACCATGTGAATAAAGCTCAGGGGAAAAATCATATAATTATCTCCATAGGTACATAAAAGGCTTTAACAAAATTTAATAACCCTTGCGGATAAAAACATAGTAAAATAGGAATTGCAGAAAATGAATTTTAATGGACTTGAGTCTAAATCGCCATATGTGGTTAGTGACTACCATGTTGGACAAAGCTTTTCTAGAGTACCAAGATCATAGCAAAAATAGATAATGTGATTGTTAAATAAAAATGTTAATTCTGGGTGCAAGATGGGAGTTACAAAATGAACCTCTTTAAAATTATTCTAAGAGCTAAATTGCAAAATCAACACATTGGAGGATCCAAGATATGTGTTAAGTCATAATTCTCCCTGGGCCAGAAGTGGGAAGAACCAGCTGACCATTACCCTTAATGAAATTGATGATGTTGATAAGGTAATGCTAGTTAGCATTACCTATTATTATTATTACAAAGGCTTGCTAAGGGCCAGGTGCTGGCTGTTTTATATGCACTGTCTCATTTAAGCCTCAAAACAACCCTATGAGTTAGGTGCTATTCCTCTTCTTCTTGGTTTTAAATGTGGAAACAGGGACAGAGATTAGCTAACTTGCCCAAGGTCACCCAGCTGATAAAGTGGCAGAGTGGGGAGTTACCGGCAGCTTCTTTGGACTCCAAAATCCCTGTTCTAATTAAAACTTGACTTCCACTGTCTATCTGCCTAAAGGAGAAAATGTTTGTTACCACAACACCTGTACTCCAGACCATGTGATGGTTTTATTGTTATGATTGGCATCTAGCTTTACACTTCAAGCCCTGCTGAATTTGGTCAGTGTGAACAAGCTTCTGTGGGGGTGTGAAGTGGGTGATCTTTTTCCTCCCCATCATAAGGTCATGGCCTGACACTCATAACAAAAGACAGGCTAACGAGAAAAACATATAACAGATTAATTTAATCATAGTTTTATGTGACACGAGAGCCCTCTGAATGAAGATCCAAAGTCCTGGAGAAAATTGCCTATTGGTGTGCTCAGCATCTATGAAGAATGGACAGCCCAGAAGAACTATGGTTGCCCCAAAAATATACGACCTAACAGGGACAGATCAAGTGGGGAGACTCACCCAGGCCTGTGTGTTCAGCTTCTTCTTGGGCTCTATGGGCTTCTTTCCTTCCTCCTGAGTGTGGGGTAGGACCTTTTCTGGAATGAGGGTCTAATGATTTTCTATCAAACAAGGTAAGTCAGAGAATTGCTTTATGGCCAGGGCTTAAATAGAAAGGTAGAGAAAGATTCAAATAATAATTCTAATTTTTACGGTGTGCCTTGGGAGACAGTTTCTAAGTTCTGTGACCTGCCATTGGGGAAGATGGCTTCTGGTTTCTATGACTCAGTTTTGGGGAGGACGAGGGGCTTGAGACAGGAGGGCAGGAGGCCAGGAGACCTTGGTTGAGGCGGATTCTGAGGCTTTCTGATATCCTTTAGTTCAAAGTACTCAGCGAACGAGAGTCATACTTTGGGGTATCATTTTCTGAGTCCCAATACTTCCATAAGTCTGCCTAATGTAAGGTATTGCCAGTATCCCTTTTCTGTCTGAGAAGGAGAAAATTAATGAGGAAATGCTACCCTAGGAGACCTAAAATACAGGATGCTCACATTGCATTTACATTTCAGATAAACAAGGAGTGCTTTCTTTCACACAAGAATATTCCAAATGCCGTGTAAGACATGCACTAAAAGTTCATCTGAAACTCAGAAGTAATTGGGCGTCCTGTATTTGATCACAACTGTACTCCTGAGAGATTGGCAAGGCTTCCCTGGTTATACTCTCCCAGGCCATGAATACCTCTTGCAAATTTTAGCAGTGCGGCCAGAATTCTGTACTCGGTGTGCTGAGGAGAGAGCCAACTCTAAACAGGCAGGGAGGGTTGCCAGAAAGGGGGAACAGGTTGTCCTTAAAGCATGGGTAGGAACGCGGATTGCGTTCCATTTCAGGAGGGCAGGCCCAGGCCAGGTGCCACTGGTGGGTCTGGGGGGTAGACGGCGAGAGAGGCCTGCTTCTAGGAGGAGTGGGCTGAGGCCCTTCACTTCTGCGTATAAGGAAGCCCTCTGGCCAGCTCTTCAGCACGCTTGAGTTTACATTTCATCACACAGTGGGGATGTCCCGGTTTCCCTTCTTCACAAGGACATCCCCACTGTGTAAGGACAAGGGACAGCACAGCCTCAAGCACAATAATGGCAGGAACTCCTCCCAGTTGTCCTTCGTGAGCATGAAGGGCTTCTGTCGTCAAGGGGCTTACTCTAGAGCAGCAAATCTCCAGGGTTACGGGCACCAGCATGACCTGGAGGGCTGGATCAAGCGCACAGGGTTGGGCCCACCCTCCGAGTTTGTGGCTCAGTAGGTTGGCGGCATAGGGTGGAGAATTTGCATCTCTCACGAGTTCTCAGGGGATGCTGCTGCTGTTGCCTTTGGGGACTGCTCTGAAGCAGGGCTGCTCACACTGGCACGTGCACACCAACCACCTGGAGACTGGGTCAAAACTCAGAATGTCTGACCCACCAGCTCTGGGAAGGGGTCTAGGATTCCACTTCTCCCACAAGCTCCCACGGGGGGCAGCAGGAGCACACCGAGTCGCCAAGCTCCGAGGAAGGTGTTCTCATTCCTTGGCTGTGCGTTAGAATCACCCAGGGATCTTTCTGACGTTCCCAGAGCTTGGGCCACAGTCCAGGCCAATTCAATCAGAATTTCTTGGATGGGACCCGGGCATTTGGAATTTTTAAATCCGCGTGATTCCAGGGTGGAACGGAAGGGGCTGGTCCTCTTGCCAGTTCTTCCTGGGGGACAGGCAGTCCTGTTCCTGTGAGTGGAGTCTCTGCTTCCCACATCCGGAGCTGACAAAAAAGCCAGTGGTCAGAGCTCTGGCTGCTTCTGCAGTTCAAAGCAGAAGCTGTCGAGGTGTTGCGATGCTTCTGGGTATCTGAAGAGAGCGAGCCCAATGCAGGCTTTTCCTCATCTGAAACGTGGGGGAAATAATAGTGTGGCATCATAGAACTGTGCAAAGAGCTGATGTAAAAAGAGAATTCATGCTCAGTGTACTTAGCACTGTGCCAGGCACATAGGTGCTCGGTAAATATTTTTAATATCATCTGTTATCGCCATTACCTTCCAACTTGCCACTGATCACTTCAGTCATTCTGCAATATTTCCGTCTCGTGGCTGCCGCGCCATGCTCGAACTCCTCCACTGGCGGACAACTTGTCTTGAGAGAACCATAATAGAGTATACCACAGACTTAGGTTAAGAGCATGCTATAACTCAATAAATATGTAATCGGCTTGTGAACAATAGCACAGCCATATTAGTTTTCTGCTTTAAAACATAACCTGTAGCTATTTAAAGTTTCAGTTATGGGAAAAACTGCAAAACTTTAGTTCAAGCTTCAACCCCTTCCCTTGACCCACTTTCCCCTTAGCAACAACCAATCAGGTGCCAGGGAAAATCACCTAAAGTTTCCAAATGTCTCTGCAACTTCCCCAGCTAGTGGGCCAAGGTCAGCCCGAGTCAAGCTAGCCAATCCTCCACTATTAAGCTTACCACTAGAGGTTACTACCCAATTAAATGGTAACAAGACTGGAAAGTCCCCCTAAACTCCTCCTCCCTTTGTGTAAAAACATAAAAGGTGTCTGCTTAAGGAAGTCAGGGCCTATGGGTGTACTCCGCTGCGTTGGTTGTCGACAGAGGTCCAGGCTTGAGCTTGCAAATAAAAACCCTCTTGAACTTTCATCGGAATTGGCTCTTGGTGGTCTCTCGGATTGAACATTCAGCCACTACAGTCTGTTGTGGGCAGCCTTGAATCCTGGAAACTCTCTCTTGAGCGGCTGTCTTATTTCCTGGAGGTTCCAGTGATCAGTCCTAGTTGAACCCCTTTGATTGCTACATAAGACTCATTTAAACAGTGAAAACCAGTCTTCCCTAGTTCTGCATGGCTTAACCATCCGTGGTCCTTCTTTTTCCATATTCCTCTCATTTCAATTGTTCCCGTTATTTTGCCATCCTGGTGGTTGCTTTTGCGTTGTCTGGTTTGTGTTGGTGCCAAGTCTCAAGCAGTTTATCCAGGTTTTTAGTCTCCTTAGTGTCAAGAGCACTGTGACTCAATTTCCTTGTTTTAGAAACCATGTGTACATCAACATAGCCCAAGATGGCACCACTGTTTTTGGTAGCTGCATCACCGCTGACTTTCACAGAGCTTGCTGTGGATTACAGTTGGAGGCATTCTTTTCCATATGCTTGCTATACTGTGCAACACAATGCCCTCTCTGACCTTGTGTAATTGTGTGCATGTTTTTTTTTTAAACCAAGGTGTAAGATACTACACCCTCTTGCATTTCACATTAGTTTGCCCTATTTCTCTGCCTGTTGAGATTTTCTTCGAATCCCGATTCTGTCATTTAGTATAACCATTCTCTCCCAGTTTTACGACATACCCATTTTTCATAAACTTGCCTTCTGTAGCTTCCGTCAAGTTATTCATTAAAATGTTGAATAGATGGGGCCAAAAGGCAAGCTTTGCAGCAGGACGCTAGAAATGCTCTCTCAAGTTGATATGTTTTCTTTCATTAGCCCCGCTCAAGTGGTTTCACACCCACCAACTGCACTCATGTCCTGATTCTCTTTCTCCATCTTGCTCATATTATTTCATTAAAGACTATGCAGAATCCCTTGTCACAGCCTAGATATTCTGTCTTTTGCATTTTTCTAATCTTAGTGTTACAAAATAGGGAATGAATGGAGTCTGAACTGGTTTCCTCTCAGGGACTCATGGGGGCTTCCAATATTGCTGCTTCCCTTCCACTTGACTCTAAAAATATGCTCACTGGTCTACAGCAGACAGAATTTACACTCTTTTATAAAAGAAATATGTCTACCTCCGATATTTTCTACTGCTTACAATTTACCAATAAATGTTGACTGTGACTGAGCATTCTCCTAGGTGAATCTCATATCTCACAGTCCTATGGAAAGGAATCTAGAGACATCTGGAGCTGTTTGTTGCCCTGCGTTTTAGGTTCCTCTTACAAGATGATTGCTATCACCCCACTGGTGCTAATATTATTTGTACAACAGAGAGACTATGACCTCCTTCCTCCAGAGGACAAACACCTGGACAAAGGGTGATTCTGCTTGAGTCTGTGATCTGAGAGACCAAAGCAGGCACTCAACTTTATCAACAAAAATGGACCTGAGGTTAAGGGAACAAAAGTTGCCCACAGGTCAGGGTTTAGCTGACGTGGCAACTTCCTAAATTTCTAGGGCTGTAAGAAAAACCACATTCTGGTTAACCTCTCTAACAATAGGAGATATCAGGCAAATGTTAAGACCCCTCTCCTAACTGATTTACAACCTGGGCCATTACAACTCTGGACAGAGGATTGGCTTTACAAACATTCTTCTCTGATCATTAACTGCAGACCTCGAGCCAGTTTTAGATAGCTGACAGAGGTACGTGCAAACTGTTTTTATGTTCTACGGTTCATTTTTTGATATCAAGAGTCAAATTCCACTTCATTTGAATGCCAAAACCCTGCCCCAAAGTGAACATGGGATGTGCCATGTTTATCCATTGTGCATGTGTTTGACTCTGTTCATAAATATGTATGGATTCTCCCCCAAAGCTGCTAAATATGTATGATTCTACTGTGTGGCACAGACTCCCTGAAGCATAAAACCAACCAGCCTTTTCCCCTTTGAAGAGAAGGCACCTTTGGTCCATGTTACAGACTGTCTCCTCTCGGTGTGCAAACTGACATCACCAATAAAGCTCTCCTTTCTGCTATTCAGCCATTCTGGTGGTCTTTGGACAAGTTTCACATTCCAAATAGGGAGCTGTAAGAAAGCCAAGGGGTGCTGAAGGATCTAGCTCCCCCCAGCCCCCTTACAAAGCTATTATTTCTCTGAGGTGTGCACATCATAGTAGTTTTGAAAAGTTAAAAGCTTGCTTTATACTAAAAGATACACATTACCACCGTTCTGCCTGTCCTACGGTAATCAAGGCTGACAACATGGACTCTCCACTTGTGTGAATTTCTGTCCTAGAAACGGGTTCTGAGGCAGCACTCATTTGTGTTTACGAGGCTGTAACCAGTGACCTCATTTCAGAAAGTCCAAGCCCCCAACATAACACCTCCTCTCCAATATTCAGAAATTCAGTGATTAGGATGGAATTTTATTTTTCATTTTCCAGGTCAACAGACCTTATTTTTAACATTAGGTTAGGTTTGGTTATGAGAACACAAAGGTACACACAGGGCACGATAACACCGAGATTAGTATTTGCATTTTAGGATAATTATTAACTCCATGGTCCCTTTGCCTTGATGAGAAGTAAATAGGAATACAAATTGCTCTTGAAACTGCTTCAAAAAGTTCATTTATTTCTCCCCTGTTCAAATTCCCCTATAGAAGACAATAGGCCACTGAAGTCTCTAACAGCATCTACCAATATTTTGATGCAAACACAAATCCTCACTGAAGCATGGAGGTGAGACAGCGTTAGCAATCCAACATTCTCATCATCTCTTTCAACTACTCTGGCCAAATCTTCCAGTGTGGGAATTGTGGTTGTCTTTATGGAGTGGGCAGGGTGTGGTGTTATTTGTTTGGATTTTTAAAGATATTATTCCAGTTGCCCAAGAAAAGCAAATAAAAACATTCCCCCAAATGATTGAAATTTGTTGGATTTATTTCTTTCTAAAGTTTGTACATTTACATATGTCATATACATATTTTAAATCCTTCACTATTTTGCATGATTTCTATTACATAAAAACCATTTAAATGCAATAAATTTTGTTGCTGTAAAACAACAAAATACTCCCAACTTATAAAAACACAGGAACAGTTATATTCATAAACATTTACACAATAAATGTACTATATATATCACAGCTTCTATACATATCAGGTGACACTCGTCTACAAGGTTTAGGATTACTTTAACAACAGTGAAATAGGGTAATATTTATATACAACTAATTTAATAAAAAATAAAGCAATTGTAAAATGTAAACTTAATTTTCAAAATATTCTTTAAACACTTTCACAATATCCATACAAACTACTGTTCCATTCAAAAGATGACCACCATAAATGCCATGATTTTCTAGAAGATGGCATTTCTTGAATCTGGTGGGTGGTAATGAGGAACAGGTTTCCAGTACATGACATGGTACCACTAGCTTACCCAAGTCTGTTAATGCTGACAGTTTGGCCACTGAAAAGGAGCAGGCTGCTACTTTGTCACTAATTACTTTCACAATTTGCAGGGGACATATGGCACCAGGACTGCAATGAAACTGAAATGGCTGGTGGAGAAAACTTTGAAGGTAAAGAAATGTTCCACAATGTCAATTAGTTTGAGCCAAAGTGAATATAATCCAGACAATAGGTTGGAAAAGTTAAAAGCTTGCCTTATACTAAAAGATACACATTACCACCCTTCTGCCTGTCCCACGGTACTCAAGGCTGACAATATGGACTCTCCACTTGTGTGAATTTCTGTCCTAGAAACGGGTTCCAACTTGAGACAGAAGAGGCTGCAGGGAGGCCTGTGGACCTTCACCCAACAGCTCTTATAGGGACTAAGCAAAACTGCTAAGCAGGTAGTAGAGTTCCTTGACCCTTTCTCATGGCGATGAGATGCTATCCACTTCCAGAAACTGGGTGCAAAGGCAAAGATGTTATCCATTCCTGGTCAGGGTGCAATGTGCCACTGTGCTTCTTACAAACGCAAAATACACGGCCTTAGCTTCAGTCAGAGAACTTTTCGTGACATTTGTCATGTGCCACCCTCAGTGACTCAGCCACTCTCAGAGGGGACATCTTGCCTCAGCAGGGTGAATGCATCGGGACACCTGGATGCCTAAAGCCGGAGAAGTGGCATTTGAAACCCAGGATGGTTTGCCGCTCAGCAGAAGGCCAAGGGGAGTGGAAGGCCGGGAAGAAGCTCCTCTGTGCAGAGAGGACGCATCATCATCCTCTGCGGGGCCCTGGGACTCAGGGCTCAGAGCAGAAGCTTCAGACTGCAGTGCGGTCCTGAATCAAGCCTTGGGCTGGGACTCTCTTAGGAGTATCTGAAGACTTGTTTATATGGACCGATGGGGAAATAATAGGGGAAACTTCAAAATTCTCTCCATGAACCAATATTTTCAGGAATTGAAGTTATGGTGCTTATTTTTATAACACTGTTAGTAAGAGCTCAGCTCTCTGCCCTGCAAAGGGAAATGCATCTTAGCTAGTAGGTTCCTTCCCATTTCCACGCTTCCAGTCGCTGGTGATGGAAAAGTGCTCAACTGCTCAGCACGTTCCACTGGCGCTCTCTTCTCAGCATAGCTCAGAGGGGAATGTGGACGATCCGCATCAGTGTTCCCAGAGTAAGTGCCTCATTGCTCCACCAGTTGCACGGCTTTCCCAAAGGAATGATCTGCAGAGCAAGCAGTTTTCTGCCACCCGGCACAATGGTGCACACCGGCTTTCTGGAATTTCAGCCCAGGTCACCGAGGGACGCTGGCGAGCTGCCCCTTGTGAATCACAAGAAAGCCTTCAATGCGGTGGTCCACTAGAAAGAATGTGGGATGTATACCTTCACTTAGACATTAAAAATGCAATGCATCTCAAAGTCAGACGCCGGAGCTCAAATTCCACCCTGGCCCTTGGGAAACACCCATGATGCAGTTTCCACCCCCTTTGTTTATCACCTCTTTAGAATACTCTGGTCCTCTGCATGTTACCTCTTATGTTTGGATACCTTAAGACATTCGCTGTGTGTGCATGTGTGCAAGCGTGTATACACATGGCAGAGATCCCAGACATGTCAACTTTTCCCCTTCTGTACCTAAGGGGACAGTAAACCGGTTCTGAATCTCAGGAACAGAGGACTGACTACATGCATGGCTACCCTACATGAAAAGCAACTGGTTTACTGTCCCTCCAACTTTAATTTGGTCTAATTACTCTTGTTCCTAAGTTTAAAAAAAGTATCTTAATGGCATTAAAGAATCAATGTGCATATATATTCTCTATAGAGTGGATATTACTATCCATGTCAAACGGTTACTTGGCTTTATAACAACCACGGCTTTATATTAAAGTCCAAACATTTCAAATGATTAAGGCCCAAAAAGGAAACTTTTATTTCACTTACTCCTCTTCTATATGATTTCTGAATCAAATGGCTGTTTTTGTGAATCACAGCAATTCTCAAAAGGAAATACTCTTGCAAAACTAAGACCCTGCTGATCAGTCACAGAGCCAGTCCACTGCACGTCAAGAACAAATGAAGAAAAATGATATATTTGCAAAAATAGTTCAAGACTGAAGAGTTAATTAAAAACAAAAACTCAAGTGTAACTACTAACACGCTACTGCAGCCTGGAGCTGAAGATTAGTCTCCCACCCCACAATTCCCATTCTCTGAATCAGATATAAAGACACGAGGCAGTGTGATTAAACAAAAGACACTGCACTCAACCACTCACTCAAACACACTCAGTCACTGCTTTAAATACACCAAACATGCTGGTTAATAAAATTGTAGTCTCTAGTTACCTATTTACACTCTATAATATAAGCAGTAAGCTCAAACAACTAAGGCCAGTGGCTCTTCTTTGGGGAGAGGCAGGAAAAAGAGACCTAAGTATAAAAATATTTAAATAAAGTTTAAACCTGGTCCTAAAATTCTTATACCTGTGACACTAGATGCTAATTTGTGCAACTGCAAACCTAGAATACAGTACCCAATCTTGGGATGCCCTGATAAACTTTAGTGCTCCACAGTTCTTCAAAGTAAGGATACGGCACCAGGAGAGTGGTTTGATCTCCTGTAAAATATACACAGATACATAAATGATAGGGTGGGTACTTAATTCTTCTGAAAGCTATATTCTTCTGGACTAATTACAACAATAAAGAACGTGTGCTTTAAAGCATCACATTTTGTAATAAGCCCAAAACTGTCCGTTTGACTTTATGTTTAAGTGCTCTTAATACTAAAGTTGCTAAGATTGCACAGGCTGCCTTTTTTTTTTTTTTTTCCTTTTCTTTCTGTATTTCCCAAATTCCAAGGAGCTACCCCCTTGGTATTGCACACAGCACACTGCAATAGATTCACAAGGTTAGTCCAAAGTCATTTTTGCCCTGGTGATTCAAAGCTCAAAGACGGAATATCTAGCATAAAGTCTTATTTAAAAAAATTTAATCAAAATATCATATGAATTTAAGTTTAATAAAACAATACCACTATATATACTCTCAACAACTTCATTATATAATCAATCCTATGAGGTTTTTACTTGCTTTTCATATTACATCGCTTATTAAGGACAAAAATAATTTTGATGTACATATACCACATACTGATACACAATCTACACATTGATGCACATACACACACACAACTATAAATACCCACAAATACAACATTGGCAGATGACAGAAAGCATTTTCTTTGACGTCTGACATACTACCTGTACGACTATTCTTTAAAAGCCTGCAAGACTACAGATACACACATAAACTACAAAGGACGAACCAAAGAGACTTAAGGAAAGCTACTGTATATATACAATTGCTTAACTTGCAGAATTTTCTTGCTGTTGCATTCAAGTCAAACTTTCATGCAGATTCAAGTATTTACTGAGATTCTCTATGAAGACATTCTTTCTGCATGCAACGGGCCAATTATTGTCCTAAGCAGAAGGTTGCCCACTTGGGTTTTGGTTACGGTAGGCCCAAAAGGAGAAAGACTTTGGATTTCCGTCCTCCTTTCAGGGGTAAGAGATGGAAAAAAGAATCCGAAAGGGGAAGGAGTGACAAAGCACCTCTCTATTGCTACCAATTACCTACCATGGTATTATTTTGTGATGATCTCAAGTCCTCTGGATGTCTTGATGCTGTAAGATGTCAAAAGACTGGTGGAGAGAGATCTGCCGACCTGGGGCAAACCAGTAACTTGGCCTGGGAGAATAGATAGTCAGAAAGCTATGGAGCAAGATGGAAGGACCAGAGGTTCAGCTGCCTGCAAAGCTAACCGATCTTTTTCTGTCAGAGTAACTTAGATGCCTTGAAGCAAAAGCAGACACCATTCAAGCCCCAAGTCACACTATTACTCATAAGCTAGACTCCACCTTTTAACAAGTCCTAGGATGCCACTTTGGTTCTTCCTTTTACAATGCTAGTTTTACAACGGAAATACATTCAGTCATTTAAAATTGAAGGGATAATTCATTGCTGACGTTAAGAGAGGTGGCTACCAACCTGTTGAAAACTTGACCGAGCCCACAAGAGCGAAACTTCAGAGATTTAGACCTACAAGGCGGAGAAACTTCCTGTGAATTCAGGCTGAAATAAGCTTAACTGATGACTACAGAAAACTGCCAAAGGAATTAAAATTCCAAGGATAATACACTAAGCCCAAGAAGGTCTTGAAGGAAAGACAATGGAGAAGTTTCTTTAAGGTCAATTTTCTTCCAATTGTCAATAATTAGGGGAGGAGACAGAGTGGAGGTACAGGCCCTGCCTTACCTAAGAGCATCTACCTGGGATCTTCACAGGATAGAGGGAACAAAAGGCAAAGGACAGCAGAGAACTCTGTGTAACTTTGTGCTTAGGAGGCAAAGGGCCTGTGTTTCCCTGTTGGTTATATCAGTTCTTCCCCAGCCTCAGAAGTTCTGTGGTTTGGCCACAGGGTGAAATACAAACCTAGCTTGACCTTGGAAAGCCAGCAAGATTTTCCTCTTCTAGAGTTAATTCCCTCATGCCACTTCCACCTAGGAACCAGTCCTCATCTTCTGGATTAGAATAACAGCTGGAGAAGCATAGAGGGTCTTGTGTTTGGCACAAGACCACTGCATAAGCAAATGCTTTCTTTCCTCTTTGCCTAAGAGCGATAAAAAAGGTTGCACATAATCCAGGAACTACATTTCTATCAGAGGACTCTCCCACATGTTGGTTTTTATTGAGAATAATTAAAATGCACAAAAGTATGGCATGATCTAATTAGACTTTGCTAAGAATTAGCAAATTGGTGTTTTTAAAAAGTGCACCTCAGAAATATCTATGATCTGGTAATAAGAAATGGACTCTGTATGCTAGTAATTAAGTTCTGATTGCTAACAAGGAACCCCTGATACCTTCCTGGAAAAGCCAGCATGTGAGGTGGGAACAAACCCCCCCAGACTCAGGTTTTACACAGGCCACTCCTATGGTCATTTTGCAGCAAGACTATGACTAAAGTATTTTGATGGCTATCAAGATTTTTCTATACTAAAAATTAATATAAGTGTATTTATGTGAAGAGCAATGATGATTCATCACACGGAGAGAAATCCCAAGGCTCCTGGGTACTGAGCTGGGGGTGAGGAAGGGCAGTGGGGGATGGAGGTGGGGTGGAGTACCTTCAGAGGAAAGGAGAAGGGATGCTCTCCTGTACCGTGAGTTGGGCTTAGAGTAGCTATGAGAGGAAACCTCTTCATTTTCTTCTGACTAGATTCCAGAGGGAAGAAATTATCACAAACACAATTGTGCTTGGCTACGAGCCAGACTCTCAGAATCTAGTTAAATCAGGTACTATTTTCCCTCATGGGATAAACTCTTGGCCTGTTACATGCACTGACATACAGCAACCTCCCAGAGGCCTTAAGAAAGAGGTTCTCAGCCCATCTTCTAATAATGGACAGGCATCATGCTAGGGCAATCTGAGATCCTGGCTCACAAAGAACCTTAAAAGTTGTTTTCAAAGATAAACTATGCAAACATGGTATACCTCAGCATCAAAAGAGACCTTCTTATCTGACGACTGTTAGCATATCCAGAAGTCTCTGGAGTTAACATTAGTGAGTCATGTGACAGGAACAGTGCTGTAGTGGTGCTGATGCTAGTTGAGTATTTCAAGACGAACCTAAATGCCAGAAATACTGTAGCAAGGTACCATTCAATGTACATTAAATTAAATACTATAAGTAAAACACACACAGACATTCTATATACATTGACATACACACTGTGGGCAAACACATTCAAGCCAGTTAGGGAAGTTAATTTTTCTTCAATATTGAAGCTCATAGATAACATGATCTAGGTACCTCTCTCCCCTCTGCTTAATATAAATATTTAGGCCGGAAAAAAATGCTGATAATTTAAGGTTATCAGGAAGAAGGATAACTTACTTGTGGAAATCTTGGATTCAGTAAGAAGTCACAAAAATCAGGTACATGGGCCATGTTGGTACCTACCCTGCTTAACAGAACTGAAATGTAAATTTAGTCACTGTCTTTACCTAACCAAGACGGAGAGTTAGAGTGAGTTTCTCAAAGATGTGGCAAAATACTTATCACAAAGCCGGCAACTACAACCTTAGAGAGAGGTAACTAAGGTTACCCTTCTGCTCTGGACATCAGCGAATATAAATATTTTTATAGGTGAAGAAAGCAAACTTTAATAAATAATCCTGTAAATAAATGCTGGTATATCATAATAATATACCACTTAGAAACTACTGTGGTTTTATAAGCAGGTTTTCTCAAATTCACTGGAACCTTGCTATTCATAGAGAGCAGCTAATTCTTTGGTCATAGTACCTTCGACTAACATATTGAGTAGAACTAGAGAACGTTTCTATGGGAGGAAAGAGAATAATAAAAGTGATTCCATTAGTTCTGAAGCTGTGCAAATTTGTAAAGATTACAGCGTCAGGGATCACAGACTTTCAAGGTTAGGAAATCAAAAAGGTCTAAGTCAGAATGGGTTAAACTTTCTCTCCTTTCTCTTCCTCTACCAGAGAATGTTCTGTCTTTCACCCTGGTTTTCAAAGGGACTGTAACTGGAACAAGCTCATGGCTGTAAGGCTAATAGAACTATTTTGAGTAGACAGAAAGAAATGAGCTAAAATAGAGAAGGTATTTTTAGGAGAAAGTCCAGTAGTAGCAGAGTGAAGTGGCCATCAAAGAGACCGAGACAAGAATAAACGGAGCCACTTTGGATATGAAACCAGCAGATCCCTCCCTCATTTTTCCAGCCATAACTCATTCAGACTATTCCTTTCAGATTTATTTTAAAGAATCAATATCCATTGTGGACAACTGCAGGTACTTTTTCCTCCCTTATTTAATCTTGACTTAAGGAAAGGATCAAGGGGTTCTATTTTTCTGATTATTTCGTTAGGATGAAAGACCCCAATATCACAATAAGAACATAATCCCATGCCCACAAACATAAAACACATACATATATATGCAGTGTAACAAAGAATCTATGCCTGGATGGAAGGGTACCAACGATGGAGATATTCTGGATTTCTCATCTAGATCCTGCAGGAGTGAGGTAACAATTTCCTGCAGACCAAACACACGCCTACTGTGGCAGCTCCCCAAGAGCCAATTCTTGCCACCATCCTTAAGAAAACAAAAGTAACTGGGTATCAGTCTTTCCTCAGCCCTCAATGGCAAAACACCTCCACTTCCTCTTTCCCTTGCTTGGCTGAAATGGAATCGACACTGCAAGCAAGCTAATGTGCGTCCCTAAGTTCTCCAGCCCTGCGGTCCTCGCGCCCCATTCCCTGCTTCCAGCAGGGTCAAAACTCAGCAAGCTCTAGGATGCACGCGGAGCTGCATCCCACAGGAGCATCTGGATTTCTAGCCCTGTGAGTCTTGCTTGAGCGTCTGTGGGTGCTCAATTCTACCTCCGTGACTGGGCGAGATTTCACATATAAAGGCTTATGCTAACTCTGGCTAGAATTGACTAAACTACAGTTTGTCCAGTTAAGTGTTTCACAATGGATTAAATTTTTTAACCTTAAAAAAAAGTTTAACGTCGATTTGAGAGTACATAAAACAACTGAGCAGAGTGCAAACAAGAGAAAACCAAAGGAGAAGGGATACATAATTCACTCTGAAATCCCTCCTCCTCACAAAAAAGGTGCATTAGTTATCAAGTTGCAGAAATCATCAAAGCAAAGAAATCAAGAGCAAAGACAATCTGTACAGAAACTAACAAAAGTATACAATAGAAAAAATTACTAATGCACCATTTTTGTCACAGACTTTTGTTTTTTAAATATATTCACGGATTACCAGAAAGATCTTGAAAAACCCTATTTTGCTCAATGACCAGCACTTCCTGGCCGCAGATGGATTCTAAGTAACTTTTTGCTTAATGCTTGGTGTTTCAGGTCGGTGATCCTTCCTCTCTGACACGTTACGCTTGACCTTGGCGGTGATGGGCGATGTATCTGGGTTCAGCGAAGGACTCGAATGCGACTTCTTCAGTCCTGCGGCCTCACTTTCGTCGTGACTCAGGAGCTGCTTGCCTCCTTCCTTCAGAATGTTGACATAAATTTCATAACGGGTTTTCTGAAGACAAAGTCAGAGAAGAATGGCAGTCAGGACACTGTTCACAAATGCATGTGTGCAGCACACCTAGTGCGTTAACCACCTGGAGAGCAAGAATGACTGCTAGAGACTTGACTTCATCTCCAAGCTAACAAGTTTGGAAACTTACTGGGCACATGAGAGGCAATCCTACAGGAGACTGGCTGACTAATTTATCTAGATAAGGAATTAAGTTAGAATTGTAGTCCTCATTTGTTTTAGATTCTGAATGAATACCAACTTGGAGCTATTGCCTACTAGATGAGAAACCAGGAATCCTGAACGTCAGGCACAAGAAGGGTCTGCACTGGAGGGGCTGTAACCTCTGGTTTTTGGTGACTGGATGGCTCTTGTGGCTTGGTACTACAGTCGCGTGAAACACCACTCCTGCCAGGTAATCTAGGCCTCAGGTGAGCTGACTCGGATAAGGTTGTTTACTCTCTTTCCTACTCCTGTTATTCTACAAGACTCAGCTTGAAGGTTCATTCCATGGTGAATCTACTTTCCAGCCCGGAGACCACAGCACTTTCTAGAAGCTGTTCCGGGTCTCTCTCCATTGCTTTTCTGCTAGAATCACCCACTTTTCAGGATTTAATGAACAGGAGCTGCTATGAACATTGTAAAGTTTGCAGAATTTCAAGTTATTTTCTCATTCAACAAAATTTCTTTCATCATCAACTATGTAGTGAGCACTTACTATGTTTCAAACAGTTCCTTGAATTCCCCTATCTCTCTTGGGTCTTGATTTCTTATATAGATATATTTATCATATATATATTTATTTCATATATATATTCATAAATATATGAATATATTTTTTTCCCCTGTAGCTCTGGCACTTTTTAAAAAAGTTTCTATACCAATCAATATATATAACTTGTGTGTGTGTGTGTGTGTGTGTGTGTGTGTGTGTGTGTGTACTGCAATTTAGAGAAAAGCCTCAAATTCTTGATTTGATACATTCTGGTCAAAATAAGCCTTTCACCATCCTGCCCCAACACATGAAGAAGCCATAGAAAACCAAAAGTGTTTTATTTCCAAACCAAAGAACATGTCAGTTATAAATTGTACCAAGAAAGGCAGGCAGATTCTGTTTTGATTTTCTCTTAGGGACTTTTTTAGTCAGATTGGGGTTTTGTATATGTCAGTTTTAAGCTGGTAATTGTGACGTGTTACCTTTTCAAGCAATTTTGCTCAAAAGTGGGAAAAAAGCTGCTAGACATAAGTGGGGTCTGAGTTTGGTCAGTACCCACGTAGGGGTACTGAACTTTGGTTGATGATGATGACATCTGGGGAGGGCCTACATGTTAGCTTCAGGTTATTCATGCAGTAGTCATATACAATTGGGAATGTTACTATTCCTGTTTTACAGTTAAGGAAACAAAGCAAGAGAGAATTTCAGAGTCCACGTAAGCAAGAAATGAAACTAGAATTTGAACCTATGCAATCTGACTCCAAAACCCATGCTTTTAAGCTATATTATCTCCATTGATATGAAAATATAGATTTTATAAACGTTTATTTTAGGATGACTACTCTTAACAGACACTATTAGTTGGCCGATCATAAACCATTCTCAACTCATTCTACTCTTATGTCTCTCCCACTACAAAGACTGATAAAACCTAAGATATATATTTTTCCAACCTTTCTTGCAGCTGGGATAGACCATGTAATATCATGGCCAATGAGAAATAAGAATCTTTTAGGGGACTTTTGGGAAAGAGATTTTACTTTCTGATAAAAAGGGACAGGCTTTAGAGGAAAAGCCACTGGTGCTAGTCCCTTACTCTGATTCCTTCCTAAACATGGACATGATTCCTGAACCTGATACCCTGTGACATGGGCATGAGGCATAAAGATTATAGGACAACATGCTAGGCTTGAAGAGAACAGAAAGACAGAAAGAGCCTGGGTTCTTGATGACACAATGAACTGAATCCAACCCTAAGACTATTACCTTGGGAATCATGTTAAGTCTGAATAACAAATATCTTTATGGGTTAAGCCACTGTTTATCAGGTATTGTTACTTGCAGCTAAAAGCATTACTAATTGATACACATTCCAACTTAATACAGATGTAACAAAGTAAAGCAAAGAATAACAAGCTAAACATTATCTCAGAAAGCCACATGAGGGTTTATTAAGGGTTTTTGCTAGTAAAAAAAGTCATCAGAACTGCACACCACTACATACACTGTGAAATCCTGGGATTGAACTAGATGACAACTGGAGGACACATGGTTCTAAATTTCAGTCATTGTGGGAATTTATTAAATAATCTATCTCTAAACTGCCTTGATGACAAACTCAAGATGCAAGAAAAAACTACTTCCGATAGAAACAAAGTTTAGTGAAATGACCTAAAGGCAGTTTAAACACAGATTCAGAAACCCCATGTGAGGCATATTATTTCATGAAGCTGGAACACTTATACAATGAAAGAGGAACGAAGAACAATTTTTTTGAGATTACTTGAAAGGGGACAAAAGAAGAAAAGGTGATAGGGGCACTTTTCTGCTGGTCTCTAAAGAAGCTGATATTATTGGGAAAATTCTCCTGCAAAATACATGAAGAAAAACCATCTCATCCACTAATTCCACAGCTCCAGGGGCAAAGCTGTTGTTTCAAATAAATTAGATCAGTGTGTCAATCAGCAAACAAAAGGCACAGCACAGAGGCTTGGCAGCACATGAGTCATCAGACCAGAAGAAAAGTCAAGGCAGAGAAGAGGGTGAAAGGGAGGCCAGCAAACAAGAACTGCTCTGTTGTTGCTGAAACAAATAAAGGAAAGGAAACCTATGTGGGTTTGTGAACTTCCAATGCTGTGCTCCATTTCTGACCTAAAAGGCTTATAGGGACAGAGGCCACACAACCCAGTCATGGCAGCTTTGCTTTTTACCAATCTCTAGGTCTAACTTTTACTGAAAGTAAACCAAATACGCTTCTTCAAAATATCTTAGGAAAACTTTAATTTCAGAACTATTCGGCAGGTTATTAGTTTTAGCCATGTCTTTCCAGGATTACAGACTCATCCAAATATATAAATCCTGTCTAGAGGAGTTGCGGACAAAATAAAATTGTCTCTGAGTGGAAAAACAAAACAAAACAAAAAAATCCCAACTCTGAACAAAGCCCTGAAGAGCAACGGCAAGGAACATAACTTCAGAGAATTTTCCTCCTCAGTGATTTCTCCTGGTATTCTCTTTTTGGGGAGTAGGAGGGTCGTACTTCTTCCTGACTATGCAACCCCATCCTTGGGATGGTCTATTTCCTTTTTTCCTTTCAGAGAAAACAGGATGTGCATCTTTTTTTCCAAAGACAATTTTGAAACAGAAGTTTTAAATTAAAGCTGGTGTGAAAGGAAAAGTGAAGAGGCAGCAAGAAGTGTATTAGTAAATTGCCTTTTAAAGGTCTGATGTGCCAGCTCTGGGGTACATAGAGGAAAACTTGATCAATGTTCAAATGGTCAACCTGGACCAAAGAGATTTGTAAATGATATTGTGGCAGACACTGTTTGTTACTTTCTAAACAGTCTCTTCTTTCATGCTACCAAACCTGTGATTTTTATTAGGGATGCCGATGTGCCCAGCCCGATGGGAGAAATCACGGGTTACACCAGACACGATAACACTCACCGCTGTTTCTGTAGCCACCACGTGGACTAGAAGTCATGTATGTACAAGTCAGATAGGATGAAAGCAGTTTTTGCTATCCTGATAAAAGGTGGTAGGCAATAAAGTATTTTTAAATTAAGGTATGTACACTGTTTTTAAAGACAGTGCTATTGCATGCTTAACAGATGACAGTATGGTAGAACGTAACTTTCATATATACTGGAAAACCAAAAAATTCACATGACTTACTCTATTGTGATACTAGTCTTATTGGGGTGGTCTGGAACCAAGCCCACAATATCTCTGAGGAATGCCTGTGCCTGTAACCAGTGTCAGGCTCTAGCAGTTGCTAACTGTTCTCCCAGCTTCACTCTGTGCCCCCTATGTGCAGCCTTCCCAAAAGACAGAGGCCTGTGAAAATGCAAGAGAGAGTATACTCCAGTCACTTCTCATCCTTAAAATCCTTCTCAACCAGAAACCCTTAAAATGACCTTGAAAATCCTACTGTGTGCTCGTGCCGCCCCTTGCTTTGGTCTAACCTCTCAGTCATCTCCCTGTGCTCACCCTGTGCCAGAGGTTCTGCTTCCTGACTGTCCTTGAACATGGTAAACACACTCCTCCTCGAGGTCCTCTGGAACTTATTCTTCTTTCTGTCCAAAAAGTTCTTCCCCCAGAAACCCACAGGACTTCCACCATCCTTCACCTCTTCCAGGTGTTCACTCCAACGTCACCTTGACACTGAGGCCTTCCCTGGCCATCAAAATCTAAAACTGTAATACCTACTCTTATCCCTCTTCATTGCTTTATTTTTCTCTATAGCACTTTCCCCCATCTTATATTTCACTTAAAAAAAAAAGTTCTTGTTTATTTCGTTCTTGACCTCAAATACTAGATGTTTCACACAAAGGCAAAGACTGCTTTTGTTTACTAACATGTCCCCAGGGCTGAGAACACACAGCATACCCCGAATAAACTTTTGTTGAATGTATGAGTGGAAAGAGGAATACATTTTCCATATCTAGTAGAAAACATATTTTGAACTCATAATATGGCAAATTATAGAAAAATAAAAATAATGTGGGTATGGATGTCACCAGCAGATGCCTGATAGGTTCCGGATTCAGGATTCTCTGAGGACACATCTTTGTCTTCAGTGTTCCACCATTCCAATGTTTTCCACAAAATCCCTAAGGTTTGACCCTGTCAGTACTGAACCTCACAAGCCTCCATTCAGCAAAGGCCTGTCCATTTCTTCCATGCCCGCTTGGCTTCCACTGTCAAGATGCCATGCATAGTGAACCCTGAAGCGTGCACTGAGGTACAGCTGCCTTGCCTAAGACTGAGGTTCTCTCTCTATAAGAAAGAAAAGTGGTTTATGCATACTTTTGAGGTTCTTAAAACACAAGTTTATTTTCTGAGAATCTCCTAGGTAGTAGTAAATGAGGAACAGATTTTATTACCCACTTTGAGTCTAAAAATAAAGTAAGAAACTGGCCACTGTACGTGGACTCCAATGGTTACTCATTTGGATAGTTACTAGCGCTCATTAAGAAGGAAGAGAAGCCTCTAAATTTATCTTCTGAAAGCAAACATTAAAAAGATAAGGATTTGTCAAGGGTTATTTATATCTGGATTCTACTTGCCTGACCATTGTCACATGAATTTGTATTTATTTATTTTTATTTTCCTTTTATTTTAAAGATGTGGGATACAATTCAGGGCTAGGTATACAAATGTTCATTATTCAGGTACCCTTGTTGATGAGGTATGTCCCTCCCTCCCCTGGCAGTTTTCCATCAATTGCCAATCCCACCCACCCCTCACCTGGCAGTTTCCCACTACTGCCAATCCCTTTCTTATAGTATTATGATAATTGTTGTAATGTATCAGGATCTCATTTACCCTTGGATATACACTTCCATGCTAACCTAAGATTCGACACTCCCTGGGTCAGAAAATATTAGACTCATCAATATTAATACAGTAGGGAATCTACTGTTGGTACTTTGGCATTAAACAGATAACAACAAAATTGAAGTATTATACCTTTGCTCTCACAATTTTTACAGTCAGATTGTAGAAAAGGGAAGACAAACAACAAAAAAGGAGGATGGGTTAATGAATATAATTTCATGTTACAAAGTAATCACTACACCAGAATTAACACAGTCCTAGGTAGGGCACATTAAAAATGAGATGGGATGTTTAAAAATGAGTCTGTAAAAAGCATTGTGGCAGTGGAAAGAACAGTCATGCAGTCAGGTGGCCTGTTGTGGACAATGCCCCCAACTAGTAAGTGTGGCCTTAATTCACTCTCTAAATTATGACTCAGTCTTCACCATGTAGCCCTTTCAGGTATGTGCCTTTCATTAAAAAGGGCGAAGAAGAGTTTGAGAAAAAGATGGTATGTCTAAGGGACAGTTTTTACCTTTGGTTATGTTATTAAAGATTTTGTCTTAGTCTTTGCATTTTCATTCTCAGGTCAATTCTAAATAATTTCAGAGCTGCATACAGCTTCCTTCCTTAGGAATGCTCCAACAGTGGAATTAGAATTCTAGCAGTAAAACTCATAATATAATTCCACTATCAGGATTTTACCAAATCCAAGGGCAATGGCTACTCTCTGCCGACAAGCATCTGAGTATTGTTTTCTTGAACTTGACCAATTTCAACAAGCTTTCTCACTTAAGTAATTTCTTAAGATTTGCTATTTTCTCTCTCTCTCTTTCTCTCTCTCTCTTTTTGAAAAAGCAGAATTTATTGACAGGACAGAAAAGCTCCACAGTGGGAGGGGACCCAAAGGGGTTGCCCAAGATCTGCTATTTTCATGAAGACGGGTATGACCAGCAAGAGTCACAGACAACTCAAATGTTTAATGGCTTCTTAGTCTATTCAAATAATTTCTTCAGCTTGTAACCTCCTTACTTCATATTTAGCTATATTTATTTATTAAGTGGATCTCCAATTACCTGCAAAGATACTTCTCAAATATGTCAGAAAAACTATCCCTTTTCACTAGCAGCAATGTCTACCAGGTATAAATACCAATTATTATGCAAGGCCTTATAAGCTACTACTTGGGTTGAATATGAATTGCTTGCTGGAAAAAAAAAGTCACATCTATCGATATTCTTTGAATAGGAGTTTAATCAAATCCACACATATATTTACATAATGGATCTGATTGAGCAGTTTCTCTCCTGAACTCTGCAAACCATTTTATATTCCATTTAATAGAATAATATCTCCTTTTAACCTCTGATACATGACTACGGTCGTAACAACCTGAAAGAATAAAACTGGGCTGCAATTCTAACTTTGCATTCAGACCTCACTGCTCTAGCAATCAAATCCTGAATGCATTTCCTTCTGACATTTCGTTTTCTCTTGCAGACAGGGTAAAAGGCCATCTTAAGATGCAACGAGCAGAAAACCGATACTGTCGTGTACCTAGCAATATACTTTGCTCCCAGATCTCTACACTGGAAAACAGAAAAATAAACTAAAAAACAAAACAAAACAAGGAGCTTCTGAAGTAACTGCTTATTCAAGGGAAGACTGTTCGTTTCTACTTTGCCTTCTATGGGATGATAGCAGAATTGAGTTGCAGAGACTTTTTTCTTGACCAGGAGGCTTACCTGCCACTATTTACTAACTTAAGAAGCAAAACACAGTTCTTATATGAAAGCTATGTACTGGGACTTAGCATTTTTAAAAAGAAAATGTTGAGTTTCTCCCCCTGCCCATGTTACTCCCATATCAGACTTCAGCATACAATAGTATCCTACTGCCTAAATATAGCTAATACCACACATTTTTATTTATATAGTTTGCATCTGTGGCTTTCTGGGAAAACCTAAGGAAATGTGAATTCCATTCTTTTGATTCATTCTCCATTTTCTGTCCTACTGCTCTCTAATTGAACTTTATGACTTTAATTTAAACAACAAAAATTAAAAACCTTACTTTTATGTAACAACAAAAGCAGAAGTCAAAAGCTTTTCGCTAATGCAGACAAAAGGGACTGGGTTTGCAGGAAGTGTCTGGAGGGTACGTTTACCTGCATTCTGTTGTTCTGCTTCCCCCTACAATGTTCTTATGACATCTGGTCTTTGGCTGCTGGCTTAGCTCTACTTCACTGCCCCTAAAGAGTTCTCCCCTTCAGGCCCTTCAGAGAGGAAGGAGAGCTGAATGGCCATCAGTGGACCCTCCCCGACATCCAGGCCCAACAGGCCAGGACTAGGAGTAGAAAACAGGTGCTTTTCACCTTTGCATGGCAACATTATCATCTTTGTGAAGGAGACGAATTGTTAAAAAAGTATTCAATTCCTGCTGAAAACTAATTTTAAAAATATGAGTACCCCTCTCATTCCTTACGCCTTAGTTGCACCTCTAGCTCTTGAAATTCCTTCTTTAAACTCAGTCTGTATTCGATTCTTCATCTCTTTTACAAAACTAAACTCAAAATTCTTAATTTAAAAGTCCACAAAGATCATTTAGAAAACTACATGTTGTATTGTCTAGGTGGAAAACTCAAGAAATAAATTATCCAGCACTAACCCACAAACAGGAAAATCTTACAAAGATCTGCCCCCCACAAGGTTTCTGGATCTGGCCATTTCCATTGGTCCCACCCAGCTTGCTGCTTGGCTTTGTGTGAGGGTTTTGACCATAGCCGAGTACAAAATTAACTAAAAAAGAAAACTCACCCTGATTGTATTAATGGGATTAAAGAGTTTGTTGTTCAGCAAAATGGAAAAAACACAGGGTTTGAAAGTGAGGTTTCTATTTAACCAAGGTAAGTAATTTGAGCTAGAGAAATACTACTTTCTGGATAAGAAGCTAAATTTAATTTAGGGATAAAAGTTTGTCTCTCACTAATCTTTTCCTTATGTAACATATCTAAAACACAATTTTAGCTTGTTATGGCAACATTTTTACAAAGGTCATGCTCTGAATCTTTTGGTTTATATTTTGTTTTTGCTTCTGATTGTACTGGAATTCTCTAAAGTCATACAAGGTATACGTTGGAAGCCTGTTCCCAGAGTTTTTCACTATAGTTTGTTTGTCATGCTCACAGTTTCAAGAGGGCCAATGCCAGTCATAAAGGGTTAATTCTTTCAGGAACTCCTTAAAGTACGATTTGAGGATGCTTTGAAGGAACTTTGCTCTAAACTACCTTCTTCACTGATCTCCCAGACACTTCATCACCAAGATTTATTCATTTAATTTGGACTTGAAGTGGTTTTAGCCTTTCTAAATTCCGAGTTCAAATGACCCTTTAAGTGAGGAAGTACTTAAAGTTACCATCAATTACTTCTGGTACTGCTTACCAGAAGTACTGGTAAGCAACCATCTTACTGGTTTGGCATCCAATTTTGAGTCTGTCTTGGTAGAGCACCTTCTAACCCTCAGTGAGCTAGTATCCACATATGGTTGTGAGACATCCAAAATGGAGCTACACTGGATTGAGATATACTGTAGGTGTAAAACAGAGACTAGGTTTTGAAGACTTAGTATGAAAAAAAGAATGTAAAATATTTTGGATATACTGAATTAAATTAAAAAAAACTCCAACTACAATTAATTTCACCTGTTTCATTTATTTATTTTGTTGAGAATATTTAAGATCTATTCTCAGCAAATTTCAAGTTTATAACACATTACTAACTATAGTCACCATGTTGTACATTAGGCCTCTAGAATGTATTCATCTTATAACTACAAGTTTGTATCCTTTGATCAACAGCTACCTTATGCCCCACCCACCTCAACCCCTGGTGACCTTCCTCTATTCTGTTTCTATGTATTTGAGCTTTTTAGATTGTATATATAAGCAAGACCACGCAGTATTTGTATTTTTGTGCTGGAATATTTCACTTAGAATAATATCCTCTACATTCATGCATGTTTTTGCAAATGGCAGAATTCCTTCCTGTTTAAGGCTGGATAAAGTTCAATCAATTAAACAAATAAACGTGCACGCACACCACAATTTCTTTATCCATTCATATGTTGTTTGGTACCTAGATTGATTCCATATCTTGGCTACTGTAAATCGTGCTGCAACAGACATAAAAGTGCAGGCATCTCTTTGACATACTGATCTTGTTTTCTTTGGATATATACACAGAAGTAGGGTTGCCGGATTATATGGAAATTTTTTTTTTTTTGAAGAATTATATTATTCTATATAATGGCTATACTGATTAACATTCTCATCAAGAGTGTATAAGAGTTCTGGATAAAGTAGGTAGCATATGGTTAGGCCATGTTTATCTATTCAACGTATACCTTTTAGTTGAAAAATTTGATCAATTTACATTCAAGGTTATCATTGATAGGTGGGGACTTACTTTTGTCATTTTATTAATTGTTTTCTGATTGCTTTGTATATCCTTTGTTCACTTTTCCCTTTCTTATTGTTTATCTTTGTGGCATTTCCTTCTTTTCTCCTTTGTGTATCTATACTCTACTTGTGTGTTTCATAATTTTATGTTTTAATAAATGTAGTTATTGTCTTTTCATTTCCAGATGTAGGACTCCCTTAAACATTTCCGGTAGAAGCAGTCTAGTGGTGATGAGCTCTCTTAGTTTTTCCACATCTGGGAAAGACTTTATTTCTCCTTAATTTCTAAATGATGGCTTTACCGGGTATCATATTCCTGGCTGACAATTTTTTTCCTCCCTCTTTTTTTTAGCACTTTGAATATATCTTCTCAATTCTCTCCTGGCCCGTAAGGTTTCTGCTGACAAATCTGATATTATTCTAAATGGGGATTCCCTTTTATGTGACTTGACACTTATGCTGTTTTTGGAAGTATTAGTCTTTAACTTTTGACAATTTACTACAATGTACCTCAGTCAGGATCTGTTTGGGTTGAATATGTTTGGGATCTTTGAGCTTCCTGGATTTGGATGTCTATCCCTCTCCCAAGACTTTGAAAATCTTTGGGTATTATTTCATTAAATGGGATTTTGATGCCTTTTTCTCTTTTCTTTTGGAAATCCCTATTACAAATATTTGATTACTTAATGGTGTCCTATAATTCCTGTAAGTTTTCTTCATTCTTTTTTATGGTCCTCCTTTTTTTTTCTACTTGTCTGCCTGGATTATTTCAAGATTTGTCTTCAAGTTCAGAAACTCTTTTTTTCTGCTTGGTCTAGTTTGTTGTTGAAGCTCTTAACTGCATTTCTTATTTCATTTATTTTATTTTTCAGTTCCAAAATTTCTATTTGGTTCAAATAAAAATAATATTTATCTGCTGTATTTTTCATTCAGACCATGAGTTGTTTTGTTGAATTATCTATCTGTATGCCTCTATAACTTGCTGAGTTTTCTTAAGATTATTTTAAATGGCTTTTGGCATTTTGTTTATTCCTTTTTGTTGTGGGTCTTTTGCTGGAGAATTATTGTGTTCCTTTGGAAGCATCATGTTTCCTTGCTTCTTTAAATTTGTTGTGTCACTATGTTGATGTCTATACATCTGACAGAACAGTGCCTCTTCCAGTTTTAAGGAGTAGTTTTTGTAGGGAAAGACTTATTCCTATAGATGGGTCTTTGAGTAACAGTTAGGTAGGGTGCACTGGTTTTGGTTCTGGTGGACATAGTGTAGTCTCCATGAAGTTTGTTCAGCTGTAATACAGTTATGTGATTTTTGTAATTCAGCGGTCTAGACTATAATAATTTGTGGCAGCAGTGGCATGATGTTGCTGGAGGTAGGATCACTGCACATGGACATTGGTTGGCCAACCTGGGGGTTGGCTTGCTGGGCTATGACTATTAGGCTGTTATTCTGGCCAAAGGTGCAGATCTGTGGCTACTCAGACAGCTCATGAGCAAGTTTGTCAGGTTCAAGTAAGCTGAGCTGTTTCTCTGGTCAGGGACACAAGTGCACAGCTATTTGATCAGCTCAGGGATGAGGTTGCTGGGGATGAGTCTGTCAAGTTGCCTCTTCATCTATGAGACAAGAGTGTACAATGGTTTAGCTGGCTCAAGGGCAGGTCTATTTGCTTGTTTTCACAGCTAGGAGATCTAGTGCATGGCTGTTTGGCCTGCTTGGGAGTGTGTTCATTGAAGGCAGGTACATCAAGTTGTTTGTAAGGCCAGGTGTGTAAGCTCACAGTCATAATGCCAAGGGCATGTTTGTTGGCTTGCAGCTCTGGTTGGGCACAAGAACACATGGTGATTCTGGAGGCTCACGAGTGAGCCTGTCCTTGGTGGATCTTCTGGGATGTTTCTCAGGCCAAGAGTATAGGTTTGCAGTGATGTAGCCAGCTAGGGTTAATTTCCCTACTCTGCGGGACCTGAGTCACAGCTATTCCTGGAAAGCCAGGTTCTGAGCAGCTGGGGTTGTAGTACTGTAGCCATCCATGTGGGCTTGGGAGAAGGATGGTGGAGCCTCAAAGCTGAAGGGGTGCTGGAGCAACTGGTCCCAAAAGCAGGATGCACTCTAGCAATGAATCTGGTTTCAAACTGGTTCCATATCACAGCAGCTTATGTGATGAGGGTGAAGTGAAGGATGCACAACTTGTGCTCCGAATCCAAAGCAACGTAGCTGCATGAATTTCAGGCAGCTCCCCAAACTGGGCTCAGGACTTGCAAGGACTGTGGTATCCTGCTGTAGTAAGGACTGCGGGTGTTTGCAGAGGCAATGCAAGCTGTGGGGCATGGGGGGAGGGGAGGGGTCCTTTTGCTTATCTTATCCCCTCAAGGGAAAGTCTCTCTTGATTCCAAGGTGATTCTAGCGGGGGGGATGAAATGGCAGAGACAGGGTACCCCTTACCCTATGTTGCCTTCCTGGGCTTCTAAGTACCACAGGGATCTCATCACTCCCTTGGTGCACTATAATACTTTCCCTCTGACACTCCCATCAAGTTTTAGTTGTTTATTCATTGCCTTGGTTCTCTTTTGTGAGGGAGGTGAGTGACAGGCATGTCTAGTCTGCCATCTTGCAGACATCACTCCTCAATCCCCTTTCTCTTTCTGCTCTCAAGATTCTTTTTGTCTTTAATTTTTGACAGTATGATTATAATATGTCTTGAATTCTTAGGGTTGAAGCTGATTGGAGGTCTTTAAGTTTCACGTACCTGAATGTTCATGTCTTTCTCCAGATTTCAGAAGCATTCAATCTTTAAATAGGTATCCTTTAAATAAGCTTTCTGTCCCTTTTCTTTGTCTCCTATGATGTAAAAATTAGCTCTCTTGATGATGTTTCATGAATCCCACAGTCTTTCTTCGTTCTCTTCCCCCACTGACTAGATATTTTTTAAATGACATGTCTTCAAGTTCACAGATTCTTTCTTCTGCTTTATCAAGTATGCTGTTGACATCTTCTATTGCATCTTGAACTTTCATCCATTGTATTCTTCATTTCTAAAATTTCTGTCTAAAAACTTTTTATAATTTCCAACTTTTAACTGCTTTTGTTCTTGCATTGCTTTTCTGATTTTATTGAGTTGTTTATCCTTGCATTCTTATGATTTGAGTTTTTTTAAAAAACAATTATTCTGAATCCTTTTCAGGCAATTCATAGAAGTCCGTTTCTTTGGCACTGGTTATGATAATATTATTGGGTTTCTTTGATTTTTCCTTGATGCTTTGTGTTCCTTGAAGTCTTACAATGTTGTTTTTGTGTATGAAAAACCAGTTATTTCTTCTAGTCTCTATTGTCTTTGGATGAAAAATACTTTCTACAAAAAGCCAGCTAGGGATTCTAAGGCCCTCTCAGACCTTTTCTACGATATGTCCATACCTCTCATTCCCAATTGAGGGGTAATTCTTAAACTGTATGTCCTCTCTTGGCCCTGCAAGGTTGATTGTCGAGAATTCTCTCCTTTGTTTTCCCCAGGGTGGAAATGCTCAAGTTTGAGTGCTTTCTCTGAATCTTGAAGAGTCAATTTGGGTGACTGTGCAGGAGTGCAAGAGGTCTGCACTTGCTGTTTGAGGCTGCTGGGCTGGGGTGGAGCTGGGAGCAGTAGATGCAGGAAATGTCTGGAGTGCCCGTGTGCCAGGTGGGGGAAGGGATCAGTAGGTGAGGCATTCCATGCAGCTTGGGCAGAGCTTTCTGACGGGAGTCTGCAGAGCAGTTAGAAGGCTCCATGGGCTTTCATTCCTCCTTCCAGTCCTTCTCAACCACTCAGCTGTACTGATCACCTTGATATTCTGGGTAGAGTGGGAAACGGTTCAGCCTCTTAGGCAGTATCCTGCATGTCTAGGGGAACCAGGTACTCACTAATTACACTCTCACTTTCCCCAGTGGAGGAAGAAATTGCAGGTTGTGTGTGTGTGCGTGCATGTGTGTGTGTGTGTGTGTGTGTGTGTGTGTGTGTGTGTGTGTGTGTGTGTGTGTGTGTGTGTGTGTGTGTGTGTGTGTGTGTGTGTGTGTGTGTATGTGTGTGTGTTGGGGAGGCCCTCTTTTTGCAGTGAGCTTTGGTGGGGACAATGTAGGCATAGTGAAACTATTCTTCTTACCCTCTTCAATGTGTCTATTCCCAGATTTTATGATTCAACAGTGTGCTGAAACTTTTCCACTAGATTCTTGGACTCCCACAAAGGTACTTATGTCCATGAATATTAGCCTAAATCAATGTATCTGCAGGGGAATGAAAATAGAAAGCTCCTATTTTGCTATCTTGTTGATATCACTCTATTCATTCATTTCTTTTAATTTTAATTTTTTATTTATTTATTTTTTATTTGAAAATGTCTATCTAAATTTTGTTCTCGTTCTTTATTATAAAGATGTAGGGCACAATTCAGGGTTAGGTATACAAACGTTGATTATGCAGGTACCCTTGTTGATGAGGTATGCCTCTCCCTCCCCCCTAGCAGTTTCCCTCAACTGCCAATCCCACCACCCCTCCTCTTTTAATTTTTAAATGTAGTTACTAAAAAATTTAAAATTACATATGGGTGGTTCACATTATATTTCTCTTGGAGGGTCCTGGTCTACATCACTTGACATTCTCAAATAGAAATATTCTTTTTCTGTGTCTAACACTCTTAGAAATCTTTGTGAGAGTAAGGCAATCTAATAAGCAAGTTGGTGTTAAGGACCATTCTCCTAACAAATGTAGAGTTGGAAGGGACCTTATCAGCTAGCTCACCAATCCCATCTCATTTTTATAAAAAGGAGAGTCTCAGAAAGGATAACTGTGTGCCAAACACATCAATTACCAGACTCAAATGGACTCCCAGTCTAGTCTTTTTTTCCAATTTTCCAATTTTATCTGTGAGCATATTTGGCTTTTTATTGCAGATCATATTGAGTGACCCTTATCACAGTAGGCATTTCAGACACATAGTAAACAAAGGAGAGATTTAGGGACAGGGAGTCATATCAAGTGACATGATTGGCTGCTTATTTTTCCTTCTCAGGTAATGGCCCAAATTCTTTGCGGTCATCTACTTAAGATGTGGTTCAAAGAATCCTGTTGCAGCCTTCTTTTTCTTCAGAGGCACCTATAATCATTTGCAGATTAAAATCCAGAGCTTCTTAGCCTTCTTTCATCATGTACATAATATAAGATGAAATCTCAAATTACAATGCAAGAATTATGCCTCTATTATTAATTATACTGAGTGTCTAGACAACTGTTGATATTAGATCTCCAGCTTTTAACTCATAATTATAATACAGAGGCTCTTTGACTTATGACGAAGTTACATCCTGATAAATCCACTGTAAGTTGAAAATATTATAAGTCAAAAATATATTCACACCTAAGCTACCAAACATCAGTTTAGCCTAGACTACCTTAAATGTGCTCAGAACACTTACAATTGGGCAAAATAATCTAACACAAACCTATTTTAAAAGGTGTTGAATATCTCATGTAATTTATTGAACATGTACAGAAAGAGTATCACTTTTGTACCATCATAAAGTCAAAAAATTACAAACCACCCTAAGTTAGGTACTGTCTTTACTTAACATTCCACTAAAAAAAAAGAAAACTCATAAATTTCCCTAAGGATTCTATTAACCTACACTCTTTCAGTTCCTCAAATCCAGACATTGCAAATCACCTTTGCAATGTCTCTGTAAAGGAGATGGCATTCAATTCCAGGCTAGACTTAGTTACTAAGATTGAGATTCTTGCTACTAATCTTCTTTAAGTAGGTTAATAGAATTTCTCCCTTTCTTTCACTAGGGAGAAAAAGAGAAATAACTGCTATCTTTGTATTTTTTATGATCGAGGCCATTTATAACTTAATAGTTAGAAGATTTTGTTTCAGAGGGTGGGTTTGTCTTGCGACCCCTGGCACTGTATCGAGATATGCCTTTGCACTCCTTCTGTGAAAGGAAAAGTGGCCCACAGTATGGGCCCTAATGTGAAAATTACCTCTCCAATGTTGACAAAAAATAAGCAATCTAAGGAAATAAGATTACAATCACAATCAGATAATTTTCTTAAAAGGAAATGTATTAAACTAACTACCTGACCACTCACTATATGACAAAATATCCAATAGTAAAACTAAAGGTTTACGACTTGAGATTTATATTATATGTGCTTCTGGATATAAGTTGGTTTGAGTTTTCCTAATGACTGAATGGAATGTGTTCTTTTTTTCAAATACATCAATCTTAGAAGGATTCATGCCATTTTAAATGCCATTAGGAACTAGAAATTCAGAAAAAGATGCATCATGCTTCAAGAATGCCCCAGATTTTTAGAAAATATTCTGTCCCCAGAAATTTATAAGTCTGGTTATAGTGGACATTTGTTATTTCTAAAATTGAATTCCCTAGCCATGTGGTTGGTGTGGGCCCCAACTGTCTTCAGCCATAAGCATATGCTACTCAGGGTTGCAATTCAGCAGTGGGCATGCAGCTGAATTCTAGCCCATTAAGTTAAGAAGCCCTTCGTTCTAAGACGTCGGTTTCAATCATCAGAGAAGTGGACTTTCTCTTTTACCTGCTGCTGGATTGGAAACACATATACCTGGAAGTATCCTCCTTATAATCATGAACAGACAATTAATTTCAAGTCCGTGTTCAAATATCTAATAAATACTCAAAGCATATACAACTGACTGCAGCCTCTATAATAGGTTTTACAAACTCAAATGTCTTCAGGGACCAGGACAATAATACAAATGTAGAAAAGTTCTCAACTGTGACATAATAGGAAATGGTGGGAAGGAGACCTGCTTGTCTTTTCTAAATGATTCAAATTATAGTAAAAACAAATATAACATTGTATTGGCCAAGAAACAAAGAAAAAAACACATCGGTACTAGGTCTACATAAAATTCAATGCATTGTGCTGGCAACAGTTTTCCACATGGTTCTACAATGACACTTGGAAGCCAGCTATTAACCTGACCTTCAGTAATAAGGTAAATTACCCTCTATAGTAAATTGCTCACAGTCCAGTCTTTTAATAGGTTCGGGCTTCTACGTCTTCTCCCGCTCCCTCCTCAGGACTTGCTCAACATCCACATGAAGATTCCTTACTCAGCCTACTGCAAACATCTTAAATGCTGCATGAAAAATATCTTGGAATAACAGTATCTTTTCTTTTTGATTACTGTTGTTTTTAATGCTGAAGAAACGTAAAGCCAAAACATTAAGGCTCATGATATTGCTATCAAGGGAATTTCTTTAATGATGTTATTGAGAGGACAGACCGAGAGAGAGAAGTCATTTTAAAAATCTTTGTCTTAAACCCTGACACAATGAAGAGAAAGTAGAATCTATGTTTTGGAGAAATGCATACTTTAGGTAAAGATTAACCTTGCTGATTTTGTCTTTTCAGAAACACAGACTTCCTGATGTCAGGTATCAGAGGTATCTCACAGTGGCAATCAAGCTTGCCTAGAGTAAAAGGAGTTTATCAAGGCCTAAGACCATCATGCATTGGGCAAAGATTGTACAAGTCACGAAACTTTTAATTACAAAAGTTATGCAGATCACAGGACTTGTGACCGCTCAGAGCGGGAGCAGGTGGGGATTCAACTGTCCAGTAGATTGGGTGCTGTCTACAGGGAAGTCAAGGATCCCCTGAAGCTACCCATTGAGAATGCATAGGAGATAAGGGGAAGTACACCCTCCATTAGCTCTAAGGAATGCTGTTTGGGAATATACAGGAGCACTAGAATCCTTGTCATGCCTTTCTCTAGGGGCTGTGACAATAAAAACAGACATTAGCGGGTCTCTGTGTCACAGGATCTCCAAGACATCTACAGGTGGTCATGTAGGAAGTCACGGCAGTCACATCTATCTGATTGCAACATCTCCAGGGGAAAGGATTTAAGCCAGGGCTCGGAGAAGATATGGTGCCACACTCTATCTAGAGTATAGGCCTGCTACAGGGCCATACTCATCAAGAGTGTAGGCACGCTATGGGGCCACACTCACCTAGAGTGTAAGCTCGCTTCCTGTCTGTGGGAAGTGAACCTTTCTTAAATAAATCTTTTATTCTTTCACCTCTTTGTGTGTTGCAATTCTTTGCATTACTTGGATCTCTGGTTTGCTGGCATGAATCTCCGGCATGCTGGCTCTGGCAGTGCTGTGCCCCTCTCCATCCACACCTCCACCCTCACCCTATGTACCCTAACAGTTATTATTTCTTAAAGGGCCCAGGTGTTTCCTAGCACAGCTCAATCTACTGTACTTTGGCTGGAGCCTTTTTTTATATCTGATACAAGCTATCCATCTGCCCCAGATCTTGATCATTTCCTAATGTATCAGAAGCTTAAGCTCAATTAAAACATTTTAAAGCAAAACGGGAACTGAAAAAAAGAAATGTTATTTATTTTTATTTTTTGTTTGAGTCAGAGTCTTACTCTGTTACCCAGGCTAGAGTTCAGTGGCATGCTCATGGCCACCCCAGCATCAACCTGGTAGCCTCAGGGGATCCTTCTGCCTCAGCCTTCCAAGTAGCTGGAACTACAGGCATGTGCTACCACATCGGCTAATTTTTTGATTTATTATAGAGACGAGGTCTCACCAAGTTGCCCAGGCTGGGTTTAGGCAGTCCCCTTGCCTTGGCCTCCCAAAGTGCTGGGATTATAGGCTTGAGCCACTGAGCCTGGCCAGAAATAAGTTAGTTTATAAGGAAATGAGAATATTTCTGTTTATTTCATGAAACTGGGAAAGTATGGTGGGTTTCTCAGTGTAGATATGTGATGCCTAACAACTCTTTCAAAAATAAGATTAGATTCCAAGCAAACTCTTCTAAGAAAATAACAGCCACAGCTTAGCGGTACCAATTCAATCAAAACCAAAACAACCAACCCTTGTCCCCAAATTAAATTAAGTCAGTGAAGACAGCTCATTCTAAGGGAAGTTTGCTATTTTAAGTAAAAGTGAACATTTTTCTAACAGGTTAAGATAAAATTTTCTTTGCTCTCTGTAGATTGTATAAAACCCGGAACTGCTGCATTTACCAGAATTTCTAATTATTTAATGTCAGTCAGGGTTTTAGAGAATTTCTAAGGCATGGAAAGAGCTGTGATTTTGGCTCACCATGAAGAATTGTTTGTATTCAAAGCAACCTGGGATATAACAACTGAAATTCATAAAGTTAGGAACACTCCTGGTGTTAAAACAACTTAATATTTGGCCAAAATAGATGTGCTTTCATACCATGATTTGTGAAAATTATGAGAGTTGCTCTGAACCCAAGGGAGGTCCTCTTGATGATGACCTATTGAGAAATAGGTGAGAGAGCTCATTCATGCTTGTGATCCTTCCTTGGTGACTAAAGCCCCTCTTCCTGTCACTGCCCATCTGTTCCCTCTAAACTGCAGACATGGCTGTCTACTCTAATCTGCCTATCAGATTTGTTTTCATGGGAGCTTCTAGCCCTGTGAAAAGAATTGATACTAAGCTTTCTCAGAGAATTACTTCTTCTGATGTTGTCTTTTATATACAATAATACAATTTCATTCATGCCTTCAACAAATATGTAACAATTAATCAATGTGCTAGAAGTCGGGGATAGAGCTGTGAACAAAATACACAAAATGATCAATAACTCTCATATCTCCTAGTCAGGCAATGAAGCAGCCTGCTCAGGGGATGCTGCTTATGAAGCAGAGGATGCTACACAACAAGTACCTATTAGCACTCACATGAGACAAATTCTGGTGGATGCAATAAAAGTGAAGTGGACCCTACATGATACACCAATCCAATTAAACTTAAGTTAGTGAAAAACAACAATCCACCTTTTCAAAAGCATTACTGTTATAAAATCTGTTTTGGAAGACATATGTACCAAGTGAGGTACCCTTCAACCTTTCTGATAGTCACAGGTTAATGAGCTTGACAGACAATTTAACATGCTTGACATATTAGCATGTGAGTCTGATTATAAAGAGCCAAGGGACCCGGAATGCAAGCTCCATGCTGCTTGAGTGACAATTTGATGACAGCAAGACTTAATCTCTATAGAGCTTGGTCTAACTTCATGTCAGCAAATGAAAATGTTGGCTCTTGTGGGTTACATTTTCAGAAAAGGGGCATCTCAGTTGATTCAAAAGCAGGGTTCTAGCAGTGGCAACCTTTCCATGGCCTTGCAGCCCCCCCCCACCCACAGGCTCTTCCTTCAGAGTCAAGGGCTCAAGTAGAGGTGCTGAGTGTTAGAAGCAGGAGCTGAGGTGTTGGGAAATTTAATTAGCATGTGTGAAAAAAACAGGTCTATGGCTGAAAGCCACTCCAGAAGTGTGAAGAATAATGATTGCTTTTTGAGAATTTCCATTTCCCAAGAATGAACAAGCCTGGGAAAAGATGAGCCACTTAGTTTTCTGTTTTGTTTTGTTTTTTTTGCTGGTAAGTCTTCCACAGTTTGTTAGCAAACTTTTACCTTTACCAAAGGAATATTTCTCTTGTATAGTCATCTTCCCAGAATAAGAATTTGCTTGACCATGAAGAAAACTAGTACATGGATCTGTTGTGAAAGAGCCATCTTTAGAATCAAAAGCCACATTTGGTAACAGAAATATTGTAACTCACAAAGAGACTTTTTTAAGGCTTCCATGAAATCCTGAGCAAGTTAACAAGCAAGCATAGAACAAAGGCTGGAAATGAACTTGAGGTCCTGTCCTCTGAGAGCTCACTGTCTTGGGTAGGGGAAGGTGCTATGGAATTCTCTATAAAGACAGATAAAATAACCTCAACATTAAGCAAATTGTAGCAAATACTATAACAGATTAATCCCAGCTAGGAAGTCTAGAGAAGGCTTTTTATAGGAGAGATTTGGGCTGCACCTTGAAAGATGAGTAGGACTTTTGGAAATGAAGATGATGAAGAGAACATTTGAGGCAGAAGAAAGTAGATGAACAAAGGTCTATAAATGGGTCTGGGGAGAGTAAACAGAAATGTGAAAGATATGGAGGCTGGTGTGGGAAAGACAAGCTGTGGAAAAGCAGAGATGCCACATCCTCTCCAAGTGAGGATTGGTTGATCTTAATTAACAACTGATCTCGATTAAGGTTTGGAACTTGACTCCGAAGGTAGATGGGGGAGTGTTGTAGGGGAAAACCAAGGGCGTTTGTTGAACGGAAGAATCCCATCGTCTGGGGTGAGCCTCAGACAAATGGCTGGTAAAAGGATTTAGGATGAACTGAGGAGAGGGTTAGGAGTCAACCACCAGGTTCAAGTGAGAGATGAGAAAGCCAGGACTCAGCAGTAAAGTATAAAAACAATGCCCAAGGTGAGGAAGGGACAGCCGTGAAACACTACAGACACAGATCACCACGATTTGTGCATTCAGATGATTTTAAGTGTCAAGCCTGAGGAGGAAACAGGTTGATAAGATGGAAATGAAGGAGAGGAATTATGAGAATAAAAGGGACCAGAGCTACAATGAATAAGAATTACTACAGATGGATTCAGCACATCCAACAGTAAAAAGTGTATTCAAAAATTTTTAAAAAATAATTGATACTTCCTATTTTGAACTACATGCTACCTAAAAAAGTCACTTTAAATATCTAAAGGTGGTACTTGAGGGGAGAGTCAGAGGATCCTGCATAACTTAGGATCTGACATTAACTTAGGAGGAAACTAAGCCAAAGGAAACATCTGGAAATATATTACTATCAATTTGTTTTTATGTCCCCTTTTCCATACCAGGGCATATGGATCCTCTCCACTCTTTTTAACAACCACATGCTCTGTTACATATGTGCCACAACTTAAGTTATCAATCCCCCTGTGAAGGGCAGTAGGTGGTAGGAAGAAAAATGTACTGGTGTTGCCTAACTGCAAGAACACTCAGGAAAAAGCTGATGCTTCACGTCACCCTGTGGTTCATTTCCTGCCTTGTGCTTTTTTTCCCCTCAAATGCTGCCGGAAGAGATAAAGGGACACAGAAAGCAGCTGTCCACCCTGGCATGTTCCTCTTTTTTTCTCACAGCAGGCACATGCTATTCCAACCAGGCAGACTTCTAAGTGTATAAATTGGCATTTCTTCTCTGATTTTTGTTTGGCACTTAAATAGAATCACAAACAAAAGGGGCCACCATGACCTAGCCTTTGTTAGGAGTGCCAAAGTTAGAGGCAGGGCTAGGGCAGGCCTCCCACAGTTACAGTAACTAGAAAAAAAAATGTTGCCTTATGGCCAGATCATAAAATAACCCAGTTATCAGCATCTATTCACATTTAGATGCAACACACCTCAAACTCCAGATAGTGGTCTTTCAGCTTGTACTCATCGACATCCTTGGATTTGACCTTCTTGTCAGGAGGGTACGAACGGTGCTCAGCCAGCTCGGTGGTGATCTGTTTCAGCTTGCTTTCGTGAGACTTTAGCTGTTCCTCCTGCAGGAAATTATTATATTTAGTGCCCACAAAATAAGTCAGTAAAAAAGTATAGAGTACTTAAAAAAATCCCTTATGCTGAATGACTTTAATTCATGAAAGCAGCCCAATGGGCCCCTGTTACCACATCTTTCCGACTTTCTCACACCAGTGTTTGCATATTTCACATATTCCTTTCCAGGATGGTAACTGAGGCCAGACTTCCTAACTGGGCCTAATCAGTTGTAACTGCCCAAGTTGGGACCAGGCCTTAAGAGATCCCCTGACAGGCACATGATCAGCTGAGCAGGGAAGCACCCCGCCTAGAGTCACGCACCTTAACTTCTCCGTTTCATGCCCACTCAGCAATGCTGCCAGTTCCTCCATCTATCACAATGAAGGGAACATCTGTCTGCATATGTTGTTTTTTTCTTTCTGACACAGCAATGCTAAGAAATAATTCTTCGCTGAAACCTATCAGATGATATTCTAAAAAATGCAACTATCTCTGCTTTTTTCTCTCCAAAGCAGCTGAGATTCCTAGTTCCTTCAATTTTATTGATCCAAAGTAGCCATTCAATTGAAATGTACCTATTCAGTGATTATTGCCTGAATAGCATTATGATAGGTATCATGAAGCAAAGTAACATGGTTGCTCCTATGTCAAAGGATTTTGATGCTTGGAGCACTTTTTATATTACCTTAGCAATAAGCTACCTAAAAAGATATGCTACTGAAACTTCTAGCAACATTTATTTATTTAAATACAGCTATAGTTAATTTTTATGCTTTTATTTTTAAAATGTGGGATACAATTCAGGATTAGGCATATACGTGGTCATTGTACAGATAAAGTGTGAGTACCCTTATTGATGTTATGTGCCCTCCCCCGCTGGCAGTGTCCCATTACTGCCAATCCCTTTCTTATAGTATTATGGTAAACCTTCAGGGCCCACTTATGAGTGAGGACACGTGGTACTCAGATCTTTGTTTCTGTGATAAATCATTGAGTATTACAGACTCTAATTCCATCCAGGTCACTGCAAAGTTCTAGCAAAATTTAAAAAACATTCTTGAAACAAAGACATTGGAATTCTCTTGTGCTCCTGAAATTATATGACTACTTACTGTTCCACATTCACATGCAAATTATCCAAAATCTTAAGCATAAATTTCACGTGTACAGTAAGATAAATGGATGAAAGCAAATAAAAAAGAACTGATTAAATTAGGTAATAAATATATTTTGTATAACACCAATATGATTTAAGAATATAAAAATTTGCTGGGTGGAATGGCTCGCGCCTCTAAATCCCTGCACATTGGGAGGCCAAGGTAGGAGGATTGCTTGAGCACAGGAGTTCGAGACCAGCCTGGGCAACATAGTGGGACCTTATTGCTACAAATAAAATAAAAATTTTCACATAGAATAAGGGAAATAAATATAAAATGAATTTATGGATAATAAATTAAGATTACATAACATCATTATAAATTTTTTTTAAATCCAGAAATTATAAGTTACATACATCATCTTAAAGTCAAACAAGGGGAAAAAATTCCAAGTCTGAAACCATCAAAATAGAAGAAAACAATGAAAAGTAAAAAGCAGAGTGCATGAATGAATAGAAAAATGAACGAGAGAGGTAATGGGAAGATGTAGAGTGAACTGAAGATAATAAGATTCATTTTTATACACCAACTATAACAAAACAAAAAAAGACATTCAAAGAAGTCCCAGGAAAGTATAGGGGACAGGGGCAATCTATTTTGAGGTTTTAGAAAGGTGTTTACATCTTTAAACTTATCATTTATACACAGATAACACTAAAAGTCAATGAAAAATGCTTCAGGTAGTTTTATTTACAACCTCTAATTCATCTATTATTTCCCCCAAAGAAACTTCAGACTGTGTTATGGACTGAATGTCACTAAACATTTTTTATCAAACATTCTGTTAAGTAATTTACAGATTGCAGTAAGTAGACAATGGAAGACAACTTTGAAATAAATAAAAACTATTGCTATAGGCCATCTTAGCTCAGACTACCTTAATAAATATGTCTCCCAAATCCATGTTGAAGCCCAAATCACTAATGTTAGCTGTACTTGAAAATGTGACCTCTAAGGAAGTACTTACAGTTAAGTGCAGTCATAAGGGTGGGGCCTTGATCCAATGGGATTAGTTTCCTTTTAAGAAGAAACACCAGAGAGCTTGATCTCTCTGTGTGCATGTACCAAGGAAATGCCATACGAGGGCACAGCAAGAAGGTGGCCATCTACAGCTCAAGAGGAAAGCCCCCATTAAACACAGATTCTGCTGTCACACTGAACTTGGACATCAAAGCCTGTAAAACTGTGAAAAAAATAAATGTCTGCTGCTTAAGCTATCCAAACCATAGTATTTTATTAAGGTAGTCTGAGCTAAGATGGCCTATAGCAATAGTTTTTATTTCTTTCAAAGTTGTTTTCCATTGTCTACTTACTGCAACCTGTAAATTACTTAACAGAATGTTTGATAAAAAATGTTTAGTGACCAAAACCACTTCAAAAAATAACACAATACATTTTTCTTCTTTTTAAATAAAATGTTTCAGATACACAAGAAGTTATAATGAATGATAAATTAAAAACACCTGTGTATCTAATTTCCAGTCTAAGAAATAAAATATTATAAATGAATTGAAACTCTCTGAACATATGTACTCATTTCATTCCTTTTCAGTGCTATTCCTATAAAAAGTTATACAATCATAAAAATACAGAAGTATGTTCTCTAAAGTTTTATACTTTATATAACTACTTAGAGGCTTACTTTCGTAAACAGTGAAGTGGGGACCAAAGTGAGGCCCAAACTTTACCTGTACAATGACTATTTGTACACCTAACACTGAAATGTACCCCACATCTTTAAAATAAAAATTTTAAAAGAGGCTTATCTTTGTAACTTGTTCTTTTTTCACTCAACCTATTTTTAAGATTAATCCACTAATTTGCTCTAGTACTTGCCTTTAAATAATTGCATAGAGTCCATTGTGGGCCACACTACAATTTTGTTGACAGATACTTAGGTTGTGTACAGGTTTCCTGTTTTGGGATATTTTCCCCTTGTTATAATGAGGTTGCAATGAACATTCTCATACACGTTTCCTAGTGAATATGAACAAGAAATTTTCTATTGTGTATCACCAAAAAGTAGAATTTCTGGGCTTTGGAATATACACATCTTTAAGATGACATTATTTTCCAGATAATTTATATGTGTTTACATTTCCACAGCAGGTCTGAAAGTTCCCATTATTTTATATCTTTGTCAAAATTCGATGTTATTACACTTGTAAATTTTTGCTAATTTCATGGGTATGAATGATAAACCATTATGATTTAAATTTACATTTCCCTGAATATGAATGACAATGAGAATTTTTTTATAAGTTTACTGGGATTCCTCTTCTGTAAACTGCTGCTGAAATACAGGACTTGGTTTTTATTGGGTTGTTTCCCTTTTAAAAATAGATTTGTACAGTCGGGCTCGGTGGCTCAGCCTGTAATCCCACGCCTTTGGGAGGCTGAGGTGAGTGAATTGCCTGAGCCCGCGGGTTCGAGACCCGCCTGGGCAGCGAGACCTCATCTCTACAATAAATCAAAAAATCAGCCGGGCGTGGTAGCGCATGCCTGTAATTCCGGCTACTTGGAAGGCTGAGGCGGAAGGATCGCCGGAGCCCAGCAGGTCGAGGTTGCGGTGGCCGGAAGTGGCCACTGCACTCCAGTCTGGGTGACAGAGTGAGACTCCAACTCAAAAAAAAAAAAAAAAAAAAAATAGATTTGTAGCAGTAGAGTTACTTGTAGTACATGTTAATAAAATTATTTGCTTTTTTGGTTGGTTAATAAAATGGCTAGAATCCAAATACTTTTATTTAAAATAAGATTTTAGATAACCTGGTAAATGTACAAATTCTGTAATTTTTGAAATTTGGGTCTCTGTAAATACTTTTAGATGTTTGCTTCTTCCAAAAGCTTTAGATTTAGTCTTCCCAGTCTCGAATATTCAGTGCCTTTTGTATGGAATAAATCCCAATTCCTACTTATTTTAATGAGGAATATTGGCCAGAATGACAATATGCATAGCATATATTTGTCATTTTCTTCCCAATATCAGGGCTTGTTACTAAGTTATGTTTTAGAAACCCATTTCTATAGCAGCATAAAGGGTTAGTCATTTAGGCTATATTTTTATGAAGAAACTAGGCAAAGAAGAGCTGCCACTCAATGTGCCAAAAAAATTGTTGTGGTTATATGAGGGGGACTCCCCCCAATTGGGATTTATTTATAAAAAATTGTTCCAGGCCACAGAGGTAAGGACAGAGTGGCATCATGCTCCCAACTTCTGCCATAAACACCTCGAAACAGCCTTCTTAAATCCAAGGAGCTGCTAACAACATGAGCTTCAAAACATTCTACTCCTTAACGTGTCAATGCTGAACTCAGCTTTCAAAGCTCTTGATAAACTCCATCTGTGCTAACGGCCTCCTCTTCCACAGCTCTCAAATGTGCAGGTTGTTCTTGGAGCTCCTCGTCTTACTCCAAATTCCACTCAAAACCAGTGTTACTCCAGATCTCATGGTCTCTTCCTCCTCTGCATCACCACAGCACTGAAATGTCTATACCACATGATTCGTACAAAATGTATTCTGACCTTGTGCTTGAATTTTATTTCCTTCAGGGATTACAAGCTCTTGAAAGGCAAAGAAAGGTCATTTTTCTCCCTTCTCCTAACTCCTCCAGTGTCTAGCTAAGCAGTATGTGGCAGTTTTCAATTCCTATTCATTACCTGCCTAACATTAACAAACATCTTAAGCGCCAAGCAGCAGAGAGACACGACTATTGTCTTCCCTGTTTTTATAATACCCTTATTACTTAATATAGTACCTGATACATAGGTCCCTCAGTAAACAGGACCTGAACAAATGGATTTTTTTCTTAAGTGAAGGTAAAGAGGGGAGGGCTCAGACAGATGAGAAAGGAGGAAGACAAATGATTTTAGAGCAATGGTCCCCAACCTTTTTGGCATCAGAGACCAGTTTCAGAAGACAGTTCTTCCATAGGGAGTGGAGGTACAGCAATCAAACCTCCGTGCTACTGTATGCTAATCAGTATTTGCTGCCACTCCCCAGCACTAGCATCACAGCCTCAGCTCCACCTCAGATCATCAGGCATTAGATTCACATAAGGAGCACACAATCTAGATCCCTTGCATGCACAGTTCACAACAGGGCTCATGCTCCTATGAGAATCGAATGCCATCAATGATCTGACAGCAGATGGAGCTCTGCTTGCCCCCTGCTCACCTCCTGCTTGTGGCCATGGTCCGTGACCTGGGGGTTGGGAACCCCTGATTAAGAGACTAATAAGAGACTAAGAATGGCAATTATCAATAACTCAAAAAATAACAGTTGCTGGAGAGGGTGTGGTGAAAAGGGAACACTCCTACACTGTTGGTGGGAGTGCAAACTGGTGCAACCTCTGTGGAAAACAGTGTGGCGATTCCTAAAAGCTCTAAACATCAACCTCCCATATGACCCCACAATCCCCCTACTGGGAATATACTCTGAAGAACTCAAATCACTCTATAAAAAAGATACCTGCACACGCATGTTTATCGCAATATTGCTCACAATAGCAAGAATCTGGAATCAACCATACTGTCCATCAAAAGAGAACTGGATTAAAAAAATGTGGTACATATACACAATGGAATACTACACAGCCATAAAAAAGAACAAAATCATGAACTTCACAGCAATCTGGATGGAACCAGAGTCAATAATACTGAGTGACCTCTCACAGAAACAAAGATCTGAGTATCACATGTTCTCACTCATATAGCGGACCTTGAACATCCATCGTAACACTATAAGAAAAGAACTGACAGTGGTGGGAAATTGTGGGGGGGAGGGGAAGGGAAGTGGGATTAACGGTAGTCAATATTAGTCTGGGGACGGGGAGACACCCCTTATCAACAAGGGTGCCTGAACGAAGCATATTTGTATACCTAACCCTTAACTGTACCCCACTATATCAAAATAAAAATATTAATATAAGAAAAAAAAGAGACTAATAACATTTCCAGGAATCTGCAGTGCAACTTACAAATAGAACTGCTCAACGCTGAGCCTTATGAAACCCAAGCCATATGGAATTTAGAATAAAGAATATCTGCCTTTAAGTCAGTCTGAGAGGGGCTATTGCTGAAAGCATCATCCAAAAGATTTTGTTCTATCATTTCATTTTTGAGATGGTTTTAGACCTCAAGCACAGTAGTGCTTAACGAGCTTAAGCAAAATAACTTCCACATGATTTAATTGTTTTGAGTACTTAATGCATGTTAAACACAGAAGTAGGAGAAATGAATAAGAAATCTATCTATTCTGGAAAAGCATGGGCACTATCTAAGGCTATGCCAAGGAGTCTGAACTGCATCTTATTGGAAAAAATGAACCAGTAAAGGTAAATGACATAATTAGAGTCATATCTTACCCAGAATTGTAAAGGATGAAATGGAAGGAGACACAATTAGAGGAAGAGAGATCTTGAGTGGTTACAGAAATAGTTTAGGCCAGAGTTTTCCAAAGTTAGGCGTGTGTACCCCAGGCAAAATGATCCAATGGGAGAATTTAAAAAATCAATATTGAGATAGAACTCACATACCACACCAAATCCCTTGTATCCTCTGTGTTGAACTCATTTATGAGTTCTAAAAGATTTCTTAGGCATTTGGAAACATTTACAATTTTTTTAAAAAAATCTAAGCACTATGAGATGTTATGGTTTACTAATATTTACTCATGGGGTTAACAGTAGGACATGTTTTGTTTATTTTTAAAAAGTGCTCAAATATTTAGTATTAATCAGGTGAGTGATAAAAAATGCCATGAGACCAGTGGTAGAAGATGACAAAGGTGTGAAGTAAGAGTGTGGGTTGTGGGTAGAATGTGCAAGAAAGTTTAGAGGTAAAAGTGACAGTGTAGAATCGGGTGAGTGGAAGCACATGATTCTGGGTGGTGCGAGAGGCAACTATAGAATGCCCTCCTCCCCTGGAATCCCAGTTTCTAACACTGCCTGGCCCACCTGGCCCTTAGCACTATTGCCCTGTGGCCAAGCCACAGTATAAATGAGGGGTGGGGGTGACTTCATTGTGAGAAGGAAACACACGACTTTCCTTGTTTCTGATCAGTGCCCATGATATGGCTGGCCCCAAAAATATTTAATATTCAGCGATTATCTATTGATTCAAACTTTTATAAGAGAATGGCTAGAATTCAAAGAACACAGGCCTAGACATCAGGAAATGGTGGCTTCCCTTCATGGGGTTTAAGTCTCCAGAGCAGTAAGGAAAGACTAAGGGAGGCAGACTGTTATAGTAGAGCTTGTCTAAGTGTGATCTGTACTTCCTGCCAGTCAGTCACCTGGTACATACTGTAAACATACGTGTTCCTGGAACCTAGCCTGGACCTGAACAACCTGGGGTTGGGGGGACAGAAAATGTGCATTTTATGCAAGTCCTGGATAATTCTTGAACACATTAGAGTCTGAAAATGACTGCCTTGGTGAGCAAAAAGAAAGGTCCTGAACAGATCCTGAAGGGGGCCAGCCATGCAGTTCTATGTTTGGAGAGCTACACCAGAAGGAGAAACAAAACTTAAACTTGCAAACTAATCTTTCCACCCCCAACAGCAGAAAAATGTGCTCTGGCAACGCTGCCATGAAAAACAAAGAAAGAAGGCGACTCTTCCTACACAGCATAGCTGTTCAGAAAGAACTAAGCTGCCCTGGCAATGATCAATTTTAATAATTAAGGCTAATGTGTTTTGCATAGAAGACAAGAATAAATTAAAGAAAAGCCCACAAATGACAGGGTGATAAATAATGTGTCTTACAAACTACCAAACAATCTTTTAATTGAACATTTTAAATTTTTTCTAACACCGTTTTATCATTTTTCCCCAGCAGGGCACTCACATTGTTCAACATATATTTAGGTATTATATAAATTGAAATTATCCAAGAGATCCTGGCATTGAAGGGAGTCAAGGCCAGGCTGCAGGGTATGGAGAAAGGAAAGATGGCTGGTTTCAGAGATTCCGTACCACTTGGCTAACTGCACAGTTTTCAGCAGGAGTGGGGTCAATTTTGACCTCAGAGGACATTTGGCAATGTCTGGAGACATTTTTGGTTGTGATAACTATGGGGAAGGTAGGATGCTATTGGCATCTAGTGGGTTGAGGCTGCTGTGGATACTGGTAAACATCCTACAATTCACAGCCACCCAAAACAAGCAATTATCCAGGACAAAATGTTAATGGTGTCAAGGTTGAGTATGCCTGAGCTAAGAAATGAGAACTTGTCTAGGGGTACTGGAGACATCATGGGGGCATCTAGACACGTATTCCAGGATTTATTGGAGATGCACTATGACTTAGAGGCTACCCCATACCAACACACCAGGTTGTGTGCAAAGTAATTCTTCTGTTTGTTTTGATAGTCTATTCTTTTTTTTTTTTACTTTTATTTTTTTTATAATTAATCATGATAGCCTATTCTTTAATAAATGCTTAATTTTCATATTTGTTCCACAAAGGTAAAAAATCTTTATTTTTAGAAACTAACATTAGGACCCAGACAAAGAAATGACAGAGTTGATAACATAAAAAATGTTAAAAAATTCTAGAACCATCTCATGTTCTGATGTAAAACTAAGGCCCACAAAGGCTCAGTGATTTAATTGGGGCCAGAGAGGTGGGTGGGGGTTGTTGGCGGGATGGGGGGAATCATCTCATTCCTTTCCAAAGAAGTTAAATTTCTGAAACAGCATGGTCATTTGGTCTTATGAGAAACTGGAGGATGCCTCTTTTTGATTATTAATTTCTTAGTTACAGTCTTAAATCCATCACTTTGATCATACTACATACATTTTTTCATCTCTCTGGATTTATGTCCAAAATGAGAAAATACATTTTTAAAAAATTACGCATTCTATTTTTGGTTCCAGTGTAAGACATTTATTTAAAATAAGAGTCTGCCTTGATAAAGGTGCTTGCTTGCTGTTCTGGTTAAAACACACAAATAGATGAACACATTCATTTTCATGTGTAGGCAACCTACCAGTATATAGCCCATACATAAATAGGACAGCAGTCATTTTTCAAAGCAGAAAGTAAACAGAACTGTAGATTCTACAGTGAGGAAAGACCAAGGAAAAAAATCCCATGTCTCTCTAAGCTACATAAATCTTCCATCAATGGCAGGCTTATTAACGTTCCTCTCTAGTTCAACTCACCTTCTCCTCTGCATCTTTTATAGAAGTGATGTGAGAAAGACCCTACTATTGAAAAATAATAATCAGAGTGTCTAGAGTAAAATTAATAGCACAAAACTGAATTTTTGAAGTTTTTTTGCTTCTAGTTATTCAGATTTTTCTCTCCTTATCTTAAGTAATGTGGTTTACCTTTTATGTGACATACTCTTTATGTGCCATATGGTTCATGTTAAGCCCCCACATCTAAAGTAGAGAAATGCATTTGCTTTATGAGTTCATATTTTAGTTGGGTAGATGGAGATATCAGCCAACATATTTTCTGGTCATCAATAAGAGTATTCCCTTTCTCTTAGAGTCTTAAAAAACTGAACAAAAGAATCTTTTCCGGAAACCATGTCTCTTCTTTTCCCTGCTCTTAACATTCTTTATAATTTATGGCAAGACTTGTGTACTTTCCCTTCTTCCACTTCCTTACTACCTTCCATACCCTCAACAAAAAGGACCAATGTGGTTTCTGTTCCCATCATTCCACTGAAACTGCTTTTGCAGAGATTACTATCCAAAGCTATAGTTTGTATGTTTGTGCCCTACAGATCTCATGGTGAAACGTGATCCCCAATGTTGGAGGAGGAAAGGCCTAGTGGGTGGTGTCCAGGCCATGGGGGTGGATCCCTCATGAATGGCTTCGTGCCATCCCATCAGAAATGAGAGCAGCAATGAGGTTGTTAAAAAGATTCTTGCCTGGTGCCTCCCCCACCTCCCTTCTCCCTGCCCGTGCGACATGACTCCCCTTCCCCTATGATTGGCAGTCTCCTGTGACCTTTACCAGAAGCACATGCTGGTGCCATGCTTCTTGTACAGCTTACAGAAATATACCCAATGAACTCCCAGTCACTAAATATGACAGATATTTTTTGTCTAAATTTTACCTGGCCTTTTCCTCCTTTTCTTGACATAACATTTTCCCTTTTTGTTTTTACCTAAGTAACTTTTTAAAAAGTTGTCTCTCAAGTGTCTCAGTCTGCTTCTGAGCCCTGGGTAATGGGACATTTAGAGACAGAAGAAAAGGATCCAGGAAAGACTCTGAGAATAAGCAAGACAGGGAAAACAAAAAGCCAGTGAGGTGAGGCTCCAGAAGCCAGGCCAGGCACCACAGTTCCCAGCTGTCCAAGCCATGATGACAGCCCCTTTTCCTCCACTTCCAAGAGCCACTAGAACTGACCATTCCATACTTTCCAGATCTTGCAAGTACTTTCACTTTTATCTATTTCTTCCACAACTAACTTAGTTATTTCTCCTCTGAACGACCCAAAGTTCCTTTAGAATGGGTCTTTCTGCTTCTAGTGGTATCTTCTAATATGTTCCTCACATTGTAATGAGAATAATTTTTAAAGTACAAATTTGATCACATTACTCTCCTGCTTAAAACTATTATCCTAAGGATACTGGGAACCACTGATGCATCCAAAATCCTACACAAGACAAACAAGGCCTTTCATGATTTGGCCTTTGCTTACCTCCACACAGGTACAATTCTTGCTTTTTCTCAACACTGTGCTCAGGTCACATTTAATAACTTGTGTGTGGTTCCTGCATCCCAGTGCTCTCTCCTCTGGGCCTTTATTACTCTGCAGGAACATTCTGTTATCTTATCCCTTACCTCTCATCCTTTAAGCTTCATATTACATATCACATTTCCTCTTCTACTCCCAAGGCCAGGCTAGGTGTCCCTTCCTTGAACCCCCATGGCACCCTGCACTTACCCTTCCTGTACTTCTATCAAATTGTATTATAGTTACTTGCTTATTTATATTAATATTTGTCACTCCTTCAAGAGACAGTCTGGGTTTCATCTGCCTATCTTCAGGGCCTAAAATAGTCTCTGCTGTATAGCAGGCACACAATACACACTTATTAAATAAATGTACCATTGATTATTATGATACCAGAGATGTGTAGAGGAGCTAGTTGATACCAAGATCTGGTTGATCATAGTCAGATAAAGCTATTTCTATTGTTGCAGCAATAGGGTATTCACAAAGTCAGCAAAGTAGCTCCCCAAATCTTCAACTTGTCAATGACAGTGAGGGTACTGCAGACAGGTTTAAAATCAGCAAACATGGTTTTTTAGGCAGTGTACTTAGAACAGTTTTAAGTAGAGAAGGACATGAAACATTGTTTTTAGCAAGATTAACCTGATAATAGAAAGAAAATGTACGTAAATATATCTGGAACAGAGTTCTGTGCACTTTATCTTGATTAGCTTAGAAACTCCTATGCTCCATTCAGCTCCACCCTGAAGGGCAAAGACACTTCCCCACTATACTGTTAGCACTGGATCCCTGAAAATATTTTTAAATTCTTAGCATCAAACACAGTCTGGGATGTAATAAATGCTCATTTATTAATGAATGAAAAACTTGTTACCAAGCCAGGATATTTCCCTAGCATTAGACAGTCATTTAAAAGTCATGAGTTGTTGGAAAAAAAAAAAAAGAATCAGGAAAATATGACTAATTAAATAGTAAACTAGTATACATTTTAGAAACGAAATCAAAGAATATGTCCTACTAACTAACCACAACTCTGTGTCAGCTTCCTAGATGAAGAAAAAAACCTAATATACTAAATTTTTGACCCTTTTTTTTTTTTTACAATAATGCCCTTACAGGGAAAGACCTCTCAGTTGCCCCCAAATATGAAGTACTAATCAAATACAATTATTAATGAGATTATTTTACAAAGTACTTTTTTCTAAGGTCAAAGCTCTGTCATAATGAGTCACCTGAGACAATTTTGTTGTAGTGGCAGGCAGAAGTGGTCGGCTGAACTTCTTCTGTGAGCCAATGGCTGCTGGAAATGGTGGGGCAGAAAATACAGCTGCGACACAATTAATTTTGTTTATCCACCCTTGCATTTCCTCTGGACTCCTGTGAGAAACAGACATATTTATAATAGGATACTTCCATATCTAAATGTCCCACACTTTTCCCATTTTTCATTACTGATTTAAAATGGCACAGACAAATAAATTACTCCTGTTGGTGCAACTAAGCCCTGACAAAACTTCACTGGATATTAACATTCCGAACAATGATCACCATGGGGATGAAAGGTGTTGGCTCCTACGAGCATCATAATGTAAGACTGTGACAATCTCTCTAGGACATAAGAAGAAATAAAGAAAAATCACTTGACAATAAACATGTATAAAACCCCTACTCTTTCTGACACTAGGCTAGGTCAAAAATTAGTTATAAAATTAACTCATCCCTTTTAATCACATTATCTAATTTTAAAATCTAACTGAGGCGCATATTGATACAGGGAATGTAAAATAATATATATACTTTGGAAAACAGCTTGACAGTTTCTTCAAAAGTTAACTATAAATTTATCACACAACCCAGCAATTCTCCTTCTAAGTAGGTACCTGAGAAATAAAAACATATAGCTACACAAAGATTTGCATGTCAATGTTCATAGCATCATTATTCCTAAGCATCAAAAAAGGGGAAATAATTCAACTTTTCATCATCTAGTAAATGGATAAACATAACGTGGTAAATCCATACAATCAAACAGTATTCAGCAATAAGGGTATGGAGTAGTGATACATGCTACAACTTGGATGAACCCCCAAACCTTTATGCTAAGTAAAAGAAGCCAGACACAAAAGACTACATAATGTTAATTCTGTTTATATGAAATGTCCAGAAGAGGCAACAGTGCTATAGAAACAAATAATAGATTAGGGTATGTCTGGGGTTTGGTGGAGAAAATGGGAGTGACTGTAAAATGGGCCCAGCGACCTCTTTGGGGCGATAAAAGTGTTATAAACTAGATTCTGGTGATGGCTGCACCATTCTGTAAATACGCTAAAAACAAACAAACAAAAAAACCATTGAAATGGTGCATTTAAAACTGCTGAAGTTTTACGGTATATAAAATATACCTCAATAAGACTGTTTAAAAAAATTCACCTGAGAGGAGGAGGAAATAATCTGAAGTGATAATCATATTTTTAATTTATGTGTCATTATATCCAGAAAGCTTCAAACAGACAGCACTGAACAAATATTTGAGTTCATAAATGATGGTTGAAATGGTCATGAACCAGGATAGATTATCTACCACGCATATGATCTATAAACAAAAAGTGAAGAAAAAAAAGGCCAGCTAAATCTAAAGTCCTTCTCATCTATTGCTCTGAGAGAAACCACACTAACCTGAGAACCTGACACTCACTACAGTAGATGTCAACTCACTGCACCCCAAATGTCTCTCTAGGCTGATCTCTCTGGCTCCATTATTTCAGTTGACTGATTTCTGTTTCCATTTTTGTGTGTGTGTGGGGGTCTCATTCTGTTGTCCAGGCTGGATTGTAATGGCATGATCGTAGCTCAGCACAGCCTTAAACTCCTGGGCTCAGGCAATCTTCCTGCCCTCAGCCTCCCAAGTAGCTGGGACTACAGGCATGTGATACCAAGTCTGGATTTTTATTTTTAAGTTTGTTTTGTACAGATGTGGTCTCTCTCTGTTGCCCAGGCTGGTCTTAAACTTCTGGGTTCAAGAAATTCTGCCATCTTGGCTTCCCAAAGTGCTGGGATTATAGGTGTGAGCCATCTTGGCCCACCTTCTGCATCAATTCTATCTGAAGTAATTAGATATCTTTGGCTATTATATCTGGTATTTTAGATAAAAAAAATTAGGAAACAATAATTTGAAAGATACTTTATGTTTAATTGCTCTGACTGATTATACATCTAGCTATGATAGTGGTATTAACTATCCTATTCCAATAATAAAAAACCCTGTGGAATTTGTTTCCTTACCACTTCCTCACCACCTACTGACAGCAATTTTAAACCTTTGAAAGTTCAATATCCAAAAATTTTCAGAATATCTGCTTTTATTCTCATTTCTCTTATCTTGATATATTGCACTGGTCAGCAAGCATGCAGAGACTTGCGTTCACTACTTCAATGTCAAATTTTAATTCCAATGTCAACTGGGGTCAGCTGACAACGCTATGCTGAGGGTCATTCTGAAGTCAAACTCAAGCCCTGTATGATTAATACTATCTGACACAAAAACTGATGCAATGTGTGACCCCTACTGAAATTCCTAATCTAGAGGCTCAGTTCTGAGTTTTCACTTCACAGGCCCAGAATTCTCTATGTGGAAAGTTCCACTTCTAATCAGAAGTCTGTTATTGGACTCCTCGTTATACTGGCAATCCATCCCATTTCCTTGCTCTCAAGATTTTATCTTTTTCTTCAAGTATACACTCATGGACTACTAGAGCTCCGAAGGAAAGGGAAACAAAAGAATAAAATGGAAATTTACATTTATTGAACAGTTCCTATGGCTGGGTAGGTACTGTGTGAGGTATTGTATATACTTATTTAATCCTCACCAAACCCTATAAGATAAACTTACTATCTACACTGGTAACAAGCTGAGATTCAAAGAGGTTAAATTACATGCTGGAAGAAAGTGCTGGGAAAATGGAGATTTAAATCCAGGTCTATTTTACTTATCTAGTGATAGAACTTGTCTAATAAACCCTCACATTTTATTGATGAGAATACTGAGTTCTAGAAATGCTAAAGTCACAGGGCTACTTTATAACAGACAAAAACCTTGGACCCAGGGTTTCTATGCTTTGTCCTAGTCTTCTCAGGTAGTTGTCTCTAATGGAACCAGTTCAGACTGCCTCCAACTAAAAAACATTTCCCCTGCAGAGCTTGATTCTACTCCTTGGTATAAAGTGTGCTGACTGAACTAAAAAACACAACCAGATAAAGGAAAAACCAACACAACATACTGGGTTTGAAAAAGCAAGACCCTCCAGTCTGCAGTTTTAAGTTTGAACACATTTGGCTTCTTCTCGTAGTCTGTGGCCTTGGATGCCAGTGCATGGTGCACACTCACGGCGTTCTTCAAGTCCTCTTCAGACAGGGCCTTTTCTGGCTTATATTCATCCTGTAGATGGATACAAGGGAAACAGACAAAACCATGATCAGATATCATTATCAATTTTCTTTCTAAAACTTAAAACTAAAAAGAAAGTTTTTAGAAAATTCATGAAAGTACATTAAAAAAGTGAAATGAATAGCGAGTAAAAGCTCTTTGCAATCTTATTAATGTCACAGAACATCATGTTGTTTGAAAAATTTGCTGATAATGAGAATATATGTACCATTTTTAATAAAGATGATATATCATAGTTAAGCTTAAAAGCTAAGAGGGAACAAAGACAGAAATATCTATTACACACATTTTATAGGAATTTGAAACAAGGCTTGATCTAATAGTTAGCGTGATCTGGTTTCAGGATTAAGTGGATAAAAGCAAAAGCCTGCAGATATTCATCAACACAATTATACGGATGATGAAAACAATGCCCAATGTGTTCTTTGCTCTAAAGATGCTACCTGTTCCTGTTACTTTCTTTTTAGTCTCATATTACTAAAAGAAAAATGAACAGTAAAATAATTGATGACTAGCTCTTCTGCCTAAAGAAAAGAAGAAAATCAATGGAATAATCAGGAAAAAGCTTAGCTCTGTTATCATAAACTTGAAAAGTAGATAAAATTGTATTAAATGGAAGGTGTCTCATACATATGCAATTTTATCTTTGGGCATCCGCTACACAATTTAGAGTTTATAAAGGTTCTTCTGAATGGCATTTCTTCAAACATAACTTAAAAAAATCAAAGCCAGTAGAATGATATTAATAATTAGAATTTAACACAAGTTTGATTTCATTATTTCTAGTAGTTCTTGGGTTCACTGGAATAAAAAAAGGCTGAAAACCAATGTAAATATACTACCTTTATACTCCATATGCTGTAAACTCTTTTTTCTGCTATAAAATGTCTTTTAGAGTTAAGGCCCCTCTTTCCCCTTCCCATATTTTTTCAAAAACAAGATACGGAGGTCAGGTATGGTGGCTCACACTTGTAATCCCAGAAGTTTAGAGACCAGCTTGGGCAACATAGCAAGACCCTGCCTCTCAAAAAGAAAGAAAGAAAGAAAGAAAGAAACTGGGCATGGTGGTGTGCCTATAGTCCCAGGTACTCAGGAAGCTGAGGCAGAAGGATTTCCTGAGCCCAGGAGGTTGAGACTACAGTAAGCTGTGATTGTGCCACTGCACTCCAGTCTGGATGACAAATGAAACCTTGACTCAAAAAAAAAAAAAGTTATAATAAATAAGCTTGCATTTCTTCTGTAAAGAAAAAACACAGATATACATACATACACACTACCTTCTAATCAATGATAAGAACTTAAGGAAAGACATAGTTTGTTCTCTTATCATAGTCTGGTTTTACAAATTTTCAGAAAAACATTACAATGCGCCACACCTCCCCTTTTCCTTCTACACATCCCCTCTACAAATAAAGCAATGCAAATGTTCTATTGCCATCGATTCAAACTGAGCTAAAAATAAACAGCAGGCTGTTGATCCTCGATGTAACAGTGCTGAGAGGCAAAGGTTTTCCCTCTAAAATACAAAGTTAATACCAGTAGTAATATAAAGATTACCCAAATTTGTAGTATTAAATAATGCAATTTCTACTTTGGGAACGAAACAAGTCTTACTTTATTCAGTCTCAGAGGTTAATAACTGCTGTTGACAGTGACGGTTTATTAGAAAGGTATGATGAATAAAGAAAATTTAAAAATTAAATAATACAGTTACATGTATCTGTTCCTCTATAACTCCTAATGGTTCATAAAACTATAATCTAGTTACGTTTTGAAGTCTTTCTTGTCCTTTTTAAATGAAATATTTTTTCAGTGATTTGACATTCCAAAGATTCACACATCTTCCAGGGGAATTTTTATTAGAATAGAAATTTCAACTAGAGGTAATATGACTACAAAATCCTCTTCAGCTTTATGATTCTGCTATAAAAGGACCTTATATGTCTAGCTTTCCATCCAATGTAACCACTTAGGTTCCAGGTAGGGATATAAGGCGGATAAATAATGGGAATAGGGAGAAATGACCAGGGCCAAAATTCCTGGCAGGGAATTTTTTGTTTGTTTGTTTGAGTTGGAGTCTCACTCTGATGCCCAGACTGGAGTGCAGTGGTCGCTCCCGGCCACCGCAGCCTCGACCTGCTGGGCTCCGGCGATCCTTCCGCTTCAGCCTTCCCAGTAGCCAGAATTACAGGCATGCGCTACCACACCCGGCTGATTTTTTGATTTATTGTAGAGATGAGGTCTCACTGCCCAGGCGGGTCTCGAACCCGCGGGCTCAGGCAATCCACTCACCTCAGCCTCCCAAAGGCGCGGGGTTACAGGCTGAGCCACCGAGCCCAGCTTCCTGTCAGGGAATTTATATGTGATTTCCATTGCCATACATTTTAATCCTAACACACCTGATATTTGAGTCTGTATAGAGAATAGGTTATAAATTTACCTACACCTTAAAAAAAAAAGTTCTATGTCCATGATTTGAAATGTTACCTAAGTCTTCTTTCCTAGTTTCTTTTTGTTAACCTTCTGTTGTTTAAATTTCTTAAGATGATTACTTAGTTATTTTGTTTTTCATATTTCTTCTTTAAGGATAAATTTAAGGTCATAATTTTTTCCTGAGTATGGGTAACACTGAGTAACAGAGTTAGGGAATAAAAATATTTTTCTCATTTATTTCTAGATAGTTTGCAGTTTTAATTTTTGGTCTCTTCTTTGATCTCAGTGGCATCAAAAATGTGTTTCTTAAATTTAAGGAAAAGTTTGAGTTACTTATCATTATATATTTATTATGTCATTGGCTTATGACCAGAGAATGTGGTCTGTAAATTACATTTTCTCCCAAAATTTGTTATGGTTTTTCTTGTGACCAAATGCATGTTTGATAATGTTTTATAACCATACCAAAAAAGTTTATTCTTCAAGGGATAAGTGTGTATTAATATTCAAGTTTATTGATTCAGTTCCTCTGTCTTTACATTACTTTTCCACCAGTTTATCCCTTTGACAAGTATATTGACCTTTTACCCTATGTTGTATTTTAAGTTCTCGCATTTCTAATAGTTTAATTGCTATGTCGTTTGGTGCACCTAGGTTTGTAACTATTATCTTCCTTATAACTATTTGTTGTTTATTACTTTAAAATTTTCTTTATCCTATTTAGTGCTTAATCATATAAGATGAAAACTTAAAAGAATCTCTGTCTCATGAAAATGTTCTATTTTTTTACTCCTCACCCACATAAGCAACATAAGACTTTTAAACTATTTTCATTTCTTTCCTTCCCCTTCCCCATTAACCCCAAATTTTGCTGAAATAGTTTATTATGTTTTGTTTTGCAACTTTAAAATTAGCAAGAATGTATCATGCATTTTCTGTCTCAAGATACCTTATTTTGCACTTGGATTATACATTCCCTAAGTCTCTCCTCTTATTCTTATAGTTAATTGCATCCATGTTTCCTTGTTTACCTGCTTCTTTCTTTTTTCCATTTTGACCCCTCTCTCTTCATTCCTTTGCTATCTTCCCTTCTCTCAAGTATTTTCTTCGGGTAGGTGATATACTCTTATTCTTATTCTCAAATATCTTTAATTTTTTTGAAAGGTTTAGAGGTGGACACAGAACTCATGGCTGTGATCCTTTTCATTGTTTCACTCACAGTCTGCAGGTGTTATTCTACAGTCTTCTAGCTTTCAGTTTAATAGAAGTCCAATGACAGTCTGTTTTCTTTCCCCCCTTGCCTTTTCTATTAGGAATAACATAGGTGTTCCCTTTAATATTAGAATTCAGTAATATTTGCTAGGTTATGCCTTAATTTTCTCATGCATCCAGTCTGAAACTAAAAAATCCTACTCTCCCTATATAACCATTTGCTTCAGCAGATAACTGCCGACAGAGGTAATCAACACAGTTGGGCAGACTAGTGCTATCAGAGATTTACGGGCTTCGGCTGCAGCTGCAGCTGCAGCCCGTGTCAGTCTATAATTCTTTTACATGGCCATGATTTTTAAAATCCTTCCTTGGTTTTTTTGTTATAACGTTCTCCTAGTTTCTCTCCTTTCTCTCTCATCATTACTTTGCTATCTCCTCTTCAGTCTGCCCTTCAAATATTCATGCCACCATTGGCTTTCTTCCTTTATCATTCCATAAGTATCCCTTGGGATGGTTACAACTACTCTTATAGTTTCAACTCCCACCTATATCATGATGTCTAACAAACTGCTTTAAGTGCCAAGTTGTGGTCTTGGAGCTTCATTTTCTAGTAGGAAATCAAAATGCTGAAAATACCTTAAGGTTTGTATTTTGACTTTTACAAAAAGAGGTAAAATATGAATAAAAAACACAAGACCAGTTGGAAGCTATTACTACTAGATGACTTGGACCTTCACCCTTGTAGCCACTATAAATATTCTTGGACATACTCTCTCTGCTGATATTTTCATTTAAAACCATGTTTAAAGGATGAAATTCATAGACTGCTCTACACAAACTTTAAAATGTAATATTTATTACATACCTAAGTAAAAGCTAACAGTAATTGTCACCCTGGGAGAATTGTACCATTGTTTTTAAAGAGGACTCTAATCCAACCCAATATCCTAACTCTAAGATACACTGTCAGTTTGCCTTATATTGGAAGGAAAACACTACAAGGGCAGCAATGGAAGACTGGATCTACTTAATTAGGCTAAACTGAAGCCAAGGAATTTTAAGTCTAAGAAAGCTTCCACTTTTCTCATTGATAATGCCATTTTGCCATTAAAAAAAAAATACAAATCTTAAAATATTTTCAGCATTCTGAATTCCTACTAGAAAACGAAGCTCCAAGTCCCCAAAAACTGTGCTAAACCCAGGTAGAGCAGAAAAACTAGGGTTGACATCTGGATAGGAATAAATGACTTTATCCTAGGAAGTTCATTCTGACATCTTTATTTTTCACTACTTAAAGTAGAAGATGGTGTTTAAATAGTGAGCTTGGAAAGGAAGAAATAAGGGATAAATTATTGTAATCCAATCATTTCAAATCTAGGACTATTTGCTGTGCAAAGTAAATGTAAAACAGAGAGCAAGATAAATCCAATCAAGACATTTTCTATAAGAAAAGAAAATGCTCATGACATCTAATTACTATCTATTTTCCCAAACAAATGAAGGATGAAAATGGTGACTAAAAACATGCTACTCTCCCCTGTGTTCTCTGCAATCTACATCTTTTTATGTAATATGGTTCATTAGAGCACTCCTTCTAAAAAGCATCAAGAATGTGATTTGACAATGCTATTTATTTTAAATTCATTTAAAGCATGAAATAAAAAGCTTTCCTTTTTCATCAGAAGCTTGTTAATTAAAACTCTTGTGAAGCTGAATCATAACACACTAACAGGAAAATCACCCACATATGTACAATTAATTGGCATCAAGTCTGAAAATGTACTTTCAGGTGATATAAAGGACAATTTGGAAAGTGACCAAATCTCAATTATAGTTTATCAATATCAATTGAAAATATATTCAGGATTCTGGTTTTCAAGTACTATTTACGTTAAGTCTCCTTAAAGAGGAAAAATTGCTACATACACTTAAAAAACAAAGTTGAAATGGTCTTGATATCCACTGAGAGAATACAGAAGAACCAAGACCACATTCTTGCTTGAAGCTATGAGGATATTAATAAAAATGCCTGTAACTAAATTAAACTGGGTCCTAAATTGTCTTTTAACTCTTGATTTTAAAACTGGCGTTATAAGTATTTTTCACACTCTAATGAATATATATTTTTAAAAATTCTAAGTGTGTCTGGTTAGGTATCTTTCTAAAAATCATTCAGCTTTGTCCTTGTTTCAAGAGGGAGCACAGAAAATGCGATGTTTCCACTATTCTGGGAACTAGGAGCAAGAGCAGGTCAAATGAAAATATGTTTTGACCCATTACTTAACTAAGAATATATTTGAAAATAATTTATTCACAGGATTTCAAAGCTGAAAGGAGCCTGGAGTATCATTTAATCTAATTTTCTCACATCGTATAAACTATGTTACAGTTAGAAAAATATATCCTATACTACTGTTGAGAAAGAATTAAGAGAGAATAGGAGAAGTGAAATCAAAAGATCCATTGGGTGGGGGGAACCAGGGTCTCACTATGGTGCCCGGGCTGGAGTGCAGTGGCACAATTATTGCTCACTGCAACCTTGAACTCTTGGGCTCAGGTGACCATCCCACCTCAGTCTCCTGAGTGGCTGGGATTACAGGTATGTACCACCACACCTAGTTGATTAAAAAAAAACATTGCAGAGATGGAAGTCAGGCTGTGTTGCCCAGGCTGGTCTTCAACTCCTAGCCTCAAGTGATCCTCCTGCCTCGGCTTCCCAAAGTGCTGGATTATAGACACGAGCCACCATGCTTGACCTGGATTTAAGATTTTAATATACATTTGATCAGCTAACATGTATGTAGTGCATGTCCTTCATAGTATAATGATGTGGAGATATTGGCCTGTAGCAAGACTTCTTTGTTAGCACTGAAACTCTCTCCTTAGTCTATTTAGAGACAGGCACTTAGAGGCATAGTAGGACTCGGAATGCTTTCTCAATAAGACCTCAGGCTTCAGTGAGGCCCAGGAAATTTTCCAGGATAAATCTGACAAGTGAATCAGGAAGTTAGGATCTATTTAATGCTTACGCAGCTAGCTGCATAAGAAGACAGTTAGATAAAGCAGATAACCACCATCAGTCTTTGCAAAAGATTATTCAATTCCTTGACTCAATATCTGAAGAAACGTATGAAGTAGCAAAGGTTTTTTAAGCAGGGGAAAAAAAAAAATTCTCCACACCCATTCTGCCACACTGTCTCCATTTTTCTAAGTGACATAATGGCCATGACTGTTACTGGTAGTAGGCTGCCTATGCTTTCCTCTCAGATCCAGGCTTTGCTCACATTCCATTAAAGGCTGCACCTGGATCATCGCTTGTGACCATGTTGTTGAGTCTGTCATCACCCACCCCAATTCCATTCTGTTCTGAGGCCTATGAGGGCCAAGCTAGTACACAGTTTGCATGTTTCCCTCTACAGCTCACATATGATTGGTGTGGGTATAATATTTACTGAAAGGAAGGAAGGGAGAAAAAGAAGGAAGGAAGGGAAGAGAGGGGAGGGCAAGGGAGGAAGAAAAGGAAGGGGGGAGACAAGAATGAGAGGAAAGCAAGGATAGGAGGCAGGGAGGGTGGGGGGAAAGAGAGAGGGAGAGAAAGGCATTTCTTAGGGACCTTCGTGGCACACGGGGAAAGACATCTGAGTCCCGAACCTGTCTCACACTTGCATGGAAAGAAGCCACGAATCACTGTATCAGCTTCTCAGATGAGGACAAAAATTTCATCAGGAACAAACTAATTTCTGTTAGGCATTTAAACGAGAATTGTGTCTTTCTAAACAGAATCCTTTCTTCAGAGCACTGCCTAGAAGTCTCAAACCCCAGAGACCAGGTGTGTTTCCAGCTGAAGTGACTTTTTATGACTGTATCTATACTTTAGGACAGGGGTTTCACCATGTTGCTTAGGCTAGGTTAAAACTCCTAGGCTCAAGTGATCCTCCCACTTCAGACTCTGAAGTGGCTAGGACTACAGGCATACACCACTGTGCCCAGCTGAATTTATAATTTAAAAACATTATGATTATGCCCTAAATATCCATTATATAATGGCCACATTCCCCTGCTGGACTAGGTCATTCATCTAAATTATGACTAATGAAAACTTGGGTGTGATCATCATTCTCCCAAGGGAACATTATGCTTCAAAGCCGAGTCAACTGTTTTTCTTTTAAGCATTTTCCATTGTTTTTGAGAATGATGAGAGAGGATTCAGATAGCCTTTTAAACCTGTGAAAGTGCAAAGAGCCAGCAGTTTCACAAAAGAAAATAAAAATGCCCTAAGCACACAGGAAAGTAAAAAGGGCTATGGGGAACAAGGCCAGGGATCAGCCTGCTTCAGGCACTAAGATATTCCAAAATCAGCCCCAACCTGGCCACCATAATCACAGTCTGGGAGGCTTGAATCTTCAGTGGCTTCCTTCTGCCTGGCCCAGGCTTGCCCCTGATGCTACCCAATCCTTCAAACATTGCAAAACTTCCCTTTCTGATTGAACTTTTAAGAAACCTTATAGGCAGCTGGAACAAATTTCTCTTTCAGGTGATCCAAAGAATAAAGATGATTTTGCACCAAGGACATACTTCCCGGTATACTGTGATAGCAAATGAAATTTTTAGATAATGAACTGATTTTTCACTTTCTAAAGACATGGCAATGGCAAATACATTCAGGTTTGAACACTTGTTTTCTAGACCCAAAAGATAAAAAGCATTAAAGATTCTCAAGAGTCTGGCCTGGAAACTACAATAACCAATAGCCAAACTCTAAGTAATTCATTGTCATGCACTAACCAGTCACCTACACACATCACTCTTAACCACTCCATCAATCATCTCTAGGGCGGTTCAGTTTTGAGACAAGCACACCTGTAACACGAGCATCATCTTAAACCTTACAAAACTACTTTCAAGAAATAAGCAGAGACTGGCATGACAGACACAAAACCCATGACAGAAACTGAGAGAGAACTTGGGAAGCTAGGGTGACAGTAAAGGCTAGTGTAAGCACTTGGCTACAGATGACTCATTCTCTGTTAACAAAATGGATATGAAGTTAGTATCCAAATGTCAACAATGATGGGTCATCCGGACCAACAAGAATTTAATCATTGTTATCATCAATTCATAGGAATTTCTAATTTTTTAAAGTATATATGAACTATGAGTACTACATTAAAATGATAATATTAGTCTTATTTGCCATGAACACTTTATATTCCAATAATAATAGGTAACTACCGGGAGGGAGTACATACCCAAAGCATGAGTCGATTGGCCTAAAGGGCACTGCAAGTACAAAAACAAAAAACAAAAACCAAAAAACACAAACCAACAAAAAGCCCACAAGGATCAGAGTACATTCTTACTTAGCTCTAAGGCAGACAAAACCACTCTGCCACAAATGTCCTTTGTGCCCGATCATTACTGGTACTTGGATTCTGGAATAGTTTGGATTGTGCAAACATTTAAATCAGCCTCTATGCTGATGTTGTATCTCACAGGCTCTATCCCAGAGAGTTCTAGAAACTAGGATCAATTATTCATCCAAATTTATTCCATTTATCCTATGTTTTTTCCATTCCTCACCTATACCCTTAGTTTATATCATGTTCACTGGTGCTTCCTCACGAGATGATTTTAAGAGTTCACAACACACCCACTGCGTAAGAGTGGTCTTCTCATCTACACTCTAAGCTCGAGCTCTTTCAGGCAGTAGACACTATGTTTATTTCTCACATAGCTCCCAAGGTGACACTCTGTAAATGGTTTTGACATTGCTATCGTGATACTCTGTGGATTTACTCTTGGCTTGAAAGTAAAAGGCAAAGATGACTAAGTAACATTAAGTGAGCGGGCCAGAAAGAAAATGAGGCACATGGTGATGAGGAAGCTTGTGTGTAACCTGGAAAAGTAAAACAAGATCTCTGGATAATGTCAGAAACTGCCTAGGGGAAAGAAAGACAAAGACTTATTTTACTTTAGAGAGAAATCAATAGCAGGAAAGAAGAGAGATTCAATAGGAATGAAATAGACATTGGAGACCTGTTATTTATAAAAGTCACAGGAAGGGGAATATTAGAAAAGGAAGAGCAAGTTTAAACTACTGGTCACGCTTCCTGAAAGTGGCTGCCCACATACTCCTATCTCTGTGTCCTCAACTCTCTCTCTAGTCTGATTCTCACACCCACTACCCCACTGAGACTGCTTATCAATTTCCTGATTGTTGCAGTCATGTGGCACTTTCCAGGTGCTATCTTACCTTTTTATGACATGGGACATTTCCAGCATCTCTTGCTTAGCTTTCTTCCTTGCTGTCTGGCTCGGGCTCCTTCCCTGTCTCCTCCGTTCAGGACACACATGAAGTGTCTGCTCCACTGGTTCGACCCTCCATCTTCTCCTCAACCTATAAACACTATGAGTGACTGCAGCTAGTCCCATGACTTCAGTTATCAACTACGTGTTGACAACTCTCCAGATTTGCCTTGCTGACTCCAGATCGGAATATATATAACTGCTTATTAGAAATACCCATCTATTATTCCATAGACACTCAATTCAACACCTCAAACTTCCTCCCTGTTACTCCTACCCTTGTTCAGGCTGATACGGTCTCTATGTCTCTTATCAAATCTGCCTCCGATCCATTCTCCACCCTGCAGCCAGACTGACCTTTCTAAAATGCAAATATGACCATGTCACTTCCCCCTTAAAACCCTTTGATAGATCTACACTGCTCTCAGATAAAGTCTCAACTCTAACATGGCTTTCTAGGCTCTTCATCATCTTCCTTGAACACCTTTGATACTTGAACACCCTTTATACTCTGGACCTGCAGTACCCAAATGTGCTGTGTCACATCTAAGCATCCACACAGGTTTGTCTCTGTCTGAATCCCCCTATAGGACTAACTTCTATTTGAGTTTTTAAGTATAGGCTTAAATATCTTCTTCTTCATGAATTCTTCCATGATCTTCCCTTTTCTTCCTCAGGCTCAGTTAAGTGTCCCTCTAAATGAGTTTCTATAGCACATTTCCCTCTTTGTAGCATTTATCAAATTGCATTTAATTGACCTTTCATTTCTTAATCTCTTCAGATGGAGGATGAGCTCTTTTAGGAACTATATCTTGCTCACAACCATATCTCTGGTGTACAACATTAAAAAAAAAAAAAACAGGTAGAGTCCTGATCTTGTAGATGCATTCATTACTGATTTGGTTCCTAACAAACACCGTGGCCCTCTGTATCAGAATGATACTTGATTAGCCAAAGCTTAGCTGATAATGGACACCAGAGACACTTAGTGTCAACCTGAGAGTGTCTCAATTTAAAAAATGGGAACTCTATCCTCCTATGAAGTTGTGAAGTTCAGGTGCAAAAAGTATCCTAAAAACTATCATTCTTTTTTTTTTTTTTTTTGAGTTGGAGTCTCACTCTGTCGCCCAGACTGGAGTGCAGTGGCCACTTCTGGCCACCGCAGCCTCGACCTGCTGGGCTCCGGCGATCCTTCCGCCTTAGCCTTCCGAGTAGCTGGAACTACAGGCATGCGCTACCACGCCCGATTGATTTTTTGATTTATTGTAGAGATGAGGTCTCGCTGCCCAGGCGGGTCTCGAACCCGCGGGCTCAGGCAATCCACTCACCTCAGCCTCCCAAAGGTGCGGGATTACAGGCTGAGCCACCAAGCCTGGCTAAAACTATCATTCTAACAAACCAGTCTTATTTCTGGCTGAACAATCGCTGAAGTAAGCAGGCTGGGGAAATCTGCCAAGCCATTTCCTACCATTGTGATATATGATGTTCTGATCTGTAAGTGTTTATTCTTCTAGATAAATAGTAGATATAAACCAACCCTCTGCAAAGATTTGTGAGTTTTCTGTAATACAGGAATACTGCTCTTAAACGTCCTCACAACAAGTAAGCTCACATTGGCTTACTTACTGTCACAGAATATCTACATCTTCAGGGTATGGTGGTGTGAGGGAGAGAGTAAAGAGGAATGTGTAAAATTTTCTAACTGGAAACTAAGTATACAGAAATAATGTCATATATGTTCCTAATGTCTATGGGAATGAGGAACAAAGGCCGTTATGGTATCTTGACTTGTATCCATACCACAGCCCTAACTCTAAACATGAAGCTTTCTGCCTTGCCTATTCCTCCTTATATTAGTTCTAGGACAATTTATGGAGACAGTTGACCATCTCTGATCTGAAGTAGAAAGAAAAGGTGGGAGGAATTACTTATTCATCAATAAAGTTAGCAGGGAAGGAAAGGGCCTATATTTGGATGGCTGAGATGGCCTAATTCTTAAATCATTTTGTTATACAGATTTAGGGTAGGATGGTGGAAAGTAAGGGGAAAAAAGTTTGCCTGAGTCAGAAACTATTAAACTAGCAAGAATCTGGAAAGGACTAAAAAAATTACCTTCATTTCTTATAAGAGTCATTAGAAAGGAAACTAATATTTACTATTTTTTTTCCCTTGAATCGGAGTCTCACTCTGTTGTCCATGCTGGAATGCAGCGGCAAGCTCATGGCCACTGCAGCTTCGACCTACTGGGCTCAAGTGATCCTTCTGCCTCAGCCTTTCAAGTAGCTGGAACTACAGGTATGCACCACCACACCTGGCTAATTATTGGATTTATTGTAGAGATGAGGTCTTGTCAAGTTGCCCAGGTTGGTCTCAAACCCTGGGCGGGTTGAGGCAATCCTCTTGCCTCAGTCTCCCAAAGTGCTGGTATTACAGGCATGAACCACTGTGTCCAGCTAATATTTACTATTAATGTCATGTATAACAGGTGCTTTTTTCACATATTTAAAAATATATTTACATCAACCAAACAACATTATTTCCCCTCATTTTACAGATAAATGAATTGAGGCTTAGAAAGGATAATTAACTGTTCCAAATCAGAAGTCAGTTAAGGGACAGATTTGGAGTTTGACAAGGCATGTCTACTTCGTGGAGTAAGACTCTTCATACTCTTCCAGGCATAACTCTTCCTTTGAAAGAGCCTTTTAGTACTCTTCCAAGAGACATATTATCCTAGGAGGATCTGAGGAAGCTAAGGAGAAAGAGTCCTAGCCTGACAAAGCTCTCACTTTAATATTTAAGACGCTGCTGATACTTCATGCGTGTGTTCAGGAGGCATACAACAGAGAGGGTTATGAACACATAGGTGGGTTATAAACTTGACAAGCATGAGATATTATTTATTAACTCTTCTATTTCCTATAGGAGTGGCTGAAAACCTTTGTGACAAGCTTCCTTGTTTGGCTGGGATGGGAGTAGGGAAGGAGGTTGAGCAGATGAGACGGCAAGGATTTGGAGCTCTTTCTAGTATAATCTCAGCTGTACCTGGTTTTCCTGCTGGTGGTTGTTGGGTTTTGTTTGTTTGTTTGTTTGTAGGGGGAAAGCTGTCACTATTACTCTATACTCTTAATAAGAAAATGCAAATTAAATTGTTCTTAAACTATATGGGTAAAAATCATGATAGGCTATTGCACAGTTGGGAAGTCTTGATGAAACTGATGAACAATTGATGAACAATTGATAATGAAATGAGACCCCAAATAGACTATTAATCCAATGGGGAAGTGGTTTTGGTACCAAACACATACCATGTGTGTGGTATGTGTTTACAGCCAAGGGAAGGTCGTTTTTAAAGGAGCATATTGCCAGCAATTATGACTTCTTTAGAAGATCTAGTTGATTATTTAACCAAGGAAGCAGAGGCTTCCTTCTGCTTCCTGCTTCCTTCTGTCTCCAGCAATACTATCCCTCCCATTTAGGTTCCAGTGCACTGGCAGTCACAGTGGGGTGAGAGCTGTGACTAAGTACCTGCCCATATCATTCAGGAGGGATGAGTTACTAGAAGTCTTTGGATAGGAGTCTTTGATGCTGAGAAACTTATATGGGGTAGAAAGGTGTAAGAAAAAAAGAGAATGGACACAGAACCTAAGTGTGCTAGCAAAGCCCTTAAGCACAGATGCTAGGTCCTGTGATCTTTTTATCCCCACATGTGGCATGGCCCCAATCACATATGAGGCTGAGTATTTGTCAAACTGAATTAAACTGGCCTTGGATTAGTGGAAAGATAGGCCTTTTCTTACCACTCTGCGTCCAAATAGTGGAGAATTAGCTAGCTAAAGAAGGGGTGACTACTTTCAGTTAATCCCAGGAAGGTTAATATTGGTATTCTAAGAGCCCAGACAGGAGAATGTGCCACTCCTAGGGCATAATGCCTCACCTAGCAAGTCCTGTTGAGTAAGGCTGCCTAGCATGAAGTACTAAGTGCCATCTAAGTCCTTTGAGTACCTGGGTGTGTGGGAGTGGCAGTGACTTCAGACTCAAAGGGCTTGAAATTCCTTGAGGGAAGTGAAAGAACCAAATGAACAGTCATTTTAACATTGTTTAGCTTTGCCATGTTTTTCTAGCAGTTCACTTTAATTTACTCTCTAATCACTAGCCAAGAGAGAATCGGTTTCTCAGAGATAGCTATTGATAATTGTTTTCCCTAGCTCATTTTGTAAACAAGGTAACGTAATCAACCTTTCATGACACAGACCCCATCAACATGGCAGCAATCATGTGACTAATTCATCCATCTGCCTGCTGTCCATTACCAGATGTCATACCTTTGCTTACCTGTCCCTTGTGATGACATGAAAAACACAATCCACCCAATCATTTAACGACCAGGCCCCATCAAAGGAAAGGTTTAAAAGCATTCAACTTCAAGCAGCCATTTGCCACTGTTTTGTTAAGTACTGGCCAGGCCGTATGTTCTTTGAGCTATGGCTGCCTTATTTCCTAAGCTTTGACCCTCTCCCCTACCTTGGAGAGGTGAATCTCCTCTCTCTCTAATTTACTTTCTTGCCATCGTTTTGTTAAACTCTGGTGTGTCCATGCGACTCTTTGAGCTATGGCTGCCATGTTTTCCTAGCTTTGGCTCCCCTCCCCTACATTGGGGAGGTAAATTTCCCACCTCTCTCTCTCTCTCTAAATAAACTATATTTTCCAATCTAACTTCTGTGCAATTCTTTGCATCTTTTGTGTGGCACTGGATTCCGCAACCACCAGTGGGTCTGATCTAACATTTTGGAGTCCCCACTGGGATTTTTAACCTAACAGGAAAAAAGTAGCTTCTTTTGCAAACTATATCATTTATGACATTGTGACACCATATCTTTAATTTTCATGATACACTCATTATTTGAAACATAGTTTTTCATCATTTTTCTAGTGATTGTTACCCCTAATCCATCCTATAATCCAAATGTAAAAAGTTGTTTGCCATTCTTTGAACATGCCACATTCTCTCAAATCTGTATTCCCCTTCTCTGGCTAAAATGCTTTTTCTTGCCTTGCCTGGCAAATTCCTGTTCAACCTTCAGGCATCAGTTCAAGATGTGTTAATTACCCAATGACTCATTCTCTAATCTTTGCTTGGGTAGCCCTCTTCAGTAAGAATTTTCCGTGCCTCTATTAACTTATTGTATTGTGTGGTGAATGCTCAATTTATTGTCTTCCTCCTATCTGTGAACTCTACATAGGCATGGACTGTATTTTAGTCATCTTTGAAATTCCAGAATTTTGCATAGTATCTGACATGTGATGACCTCTAAATAGTTATGTGAGGAAGGATATAAAACACAAACTGTATAAACTCCAAAACACCTTGCAATCATACAAGTTGCTTTTTGCATAATGCCTGCCATTGCATGCTGGCAGATTAGGCTTCCAGTAGGATGAAGAATTAACCAGCAATGGAATTAACCAGTAGCCCTCTGTAGAAAACACCTACCAGTACTGATCCCTCAATATACTCTACAACCTAGGGGTAATTCAAGAGGAAGAGGTCTATGTACCTAACTAATACTGTTGTTTTTGGTGGGCAGCTCAATACCCCAAAGGCCATTCTGATGCAAATGTCTGCTCAGCAGCACACAACACCCTTGCTAACCTAAGGAGCTTAGCATTTTTGGATGTAGAGATGTCCAAAGGGAGTTCACACTTGTATGGTCTACCTGCCATTTTATTTTTTCATTTTACAATTCAGGAAGAAACTAATTTAAAGAATCAGGTAGATATATGCATACAAGACAAAGTCTGCTAAGAGTGAGCTTTCAATGATTGATAAACGAGACTCTAGGATTTATATGAGGTTTCTGGGAGCAGATATTAGTTGATTACTGTTGAGATTTCAAGCATCTTCCACATTTTTTTCTGTCCCTCCTTTTTTAAAAGAGCATCAGTAACAATAAGAGAACAGAGATTGGTTACAAAACATGGCCACCCTTTTGCAGGCTTACTCTCATTCTAAGTAGACATTTTACAGCCATGCTGGCCTTCTTATGGATTCAAATGAAATAGCAACCTGATAGATAAGCACAGCTCTACTTTTCACTCTCCCACACAAATGTAAAATTTCCTCAGTGCCAGATTTTTCTCTTTATAAAAGCAATTTCACCCAACTTTCCCCAAATGCACATTTACCACACTCCAGGGAGACCATAAATCTGGAGAAGCAATCTTCTTGGATCTCTAATACAAACTGATGCTGAAGCTTCAAGGTCTACAAAGTTGTTCTCCCTTGTCAATATTTAGCCCCTTCTCTTTTATATCTGGATGATTCAAACTCACGATACATGTTGCTGAGGGAGAGGACAACGAGCTAGGAAAAGCTGGTGACTTGGAAACAGCATCTCTCTTTGCGTCACTTCTCTCAAAGTGAATGCAAAGTATTTTTCTCTTCCCAGTCCCACCCTGAGATGGAGTGGGTGGAAATCCTGTGGCTAGGTATTAAAAAAAAATGGTTTTGCCAAAGACAGCTGTGCCCTTATAGAGATTTTAGAAAAAATGAAAAAATGAGCCAAAAGAATGGGATTTATGCTGGGGAAACAGCTGTGATATGTAAAATTTAATTTCAAAGGGTTCTTTCCTGCAGAGACGAAGCTAGCTGAAAGGACCCGTGTGGGCCCAGCAAGCACACGCACGCTGACTTGGTGAAGGCCAGAGCAGTTAACTTATAAATTAGAAGCCGTGCTGTCTCCTTCAGGAAATAAAGACAATGCAGGATACCAGGCTACCTAAGAGCACGGATAATCTCCAAATATCAACACCTGTCTCCATTTCTTCCTTGTTATGACCCTCAACATTATGTGTGAATTTTAAAAGAATACTACAAATCATTTTCTTAGTCATATTTGAGTTTCAGCTAACCTCATACCTCACTCTGCAAGGGATGTTATCCCTTGAAGAGAGCTTGGTCCAAGGTGAAGCCTGCCAGGCTCTAACGTGCCTTACACGCTCTATTTGCAAAGGAAAACAGCAAAAGGGCTTGTATTGATATGGTCCTTCCTAATCTAGACACCTGGAAAGAGTTCCAATAAAGAATAAAAGAAAAAATAATTATAAACATATTCAATTACAAAGCTGCTCTGGTAATATGCAAAATGTTGGTAACAGATATAATATGGGTTTCCAGTGACAGGGTCTGGGGAAGGGGCAGAAGGCACCATATCCAGTCACGAAGGTGGCAAGAAGAAGCCCTGAAACGGTCTAAGAAGCAGACAAAGGGGATGGTAAAGGAAGATGAGGCTTTCAAGCAGAAACAAAGAGGAGCAAAAGAAACTCTAAGAACTAAAAGCAAAGGCCATGGGGAAGGCCCCCTGCCCACAGGTGAAATACGGAAATCTGACAAAAAGTTAGCTGTTCCTTATGTCTGAGGTGACTTTTTTCTTTTAAATTTGTAAATTTCTTGTACTATATAAGAAATTGAATTCATTCCTATTTAAACATCTACATTCCCTGTCATTAACATCTTTTGCAATCTACAGCCTGCATAAAGTATTGTATCCGAGCTTATTACACATTTAAGAATAAATTTTTGTTAAACAAACAAAAACCAAAAAGGTATAATTGAGTATAATTTAGGTCCTTTTAAACATAGATCTGTGTGGTCTCCTAATGAAGGCTAGTTTAAAAATAAATATTTCAATTTTATTATATATGGCATTATGATAATATTTTGAAATGTTTAACATAACGACAACTCAAATATACATCTTTCCAATAATTATATCTCCTTTCTAAAGCAGTTTCTCACCTCACAATTGTAAGTGTGGACACTATCATACTGCGGTTGCCATATGATTGGGTACTGAAGATGTTATGTCAAAGGGAAAGCCTCTTTTCTAGAGAGAGGCAAATGTGAAAAGGTAGCTATGACAGTGTATAAAGTGTATAAGGACATGTGTTTGTATGCCAAAAACCTCAAAATGAACAAGATCCTTTTCTGTGAATATCCATATATTGGTAATCAATTAGTTGAAGGGAGACAGATATTGTCACAAACTGCTGTAGGAAATGAAAGTTGGCATAATCATTCTAGAGGTATTTTAAGTACGTTCTGAGAACTGTGGACAGTTCCTATCACATGGCCCACGACACTCCCAGAAATCTATCTTAAGGAAATAAACAGATATGCGCATAAATGTATATGTACTATTGTTTATAACTGAAAAACTGAAAAAGAATATGTCTAAAAATGGGGAAAAGATTAAATTATGATAAACCTATTTAATGGAAAATATTGCAAGCATTTAAATAAATGCTACAAGAGGGGAAAAAAGCTGTAATAACATACTATTTCACATAGTCACCAGATACCAGAATGACCAAAAAAATGCTGCTAAATTTTTTAAATGAAAAAGTGTTTATGATAATATATAAAGTGAAAAGAATAAGATGCCCAAACTATACCATACTTTGAATTCACACAGATTTAAAAGATATTTTCCTAGGAGTGTGACATTAGCAAGACAGCAAAATAGGAAGTCCCAGTTCTTATTCCCCTACAAAAGTACTGACTAAACAATCATATATGGACCAAAATACATATTCAGAAAAAGTCAGAATCCAGTTGAGAGGGTACAGTACCCCAGAAGAGCACAAAACCAATAAATCCAAACTGAAACAGGTAAGAAGAGCAATTTCTTGTTACCCATATAGTCCCTCCCTGAAGCCGCCACATCTCAGCAGCAGAAGAGAACACCCTGGCCTGTGACTTCTCCCACAGGGAAAAAGAAAGGAGTGAGCATGCTTCTAATGTTCTGGCTTTTCAGAGGGCGGGCTTTTGGGTAGTAATGGGTTTATCTTGGCTCTCTTGAAGCACTGAGGGAACTGGTATAGCTTAGATGCCTAGGACTACTGAGAACAAAGGAAAGTGGTGGGTGGCTTGCTGAAGTCAGTACAGCTTGGTGCAACTGGGAGAAAGGTGCTTAACCCAAAGCTTTTACCTTGGGAGGGAGGAAGAGTAGAGTGTGTGACCAGCATTTCAGCTCTTCAGAGGACTACCCAAGGGACTAGTTTCTCTCTCACTTCATTCAGAGCACTAACAGAATCAGCATAGTCTAAATGTCTGGGGGCTACTGAGAACAGGTGGCTTACCGTGGCTGGCATGATTTAGTGAGATGCATACAACTTAAGATTTCTCCCTTGGGAGGGAGGAAGAGGAGCAGAGTACGCACCCAGCCTTCTGGCTCAGAGAACTTTCTGAGGGACTGGTATCTGACTTGTCTGACTGGATGTTTGGTGGCTGCTTTGAATGGAGAGGTGAGTAGCTTGCTGGGCAGGACCAGATTAACTTGTAGTGCTGCAGACAGACATCAGAGGGTGTGAGGACTATGAAGTCTTACCAAAAAAACAAAAAACAAAAAAAACCAAAAACTGACAAGCCTCAACAAACATATGAAAAAATGTTCAGCATCACGAATCATCAGAGAAATGCAAATTAAAACCACAATGATATATCGCCTCATACCAGTCAGAATGGCCATTATTAGAAAGTCAAAGAACAACAGATGTTGGCAAGGTTTTGGAGAAAGGGGAATGCTCATTCACTGTAGGGATTGTAAACTAGTTCAACTTCTATGGAAAACAGTCTGGAGATTTCTCAAAGAATTAAAAACCGAATTACCATTTGACCCAGCAATCTCACCACTAGGGATCTACCCAAGGGAAAAGAAATCATTATATTAAAAAAGATATTCGTACTCGTATGTTCACTGCAGCACTATTTAAAACAACAAAGACATGGAACCAACCTAAGTGCCCACCAACAACTGACTGCAAAAAAAAAATGTGGTATATATACACCATGGAATACTACTGCAGAGCTATTCAAAGAAATGAAATCATATCCTCTGCAACAAACTGGTTGGAGCTGGAGGTCATCATCCTAAATGAACTGACTCAGAAACAGAAAACCAAATAGTGCGTGTTCTCACTCATATGTGGGGGCTAAACGGTCACAAAGATGGAAATAACAGACACTGGGGACACCTTTAAGGGGAAGTAAGATGGAGAATAGGGTTCAGAAACTATCTAAGGGGCACAATGTTCTCTATCTGGGAAATGGACCACCTGAGACCTAATCCCCATTACTACACAACGTCCTTGTAACAACATGCCTATGTAATCCTGAATCTAAAAAGCAACAAGCAAACAAAACCCCAAACCTTGGCAAGTCTATCTGAGAAATTGTATGCTGTATATAAGGCCCAGTGAAGTCACATTTCCTGAAAAAGAATTCAAAGGTTCCCAGAACCTCTAGCTAGGATGATTGGTGAGGGTCTTCCCTTCTGCCAAGCCAGTTTCTAAACTGGGAGAGCTATTTCTTCAAATGTGTAGAAATCAATAGTTATGAGACAGGAAGAAATAAGAAAACATGATCCAATGGAATGAAATGAATCTCCAGAAAATGACCTAAAGAAACAAAGGTACAAGGGGGCCTCCCAAAATCTAGAATTTTAAAAAATTGCATATTTATTCTTAAACTTCAGTCACCTTCAAAGTACTCTCCATTTGATGTGATACACTTATCAAGATTTTTTTTCTACTGCTCAAAACAATTTTTGATCAGTCATTTTGATGCCTTTTAGTGTTTCTGCTGTTTTTTGTTTTGACTCTTCCACATTGGCAAAACGTTTCCCATTGAGGACATTTTTCATCCAGGGAAACAAAAAAAAGTCACTCAGGGTGAGATTGGGTAAATATGGAGGGTGAGGCATGGGAGTCAGGCCGTTTTCATGGCTGAATGCTCAGCACAGTGTGGGCAGGTGAGTTTGTAAAACACCCATCGTAAAATGGGCAAATACATTGAAAGAATCTCCCCCCCAAAAAAAAAAAATCACTGAAGCTGAATGCAGCCTCTCACAACAATGCTAGCTGGTACACTGATGCCAATGGGCTCCTAAAACACTCACCTAGTGGGGGAAGCCTGTACTACAAGGGGTCTGGCTTCCAAAAAACAATTTTGGGTTTTTTGGGGGTAACTCCTTGTACATGAAATACTTGACAAAAAATTCAAAATAGCCACCATAAAGATGCTCAACAAAGTGATAGTACTAACAAAGAGAGTGAAAATATTAAAAATAATCAAAGAGAAATTTTCAAGCTGAAGAAAACAAGAATGGAACCAAAAAATTCAGGTGAGAAGTTCAGGAGCAGACTTGATGAAGCAATAGGATGAGTACACTTGAAATAATCCACTCAGAGGAACAAAGAGAAAAAAAGAATGAAGAGTTAAGAAAGCCCAAGGGACTAATGAAACACACCATCAAGTGGACCAACATATACATTATGGAAATCCAAGAAGTATAAGATAGAGTGAATGGGAACAGAAAGCTTATTTATAGAAGACTTCTCACTCTGGGGAAGAAGACAGACAACCAGATTCAAGATGCCTAATGTAGTTCAGCTAGGATGACTACAAAGAAATCACACCAGAACTCTTAAAAAAATAATGAATGACCAAAGAAAAAAAATAAGAATTTTAAAAGTAGCCAGAGAGAAATGATTTGTCATATAACTAGGGAACTTCCAGAAGACTACTGGTGGATTTCTCAGCAGAAACAATGCAGGCTAGAAGGAACTGTGATGATATATTTAAGGTGCTCAAAGAAAGAAAACACAAAAGCAAAACAAAAACCCAAACAACCCTGCCACACAAGAATCTTATATCCAACAAAACCATTCTTTAAAAATCAAAGAGAAATATTTTTGCAGGCAAACAAAAGCTGAGGAAGTTTGTCACCACTCGACCTACCTCACAAGACATGCTAAAAGGAGTTCTGCAATTTTCAATGAAAGGATGCGGAACAGGAACATCAAAAAGCATAAAGCTCACTGGTAAAGGTACACAGAACTGTCCCTTGATCTCTATGTGGGAGATTGGTCCCAGGACCCCACATAGACACCCTAATCCATGGATGCTCAAGTTCCTTATATAAAATGGTGCAGTATTTGCAAATAACCAACACAAATCCTCTTGTATACTTTAAATAATCTCTTATTACTTATAATACCCAATACAATGCCTACACACGACTTTATTGGTGTGGATTCAACATAGTACTTGACACGTGGAAAATTCAAATATTGCTCTTTGAAACTTTGCGGAATTTTTTTGTTCTGAATATTTTTGATCCAGAGTTTGCTGATTCATAGATATGGAACCCACTGATAGAGGGCCAATTGTATACAAAAAATACACAATAATTTAATATTGCCATAGTGGCATATAAATCGCTTTTAATTCTGGTATAGAAATTAGGAGACAAAATTATTAAGATACTTATAACTTAAAAATATGTTAATAGAAATACAATACAAAAGATGCAATTTATTACATCAAATAACAAAGTGCACGTAAAGGAGTAAAAGTATAGTTTGGTATGTGATTGAAGTTAAGTTTCTATCAGTTTAAAGAGATCATCATAGCTATAAGATGTCCACATAGTTACCACAAAAAAAACCTATAAAAGAAAGACAAAATAAAGATGAATTTGAGAAAGGAATCAAAATATGTCACTATAAGAAAAAATAAATCATGACATACAAAGGAATATTCAAAAGACAAAAAGAAAAGGAAAAGCAATTAAATAGAAAACAAATAACAAAATGGCAATATGAAGTCCTACCCAATCAATAATTACTTTAAATGTAGCTGTGCAAGGTGGCTCACATCTGTAATCCCAGCACTTTGGAAAGTAGAGGCAAAAGGGTTGCTTGAGCCCAAGGGTTCAAGACTAGTCTGGGCAACTTGACAAGATCTGTCACTACAATAAATCAAACAATTAGCTGGGTGTGGTAGCGCATGCCTGTGGTTCCAGCTACTTGGAAGGCTGAGGCAAAATGATCGCCTGAGCCCAGTAGGTCGAGGCTGCCGTGACAATGAGTGTGCCACTGCACTCCAGTCTGGGTGACCAAAAAAAAAGTAAATGAATCAAAAAATAGAGTGCCTGAATGAATTTTAAAAAAAGAGAGAGAGAGCCGGGCTCAGTGGCTCAGCCTGTAATCCCACGCCTTTGAGAGGCTGAGGTGAGTGGATTGCCTGAGCCCGCGAGACCTCATCTCTACAATAAATCAAAAAATTAGCCAGGCATGGTAGCGCGCACCTGTAATTCCGGCTACTTGGAAGGCTGAGGCGGAAGGATCGCCGGAGTCCAGTGGGTCGAGGCTGCGGTGGCTGGGAGCGGCCACTGCACTCCAGTCTGGGCAACAGAGTGAGACTCCAACTCAGGAAAAAAAAAAAAAAAAAAAGAGAGAAGAGAGAGAGAGAGAGATCCAACTATATGCTGCCTACAAGAGTCTCACAGCTTGAAAGTAAAATGATGGAAAAGATATTCCATGCAAATGGTAAGTAGAAGAGAATTGGCGTGGTCATACTTATATCAGATATGACAGACTTCAAGTGCAAAAAGAGACAATGAAGGACATTATATGATAAAAGGATCAATTCACCAGGAAGATGTAACAATTACAAATATATGTGTATCCAAACTCAGAACATCCAAATATACGAAGGGAATCCCCCCAAGAAAACCAAAATTATTTGTTGGAGGGTGGGTCCCTTGTAGTACAGGCTTGCCCTGCTAGTTAAGTGTTCTAGGAACCCATCAGTGTACCAGCTAGCATTATTGTGAGAGGCTTCATTCAGTTTCAGTGAATTTATTTTGGACATTCTTTCAACGCATTTGCCCATTTCATGATGGGTGATTTATGAGTGCACTGGACCCCACTACATTGAGTGTTCAGTAGTTTTTAACCAAAAATGACACGACTCCTGTGCCCTACCCTCTCTACTCATCCAGTCTCACTGAGTGATTTTTGTTTTGTTTTATTTTCATGGATGAAAAGTCCTTGTAGGGAAACATTCTGCTGATGTGGAAAAGGTCAAACAGATAAACAAGCAGATGCACTAAAAGGCATCAAAATTGACAAGCTCAAAAAATATTTTGAGCAGTGGAAAAAGTGTCTCAATAGTTGTATTGCATCAAAGACTACACTGAAGATGACTGAAGTTTAAATATGTAAGAAAATGCAATGTTTTATAAATCAATTCTGGGTTTTTTGGGGGTCCCCCTCATATGCCACCAGTATTGGAAGAACTAAGGAAGAATTGACAAACAATGCTAGATTTCCACACTCAATAATGTTTAGACTCACCAGACATATCAATAAGGAAAGAGAAAACTTGAACAACACTATAGATCAAAAATACCTTGCTGATATATACAGAACATTCCACCTAACAGAAGCAGAATATATGTTCTTCTTTTTTTTTTTTTTTTTTTTTTGAGTTGGAGTCTCACTCTGTCGCCCAGACTGGAGTGCAGTGGCCGCTTCCGGCCACCGCAGCCTCGACCTGCTGGGCTCCGGCGATCCTTCCGCCTCAGCCTTCCGAGTAGCCGGAATTACAGACATGCACTACCATGCCCGGCTGATTTTTTGATTTATTGTAGAGATGAGGTCTCGCTGCCCAGGCGGGTCTCGAACCCGCGGGCTCAGGCAATCCACTCACCTCAGCCTCCCAAAGGCGCGGGATTACAGGCTGAGCCACCGAGCCCGGCTTTATATGTTCTTCTTAAGTCCTCAGAAAAAATTCTCCAGGAGAGATCGCATGTTAGAATACAAAGTAAGTTTTAATAATTTTAATAAGGCTGAAATCACACCAATCATATCATCCTATAAAAAATGGAATAAAACTAGACATTTATAGTGTAAAGGAACTTGAGAGTTCATAAATATGTGGAAATTAAGCAAGACACTCTTGAACAACCAATGGATAAAAAAAGAAAGCAAAAGGGCAATTGGAAAATAACTTGAGACAAAAGAAAATGGACACACAGTATACAAAATATGTGGGATACAACAAAAGCAGGGAAATACCAACAGGTATGTTTATAGTAATAAATTCTTACATTAAAAAAGAAGAAAGCTCTTAAATAACCTAATTTTACACCTAAAGAAACTAGGAAATAAAGAACAAACTAATCCCGAAGTTAGCAGAGAATAAAGATTAGAGTAGAAACAAATGAAATAAAAAATAGAAAAAAAACAACAACAAAGGAAAATGTTTTTCAAAAGATTAATGAAATTGACAAACCCTTATCCAGGCTAAGAAAAAAAGAGAGAACACTCAAATACAAAAAACCAGAAATAAAAGAGGAGCCATTACAACTGATATCCTGTAAATTAAAAGGATTTTAAGAAACTACTATGAACAATATACTTCAATAAATTGGATAGCCTAGAAAAAAATGAATAAATTACTAAAAACATACAACCTATCAAGATTGAATCATGGATAAGTACGAAATCTGAACATCTCTATAATAGTAAAGAGACTGAACCAGTAATGAAAACTCTTCCATATAAGAAAAGCTGAGGATAAGTGGCTTCATCAGCAAACTCCACCAAACAGTTAAAGAACAAATGCCAATCCTACTCAAACTCTTCCAAGAAACAGAAGAGGAAGGAACATTTCCAAACACATTTTATAAGGCCAGCATGACCCTCATATCAAAAGCAGAAAAAAATTCTACAAGAAAAGAAAACTACTGGCCATCCCTGATGAACATAGATGCAAAAATCCTAAAACAAAATACATGAAACTGAATTCAACAGTATAAGAAAGGGAACATATACCATGACTGAGTGAGATTTATCCCTCAAATTTAAGAATGATGCAACATACGAATGTCAAAGTGATACACCACATTAACGGAATAAGGGACATAAAACCACATGGACATCTCAATGGATGCAGGAAAAGCATTTGGCAAAATTCATGACCTTTTCATGATTAAAAAATACTCAAATTAAGAATCATATCACATGATCTAACAAAAAAAACCCTGTCAGAACTAAGAGATTCAGCAAAGTCACAAGATACAACAATCAACACACAACAATCAGTTGCATTTCTATACACTAACAGTGAACAATATGAAAAGAAAATTAATAATCCCATTTACAAGAGCATCAGGTATAAAAAGTTTGACAAAGAAGACAACTACAAAACATTACTGAAAGAAATTAAAGAAGACACAAATAAATGGAAAGACATGTCATGCTCAGGGATTGGAAGACTTAATATTGTTAAAATGACCATACTGCCCACAGCTATCTACAGATTTAATACAATGTCTATCAATATCTCTAGCATTTTTTTGCAAAAGTAGAAAAAAAAATTCTAAAATTCATATGGAGTCACAAAAGACTCTGAATAAGCCAAAAACAATTCGAGAAGAACAAAGCTATAGGCATTACATTCCTAATTTCAAAACATATTACAAAGCTACAGTATCAAAGCAGTGTGGTACTGGCATAAAGATAGATGTATAGACCAACAGAACAGAACAGAGGGCTCAGAGAAATTTCACACATATATGACCAAATGATCTTTGACAGAGTGCCAGTATTACACAATGGGGATATAGTCTCTTCAATGGTGCTGGTGAAATTATACATTCACATGCAGAATGAAATTAGACCCTTATATCAAACAAGAAGTTCAACTCAAAATGGATTAAAGACTTATAAACCTAATACCTAAAACCATAAAATCTCCTAGGAGAAAACATAGGGGGAAAGCTTTATAGCATTGGACATGGCAATGATTTCCGAATAGAAAAATGATTTCTGGATAGAAAGCACAAGCAATTAAAGCAAAAATAGACATGTGAAACCACATAACTAAAAAGCATCTATACAGCAAAGAAAAAAATAAACAGAGTTTTCTAGAAACCTAGGGAGTGGGAAAAAATATTTGCAAACCACACATCTGACAAGTGGTTAATAGTCAAAATATACAAGGAACACTTACAACTCAAAAAGCAAAGAACCCGAATAAAAGTTTCTCCAAAGAAGACACATAAGTGGTCAACAGGTAGTATCAAAAAAAAATCATGAATCTTTAGGAAAATACAAACTGATATTGATATATAATAATATATATTTAATATAAGTATTAAAAAAGTTGGAACTTTTAATCACACCCCCTAACCTTCCAGAAGTGAGAGGAGAGAGGGGCTAAAGGTTGAGCTGATCACCAATGGCCAATGATTTAATCTATCATGCCTACATAATGAAGCACCCATAAAGACCCAAAAGGACTGGTTCAGAAGAGCCATTGCATGGCTGAACTGATGAAGATTCCACGGAAGCTCTGCAGCCTGCCCTTCTTCCATATCTCACCCTATGCAACTCTTCCATCTGGCTGTTCATCTGTGTCTTTTGTAATATTCTTTACAATAAATGGGTAAATGTAAGTAAAATGTTTCCTTGAGTTCTGTGACCCACTCTAGCAAACTAATGAAGCCCAAGGAGGGGGTCGTGTCAAAATTGGATTAAATTAAAGGACACCTAGCTGGTGTCCACTGGAGAATCTGGGTTCACAGAAGTAGTCTGTTGAACAAGAGAGTGAGGGGAAAAGAGTGGGTTTTTCCTGTTTCTAATAGCAAATCAAAACTATAATTAGACTACGGTCTCTACCTGTGGCTATTATTAAAAGAAAACAACACAAGTGTTGGCAAGGACGCAGGGAAATTGGAACTCCTACGCACTGCTGCTGGGAAGTAAAATGGTACAGTTGTTTTGGCAAATGATATGGAGGTTCCTCAAAAAAACTAAATATAGAGCTACCATATGACCCAGCAAAATCACTTCTGGGTATTTATTCAAAATAAATGAAATGAGGATCTTAAAGAGATATTTACACTCCATGTCTGCTGTAGCATTATTCACAATAGCCTAGAGGTGGAAACAACCTAAATGTCCATCAGTGGGTGAATGAGTAAGGAGATGTGGTGTAATAGTTCCCCCATATTCACAGGGCATATGTTTCAAGACCCCCAGCGGATGCCTGGAACCATGGATAGCAGCAAACCCTATATACAAGTGATCCTTGGACAACACAGCTTTAGCTGTGGAGGTCTACTTATAAGAAGATTTCCTCCAACAAAACAGAGGTGGAAAATACAGTATTTCTGGGAAATGAATCCCAAGTATAAGAAGGACCAACTTATTTTTCATACATGTAGGTTCTGCAGGACTTAAATATGGGGAGATTTTGGTACACACAGGTGGGTGGTGCTGGAACCAATCCCCTGCGTATACTGAAGGATGACTATATACTGTTTTTTCCTATACATACATACCTATGATAAAGTTTAATTTGTAAATTAGGCACAGTAAGAGATTAACAATAACTAATAATGAAATAGAACAACCATAATAACATGCCACCATCACTACTCTGTGGGGCCATTATTAAGTAAAATAAGTAAAACAAGCATTGAGATATAAATCCATCTGCTAAGAGAGGCAGCTGTTAAGTGACTAAAGGGCAGGTGTACACTGCATGGATATGCTGGACAAAGGAAGGAGTTTACATACTGGCCGGGTTGGAGTGGGACAGTGACAGATTTCACTTCACTACTCAGAACAGCATGCAATTTAGAACTTAAGAGTGTTTATTTCTGGAATTCTCCACGTAATATTTTTGGACTACAGGTAACTGAAACTGCAGAAAGCAGAGCCATAGATAAGAGGGCCTATGTATGTATGTACAATTTAATACTATTCAGCATTAAAACGGAAGGAAATTCTGCCACACGTTACAACATAAATGAACCATGAAGACATTGTGCTAAGTGAGATAAGCTAGGCACAGTAGGACAAATGCTACATTATTACACTTGTATGAGGTATCAAAAACAGTCAAACTCATAAAAAAACAAAGTAGAACAGTGGTTGACAGGAGCTGAACAGGGGCATTGCTGTTCAATGGGTCTAGAGCTTCAGTAATGCAGTTCTCCAGATCGGCTCTACAGCAACATACTTATAGTCAACAGTATTATACCACACATTAAAAAATTTAAGAGAGTAGATCTCATGTGTTTTTTGCCATTCACACATACAAAAATCCTCTGCCTATTAGACACCACTGAGGGCAGTATCGCTTCTGCCTTGTTTCCTGTCAGCCCTAATTCAGCGCTTGCCCTTCACCGTGGGAGCTAAAATCCAGCCAGGCCCTTAGAAATGGCAGATTCACCCAGTCAATACACAACTTTCCCATCTCCACCCCCACAGGGCGAGGGAAGTGGAAGCTCCAGACAGATCCCGTAAACTGGCTCCCAAACAGACTTCCAGATTCTGAGGCTGAAGAAAGAATCCTGAGAAGAAGGGCGCTCGTCAAACCTTTACCAGGAAATTTGGAGTATATTTGCATTGTTAGGAACAGATGTTTCAGGACATGAATGAAATCTGTGTGTCTAGCTTCAGGCAGGATCGAAATTAAGAAAGTTAAATAACAACTGTTAAATAACAATATATAAATGAAGACTGTAAATATATAATTGATCTGTAATAAAAATACCACCAGAAACAGCTGATGACACAGGTCTGTACCAGCAGAGACTATAGGAAATCTAACTTATGTTCAATATTCCTTATTGAACATAATTAGAACATAGCACATCCCTTCCTTTGACCGTGTGTGTGTGTGTGAGTGCGTATGTATCCAAAGATTTTTTTCCATCAAAAACAGAAGCAAAAAAAAAAAAAAAAGTTAGTAAGAATTTAAACACTAATTAAACAGTCTGTTAGGTATTCGATATGGCTTTTTTGTACAAGGTGAACTCTCTTTGGGTATCTTATTAATTATCATTTCATAAAGTTTTGTGGGTTTTAATTTTTTAATCTATTTTATGTTTACCTTTTGCAGGTAAAGAACTGTTCCTTTCAATACAGCATAAAAGGTTTTCCATCCACGCTTTCCTCTTGGAGCTAGAAAAGGAAAAAAATGTAAAATTTAATTAAACATAAATTAGCATTTTAGGAAGACAATCTAAATGATCAAACTGGTGATCATGTTTCAATATTCCTAGTTTATTAGGTACCAAAACTACTAACAATAAGAACTCAAATTTTCTTGAGCTTTACAACGTACTAGGCAGTACTCTAAAAACGATTTCCATGTATTATTTAATTTAATCCTCACAATAATCCTGCCAGGTAGGCACTATTACTCTCCTCTTTTTACAAAACTGAAGCACAGAGAAGCAACCTAATGGTCACAAAACTATGAAGAGGAGAAGCCGAAAACTGAACCCAGGTAGCAAGGGTCACTTACAGACTAGGCTGGGTAAGCAAGAAAGGCATCTTGAAGATACATATTAATCCAACAGGAAGCCTTTATGGCTTCTTCTAAGTCTTTTGGACTCAGAATACGAAAGCACCACTCTTGGCATTTTTCCCACACCCTCCTCAACTAGATCATAACTTTAATTATTATTATTCCCATGGCAAACTGTGCATATCACTGCTGCAATGTGTGTGCTTTTTTTTTTTGGTCTAAATGTCTTCATTAGGCTGTGAATGACTTGAGAGCAGGTTTTTTCATCTTTTGACTTAACAGAACCTAGAACAATGCAAAGTGTCTTAGGCACCATCATAAAAATCCTCTAAATCAATTCTTTTAGAAGTGCTTACATTCCTTTTGAATATAGTTTTCTGGAGTATAAAGTAGAATGTCTCTATTGACTTATATAAACTCTTACAAATTGTCCCAAAGCAAAAGAATAGATTAGCAAAACAGTTTACTATTTCTTCTTAATCTTAATAAAGTTAGAATGTGTAAATGAAAATGTTATTACCTGAATGTCATTTTTCTAAGTATGTCTGCCCAAAGAGACAGAAAGGGCCATTTATTCATGCTTCTTTATCCAACACTTGGTTATCCTCAGGCTGTCTTTAACTTTGGATACCTGATTAAATCAGGAAGTACGTTATTCTTAAGCAAATCCTTTAAATCTCTTTGGACTGAATACTCAAGAATTCTTAGGCTGGGAACTAGCTGAATAGCCACTTACAGAACACAGGTGCTCCTGCCAACCCCACACTGAGATATCCACCTGGTAAAAAAGGACTCAAAATATCTACTCTGCAGGTTTCCAGGGGAAATAAAAAATATCATCCCTTCTGTTTCCACTAGGCGAGGTTTAAAAGTGCATACTCAAAAATATATGACCAAAAAAAGAGCTCCATTATTTCCTTTCCAAGGAAAAAGTGACAGATAAAAACAGAAAAACCATAGACCAAATATATAACAAATATTCACTACATCCATTCAAAAAGTGCCACATTCTGATACTGCCTACGAGAGAACCACATATACAACAGTGACCACTGCTGAGGGAGTCGTGCAGGAGCAGCATGGTGTGGGGGAGGCTTCTGATCTGAAAAGGAAACTCGCTGAGTTTCAGGCCCTTCCTGGTCTCACCTGGTCTCAGACTTATCCTCTTACTCACCAACCCCCAAATGGATAACTCCTGACAGGCCACTCAATTGCTTGGTACTTCAGCTGTCTCATTTGAAAGTGTGGGTAATGGGCAACCCCTTCGGGTCCCCTCCTACTGTGGGAGATTTTTTCTCCTCTTAATAAATCCTGCTTTCAAAAAAAAAGAAAGAAAGAAAATGTGGGTAACTTAGTACTGGCTAATGCTGAAAGGGAACTTGGAGAAAATCATTTTGTTTTCAATAGAACATAGGTCTTGGAGTTTAAAGACTTTCTCTAAGCCCTAAAGCTAGTTTAGTGGCATCTTGAGATGCTTTTAGTTCAAAGATCTACACATCTTATTTTTTTACTTCTGAAGTAGAAATCTATGAATTGACGTATGTGGTCATATTATTTTTAACAGCTCTTTCTCATGATCACCCCAAGCCTACTAGAAACTGAGTTCACGTGAACTGTGATCTTAAAGCAAGCCATGAGTGACTAGTGTTCATAAGTCAGTAAGCATTATTAACCTTCTATTAAACTCTCTACTTTTCCATCTTCCATGAAAGTGTAAAATTTTATCTTAGTAAATTGCAATTTAGTTGTTTAAGACAGGGGTCTCCAATTTGCCAGCTGACGACCAGTACAGGTCAGTGGCCTGTTAGGAAACCAGGTCACACAGCAGGAGCTGAGCAGTGGGGGAACAGGCTCCACTTTCTGTCACATCAGTGGTGGAATTAAGATTCTCATAGGAGCACAAACCCTACTGTGAACTGCGCATGTGAGGGATCCAGATTGTGAGCTCCTTATGAGAATCTAATGCCTGATAATCCCCTCTTCTCCCTGTCCACGGAAAAATTGTTTTTCACAAAACCAGTCTCTGATGCCAAAAAGATTGGGGAATGCTGGTCTAAGACATGAATGATAATCCTCCCAGAAAGATAATTTAGAAGCAAGTGCTCAACAGCTGTTAGCTAATATGCTATGAAAGTACCCTTCTAAGTGCTTTGGTGTGTATTAGTCCATTTAACTCACACCACAACGCTAAGAGTACCGTACTATTGTCACCTCCATTTTATTCGAAACAGTGTGGGAGTAAACAAGTGGAATTCAGGGGAAAAAAGGATCACTGTTCACTAGAGTAGGCTGAGAAGGCTCTCCAGGGGCCTCAACTACCCTGATTTTACAGCTGCACACACAATGCTGCTGTGGCTGTGGCACCCTAGGAAAGACTCTTTGAGTGAAACACAGTGGGTTAGACACCAATGATTGAACAGCAGTGTTTTTCATGATGATGACTGTAGGATGAGCTAACACTGATTTCACAGCACATGTGTTAAGTGCAGATGACTGGGTAAAGAGTTGTAACTGTATTACATAATGAGCATTATGGGAAGAATGAGTGAAAAAGTTACTGACCAGAAATCTAATGTATGGACTGAAAGGCTGTAACTAAAAGGCTGGTAGAGAATTGGTATGTTGATGTAGTTTAAGAAATATCCAGGTACCTACTGTGAGAAGGTGTTCACTAAATTTGATCAAAAGATACCATTTTATGTGCTAGGTCACGCTTTTGTTGCAGTTTTTAATATGCACACTTAAAAGTCCAAAGATAATCAATTGTTTTCCTTCTTGAAAATACAAGGACCCTGTACAGTTTTAATTCTAATCAGGCTCCAACCATACTGTAGTTTTTTTTTTGAGTTGGAGTCTCACTCTGTCGCCCAGACTGGAGTGCAGTGGCCGCTCCCGGCCACCGCAGCCTCAACCTGCTGGGCTCTGGCGATCCTTCCGCCTCAGCCTTCCGAGTAGCCAGAATTACAGGCGCGCACTACCACGCCCGGCTAATTTTTTTATTTATTGTAGAGATGAGGTCTCGCCTGCCCAGGCGGGTTTCGAACCCGCGGGCTCAGGCAATCCACTCACCTCAGCCTCCCAAAGGCATGGGATTACAGGCTGAGCCACTGAGCCCGGCTTGTAGTTTTTAAAATACTGAAACAGACATCATTATTTTTCTATAAATTGCTTCTGTTTAGATGCATCTCCATGTTTACTTTGATCTATTTATTAATTCTTTCTGTGCCCCAGATTGTTCTTCAGAGGCCATTTGCGATTCCTTCCTAAAGTCTTTCCTTAGAAGTTCCTTTAGTGAGGGTCTTTTGGTAGTAAAGCTTTTTCTTTTTAAAAATTATATAAAAATGTCTTTATTTCATAAAAAATTCTAAGGTGACAGTTATTTTTTAAGTGAAGATATTACTTTACTATCTTTTGGCTACTTCCATTGTTGGGACATCTACCCTGAGTCTGATGTTGTCTAAGCTTTGGTTTACTTTAATTTATACAGCCTGGCGTCCTTTGGTCTTCCTGTGTATCATGTTGGAAAACCTAGAGCCATTATATCTTTGAATATTTTCCCTCCTCTCTTGTCTTGATAATTTTAACCTTCCAACACTCCTAACGTTCTAACTTCTCACTTCATTCCACTGTGTCCTAACTGCTCTTTCATAATCTCCATTACTTTGTACTTCTGTGTCAAATGCTATGTAGTTTTATCTCCAGTACTGGTCGGCCACCCAGATCCAAAAATGCCCTAAAAGTTTAGCGGCCCTGGGGGTATCTTACCTTCTTAGATTTGTACTCTTGCTTTATTCCTGGCCTAACAGGATTTCCCTTTCATTGTTACAGGCTCATCCATTCATTTAAAAGGTGTTTAAAAATATTTTATCTATCATTTTTAGATGTTTTAGAATGAAAGAGTTTCAGAAACTGCAGGCCATCTTATTGCAAAAAATAGACTCTCTAGTTCTTCTTTTCTTTTCTTTCCTTTTTTTTTTTGTTTTTAAGAATTTGTTCACAAACTTTGTCATCTAGGAAGAATTCATTTGGAACAGGATATAGGAGACACAGGGGGTGAGGAGAAAGAGAGAGAAACTAGAATGGGGGAACTAGTAAGGAGGTTATTACAATAGCCTAGACGAGAGAAAAAGGCCAGAGCATGGGTAGAGCTATACAATACATTAAGATCAAGAAATGAGCCGGGCTCGGTGGCTCAGCCTGTAATCCCACGCCTTTGGGAGGCTGAGGTGAGTGGATTGCCTGAGCCCGCGGGTTCGAGACCCGCCTGGGCAGCAAGACCTCATCTCTACAATAAATCAAAAAATCATCCGGGCGTGGTAGCGCATGCCTGTAATTCCGGCTACTCGGAATGTTGAGGCGGAAGGATCGCCGGAGCCCAGCGGGTCGAGGCTGCGGTGGCTGGGAGCGGCCACTGCACTCCAGTCTGGGCAACAGAGTGAGACTCCGACTCAAAAAAAAAAAAAAAAGAAAGAAATGGGGTGGACATGGTGTATCATGTCTGTAATCCCAGCATTTTAATCAGCTGAGGGAGGAGAATCTCTTGAGGTCAAAAGTTAACAATATAGCAAGACCCATCTCTACAAAACCAAAACAAAACAAGCCAGGTGTGGCAGTATGTATGCCTATAGTTCCAGCTAGAAGGAAAGGGCAAAGGTGTTAACATTAACCGAGCATCTACACAGCAGTACTCTGAACATTGGGCCAGCATTATACACGTATGTTCTATATGATCAAAACAACACTTCCAGATAGGCGTTATTGCCTCTATTATTAACTACATTTGCAGTTCTGAGAGGTAGAGTAAGCTGCTGAGGAGGCTCCCCGTCTAAGGACTTCAAAGCTATTGTACAGGGCAATTCAGATAAGGAAATATGATCTAAGGACACACTACGAAGGAAAAAACCGTCCAGGACTCCAGGTAGTAATCCTTTGCAAGGGTCAGGCTGCTACTCCTGCAAGGTGGACGTTGAAGGCAGAAAGAAGATGAGGAGAGAGCAAGCAGGTACAAGCCAGGTAGTGTCTCTAATCTCACTCAACGCAAGGACCTTCAGAGGCATCCCTCTCAGAATAGAGACACACTCCCTGTGTCTGCCCCTCAGGTGCTACCAGTTCAACATTTTGGCAGAATAATTATCTAATATAACAGTTATAGCAGTAGCCATAGCAACAGCTAATGATTACTAAGTACATACTGTTTTAAGCACGGTTCCAAAACTTGACATCTTAACCAAAGTCCACAACCCTACGAGGCAGCCATAATTATTACTTCCACTTTATAGATGTAGAATCTGAGATCCCCCACCTGCAGCACTTGCTTCCTCACAGCACTGGGCATTTTCACTCTGGTTCATACACAGGGAAAGGCCAGTTAAATTAGACTCAGGTACAATGTCTTGGATACGTCTGCAATATAGGAGTGATAGATTATTTTAACAGCTGATTCAGCAGTGATTCTGACCTATCAGGAAAAGCATTATCCCAGTCAGATCAAAGGGACACCCAGAAGTCAATACCAGTGCATACTCCATGAGTATCAGCTCTGCCTGGGGGCTGCTTCCTGCCCACTGTGGGTTAAAGTAAGAAATGAGCAAAGCCAACAAACTTCTGTGATTACTATTCTGCATCTCTCAGACAGACAGACAGACAGACACACACACACACACACACACACACACACACACACACACACACGTAAATTTGTGCACCAAGAAAACAACAACAAAAACCCCAAAATTGGCAGTTGCTACAAAGATGGGTGATATGGGAACTATCACTGAATTCAATATTAAAAACCAGTTATTGTTTTCTCATTCTTGTTACACATTTGAAGAACTCTATTTGGAAATATAAAGTACAATACATAATATTTTGGCTTCCGTTATTACTACTGATCTTTGTTAAAAGAGTGAAATGCATAACTGGGAATTAAAGGACAGTGTCACCTTTCTGTCAAAAGAGGAATGTAAAAAATATTCCTAAGCAATAAAATATTCATTGAAGAGTAATGATAGATATATGGCAGAAAATAAAGTCTTTTTAAAAAATTAGCCAATAGGTAGCTTCATGCAGAAGTCTATATTTGCATGCTATACTCTCAAACTTTAATTTCTTCTCAACTGAACTGGGAACGGATTGTGTTTAGGAACCTACTGTTACAAATTTTCTATTTTATTCAAAGGCCAGAGTATTTATTTCTACATCAAAATCTTGTCCTGTTTTTGACCACTCCTTTCTCTGGGTTGCCTGATCATCTATTTTTTCCTTTTCTTCAAGTTTTGTCTTTTTCCTTTTCTTCAAGTTTAATATCAGAGAGACATAATATGAATAGAAAAACATAGTATGCATATTGTCTATTTTTCTCATTTAATACACTAATACTTCTTTCCTATCTGTAGTCTTGAAAACATTCTCCCCCTGTTCCATGTAACATGACAAAAACACAATTTTTTCCTCTCAGAGTAGAGAAAGTCAGTAAGTCAAATCCACATTAATGAGAAAGAATTCTTTCTCAAGTCCTAAAGAGAAGTCTTGGCCTGAAGACCAACAATGTAGGCCCTCCCAGACCAAGAAACAGTAGACTTGTGTGGACGAGATAGTTTTAATGAAAAATACTTTAAATTTCCTTATATTAAGGAAGGAAGATATTTAAAATATAATGCAATCCCAATGAGAGCATTCCAAAACAAATCCAGCACCATGCTGAACTTAGAAACAAAGGTGTGCTCAGCAAAAGTTCTATACTAATACAATTAGGACACATCTGTATTAGATTTGTAAAAGACATAAGACATTTAAAAAACTGCTCTATTGCCTTAGTGATAGAATTTTAAAATTTTTAAGTATCTATCTTGGTCAAAAATTTTTAACTATCTATCCTGAAGCATAAAGAAATATGCTACCTGGGTAAGAAAGTTGTTCTAAAGTTCTACATTAGTGAGGCAGTTGAAGATACAGATCAGGCAGAAGAGTCTGCTTTTTAAAATTGGTTTGCAAAGCATTTAAATAAGCTCATAGATGACAGATTCACAGATCATTAAGAGAAGTTAAGGGCAATTTTTGAATATTTACCTGTAACTTGCTTTCACAAAATATCCTCAGGCACCACAAGATGTACTATTAAACCTTAATTAATAGAGTCACTCAGGCACTTTTAGATTACTGCTGGAAGCAATTGAGCCCAAGCGAGTCCTGAGCATAATAGAAGTTACTATTGGGAGATGAGTCACACAGTGTTACGCAACTGATAAGTATGACTTATCCTCAGGTTTATAACAGGGTGGTAGAAATAAAGTAGTGTTATTACTAGTTTGTATTCTTAATCACTTATATTTGAAATATTTACACATTTAAAAAATCAGTTATTCTTATAATATTTCTCTTTAAAATAGGGATGCTTTGTCAACTCTATTTTATAAAAGAAAAAACTGAGGTAGCCTTAAGGGAATCAGAAGTACAACCTACACCTATTGTTTTTCCCAGAAAAATTATTCTTTTATTAATAAGAATAGATTTGTATTATTGATACAGAACAGAACATAAAACAAAAGAGAGAATTGGAAGAATATCCTATTTAAAATGTCCCGTAGTGGGTTGATGTTTACTCTCGATTATGTCTCTATTTCATTAAGAGGTCTTCCAGACTTTTACCCTAAAATGATCTTTCTGGAATGGTAGAAAGTAATCTGAACTGGGAGCCAGGTACTTGGATTTTATGCATACCATGATGAGCACTATTTCTCTGCTTTTGAACAAGTCAACTAACCTCTCTGGTTACAAATCTATACAATGAATATACTACGACTTACCATAATCACTTTATAATGTTATTCAGTTATTCTAGGCACATAAATAAGATTATTAGAACATATATTCTAACCTAAAAGAAACCTTTTAGAGGCAGTCACATTACCCATGAAACTAAATAGAACATGATAAGTTGTATAAACCAAATGGTAGCATGGTACTAACCTAAGACAATCATAATGGAGATTCAGGGAGGTCAAACGAGGAAAGAGTCATTAATTCTGCTTATGAAAAGGATTTAGAAGAGAAGACTTTAATGAAAATTTTGTTTTAAGCAATACTTTGAAACAACAACAATGACAGCAACAGGGTTTTTTTTTTTTTGACCATTACCTTCTCTGTAGCATTAGTGTCTTAATACTGAGTATTAAAATGTGGATCCCAGTTATGGACATCTCATAGCATTGAAAATTACCACCATCCTTTATCAAGAAGACTACTGACCTCTGGACATTTCAATTTATTTTTTATTTTTTTAAGACATTATATTTTAGAGTTAGGAAACATGGCTTAAAATACTGACTTCATCTGAGTGCTCGGGTAGGTCACCCAGCCAACTCTATGCTTTACTTCTTTCTTCTGTAAAATGGGGACATACTTCATAAAGCTATTCTGGAAGTTAGGTGAATTAATATATGTAATCCCTTAAGAAGTGTGCTTTAAAAAAAATTAAAGATACTTTCTACTAAAGAAAATGCATCCAAGCTTTATGTTTTAAAAGATTTTTTAAACTTCTGTGAAAATAAGTAATTTAAGGTTATTATTAAAAAGTTAAAAAAAACAACGAATGTTGATGAGGTTGCAGAGAAAAGGTGGGAGTATAAGCTGGTTCAGCCCCTTTGGAAAGCAGCTTGGAGATTTCTCAAAAAAATAAAAATAGATTTACCATTTGACACAACATCCTCACTACTGAGTATATGTCCAAAGCAACATAAATCACTCTACCAAAAAGATTTGTACTCATATGTTTACTGCAGCACTATACATAACAGTAAAAACACGAAACCAACCTATGTGCACATTGATGGTAGACTAGATAAATAAAATGTGGTATTTGTACACCATAGAATACTAAGCAGTTATAAAAAAAGAATGAAATGATGTCCTTTGCAGCAACTTGGATGTATCTGGAGACTGTATCTGGAGATGTATCGTTCTAAGTGAATAATCACAGAAACAGAAAACTGAATACTGCATGTTCTCACTTTTAACTAGGAGATAAACAGTGAATACACACAGGAATAAGGATGGGAACAACAGACATTGGAGACTACTAAAAGTAAAGGTTGAAAAAACCACCCATTGGGTACCATGCTCACCATCTGGATGATGGACTCAACAGAAGCACAAACCTCAGTAAAATGCCAATATACCTGTGTAACAAACTGCATATGTACCCTTTGAATCTAAAAAATTAAAAATCAATTTAAAAATCCAATATGTATTCTCCACATACACACAAGAAGAAAATAAGCAATTCAAGATCTAAGCTGTTGAAACTTCAAAATATTAGGAGCTCAGGAAATGTAATTATGAAACCTAAGTCACTTAACCAGGCAGCTGTACCTTTATTTTCTCTGATTATAGATTAGCCTTTTTCCTTACCTATAATGCTTTGTAAAATGTTGTAAATAACTAAAAGGTGCCAGGGAAGACCTATTCCTTCTTAACTGTTGATCTTCATTATAGATTAGTTTCCCTCTTGCCTTTATCACACAAAAACTTCATGACTATCACATTGCTTGCAGAATGTTAAATGCACTCTTTTAAATTGCAAAGGAAATGAAAACAAGCTGTAAAGAAAAAAAAACTGTACAAAAAAGAAAACAAACTAATTAAATTGTTATAACTCATAAACCATTCTTGTATAGAACACATTATAATCCTACTAAATCTCTTAGTTTTCTGCCGATATAAGCAAGACCCTAATGTTTACCTTTGGAGAACTGATCTTATTTCTCTAGATTCTGTATTTTCTGAGTGATCATTCCCAGCTTTTTGCTTGAAAATATCCCCCCCAGCATTTACTGATGCGTTTTTAATACAAAAAGGGTACTGAACACATATCAACCTTAACCTAGGGGGAGGGCTAGGTGCACCTCATTTACTAACATGTTTATTATTTCTATTTTGTCCAAAGCCCTGTCTTGGCATTGGAGATACCAAACATGAATGCAAAAATATACAAGTAAATAACAGAAGAGACAAAAGCAGATGAACTTTCTACCCAATTAATGAGCTTACAAAGATGTTAAAATCTAATTTATAAAGAAATATCTTTCCCCACGTGGCTAGGAGATGGTTTTGCTGGTAGCCATTACCAGAAGCACAGGAAGAATTTAAATAGCTTGTGCTAAGTTTGGAAAAGAAGGCATCATTAGTTAAGTGTTACAGGAAAAGTGTGTGAGAAGCAACATACCCCAAAATAACTCTAACTACATTATTTTTTCAGGAAAAACAGAAACACTAGAGTCATAGAGATATTTGTTTGGATCTTGACAAATGAACTATACCTCACATGCTCTCCAGCTGTAAAGTTCCTTCTTTAGATAGATATCAGCATGACCTGCCACCCTCACTTCAATTAGGTCTCAGCTCAAATGTTATCTATAAAATAGAATACACAAGATGGTGTCACTCTGCTTCAGAGCTCTAAAATGGAATCAGGAAACCATTCTCAGGACTGTCGGCACCACCTGCAGCAAAAACCAGGAACTTGCCTTGAACCTGTGAACTAGGCCACAATATTCTGAAAACCAGCTGAATTTCACCAGGGATGTAACTCCTCAACATCAACAATCAATGAATTATGAAATCATGTATTAAGCCAGCCACTACTATCAATTATAATTCTTTCAAAACAATTTGTGTAATCACCCTCAGCTTCCTTTTAGAAATCCCTATTTCCTTCCCTCTCTTTGGAACACAATTTGGCTTCAAATTGTAATTCTGAATACAAACAAACAAAATCCTAAGCCCCTCAAAACTCAACAGACCCCATTTGGACCAAGCGAAACCTGAAAAACGAAATTTCAGGCCATAATGGGAAAGGAGGTCAGAAACGTTTCATTATACACTCTCTTGGAGTTTAGGCATAACTGACTAGAATGAACATTAAAACATAGATCATAAGACCCACAAAACAGGCTTTGTGGCAATAAAATAACCAAATTCCAGCCTGACTCTGATATTGCATCACTTGGCAGATAGCAGACTCTAAAGGAAATAAAAATAAAAAATAAAGGAAATAAAAATATGTTTCTTTGACATATTTTGAAATGGCCATGTGGAGCCATCTCTTGTAGGGGAAATCTGCATCCATAGAAATCAGTCTCCTTCTTTTTCTAGGTCTTTCCTACATCTAGGAATGACTTATCAAGGAGTCTGACACCCTTTAAGGTAGGAAAAAAGATACTTACCATTACTACTTAGAGGCTTCATCTATATAACAAGAATCTTGGCTTCCACAATTCCCCTTTAATCTTAACTCAAGCATTTCGTTCTACTAACTTAGAGCTCTTTAGACAAAGTTGAACTCCTTCAGTCAACTACCAACCAGAAAACCTTTGAATCTACCTAAGATCTGTAAGCCATAGCTTAGAGGTGTCTTTTCTTTCCACGTCAAACCAATTTATATCTTACATGTGTTGACTTATGATTTTGCCTGTAACTTTTGTCTTCCTAAAATGTATAAAACCAAGCTGTTAACCCACATTCTTAGGACCCTTAAGACTGTACCCTGGGACATAGTCAGTCATATTGGCTCAGAAAAAAACTCTTCAACTATTTTACAGAGTTTGGCTTTTTAGTCAACCTTAACAGTCCAATAAATACCTTGTCTTCCTGTACTGTAGTCTGGTTTTTCACCTTTTCTTGGCTGAAAAACCTCATCCAAGGATTTCCTCTAGTCACTCTGCAACAGAGTAGCTGCATATTATTCCTTTACTCTTTCCTAAACCTGACTTTATTTTTCTATGGATCACTTAACACTTGTATGAATTATCAAATATTACTGAGCTTCCCTAATACTAGAATAAAACCTTGAAGCAAGAGCTTTGTTTGGTTTGTTTCATGTCCACAAAGCAGAGTAATTCCTTTTCTCAAATTAAAAAAGTTAGATGTCCTAAATAGACATATAGCTGATGTGATTCAACAACAATACAGGGAATGTTTTTTTAAGTGCTTTCTTTGTCATTTAGGTAAAGCACAGTAGAAAATCTGGGTTGTTTAAAGAGAAAATAAGAACCAACTCATCTATGACAAAGCCTCCACCAACAACCCATTGGGGAGAGGAGAACCTATTCGGTAAATGGTGCTGGGAAAACTGGCTGACCACATGCAGATGAATGAAACAAGACCCCTACTATCACCATACACAAAAATCAACTCTAAATGGATCAAAGACCTAAACATAAAACCTCAAACTATAAGAATACTGGAAAAAAACACAGGAAACACCCTTATGGAAATTGAAATAAACAAGCAATTCCTGATCAACTCTCCAAAAACAAATGCCATAAAAGATAAGACAGACAAATGGAACCTCACCAAATTGAAAAACTTTTGCAAAGCAAAAAAAACAAAAACAAAAACGAACCATCAAGAGAGTGGGGAGAGAGCCCACAGAATGGGAAAAAGTATTTGCCAACGGTAAATCTGACAAAGGCCTCACATCCAGGATAAGGAAGGAAGGAAGGAAGGAAGGAAGGAAGGAAGGAAGGAAGGAAGGAAGGAAGGAAGGAAGGAAGGAGGGAAGATAGAATAGATACTTCTCAGAAGAAGATATACGAGCAGCCAACAGATACATAAAAAAAGTTCCACCTCACTAATCATCAAATAAATGCAAATTAAAACCCCAATCAGGATGGCCATCATCAATAACTCAAAAAACAAGATGCTGGAGAGGATGTGGGGAAAAGGGAACACGTCTACACTGTTGGTGGGATTGTAAACCAGTACAACCGCTGAGGGAAACAGCGTGGTGATTACTAAAAGATCGAAAAATCGGCCTTCCATATGACCCAGCAATTCCCCTTCTGGGAATATACCCGGAGGAATTCAGATCACTCTATGAAAAAGATATCTGCACATGCATGTTTATTGCCGCTCTATTCACAATAGCAAAAACATGGAACCAACCATGCTGACCATCGAAAGTGGACTGGATAAAGAAAATGTGGTACATTTACACGATGGAATATTATGCAGCCATAAAGAAAAACAAAATTATGAACTTTGCAGGAACTTGGGAGGAATTAGAGTCTATAATATTCAGTGATTTATCACAGAAACAAAGATCTGAGTACAGCATGTACTAACTCATAAGAGCACCCTGAACAATATTATAATACTATAAGAAAAGGGATTGGCAGTAGTGGGACACTGTGGATTGGGGGGGCGTGACACATAACACCAATAAGGGTATTCACACTTTACCTGTACGATAACCACTTCTGTACCTAACCCTGAATTGTGCCCCACATCTTTAAAATAAAAAATAAAAGAAAATAATTAAGAAAAATTTAAAAGGAGAGAAAATAAGAGGTAGTATTATTTTTTGGTACAGATTATTCCAACAAGAATATGTTTGATATGGAAATGAGATATCAGTAGATGCCCAGGCTCATAAGGAACAAATATAACTTTAAATATTACTGTGGGTTAATTTAGGAAACAAATACTACCTCATAATTCTTATAAAGTAGATCTGACTGAAGGAAGATCCTGGAGAGGTTGCTGTTTTTAATAACCACCTAAAAAAACTGGGCTTTGCAAAACGTTACTGAAATTCAATAACTTCATTTAAGTGAAAGGTATGAACACAGAACACTAAGAAAATCAAGTATAGTAATAATTTTTTTCATAATTTCCTGAGCACTTTATAGAGCTCTTTATAAAACTTATAAGGAGCAAAGTACTAAAGTATAGGGTTAAATCATTGCAGTCTATGAGAAGGGCAGGTAACTGCTGAATCAGACAAGCAGGCTAATCATATGACACCAAATCGGGTTTCCTCAACTTCAGAAGCACCATATAACCCAGGGGATGACAGAGCCCAAGACCCTGCTGAGCATGCATTTCCACAAATAGCAATTCAAATAAGCATTGTAATTGTAAAATAGCCTGAGGCACACTGGCACCTTTAAAATGCCTCTGGGCAAAAGTGGCTGAAGGTCAATAAAAATAATTCAGAGTGGCTGATGAGCAGCCCCCAGAAGGAATCTGATCTCCAAGCAAAGTGACAGCAGCCCCACTGCTTTCCCCCAAACATAGGAGCTCCAAGAGATACTTTCAGCTCCTCCTTCTGAACCATGGTTCCTGATCTTCATGACAGGGCTAGAGCTTTACCTTCCTACTTGCTGCCACAGACTCCATCTGAAGTGATGCCACTCCATGCTTCGCTCTTAGCTTTTCCCAACTCAGGCCAAACCTTCCATTTATCAGACATTCAGTGCTCTTGAGTGCCTTCTATTGAAGGCACCAACATATTTCCCCCCAAATATATTTCTTTTTTGTTGTTGTTTGTTTTTTAAAAATTTATTTATTTATTTATTATAAAGATGTGGGGTACAATTCAGGGCTAGGTATACAAACATTGATCATGCAGGTACCTCTTTGACATATTTTGATACCGTTGTTTGGGAGACTTGCAAACAGAAGTAGCCCCCAAAGCTGTCTTCTGTAGAGTTGCATCAATAGAGAACATCTGTATGGATGCAGCCAGGTGTTCTCTGAGGCCATCCCTTGTCCAGATCTAGGAAAGATGAACTAAGAGTCTGACACCTTTAAAGGCCTGAAAGAAATATTAACTATTCTCTCTGAGGGCTGCTACCTGCGAGGTTTTACCTATAAAACAAGACCACCTCTGCTAGCCAGATTTCCTCATCTCTCCTTCTAATAACCGTCTTGCCACCATAACCTGTTTTGGTACCATAACCTCTTTGGTCATGCTCTGAGTCCCAATTCCTTCAGCAATTTCAAGATGGAATATAAACTTCTCAGTCCCACTGGGAGTTAGGCAATTACTCTGTTGATTTTTCCATGTGTGCACATTAATAAATTTGGATGCCTTTTTTTCCAATAAATCTGCCTTTTGTGCGGTGATTTTTCAGCAAACCTTCAGAGGGTGAAGGGGAAGTTTTTCCCTTGATCCTTACTATATATAACTTCCTAATCAATTTACTGTGTATACATACGTCATACAAATTGAGATAATATACTTGCTGCTTTTAAACTTTTCTGCTTATATGCCATATGTCGGTTTTTAAAAATGACTGCAAAGGATGACATTGTATTGCTCTATCATATTTTACTTAATGAACCTTTTATTGACCATTAAGTTGTTTCCAAAATGATGATATTCTGTAACCAAAAATAACAACTGGGTTCCATCTATGTGTCAGGTGCTATGCTAAGTACGAAAACAGGTGTTAGCCATATTTGACTGTTCTGACCTTAAAGCTTCCACATTTGACTGTTCTAACCTTAAAGCCTTTCTCATTGTTTTGTTTTCTCTGTTGGAATACTCCTAACCATGATCTTTGTGTCCAAAGATTTCACAAACTTCCTTTTGTAATTCACCTCTCAGCTGAATGACACACATTCAGGAGTATTACTGGCACACAGCGGGTGTCAAAAGTATTTTTTAAAATAAGAAATCAATGACCTATCTGGTTTCAAAGCTCTAGTTATTAAGTCATTACTATCTAGTGATAACATTTTTTTCCATACATTTTTATTCCTGTGATTAATTTCTTTAGGAAACTAGTACAATATTTTCATTTCCAATGGAAGAATTTAATACACTGCATCAAATTACCATAATGAAGACAGACTTATTTTTTTCTTCCTAAATGTTAACTAAACCTAAAGGTAAATAGAACGAGTCAATAGTAAAAACAGAATAATCTCTAAAAATCACATGCAGCGAAGACTGCACATTCCCCTTTCAGAAAGAAACAGATCTTCTGGTGATAAAAGATAGGCAGTTTATATTCCACTATTACCTGTCAAAAATACTATTTCTCAGAATGGTGGGGGCTCTTTTAATCAATGGTACACTACTGCAGAAAAGAGTAGTCCCAGATACTTGGGAGACTGAGGAGGGAGAATTGTTTGCGCCCAGGAGTTCAAGATTACAGTGAGCTATGATCACGTCACTACACTCCAACCTGAGTGACAGAGCGAGACCCATCTTTAAAAAATAAATAATAAATAAGCCGGACTTGGTGGCTCAGCCTGTAATCCCACGCCTTTGGGAGGCTGAGGTGAGTGGACCGCCTGACCCGTGGGTTCGAGACCTGCCTGGGCAGGCGAGACCTCATTTCTACAATAAATAAAAAAATCAGCCGGGCGTGGTAGCGCATGCCTGTAATTCCGGCTACTTGGAAGGCTGAGGTGGAAGGATCACCGGAGTGATGTGACAAACTACTGCTTGAGAGTTCACACTGTCTGCATTGTGCTGCTCTTCAGCATTGTATCAAATCTCTAACTGCTTCACTGCACACCTGGCTTCCAGAGAACAGTAAAGCAGGAAGGGGAGGGAAGACCTTAGCCTAGTTATAAAATAATTGCTTTGCTTTGCCTTCACTTAGAGAGTCTGTCTCTAACACGAAGAGACAACTGTCTTGTGAAGGGAAAAAAAAAAAAAACCAAAATCATTCCACTTTTATTATCTCTTAATTGTAGTGTTGCTGTTCCCAATGTTATACAATAGCAAAGTATTCTGCCTGCATTGCCATTATAAATTATTTTCAGTATATGTGACTCAGAATAATATCTAATTTCTCAGATTTGACATATGGGACTAAATTTTTAAAACTTTTGATGATAGGCAAGTGTGTAAATCTCTTAAAGTGTGTGAACCTCCTTAACTTTCTCAAGATGTTACCCAGCACTCCTTATATCCAAAGTAAAGTGGGATTTAAAATATGAACCATATATACTTTGTACATCCTTAAAAATCAATTATTATTTCAATATTCCAAATTAAGAACTAATCTCAGCAGGGTAAAAAGAACAAAGAAGCTATACAAGAATGTGATTAAAATGTTTCAAAATAATTAAAGCGCTATGTCCATACAATTGGCCTCTTTTGATCCACTCCTTCCCAATTCTTCTGGTCCCATTTTCCAAAAGAATCTACTTTTTAATACTCAATGTATTTCTCCCGGCAGCTGAGTACCATCATATCCCTAAAAAGTGTGCTTTTACCAAGTGTCATAATAGCATGTAAACATACTCTACCAGTTTTCTGCCGTAACAGATGAAGATTTAGCAAACTTAACTGCCTCATTCCATCTTCATGGCTTGGTATTTGTACCTCTAGTGTTTACATCAGCATTTTTAAGGAGCATATTAACATTATTATTAATAGTAGTAGTGAAGATTTTCCCAGCTTTATTGAGGTATCACTGACAAAAAAATTGTACATATTTAAAGTATACAATTTGATGTTTTGATATATGTATGCACTGTGAAATAATTACCACAAATCAAGCAAATTTACATACCTTTCACCTCACAGTGTGAGTTACCACTTTCTTATTTACTTGATAAATAATGACTATTTTTGTTTCCTCTGTATGCGTAGTATCTTCCACCTTCCTGTCTGTAAGACGAGCAGAAGGGCTTTCCCTGCTTCCTTCAGCTCTCCTCTCCATTTTTACCCTCAACTTCTTTCATCTGTCATCTCATGGGATCAAGGTGGACAATATTTATATTCTACTGTGTGGCCATAATTAAATCTTTCACTTTTCTAAATGTGAGCAATAACCAAAATTCTGTTATTGTGGTTCATAAATATTACACTGTAGTGATGGCGATCACAAAGACATTTCTTTCTTGGTAGTAATTTTTGGTTCTTGGGTTCGCTAATTGTTAGTTTTCTTGCACAGAATTCAAGAAAAATATTGCTACATGTTTCTAAATTCTCCATGTGTCAGATGTTCTACTGAGTCTTAACAAATTTTGTTATAAAACACACAGACAAAAAATGTTATCAAGAGTGATAAAATAAGTATATAAGTACCATCACCAAACTTAAAAAAAAATCAGTATAGCTGAACTACTGTGTACTCCTCACAGACTGCATGTTCTTCTCCCTGCCAGAGGTAACAACCATCCACATGTAATGATATCTATATATGAATGATCCCTGCTGAAGACAGTATGGTTTTGTGTGTTTTAGAATGTTATCGCATGTGTATGTTCTACTCCAAGTAGCTTTCTTCACTTAACATTATCATTTGTGAGATTCATCCATGTTGATATACGGAATATAGTTCTTTCTTTTTCACTGTTATATAGTTTTCTATTTGATCTCTTATTAATAGGCATTAAGGTTAATTTATTTTAAGGTATTATAATGTTGCAATGTACATGCCTCCTCCTGTAAAATGATACAAGGGGGGATACAGGGGGAACCCAAAAATCCCCGGAATTTATTTATTACAAATTATGTATTTATTCTTACATGTTTAAATTTTGGTCACCTTCAAAGTTCTCTTTCTTTTGATGCAATACACCTATCAAGATGCTTTTTCCAATGGTCAAAACAGTTTTGAACTCATCAATTTGGATGCCTTTTAGTGCTTCTGCCATTTTTTGTTTCATCTACTTCACATCAGAAAGTTTTCCTTTTAGAGCTTTTTTTCATCTGGAGCAACAAAAAAACAAGTTGCCCGTGGTGAGATCTGGTGAACAGGGAGGGTAGGAACAGGGGTCATGCCTTGACTGGTCAAAAACTGCTGAACATTCAGCACAGTGTGGGCAGGTACATTGTCATGGTGGAAAAACCAGATACCCATTTGCCACAACTTGGGATGTTTCTTCTGCAAATCATAATGCAACCTTCTCAAAACTTTGAGATAAAAACCTTGGTTGATTATTTGATTGGAGGAACAAATTCCAAGTGTACTACAAGGGCCCACCCTCCAAAAGGTAATTCCGGCTTTGGGGAGGTTCCCCCTCGTACACACAATCAGAAAACTAAGCATGTCCAACTTCATATTGCCAACTGCTTTCTAAATTGATACCACTAATACATTTATAGGGTGGAAGACAGCCTATTGCTCTAAATTCTTGCAGCATTTGATATTCTTTCAAATTTTGGCCAAGGTAATGTAAATGAAATGATATTTCATCAAGTATGCAATGAAAATCCTTGGTTATTAGTGAGGTTAAATGTGTCCTCACATATGTATTGGTCTTCTGAGTTGTTTTTTCTGTGAATGGTTTATTCAAATTTTTGCCTGTTTTTTGAGTGGTCTTTTTCTAATGAATTTAAGATGTCTTTATAAATACATATCACGGATCCTAATCTTTTTAGTAATATGCTGCAAATATTTTCTCTCAATCTGTGAACTTTTAACTTTTTGAAAGAACATTTTAATATAAAGAAGGCTTTACTTTTATTATTTATTTTTAAATCTTCTAATTAACTGTTCCATCACTCAGCCCGGGATTGGAGAGCAGTGGCATGATCACAGTTCACTGTAGCCTTGAGCTCCTAGGTTCAAACAAATCTCCTACCTCAGCCTGCCGAGTAGCTGGACTACAGGTGTACACCAATCATACCTGGCGAACTTTTTAATTTTTTTTTGTTTTTGATAGAGGCAGGGGTCTAGTTATGCTTATCAGGCTAGTCTTGAACTCCTAACTTCAAGTGATCCTCCAGCCTTCTTCCAAAGTGCTGGGATTGTAAGAGTGAGCCACTGCACCTGGCCAAGTCTTTACTTTTAATGAAAGTGTATTTATCAATATTTTTACTGCTTTTGTAACTCTTAAGAATTCTTTTGCTACTCAAAGGTCATAAAGTTATTAACCCACATTTTCTTCTAGAAACCTTAAAAATTTGTTCCTCAAATTTTTACCTTTAATCTATCTGTAACTATGTGTAGGAAATATACACACACCTCTCAGTACCAATTACGGAAGCATTTTGCTTCCTAATTATCTGAGTTACTTCCTGTATCATGTATCAAGTTTTCATAATCACTGGAGACTACTGCTTCAGGGTTCTCTTTCCCATTCTGTTGTTCCATCTGCCTCTGTCTTGTTATCTTGGAACATGTCATCCTGGCCCTGACTGTACTTCTCCTCAATTATTGTGTGAGGAGGCCAAGTATGAGGCTGAGGGAGCTGTGGAAACCATGGTCATGCAGAAGATGACTAATTAAATTCATTTAATTCAATTTTTGAAAAGCACTGTGTTGGTCAAGTAAAATAAACGTCCGGGTCTCACTGCCCCTAGTTTGAGACCTGTAGTCATCTAAATACATATTACACAGTGATAGACTGTCCCAAACACACAAAAAGTACAGAACTTAAATGTTTTCTAAACTCATTTTCTCATGGGAATTGCTTTTAGCAATACGCTACAATTAGTTTGGTATAATCAGATTTTTTTTCCATCAGCTATGCTATTATTCTATACTATACCCTTGGCTAAGGTGTTTAAAACAAATTTCCTCATTTGTAAAGTGGAAACAATAATATCTGCTTCACAGGACAAACATCGAATGCATTAATGCATTAAGTGCTTGTGATAAAGGTCTAATATTGGGTAATAATTTAATTACCACTATTATGATCATTTAGAACATTCATATTTGGGTACATTGTTCCAGTCACTATCTTGATTTCCACAAGTATTTTGCATTAGGTGGATAACACTAAAAGCTTATGCTGAGTTTTGTTTTTCATCCTATCTGATAATAGTCCAGAAGATACATTTTGTTTCCAAATTTGACTTTTCAAAGCTTTCCTTTAATGTCAAATTTAATGGGTCTGGTAAACACATTGATGCTGCCGCCAAGATCAGGGGACTTATATGCAGATCTTCAGAGCTATTTCTTTGTGCAATTCTCCCCTCTCTTTTACTTTGCAAAGTCTAGCCCTTGTCAGTCAGAGAGATACAACATTTGCTTTTAATCATAATTTGTCTCCCGGAGGTAAAATTTTTGAACTGAGCATATCTATGAAAGGCAAAAAAATGAGCAAAAAAATCTCTAAGGTTTAAAAATGTTTATATGAACAATTATGAATACAATCCAACAAACTAAGTATTCACAGTTAATTAAAAAAATAAGACAGTAATTCTTGTGTTGAATAAATGGTCCCTTTGAAACAAGTTAATTGGTGTTTCATGAGAAAATAATTTCTCCATAGAGCTTTGACCCAAATCTTCACTTATTACAAACTTTTAGTCATCCTGCCACCAGAGCACCTGGCCATGATTACATATATGTACAAATGTACTATGGGTCTAGTTATATGCACCTGCTTAATCAAAATAAGTATCTACAGACTTAGCGAAAAAATAGGCCCAAAAGGTATTATCATGCAGGTTTCTCAAAATTATTTGGAGCTCCTACTCCAGAAAAGCTCCACTGTTCTTTTGTTTTCCTAATGTACTGGAAATAAAAAGCATATTTCATAGCATATTACATCTCTCAAATTTGCTTATAAACATCTCTCGAATTTGCTTATAGTGACTATCTCTCAAAAGAGAAAGGCAAAAACATCCACAAACAGTTCAGACATTTTGGTGCATTTTCAAGGAAAAGCAATCACCTAACACTTGGATTGTCCAGTTTAACCAAATAAGATTGAAAGTCCAACAAATGGAGTGGCAGGAAAGGTTAGATGGGAAGGAAACAAAGCCCTTTCTGCATATCCAAATACACATCTAAACAGTTAGCTTGTACCTAAATGCTTGGAATTCTCAATTACTTTCATAGCTCAGCAAATATTAGATCTTGAAATCTGAGGCAACTACAAAGACATTTCTTAACAAAAGGGATCATTACTCAGTTTAGTTCTGATTATGCTCATGAAAGATAAACTGCTATGGAAACTGCTGTACTATAACAACAATGTTAAAAAAGCGGTCAAGGTCAATATACATATATAAAATAAAGGTTTTTAGACATTTCACAATAGGCAACAGTGGATTGTGATTCCAAAGGGAAAGGAATAAATGAGGTAAAGCTTAACTGCAGTTTCCAAGTCCCAGTAGTGAAAGAAGGTACCTAAACAAAGCTTGGATGTTATGCTGACTTGAGACAATAAAAAAGGGATTTAGTGAGGCTGACAAGGGCTAGACTTTGCAAAGTAAAAGAGAGGGGAGAATTGCACAAAGAAATAGCTCTGAAGATCTGCATATAAGTCCCCTGATCTTGGCGGCAGCATCAATCTTAGCAAAAGTGAAAGGAAATAATCCAAGGCATGAGAAAGAGCCACCAAAAAGTAGTGGAATGAACAATTTCTAGAGCTCACACAGAGCTAAGAAAAGTTTGTGTTTTCATTAGTCAGAATAGATTGGCTTTGTAATACACAGGGCATTGGATAGAGACTGAAGAGGAATAAGAATGTCTTATCAGTAGAACAAAATAAGTCCCAGAATAAAGGCTGCTCTGAATCCACCGTAACAAAGGATGAAGACAAGCCTCTAAAGAATTCTGTTAATTTATAATTTACTTATCTGTACACCAGAAGAACAGCCAACAATTTTTAAAGAAGTACAACAAGAAACAGCACCTCTAAAATAGAAAATGCACAATCTGGCATTCAAATAAAAACTAGTAGGAATGCAAAGAAAAAGAAAAATATGCCCTATAGTCACTAGAAAAATTAATCAATGTAAAAGTTCCAGAAATGATGGAAAGGAACGAATTCAAAGAGAAGAACCTTAAAACAGTAATTATAAATCAAATAAACATACTCAAGGAGTTGAAGAAAAACGTCAATATAAGGAGAGAAATGGAGGATATAAACAGACCCAAGTTGAATTCCAAAGATAAAAACACTATTTATTAAATAAAAAATACGGTGGTAAAGAATAAGAATTACCAAAATAAAGTACTGAAAGGAAAAAAAAAAAAAAAAAAAAACTGAAAAGCATTGAACAGAGCCTCAGTAAATCTTGAGGATAGCATCGAGCTATCTAATATATAGGAACTTAATCCTGGAAGGGTGGGTACTTTAAAAAACAATGGCTGAAATTTTTCCAAAATGGGTGAAAAATATAAACCTATGAATCCAGGAACCTCAACAAATACCAAACAAAGAAAACATAAATAAAACCACACTAAGATATCTCATAATAAAATTGCTGAAGACAAGGGATAAAGAGTTAAATCTTGAAAGCATCCAGAACGGGGGGAAAAATCCACCTTAGGTACAGAGAATGACAGAAGAACTTTTTGTCTGAAATCCTACAGGGCAGGGAACAACAAAACATCACATTTAAAGAACTGAAAGAAAGAAAATCACCAACGAATTCTATCTAGTGAACATAAATTCCTAAAATTAAGGTTACAAAAAGATGTTTTCCAGAATGATAAAACATAAGAAAATTTTTTACCGGCAAGTATGTGGGTAAAAGTAAAAAAAAAAAAAAAAATCTTTTGTTTAAAGCAAAACTATTAACACTGTACTACTGTAAGTTTTATAACATTTTAAAATGTATGACAATAGCACAAAGGCTAGGAAGACAGGAAGGGAAACAACCTGTTATAAGGATCTCAAACTATACATGCAGTGGTACAGTTTGAAGGTAGACTGTGATGAGTTTGTAAACTCTGCAAAAAACACTAAAATGATTAAATACTGGTCAGCAAATAAGCCAACAGTGAAGAAAAATAGAACCACACACGCAACATAATTAATCCTAAACATGAAAGGAAAAGAAGAAAAAAGAACAGATGGAATAATAAAAAAAAATGTCAGGTGGCAAATTTAAAGTTCACTATATCAAACACTACTATCAATGTAAATAGTATAAACATTCTAATAGAGATTGTGATTTAGATTAAAAAGCAAGACTTTCTGATATTTTGAATAATAAAAAATTTTAAAGAAAAAATATAGATTAATAATGAAAAGCAAGGAAAAAAATTTTGTATAACATGCAAAAAATAAAGAGAAAGTTGGAGTGGTTATATTTATATTAGACACAGTGGACTTCAAAACAGGGAATGAAAGCAGGGGTGAAGAAGCTCATTTCATAATGACAAAGAGGTCAATTAATCAAGTGGATATAACACAGAGGTGGCAGGAATGCAAATAGTACAGAAACGTTAAAAGTTTCTTACAAAGTTAAATACATACTTAGCATATGGCCCAACAATCTCACTCTTACTCCTAGGTAAATTTGTAAAAGAAAGAAAAACAGATTTTGAAAAATGAAAATGTGTACACGGAAAGACTTGTATGTGACTGTAACAGCACCTTTATTTACAATAGCCCCAAACTGAAAATAACCCAAATGTCCAGCTGGTGAATAAAAAAACTGTAGGATATCCAAACAATGGAATACTTATTCAGCATTAAAAAGAGACAAAATTCACACAGCTCACAACACTATAAATGAATCTGCAAAGAATAAGACTAAGTGAAAGAAGCCAGGTACAAAACAGTACCTTATGATTCAATTTATTGCAATTTTATTTTTTATCTTTTTGAGTTGGAGTCTCACTCTGTTGCCCAGACTGGAATGCAGTGTCATGCTCCCAGCCACCGCAGCCTCAACCTGCTGGGCTCCAGAGATCCTTCCGGCTCAGCCTTCCAAGTAGCTGGAACTACAGGCGCATGCTACCACGCCCAATTAATTTTTTGATTTATTGTAGAGATGAGGTCTTGCCAAATTGCCCAGGCGGGTCTCGAACCCACGGGCTCAGGCAATCCACTCACCTTATTGCAATTTTAGAAAAGGCAAAAGTATAGTGCCCAAAAGACAGATAATTGTCTGTCATAAATCATCATAGGCTGGGAGTAAGGGGATAAGGAGTTAACAACAAAAAGTACAGTGGAATTTTTTCAGGTAAATGCTATTTATCTTAATTGTGTTGGTGATTACACAACTGTATACATTTTTCAAAGCTCAAGTTATACAGTCTAAATTGGTGAATTTTAGTTAGAAATCGTACACTTTCTGTACTGGAAAAGTGAACTGCATGCCCACACTAAAGTGACTTGGAAACCATGGGATACTGGAATGGGGATATGAAGGAAGAGCCTGAGTTATTAAGGAAGGCTGAAACCCCCAGGCTCTTCTCAATACCCCTTTCAAAAATGGAGGTGAAAATTCTTCCACGACAAAGCAACTGACAGGAATGAAACCTAGAGACTTAGGCCAGGTGACATTGTCTCATCTATCTATATATTTTTTCCATTTGTATATATGAAGCAGGAGCAGAGACAGAAACAGAAGCAGAGTTAGGTTACTTTGTAAAAACGGCAGAACTTCTAAAGTTGCTACAAAGACAAAAGTCCCATGACACTTAAAATTGCCTTAGCCAACCAAAAGTTTTCAAAATAGTTAACTTAGACTTTTAAAGGAGTTATACTGACAGAAAAACATCTGAAAAGTGTCCGTGATGTCAACTGCTAAGCAATCCTTGGATTCATATGCGTTGAGGGAACTGAGCTTCCCGCAGGGGAATCCTCTCCAATAACACCTCAGAGGTGGGTCAGGCAAACAATGGACAAGGAAAATTTCATTAGTAGAAACTGGAGACACTCTGGAATAAGGTAACCAATTAAATCAATCCATTAGTAGGAAGTGAATTAATAGAAAAATGTGCCTATGTGTTAACTTTGCTACCCTTGTGCAGCAGGATGTAGTATATACTCTGAACCAGTGATAGCTGTCTTACTTCCTTTTCTGCCTTTCCTTGAACTGGCAGTTTGACTTGAAGTTATTCCTTTTTTTGTCTCTAGTTCTTTACATGAGACATGTCAGATCCAGTTGGCCCTGCCGATCTGTGGGTTCTATATCTGTGGATTCAACCAACTGCAGATTGAAAATACTGTATTCGAAAAAAGAACTGTGTCTGTACTGAACATACACAGACTTTTTTCTGTCATTATTCCCCAAACAATACAATGTAACAACTATTTACATAGCATTTGCATAGTAATCAACATTATACATAATCTAGAGATAATTTAAAGTATATGGGAGGATGTGCATATGTTCAATGAAAATACTATACCTTTTTATATCAGGGACTTGAGCATCCTTGGATTTTGCTAAGTGCAGGAGATCCTGGAACCAATATCCCACAGATACTGAGGGACAACTGTATTTCTCTATTTTTTATTTGGCCTATAGGCTGAAGTGACATCTATACCTGACTGAGGGGAATGGACACAACCAACAAATCTTAGCATTGGAGGCGGAAGCTGCTGCTGGACATGTCATGCTGCAAAGAGATGAGTACGTTTGTGGCTGCAAACGGAAAATTGCACTATGTTCGGCAAAAGCATTGTTCAACATGTGGAGAAGGATGTGTATGTCCAATAGGAACAAAGAAATGAATACCTATTGCTTTGTCTGCCAAGAAGAATTCTCTTTCTCTGAGACTGGTATCACATTCCTTCTCTCCTCTTGTCATTACAAGCTGTCAATCACAGTATTACATCCCCTCAGTCAGACAACTCAGAATCCTGTCCCAGATGACACTAGATTAGAGATTAGGGAAGGAGAGTCCTCTCTGGTGTCAAAATTAAACACATGATCTTAAGTGCTGTCAATAACCATGTATAAAGAGCCCTGTTTTCAAAGAATAATGCTGACATGAAAAATGACGCAGAGACAGAAATGGAAAGTGTGTCCTGATGGCATCTTTCACCTTCAGGGGTACTCCTTTCCTAAGACAGCTTAACTTGCTGTCACTTGTAACTGTATAAATCCTGACACAATGTTGTTAGATAAAATTAAGTAGTCTAGTAAGCTAGCAGATAATGTATACAGGAAATATGGAGGAGGTACTCCTAAAAAACTTGGAAATATTAAGAAACTTGCTTAGCTTTATAAGTCAGTGGCAAAGCCACTCTGGTGCAATGTGTTTCTTAACTCCAAGCTAATAGAATATGATAACACATTAAGAAAAAGTGCCCAGCCACAGATGGAAACAGTGGTACTATCCATCTCTTCACTCCATTGATAATTTTGAGCAAACATGTCACCTTATCATACCCTGTTCAACTATATCAAATTGGTATTTCACTCTAAAGATGACATAAATAAAACAGAAAATGATAAATAACACTATACTTACTCTTCTTTCCATCCATATCTGCATGAATTTTCCGAGCCAGGAATCCACTTTTGTACACAGAAGCATTTGGGTCATGAGGAATGTCCAAAAATGGGTTGGTAGTACTCCCGATACGACTGATGGTCTTTGGATGTGTTCCATTAGCCTTCTCATCAGTACCTTCTGAGGGAGATTTTTTTTTCTCTTCATCATCTCTAGAAGGGAGAAAACACAAAGACTGAGCCAAGCATGTACCACAATATTCAAAGAAAAAAGCTATGTAGTATATAAAACTTGTAATCTAATGGTCTATTACTCTTAATAACAACCACCATGTTAATGTCACCATTTACATGTATTAAATATCTTCTTTGCGACATGTCAATGATCATGACAATCTTGTAAGACTGATATTGGCATCCTCTATTACAGATAAATTTGGTGAGTATAAATATTCAAGGCCACAAATTAAAATAGGGCATGATTATAAAAACTCTAAGGCATCTGCTCTACTCTTTCCAACCATTACAATGCTTTCATGTTTGTCTTCTTTCAAACAAGTGGGAGTTTGTTGGCAGGGATCATAATTTTTGACTTATATATTTCTGCATGGCCTAAAATAGGGCTCAGTGTACGGAAAACAACAAATAGTAATGAATTGAGCCCAAAGAATAGCAGTGAACTGTATCTACCAAAGAACCAGGCTAATCCCTAATATCAAAACTTCAGGTAAGGCTACCATGGATTAGGCTGGGGGTGCCACACACAGTATTTTGGCATGTTATAGCTGCTACTTTCCCAAACACCAAAAAAATGTGGTGCATCCCATCAGCTGCTGAAAATGCCCCTAACTGCCCATCTTCCTTTTCTGAACTTTTCCTTCAGGCACAATAAATTTAAATCTGAGACATAATGTACATTAGATATGGAGGAGGCAGGAAGTGGATGGTCATATTCAGTTAATAAAGAGAGGAAGAAAAAGCAGAGGATAGTTAATAAGCTCTGATATACTGGGGGAGAACAAGACACCATCATAAGACTGTCTTAGTTCAGCTGTTTTAATATCCTCAGTAACCTCTAAGTTCATTGTTTATTAAACTTTGAATATTGAATCTTTGTATAAGAAACTCAACCAAAATCAACAAAATATATTCTTAAAAAAATCACAAAATTATTATCAGTGTTTGATGATGATGGTGATCAAAGAAAAACAGCCGTTTTCTCCACTGGTATTTTATAAGTAATTGAGAGATATATGAAAATAAAACTAGACTCATAGAAATCAGTATTTTACTTTTATTTTAAAAGAATTTTAAACTTGCAAAGGTAGTACATAGAGTTCTCACATTTCCAGCTTCCCTGACTTTAGCATCTTATATAACAATAGTAAAATTTTCAAAACCAAAAATTAACGTAAGTTCAGTACTTGAATTAAACTCAGATTTTTATTTATTTATTTTTCTATTCCAGGATCCTACAGTGCATTTAATGGTCATGTCTCCTCAGTCTCCTCCAGTCTGTAACAGTTCTTCATTCTTTCTTGTCCTTTGAGACCTTGACACATTGAAGAGTACTGTTCAGTTATCTTATACAAATATCCTCAATTTAAGCCTGTGTGATGTTTTCTCATGATTCGATTGAGGTTATGCATTTTTGGGAAAGGACAACACACAGGTGATGCACCCATCTCAGTGTATCAGATCCAGGGGATACAGATTTTATTACTCATGATATTAACCATAATCATTGGGTTAAGGTAGTGTCTGACAGGTTTCTATACTATGAAGTTACATTTAACTTTATAGTGTTTTGGGGGTGATATTTTTAAATCATGCAAATATCCTGTTTCTCCTTTACCTCTTTGCCCACTAACTTGAACATTCTACATTCATTAATTGAAATTCTTCTGTAAGTATGGACACATGGATATATGTTTTATTCTTTGGATTATAATGAAAATACTATCACTAATTTGTTGCCTATATTTTTCTAGCTTTGGCCATTGAGAATTCTAACCAGGTACAGTCCTATGTTTTTTGAACATGCCTCAGTTTTTTCAGGTGCTACAAGATCCCTCCAAGCTGATCTTGAATTTTCCTTGTCCCAGTCCTGATATCAACCACTTCTCCCTGGAGCCCTACTTCTTTTGATTGGAGAATGGTATTTGGAAACCAATTCTAGGTGCTAGATGCGCTCATTGCTTCAAGGTCCTATGAAAAGACAGAGCTAGAGAGATATAGTCACGTGCTGCATAACAGTGTTTTGGTCAATCACAGACAGCACTATAATGATGCAGAAACATTTTTATTGCCTAGTATTTAGTATACTATACTTTTCATCATTAGAGTACTTCTACTTATAAAAAAAACAAAAAGTTAAACAGCCTCAGGCAGGTCCTTCAGGAAGTTTTCTAGAAGAAGGCATTGTTTTTGTTTTTTGTTTTTTTTTTTTGAGTTGGAGTCTCACTCTGTCGCCCAGACTGGAATGCAGAGGCACGCTCCTGGCCACTGCAGCCTCGACCTGCTGGGCTCCGGCGATCCTTCCACCTCAGCCTTCCAAGTAGCTGGAACTACAAGTGCACGCTACCACGCCCGGCTAATTTTTTTGATTTATTTGAGATGAGGTCTCACCAAGTTGCCCGGGCGGGTCTCGAACCCGTGGGCTCAAGCAATCCGCTCACCTCAGCCTCCCAAAGCACGGGATTACAGGCTGAGCCATGGAGCCCGGCTAAAGAAAGCATTGTTAGCATAGGAGCTGACAGCTCCATATGTGCTATTGCCCATGAAAACCTTACAGTGGATTAAGATGTGGAGGTGGAAGACAGTGATATTGAGGATACTGACCCTGTGTAGGCCTAGGCTAATGTATGTATTTGTGTCTTAGTTCTTAAACAAAAAAGTTTTTAAAAGGTAAAATAATTAAATAAATAAAATTTTATTTTATTTTAAAGATGTGGAATACAATTCAGGATTAAGTATACAAGTGGTCATTGTACAGGTAAAGTTTGGGCCTTCTCCTTTTGGTCCCCACTTCACTTGGTTTGTGGTCAGGTACCTTAATTGATGTTGCATGCCCCCACCTTCCCCTGGCAGTTTCCCATGACTGCCAATCCCTTTCTTATAGTATTATAATAAATGTTCAGGGTCCAATTATGAAAAAAATTTTTAAGTAGGAAAAAAGCTTATAGAATAAGGATAGAAAGAAAATATTTTTGTACAGCAACGTGTGCTTTAGGCTAAGTGTTTTAATAAAAGAGTAAAAAAAGTACAAAAAATTAAAAAGTTTATAAAATAAAAGTTATAGTAAGCTAAGATTAATTTATAATTTAAAAATCTTAAATAAATTTATTGTAGCCTAAGTGTACAGTGTTTATGAAGTCTACAGAAGTATACAGTGATGTCCTAGGCCTGAACATCCACTCACTCACCACTCACTGACTCACCCAGAGCAACTTTCAGTCCTGCAAGTTCCAATCATGGTAAGTGCCCTTAACTGTACAATTTCTAATCTTTTATACATATTTGTTACTGTGCCTTTTCTATATTTAGACATATTTAGATACATAAAGACTATTGTCTTACACCTGCCTATAGAATTTAGTATAGTAACATGCTTTACAGGTTTATAGTCTAGGACCAACAGGCCAGACCATATAGCCTAGGTATATAGTAGCCCATACCACCTAGGTTTGCGTAGATACTCTACAGTGTTCACACAATGATTAAATCACCTAATGATGCATTTCTCAGAACATATCACCATCATTAAGTAACATATGACTGGATATATAAGTATCGCCATGTGTAACACACATTTATATTTATTTGTGTGTCTGTCCATCCATCCCTATAAATTCATACTGACACCTCCAAACCCAAGCCAGTACAATGAGGTTCACTCCAGCATTCTCTCTTTGCTTATTCGTAGTTCTTCAACAGTGAGAAGCCTGGCTCTCATGACCTATAATATGTTTATTTGTCCAATCCTAGTAAATGTATAAATTACTTTCAGAATTGTTAGCCCGTGCCTATGTGATTTATCTACAAGAGCCCAGACCCAGTGTTTGTGTATAGTACTTCTATCTTATAATATTCAGTCAAAACACTTTACCAAGGTTATTGGGTAAGCTCCAATTTTCTTTGCCCTCTTGACAATGATTATGTGAAAAACAAACTCCTTTGTTATAGGCTGAATTCCATCTTGCATTTCCCATATCCTGACTGATTTTTTAAAAATACAGTGAGTTCCCTACATATGAACCTTCAAAGATGTGAACTTTCAAAGATGTGAATGTGTCTTTGCAAGCTCAATCACATAAGTTAATTCACATGTCTGGTATACATTGTCATGTGAGGGCATCCTCTACAAGTGGTTGTGCTTTTGTGTACTTTACTGTACAGTACTGTATAGAGTATAGTAGTACAGCATCTTTATTTCAAGTCCAGGATTCCATAAAAGCAGCAGTGATGTAGCTGGTACTATATAGCCAATTGTGTTAGTTGGGAACCAAGGCTAACTTTGTTGAACTTACAAACAAATTGGACTTACAAATGCACTCTCGGAATGGAACTCATTCATATGTAGGGGACTTACTATAAGCATTTTGAAAAAAGCAACCATTGTGATGTGCAGTTTTAAGGATTTAGATAATGTACAGAGTCATATATCTACTACAATATAAAACAAAACAGTCCTATCACCCCCATAACTCCCCCCATGTTGCTCTCTTACTTAACTCTTCTCCTCAACCAATCCCTGGCAACTGTCTTCCATGTTGATAGTTTTGCCTTTTCTAGAATGGTATATCAAATAGTTTTTTTAACTTGGCAAAATGCATTCAAGATTCATCCAGACTGTTATATGAATCAATTGTTTGTTCCTGCTGTTGCAGAATACTATTTTCATTTTTATGGTTATATCAGTTTTTCTACTGAAAGACATCAAGGGTAGTTTATAATTTCGGTATTTTATTTCTATTATGAAAAATTATTTGTGACTGTGACCAACACTATGATAATATAAAAATACAATACTATCAGTCACTCATAGATTAGAGCCAATTAAGGTTTCTACCCTTCAAATAGATTATTATATTATCATCACTAAGATTCAGTACTATAATAGCCTATAGCTAACATCATACTCAACAGTGAAAGGTTGAATGCTTTTCCTCTAAGACCAGGGAAATGCACTCTCTAGCCACCTCTGTTCAACATGGTTCTGAAACTTCTAGCCAGAGCAATTAGGCAATAAGAAGAAAAAATAGGAAGAAGTAAAACTGTTTGTTGTTGACATGATCTTATTTTTGAAAACTCTAAGGACTCCCCCAAACATGTTAGAACTGATAAACAAACTGTAAAGTTTCAGATGACAAAATCAACATACAAAAACAAGTAGCATTGTTATATGCTAATAACAAACCCTTCAAAAAAATTAAGAAAACAATCCCATTTACAACAGCATTAAAACAACATGTAGGAAATAAAGGAAGTAAACATCTGTACATTGAAAGCTATAACACGTTGACAAAAGAAATTGGGATAGACACAAATAAATGGAAAGATATTCCATGTTCATGAACTAGAAGAATTAATATTGCTAAAATATTCATAACTACTTAAAGTGATCCAAAGATTCAACCTACTTCCTAGCAAATTTCCAATGTCATTTTTCAATGAGATAGAAAAAACAATACTAAAATTTGTATGGAACCAAAAAAGACCCCAAGTAGCCAAAGTAACCTTGAGCAAAAGCAACAAAACTGGAGACATCACACTTCCCAACTATAAAATGTATCATAAAGCTGTTGTAATCAAAACTGGCAAGAAAATGGAAAGTCCAGAAATAAACCCAACTAACTTAAGGTCAACTGATTTTTGACACAGGTGCCGAGAACAATAGGGAAAACAATAGGGAAAGGACAGTCTCAGGTGCCACGGCTTCTGTGGCTTGTGTCAGTCTGCGATCTAAACTATGCCACTGGTCCCTGTCAGATCTCTGTGTCAGGCAAAGCAGAAAGCAGTCACTTGAGCAACCCACAGACAGTACAGGTTCCACTGTCCTTTCCATTCCAAGGGAGAGAAGCAGGAATTGGGCTGCTTCCTCTGAAGAAGCAGTTGGTTAGGGGCAAGTACAATGGCTATGACTTTACCTACTGGGTTGAATGCAGTTTTTTCCTGATTGTGAGCTCACCTGATTGCTGTAGATCTTTTACTGGTTTTCGGAGCTCATATACTGTTATTTTAGTCAGTCTTAGTTGTTTATTCAATGTTCCATGAGAGAACAGGGCTGGAACTTCCTAGTCCATTATTGTGCTCCATTTCCCTTTTATTGCTCGTCTTTCTCAGTGTTATGGGTTGAACTGAATCTCCTTAAATAAGATACTAAAGACCTAAACTCCCAGTAGCTGAATGTGACCTTACTTGGAAATAAGATCAAGTTATAGTGAGGACATTAGAGTAGATCCTAATCCAATATAATGGATATCCTTGTTAAAGGGATACATTTGGAGGGATAGACACATATAGACGCAAGAACTGTGAAGTGACTAGAAGCTAGGAGACAGGCATGGAAGACAATCATCCTCAAAGCCCTCAGGAGAAATCATTCCTGTTGACACCTTGATTTTGCCTTGTAGTCTCCAGAACTGTGAGACAATAAATTTGTGCTTTTTAAGCTACTCAGTTGTGGCATTTTATTACAACAGCCAGAGGAAACGAATATACGTCAACGCCGCCTCCACACTGCTTCTGATTAATTTGATCACTTTTGCAGACAGAAGTCTGCCCTAGAGAAGAAAAAGCAAGACACCTGGGTCTGAGTACTTGCTCTTCCACAAACTCCCCTGTGACCTTGGGTAAACTACAGCATCTCTCCAGTTCTCAGGGCTCTCACGTGCAAAATCTGAGACTTGCACTAAGTCAGTAAATACAGCCATGCAAAGCCTGTCCAGGAAGTGGGAGCCAGGATGAGTAGAAAAGTCTGTGGAACCCATTCATGTGCAACAAAACAACTCTTGGGAACACAGAAACACACTGTGGCCTTGAATCCATTCTAGTTCCAGTATTCCACAATTGTGAGACTCTGTAGATACATATCAAGACCTAAACACAAGAAAAGATCAGACGATTCCATGTGTCTCCATAGCAGTTGACCCTAAATGGAAACCTACACTGCTAAGTGCAGGCCAAAGCCTACCCAATAGCCTCTCCCCTTTGATAGAGGGCATGTACCCCCAGTCTTACCATGCAAGTCCTCCACAGCAACAGAGTGCATTGTTAAGACTGGATGGAAGGCTGGAAAAAACACTCCTGGTTCTTCTCCTCCAGTCAGAATACTAAAGAAGGGAAGTGGGTATGATTGGGCACCAAACTCCACCCGGAGCCTGCAATCATGATCATCCTAAATTTCACCACCAGTCTAAAAGCTGGATGTTATCACCTCAGTGAAAAACCCAAGGTCCAGACCAGTAAGAGACTCTCCATAAAGGAAGGAACCAGGGTAAGTGATCACCTTACAGGACTCTTAAAGGACTGATTCAAAAATTTTGAAAGGCATTGCATCACCCACGGTATGGCCGTGAAACACAGCAGGCAGCAGGAGGCCCAGCTCCTACTCTCCTCCAGGAAGAAAATGCCTGGAAATTGCTATCCCTCAAGGTCAGTGCCAGCTGGGTAGTGGGTAGTGATCAGAAGAAGCTTTTAATTGCCAGACAGTGTGTTAGGTACCGATGAATCACAATGATTAAGACCTCCTGAGGGACTCATAATCCAGCAGGGGAAGGACACACAAAATTATGGGTAATGCATTTTTAATACAATGTTATAATAAACACCTCAATAGAGTTATGTACAAATCAGTGTAGAATCAGAGAGGAAGGAAGAGTCTATATCAAATATGCTACATTAAAAACACAACAAATCTTTGTTGAGTGATAGAAACAGGGTGGATAGACTGTAGTGGGTGTTATAAAACTCTGTTAAGTTTTAAGACACCATGGAACTGTACACTTAGACAGGCTTATGTTATGGCATATAAATCGTAATTCAATAAAGCAGTTAAAAAATAAATGTGGTAGGTTAACGTATGAGCAGAATGCTAAGGTGGATATCATAGGTTAACGTATGAGCAGAATGCTAAGGTGGATATCATCTCAATGTTGTGATCAGATGATTGTTGGAAAATAAAGTGAAGATTAAACTTATAAAGAACATGCTGACTTATCATGGAGTTTCTGTTATACCACGTCATATTAAGCCATGAGGCAGGATAAGTTTAAAATGGATCCGTCTTTGTCACTGACCAAAAATTTTTTTAAAAGCATGTAGTTAAATTTTAAAATTTCACTGAAATTGTGAATTATATTTTACTTTCTAAAAATATCTTATTTTGACACAGGCATCTTAAATGTAAAAAACGAGACTGCTTTTATTAAAAATGTTAGACTCCATCACTAGCCCTTTAATACCAAGAAAAATTCTGCCAGATATGAGAAATGTAGGCTGGTAACTTGGCTTTCTAAATAAAGGATCTGACCATATGCACAAGGACTGTAGTATGCCTTCCAAACAAAGATAAACTTAACCAGTATTTTATTGGTGTTTTTTTAAAGGTTTTGAAAACACACTGGGGTCAAGTCAGATGTTAGGTGTTTCCAAAAGATCTACTGGGAAATTTCTAATGGGTAACTAAAAGTAACTTTCTTCAGTATTATTTTCTCACTTTCTAAAAATGTTTGTATATGTGTTTATTGTAATGCGCAAATACACAAATGCTTGATGAAATGGTCAAGAAACTATATTAGTTGTGTACATATTATAAACTACTTAGAAATTATTATATCTCTTCTTGTAGCATTGCTTATCAAATATATGGTACAAGGTTTAGCAACTGATACAGATAATATTAAATTCTATGTGTTCAGCCTATTAGAAGAAATATTTTCTTTGTACCCCAGTTTCCATAATTCTTTGCACCTCAGTGATTATAAAATTGCTTTAGGACAAGTAGGCTACTAACATTATCATCATATTCCATCTGCTCACCAACCTGTCTGCTCTGCATATTCACAAGTTGAAGATAATGAGAAATAAAGATAATATTTTTAAAGGACATCTCTTTTATCATCATCTTTAGGAATATTAAAACTATTTTCACAATAAAAATCCTAATTCTCAGTATTGGTCTCAATCTCATTATCAAGAGAGATGCCACTTACACTTAAAGCAAACAACTCTGTCAGTTTTTTAAATACAAATTTCTCCTTTTAAAACTAAGAACTAGCCGGGCTCGGTGGCTCAGCCTGTAATCCCGCACATTTGGGAGGCTGAGGTGAGAGGATTGCCTGAGCCCGCGGGTTCGAGACCCGCCTGGGCGGCAAGACCTCATCTCTACAGTAAATCAAAAAATCACCCGGGCGTGGTAGCGCATGCTTGTAATTCCGGCTACTTGGAAGGCTGAGGTGGAAGGATCGCCGGAGCCCAGCAGGTCGAGGCTGCGGTGGCCGGGAGCGGCCACTGCACTCCAGTCTGGGCGACAGAGTGAGACTCCAACTCAAAAACAAACAAACAAACAAACAAAAAATAACTAAGAACTGGGCAAATCTTTCCAGTTTCCTACATACCTGATTTCAGCCTACCTGAGAGCTATGAGAAAAACAAATACTTAAATGTTAAGTGTGAGCTAAGATTAAATGTTAAGTATGAGCTATGTGATTCAGGATCTTAATAAAAATTACATTTCAGAGCTACATGAAGAGCTTTCCTAGTCCATTTTGTGTTGCTCTAACAGAATTCTACAGACTAAGTTGTAATAAACAGAGATTTATTTCTTATAATTCTGCTGGCTAGAAAGTCTGAGTTAAAGGCTCCCAATATGAGGAGGGACTGCTTGCTGCATCACCCATGGTGTAAGGACAAGACGTGTGAAAGAGCAAGAGAGGTGTGAATTTGAAAAAAGAAACCCACTCCTGCAACATTAATCCATAATGAGGCCAATGCCTAATCACCTCTTACGAAGCTCTACCTCCTAATACTTTTGCTTTGAAAATAAAGTCTCTAATACATGGGAGACACACGAAAATCCCCCCATATTCTGTCCTTGGTCCCCAAAAGTATGTCCTTTCCACATTCAAAACACACTGATTTCATCCCAAGAGCCCCAAAGTCTTAGCTCCTTCTAGCACCAGCTCAAAAGTCTGAAGTCCAAAGTCTCACCTCATTCAAATATAGGCCAGATTCAAGGCATGATTCACCTGAGGCAAATTCTCCTCCAGCTCTGAGCCTGTGAAATCAAACAAGATAACCTCTTCCAAAATACTACGGTGACACAGGTATAGGGTAGACATCCCCATTCCAAAAGGGAGAAATAGGCCAGAAGAAAGAAGTAACCGGTCCCAAGACTAAAATCCAACAGGGAAACATTAAGTCTTAAAACTGGAGAATAATCTCCTTTGACCCCATGTTCCAAATCTGCGCATACTGGGGTAAGGGCTGGGCCCCCAAGGTCTCTGGCAGCCCGTCCTTATTACTTTGCTAGGCTTAAGATCACCTAGCAGCTCTAATGGTTGAAATACCATGCTTGCAACTCTCCAAAGCTGACACTGTAAGTTGGTAGCACTACAGTTCTGGGCTCTGTGAGTGGCCTCACTCCTGGGGTTCCACTAGGCACTGCCCTAGTAGGAACACTCTGTGATGGCTTCACCCCCCTATTTCCACTTGGCACTGCTGTAGAAGGGGCTCTTTGCAGTGGCTCAGCTCCAGCACAAAGTCTCTGCCTGGGCCACCAGGCTATCCATAACATGCCTTGAAATCTAGGTAAGCCGGGCTCAGTGGCTCAGCCTGTAATCCCACGCCTTTGGGAGGCTGAGGTGAGTGGATTGCCTGAGCCCGCGGGTTCGAGACCCGCCTGGGCAGCGAGACCTCATCTCTTCAATAAATCAAAAAATCAGCCGGACGTGGTAGCGCGCGCCTGTAATTCTGGCAACTTGGAAGGCTGAGGCGGAAGGATCGCCGGAGCCCAGCAGGTCGAGGCTGCGGTGGCCGGGAGCAGCCACTGTACTCCAGTCTGGGCGACAGAGTGAGACTCCAACTCAAAAAAAAAAAAAAAAAGAAAGAAATCTAGGTAAACAAAGCCACGCCCCTACAATCTGTGTGCCTGCAAAATTTGCATCATATAGACAACCATCAAGACTTATGACCTGTATCTTCCCGAATGGAGGGCTGAGTTACAAATAAGGCTGCTTAAGCCACAGCTGGGGTAGTTGAGCAACACTGTGCCAGTATGTGGGAAGGAGACCTGAAGCAGCTCCGGGCAGTTATCCAGTGGAAGGCACTCTGGGCTCATCCCCTGAAACCACTGTTCCCTCCTGGCACTCTGGGTCTGTGACAGAAGGGGCAACCTCGAAGATCTCTGAAATGTCTTTGGAGTCATTCTCCCACTCTTTGATGATCCCTTGAATCCATACTAATATCTTTAGCAAATGGTTGCTTGACCACACTCTTAGTTTGCCTTCCCAAACATGTTTCTTTTTTCTTTACAAGGTCAGGCTGAAAATTTTCCAAAATCTTTTCTTTCTGCTTCTCCTTTAATTATAAACCTCATCTTTAAGTCATTTCTCTCATATCTTACTATATGCGATTAAAAGTAGCCACGCAGCACCTTCAATATTTTGCTTAGAAATTTCTTGCACCAGGTATCTTAAATCATTGCTCATGAATTCTGTCTTCCATAACGCTCTTGGGCATAGTCAGTCAAGTTCTTTGTGACTTTATAACATTAGAACTGCCTTTACTAGTTTCCAATGGCTTATTCCTCATTTCCATCTGAGATCTCAACAAAATGGCCTTTGCTGTCCATATTTCTACTAACATTCTGATCATGGCCATCTAAGTAATGTCTAAAAGTTTCCAGATGTTTCCCTACATTGTCTTCTGAGCCCTCAGCAAATTGCCCTTAATGCTCCATTTATGGCAATCTATGCTTTCTCTAGCACTCACTTCAGCACTGTTCCAGCCTCTATGCATAACCCAGTTCCAAAGCCCCTTCCACATTTTTAGGTTACTGTTACAGCAACAGCCCCACTTCTTGGTACCAATTTTCTGTCCTAGTCCATTTTGTGTTGCTATAACAGAATTCCACAAGCAGGGTAGTTTATAACGAACAGAGATTTATTTCTTACAGTACTGGAAACTGGAAGACCAATGTCCAGGGGCCCACATCTGGTGAGAGCCTTTTTGCTGTGTCACTCCATGGTGAAAAGTAGCAGGTACAAGGAAGTCCAAGAGAACGAGAGGAAGTTTAACTCATTTCTATAACTAAAGGAATTCAATTCCAAAATAACAACATTAAATTCAGCATTTATGAGGGCAGAGCCTCTGTGACCTTATCACCTCTTATTAGGCCCCATCTTCCAACACTGTTGAATCGGGCATTAAGTTTCCAGGACATGAACTTTGGGGAACACACTGAAATCACAGCAAGAGCTTTCCTTAATTGTAACCACTGATCATTTTCTTCCTTTAAACACCAGAATCCAGGAGATTGGTTCATGGTTTAATATAATTTTAGTTAACCCATTTGTTTTAATTTTAAAAAATACTTTATTGCAAAAAATGCTGGCAATTGCTAACAAACTTTTAAGTGATATCATTCTTTAGCTCAATATTTCCTCCAAGTTAATGGTCAGTTTTCCATAACTATGGCATTTCTTTTTCTTTTTTTATATTCAATGCATCTTCACTGTCTCTCTCTCTCTCTCTCTCTCTCTCTCTATATATATATATATATATAAAACAATCAAACCAATAATATTCTTTGCATAACCATTATATGAATACATTTAACTTAGTTATTTTTCATACAGACTGTCTTCTAAGTTTGTGATGCTAATATTAACATTAGAATTATTATTAGTTTATCAAGAGTCCAGGATAATGTAATACCTGCCATGTGAGTACAATTCAACCAATAACAATGACATTGCAAATGTTCGGTTTTATCTAGTATTTTAAAGTGGTGCAATGTGTAACTAGAAAGTATGTTGAATAGTATGAGCACCCCAAATGAAGAACTGAGTTTTATTCTTCCTTTACAATCTCATACAAATAATTTTGTCAGTTTTTCCATAATGAGTTCTCTCTATCTATGACTTCTACTGCTTGCCCTCCTTTCTCCTCACACATTCAAATTAGATTTTTGTTTACTATTTAGAATATCTGCTGTATCTACAACCATTGCCAACTTATAGTAACTTCTCTTTGTCTTATTTTTCTCATCAGGATTACCAACTCATAGATTGCTATTTTGAAAATTAAAATGAGAATTACTTTTGTTTCAAAGTACCCACATAAATGTCTTGACCCCAAATAACTTGTTTGAGCAAGAAAGTTTTCCTTCATTTAGCTACTATTAAAAAACACTACTCTGATGAACAATTTTATATATTTAAGCTCATTAGTGCATTAAGAGAACAAAGTTATTTAACATAATAACTCATTATGAAAAAAGGAATTATTATGAGTTATCTTTTTTATGAAAATAAAATAATTTTCCCTCAGGGTTAAAAATAGTTTAAATGAGAAAAAAGCTTACACAAGGCATTTCAAATTTTCTTCATAGATGATTCTATTGTTGGTAAATTAAAAAATTAGGGAGAATTACAACAAGAAAAATATGATAAGTTTAAATAAAAGGCAACAAATTACTTCAAATGGAGAAGGTGGTACAACTGAATCAATGTAAATTAATAGAAAAACTCTCAGGTGAAAATAAAACTATTTGTCCTTTTGAGACGGCCATAATTAACATATATTACTACCGAAAATGAAATTAGCATCGATACTGAGTTAAGCAAAATATGAAAAGGGTATCGAATAATGAAAGTAAAAGACCTCTAGAAGGGTTCTTTTCTTGGAAAAAGAATTCTTTTAGAAAGCACAAAGCAAAGAGACTTTAAATGTAGCTACCAATTTCAGATTCAGAGCCTTGGATTGAAGAAAGAATTAAAGTGCTCACATAAAAGAACAAGTCATAGCTCTCCCATTGCCTCTATCATTCCCCAATAATAGACACACACTCACACATGCACATACTTGCACATTCATAGGCTGTGTTAAATATAACGGTAAAGAAGTAGGTGGAAATCTTTGGAAAGTTTTCTCTACTTCCTAATTTCAGCAAATCAGCCAATAAACAGGCAGGATTGATTTCCTAAAGAGAACCAGTCATGATTAAAATTCACAACAAAGAAATGATCAAGAAGCCAAACTACGAACTGTAGGTATTTAAACACTTTTGAAAGCTCAGCGCTATTATAACACATTACTAGAAGAACAGAAAGATGTTGATATGCTACCACCCCACCCGATTAACTAGAATGGTGTAATATGTGAGGGCAGACAGGAAATAGTTTAACTTATTAGCAAAGATAACAAAAGTTTTAAACTGCTCTTGTTATAAAATGAGTTGTAGGGCAACCTAAAATAGCAAAGATAATTCTACCATGCAAGGTTGTAAAATGCTTATTCAGAAGTTAAACAGGACAAATGCACACAAAAATAAGTAAAACTGTGACCCAAACACTGAGGGAACGACAATGCAGGAGAATCCCAGCCATTCATTATTTAATACTGGTTTTACTACATCTTAATTAAAGTGAGGCTGGATACATGCATATCTATTTTTAATTTTAATTTTTTTTCTTTTTGAAATCAGGTTAGGGAGGTTTCTTGCAATTTGGAAGTATTGGTATACAATAAAGCAATAAAAATGGAAGTCAAAAGGTAAGAAGAGAGGACCATTAATTTTCCTAAAGAAAAATATTGTGTTTATTATTATTTTTCCATTTTTGCTAAATGTTATATTCACTGAAGCTTCTCATGAAGATAGATTTTACACAACTCTAATATAAGTTATAAACTTTCATATCCACTTCAACTTACCTCATCACAATCAGAGATCATAATTACACCTTGTTTTGTTTATTTATTAATTAGACTGTTAATTTTCTTAAGGTCAAGAAAAATGCCTTAATTCCTTATACACTTTTGTTCTTCCCAAATTCCCAGAAGACTGCACAGTACAAACAGCTCAACAAATAGATGCTTATTAATAATAAACAATCAAGCAAAGGAACTTGGAAAGAAAAATAATAATTGTCCTTTATGAGGTAGCTGAGATCTCCCATAAGTCAGTTTGACACACTGTACTCTTCACTAAAATTTTTATATTTTCATCTTTGTAAATTTCCTCCTCTCTTTACTCCCATATTGTGCTCTCATTAGGCACAGACTTGTGTCTTATTCATATCTGTATTTTGGGCACAGCACTGGGCCAGGCACCAAAGAAGCTGCTTAAAGACTGTGGACTGCCTGAGCCCGTGGGTTCGAGACCCACCTGGGCAGCGAGACCTCATCTCTACAATAAATCAAAAAATCAGCCGGGCGTGGTAGCACATGCCTGTAATTCCGGCTACTTGGAAGGCTGAGGTGGAAGGATCGCCAGAGCCCAGCAGGTTGAGGCTGCGGTGGCCGGGAGCGGCCACTGCACTCCAGTCTGGGCAACAGAGTGAGACTCCAACTCAAAAAAAAAAAAAAAAAAAAAGACTGTGGAATAGGCCAGTACGATGGCTCATACCTATAATCCCAGCACTTTGGGAGGTCAAGGTAGAAGGACTGCTTGAGCCCAGGAATTCAAGACCAGCCTGGGCAACACAGAGAGACCCTATCTCCACAAAAATTTTGTGCACCTGCAGTCTCAGCTACCTACTTGGGAGGCTGAGGTGGGAAAAATCTCTTGAAACCATGAGTTAGTAGTTTCACTGAGGTATGATCACACCACAGCATTCTAGCCTGGGTAACAGAGTAATTCCCTGCCTCAAAAAAAAAAAAAAAAAAGGACGTGGACTAGATGAATAAATGATCCTTGCTACCTAACCTGCTTGGGGAAAAACAGTAGTAATTTTATGAACATTTAATGAGACTAACACATTGATATAAAATTCTCTTAATTCTCTCAAAGGTTGGCATAGAAACATTCAGACACGATCCTTGTTCTCCAAAGACTGCATAAGACTGTGAGGCTACAGAGAAGTCAGGCAACATGCAGGAAACAAATCCTGGCTTTTGCCACTATACTCGCTGTGTGACTTTGACCTGTTGATGAATGCTTCTTGACCCCATTTTCCTTATGTACGAGAGAGCACTGGATTAATTAGCAATTTTCAAAAAAATTTTGCAATGTCTTAAAAAAAGAAATTCAAATGGAACTCTAAATATACTTGTATATTCATGAAAAGATAGAAGGGGGGCTGCTTTGGTCAGCTGAAATAGGCATGATGCTTGTGGGAGGCAGAACTGGTCCCCACCAGCTCTCCTTTCCCCTCACTCATTCCACCAGGGAGGCCCTGAGAAACCTGGGGCTCTCTGGAACCCAGTCAGAAAACCAATGCATTAAAAACCTCCAAGGTCCCTTCATGTATAACATTCCAACATTCTGTCATTTGATTTAATTTCCTCTAAGGCCTTAAAATCAACATAAAAATACCTCCCATGTAAGTATGGTATACATTGTCCTACAAATTTTGCAGCAGCGGCATCTTTTCTGTTATTATTGTCTATGCTACACAACTGTAGGCTTATTTTTTAAGAAATGCAGCTCCTTGAACTATTACTTACATTCTTTTTGCAGCTTTTTATGGAACCTCCATTACATAGAAATATGATGTTCAGCAAAGGAGGAAAGAGACGGACAAATCCAGACATGTAACATTTCCTTAAAGAGCTTACAATCTAATGGTACATTATTACACACAGCTCTAATGGGAAGTAGAAACGGAGGGTGTCACCAGATAATGTAAAATGGGATTTAAGGGCTGGGATTATTTCGGGTTGACAAGATCAGAAAAGACCAAGGAACTGTTGTGATATGAGTTGGGCTGTAAATGGTGGTGGGCTTTGAACACAAAAAGATGTGGGGGACACAGTTTCCAAGGAGAGGCCACCATACGACTACTTGCAAAAGGGCAGGAAGCCCCGGGACAGGCAAAGAGAGTTACACCTAGTGGCAGCCTCATTGAAACGGGGGCTATGTGGAGACAAGATTAAGAATAAAACTGATTACTGGCAGAATGTGCAGGGCCTAACTGAAGTTTTACAGCAGAGGAAAGCTTCATATAGGTTAAAGTAGAGGAAAGACACTGGAGATGATAACTTTGTTAGGAAGCAAACCATACAAATGCCTGGGGAAAAAAAAAAGAATGGCACCAGCAGGAATGGAGAGGAAGGGGATTGACTGTTTAGAGCCATTTCTGCAGTAGTAAAGTGGTGACACTGGAGGGGTTGATGTAGAGGCTAACTAAACCCAGGTAAGTCAGACATACTGGTGTTACTAGTTGAAATGGAGAACATATGACAAAGTTTGGAGACAGATGCTGAGTGCTAAATGCCCACAGAAACGTTCTGCAGGAAAATGTAAAAGTTGCATAGGTACATGGGAAAGAGGATAGAGGTGTGTGTGTGTGTGTGTGTGTGTGTGTGTGTGTGTGTGTGTGTGTGTGTGTGTGTGTGTGAAGAGTTTTTACAGAGATGGCAGGTGAAGTTTTAAGAATGAGCGGCCACTGCACTCCAGTCTGGGCGACAAAGTGAGACTCCAACTCAAAAAAAAAAAAGAATGAGCTTCCTAGGAAAGAGACTGTACTGAAAGAAGACAAGTCAAAGTGTGGATCTTAGGAAAGCATCAACATTAATAACAGGAGGAAAATGAGTCCGGGAAAATGTGGTTAGAGTGGTACAGGGAGAACTGGATGAACACAATGTTGTATATAATTATATCCACACACATACATGTTTACCAATTAAAATGCTTAGTTCTTAACCCAAAGGATCACATTAATTGATAGACTGCAGTGTTCTCTGAAGTGTGTTCTAAAGAACACTAGTTTTAATAGGTGTTAAAAGGTGCTTTTTGATCAGAATAAGGCTCAGTGATTTAAAAAGTTTGAGTACTGGCCCTTTGTCTCTCTCCTACAGATATTTAAAAATGTACAGATTGTTAATGACTAAACAGGCCAGCAGTAGATAAATCTGTTTAACTTTGGTTAACTTAGAATTCATTCCAGGTCTCATTTGACCCCAAGTTCTTTTTTTTGGTTTGGTTTGGTTTTATATCTGCTAGATATAGCAGTACTTTTTCCATAGGAAATCAGTTTAAGAAACACTGATATATAGTAATATTCAGAAATTTACAGAATATTCGGATGGGAAAAGATACTGGTGATCATTTCATCGAATTCCTGCATTTTATAGGTGAAGAAAGCTAATTATATGACAAAGTACTATAGTGCCTTATTCTAATTCTTGAGAAAGTAGAAGAATGTAGTATATGTAAATGTATAAGCATATGAATGAGATAAAAACCAGACAAAACATAGAAATTAGGGCTATTAAAGCTGTAGCATCAGGCATCAATTGAAGAATAACTTGCTTTATGTTTAATGTTTTAGAACATTTCACAGTGCCATCCTGAGGGCTACATGAGACTCAAGAATTGCTGCATCTTATGCAAGAGGAAACTGAGGCCTAGAGGCCCGCCAGTGACGTAGCTAGTATGTACGTGAGCTGGAATTCAAATTAAAACCTACCTGACTCTAAAAATCTGAGTTTCTAAACAAGACACTCTGCTGACTTCACAAGAAGATCGCATGAGAATTCAGTTCTTGAGTAGACTCCCACCCCTCCATCCTTAAATAAGATCTGAAATAAAGGTTTCTTGCCTGAGATTCTGCTGTAACAGATTCAACATAATTTTAAAAATCTAGATTCAAAACAGATCCTCAAGAGGGCATTTATTTGCTTCGTAAAATAACATCATAAAAGAATCTTCAAAATATTCTCTCCCCCAGTGTGACTATAACTATTTCATTTTAATTAATTTCCTCAGAACGCATATTCTGCTTAAGTCAGGATATCCCTTTGACATTTCAGCAAGATTCTACACATATCATTCACAAAACTTTTCTAGGAAACCCACTTTCATTCATGAGAGCTAAACTACCATGGATTTTAGACCATGTATTCTTAATAATGTTAAGAAGTTTTCCTTGAGATGGTATGCTGTCTTTATTTTTTAATTTTTTAATTTTTATTTTTTTTGAGTTGGAGTCTCACTCGCCCAGACTGGAGTGCAGTGGCCGCTCCCGGCCACCGCAGCCTCAACCTGCTGGGCTCCGGCGATCCTTCTGCCTCAGCCTTCCGAGTAGCCAGAATTACAGGCATGCGCTACCACGCCCGGCTGATTTTTTGATTTATTGTAGAGATGAGGTCTCGCTGCCCAGGCGGGTCTCGAACCCGCGGGCTCAGACAATCCACTCACCTCAGCCTCCCAAAGGCGCGGGATTACAGGCTGAGCCACCGAGCCCGGCGGTATGCTGTCTTTAAATGAGTCTCATCATGTATGTACATACAGACATATAAGCCATTACATATACATGGAAATATTAAAGTTTTAACCTTTGACTCCCTAACTTATAAAAGTACCATATGACCCTTCAGTTAGTAGAAATAATTCAAGTGATACTGAGATTTAAAAAATTAATTCCAATATATTACATGTAAGATGTAGTCAACTGCTAAACCATGTTCCCTCACTGTGTGTATTGAAGAACAAAATTTACCTTCCAAGTTATGATCCTGTAAACCTGAGTTCATTGCAGAGTGCTATGTTAGGCCATGTGGTAAAAAGAAATTTTTATGTATGCTTTCTGTACTAATATTGCTTGATAAGAACCAAAAATAAAATTCATATGAAGTTGTAATTACAAAAAATACATTCTGAAGTAATTCCTTGATAACTTGATTAAATATGTAGTAAAGATTCTTCCCTAACAATTTTTTAAAAATTATTTTTGACTGCTGTATTGATTAGTGAAAATTGAACATAAATGGTACTGTTGGTCTACACAGAATTAGGCATAATTTTTCTGCAGTAGTGTTTTCTAAAATATGTACCTTGAAACACTACATTGTACTGTCAAAGAGATTCAGTAAACTCTATTTTTCTCTTAAAGACTGACAACATACAATGGCATTGTATAAGCTCCTAGAACTCCTACAGTTCATAAAAAAACAGCTTTCTTTCATTTATCATTTCTCAAGCCTATCTATCCACAGAACCATTTTTTTCTTTTTGTGCTTAATATCTATCAATGTCCTACTAAGATTAGTGTCATAGGAAATAGAACTAGAAGACCATGATCTATAAGGATATCAAGGAGACAATTAAAATAAGTGGATCATACCCAATCCATTAGTATTAGATTTTGGAATATTTGTAATTTATCACCAGATTTTTAGAATTTTTTAAATTTTAATTGCTATAGGCAGAGAGATCAGATTAAAGGCAGAAAAGAAGCATACTGGGTACCAAGAAAAAAAAAACACACAGGATACTCTGGGTTTTAGACAAAGTAGGTAAGACACTGGTGTAAAATGAGAACTGTCAATGCATATTTAATCCTTCTCTAAGATCACCTCCAAGGCACAAAGACAGTAGGAAAAAAGTGAGTAGTTCATTATTAAAAGGCTGACACCCAGCATACTTACGCTGCCCATTCAAGCTTCTCATTCTTGATTGAGTTGTACAGAGCCTGTAAAGAGAGAAAATAAGATCAAATTATTCTTTTCATTCTGTTCCACATTATGAATTCAGCAAGTGGCCAAGCAAGTCCTTCATAACCTGGCCATAACAGGATGGGCCCAAAGCCCCTTGTCAGTCACCACGTTGGCTCTGGAAAGGCGAGGATACAGGTGAGGCAAATGAGCACAGGGTAAGCAGTGTTTTAGGAAACAAAGAGACTTTCACAAAGTAAAAAATGTCTTTTATAAATAAGATACACAGTATTGTACTACATTTCACCACAATAAGACATTAGGATATGATTAAAATTAGACTATATACTCTATTTCTCCTATTCAAAATATGGTCTTATAGTTTCTTTCATTTGGATGCTGGAATACTCATTCCTTTTTCATTAATTGAATGAATATAACTGTTTTCATAGCAACTTAGTTAAGATATATGGTAAGGGGACTGAAGCCAGATATGGAAAAACATGTTAGAATGTTTTAGAGCTTCTGTACCAATCACTTAAGCAGTTTTTACTGTAACAATAACACTAATTCTGCTTTATAGTTAAGTGAAAATTACATTGGTGTGTATATGTGGTGGTGGTGGAGGAGGGAACTGAGAGTTTCTTTAGAACTTTGGTAACAACGATAGAGTTAAGTCAGCATGAGACTTCCTCCCTGATTCTCCCAGCTCTACCATTACATATAAGGTCCTTGTAATCAACTTATTCCACTGTAACAACCATCCAGGAAAATGTTACTGCACATCTCTACTTTTAAATTTTTTTTAAAGAGATGGCGTCTTACTATATTGCCTAGGCTGGAGTGCAGTGGTTATACACAAGCGCAAGCACAGTGTCTACAGCCTTGAACCCCGAGGCTTAAGTGATCCTCCTGCCTTAGCCTGCTGAGTAGCTTGGACTGCAGGCATGCACCATCATGCCTGGCTTTGCTTTTAAACTCTGAATAAATGTTATAAATAAAACATAGATCAATTTTTAAGAAATAAAACTGCAAACAACAAAATTATACTGAACAAAAGAACAACCATATGCAAAGTAACATCATGATGATGCCGAAACATTTTTCCTCAAAGAAGGACTCAGTCAGAGTTTGAAGGCTTAGCAAAAACTTAATTTCCTTTGAGATAGGAAATGGGGTATCAGATACACCATCCAACTATTCATCTTTCAAATGAGGAAATCCAGGTTCAGAAAGGTGCCCAAGTAGCACAGCAGACTCAGGGAGAACTGTCTCATATTTCTGACCTCTGCCTTTTTAACATGTCTCCTCTAAGTGTTTACATGTGTGTAAACAAAGGTTCTATAACAACAGTGAATTCACTTGTCAACTAAGTCAGTACACATGTATTTAAGTCACAGATTTTACATTATTTAAGATTTAGTACATGAATCGTTAGCCAGTGTCTTGACAGTTCTCCAGTTTGACTATGTTAATTTAACTATTGTAAAATTACCATAGCTAATAAAAACCAGGACACATTTCATCTTTAGCAGGACAAAGTAAAGCATGTGACCTCAAACACAGAAATGCTCAATATTAAATTAAAGTCGATAAAATCATAAAGATCATGCTATGAATTGGAAATTCTTTTTGAAAAACTCAAATGTACTGAGAAACTACAACCTAGGATATAGCCAATGCCTCATGAAGCTGAGCACTTACAGACGTGCAAAGAGAGTAGAACTCTAATTGAAGTCTCAGGAGATTCTTGCTGGATAAATGCCTTTTAAATGGATTCTATCACTTGTATGAGCCATTTTGAACCCACATGTAATAGTGGGATGAGAAACTACAAATGAAAAGAGACAGATCACTAAAGGTTCTTTATATACTACGATTGTACTCAATATTACCTAGAGTAATTCACAATGTGGCAAAGATTTCTAAAAAATCTTTTCATAAAGGTGACATCGAATATGCCTAAACATCAAAATTTTTTCTAATGTACTCAATTCCACCCTAGAACAAATTTTTTCAAATATTTCTGACCTTAAGAATATTTTACCTAAAGAGAAATGGGTTCTAACTTTAAAAATTCTTGCTGCTCAGTCAGATATCTCATGACAATAATTATTATAAGGTGTCTTGTCAAACAGCACAGACTTGCCATACTGTAAGCCAAGTTCTCTCCCTGTGTATATAATATAAAATAGGCTTCTTATTATAGCATGCCAATCCTAAAGGGTGAATGGCATGCCTATCTTTTTCAATTGCAAAATTACAAAGGAATTTTCCTGATTCTTTGTAGCACTTTATGGTGATTCATTATTTTTCTTAAATAGGATGTATTTGCAAATGCATCCAACACCTATATAGCCTCATTACAACTTCCTATTTTTTTATATACTTAGTTAAGAACTGAATTCCCTTGACTCCTCTTGATCTTCAGTCCAACAGTCATCACTTCCTTTCCTGTGCAGCCTAGACTCCATGGTCTATCACTAGTCTTGCTAAAATCTTTACCCGCTTTGTTTCACTGTCTTTCTGTTGCACCTGAAAATAGATACGCATCACTCTTTATCGATCCTACTTTGACTTCTCCACACTCATATGCCATGTATTAGTTAAGATTCCTTTTACTTTCAAATGTCAAGTACCTAAACTCTAACTACTCTTAAGGGTGAGGGTGACCTAATAGTTAACGTAGCTATGTCAGAAAATGGAGCTGGCCTCAGGGATGCAGAAACGTAATGCTCCCCTCTTCTCCTCTCAACTCTCCTTTGCCTTCCACCCCAAACATTTCCATCCTTGTTCCTCTACTGCACAAGATACAGCGGCTATATGCACTTGTCTTTGCACACCTGTCTTCAACAAGCAACACCTATTTGCACCTTGTGTTTCTCAACAAGACAAAAGCAAACAGTTCTTTCTCCCAGCTTCAATATGAAAGTCCCAGATGTGGTTTAGCTTACCTGTGCTCCCTCTGGACTAATCAGTGTGGCTAGGAAATGAGGTGCTATGACTCGGCCTATCTCTGAAGTCAAGAGGACTCTGGGAGCTATCAACAAGGGGGTAGTGCTGACCTCGCCACTGGCATAATCCTCTTAGCTTCACAGCCTATCTAATTCATATATGATTAATTCAACACTACTAGGGAAACTTGAACAATAGCACAAATTAATGTCACTGAATATTAATCAACAAAAACCTCAGCAGGGCCTTCATTCACGAGCCTCTTCTTGCTGTTCCTCTAAAATGCATCTGCACTGGCACCTATTATTTTCTCCTTTCTGATGGTAGGATGAGTTAACAGAATATAATTTCAGAGCCAAAGGGGGACTTAGAGACCATGAAACAAAGGCTTCCTTACACAGATGGGAAAAATGAAGCCCCACGTTAATTAACTTCTCCTAAGGTCCCATAGCTTTCTTCACAAATATTGACTCAGAAGCAACATTTCTCTTTATGTTAACTAACTACATTCTCTCCTCCCACGACCAAATCTCACAGCATCATATAGGCCTGGCCTAAGTCAGGGCCTATGTGAAAAGGAAACAAGGTTTATGCCATTTTTAGAATACATTCAAATAATGCTGGTCATATTGTATTCTTAAACTATGAGCTTTAAACAAGAGCCCCTGTTGCTAGGACACATGCTTGAAGTGCATTTGTTGGAGGATGACAGGCTGAATGCACTGATGCTACACTCAGTCCACATAGGACCAAAAGTACTTGCCATGAGAATGGCTAAAATTGGAGGTGCAAGACATGGCTCAGAAAAATAACTTATCTCTACCTATGTGAGGGCTATCTGGCCTAGTGCCAAGAGGGTAGCGTTTGTGGGTAACCACTGTCACAGAAGGCTGCCCTTCCTGTGGCCACAAAGTGGTAGTTGAAGATAAGTGGAGAATGTTATCACATTGACCTTAATGGGCCCCAGCAGCCCACATGAACACATTCAGTGAAGTAATAACCTGCTGCTGTGGAAGGCTGAATAATGGACCCCCAAAAGACGTCCAGGTCCTAGTCTCTGGAACCTGTGAATGTTACCTTATATGGCAAAAGCTTTAAAGATGTGATTAAGTTAAAAAACTTGAGATGGGAAGAGCATGTGGGTGGCTTTAAATGCAAGCACAAGTGCCTTTATAGAAGAAGGCAGAAGGAGAATTAAGAAAGAAGAGAAAGCGACATGAAGAGGAACACAGACTGGGGTGACACAGACACAAGCCAAGGAATGCTGGCAACCACCAGAGGTTAGAAGAGGCAAGGAACAGATCCTCCCTTAGATCCTCCAGAGGATGTACAGTCCTGTTGACACCATGATTTCAGAATTCTGGCCTCCAAAATTACAAGATAATTTCTGTTGTTTTTAAGACACCAAGTTTATGGTACTTTGTTTTGGCAGTCCTAGGAAATGGATACACCAGAGTCTAAGTGAAAGGCATATATCTGAACAAAGAATGATCATATAACCCACAGGTTGACTTTCAGAAATATTTCCAGGGTCAGTTCCTAGGCAAAACAGGCTTTTACCATAGTGGTCTTATCTGAGGATATGATGCTACACACCAGAGTTAGCCAAGGGATTTTAAAAAATACTGATTATCCCAGATTTCCTGAATCAGCTCCCTGGATGAGAACCTACATTATTTGAATAATTTTCTAAATGCTCCACATGTGACTCTGATACGAAGTCTCAGTTAAAAAACACTACTTTAGGAGTTCACAATCTTTTCTCTAACTGAAATGTCTGCAACCTAATCCAGGAACTAGACAACGATCATATACCTCCACTAACACGAAGCTGGACAGACTGATTCTTCAAATTTGAAGATACCCATTTTTAAGAATGAGAAAGCAAAGTAAACTGCTTAAATTACAGAGGTAAAGGTATTCTGGTCTAAATCTACTTTTAAGTCTTTGTTCCTCACTTATGATTGCTTCTCAGAGATGATAAAATGCAATTTTATTCAAGGCTTAGCACCGTCACTGCAGCCCACACATGGCTCTCTGAAGCTTTCCTATATTACCATGCATTGTATAACCACAAGTCTCTCTCTCTCTCCAACACATTTTGCACAGCTGATGGAATTCATGTTTTTTAGTTTAATCATCTCTAAACTCCAATTAATTTTTGTTTCTCTGTGGTCCTCAAATCATTATGAAAAGTATTGAGGATAACATAGCTTCTGCTTTCAGTGAAACTGACAGTGACCACAGTGGAATTTGTACTCAGAAAGAATTACGATGCTGGCCACGCCATGAATACTTTTTTCAAATGCTATGCTGGCTCAGATCAAGCAGACTTTTAAGTATAGAATTAAATATGCACCACTCTGGTAGTGTTATCAGAGAAAGAACATGTTTGAAAAAGACATTGGTTAAAAATTAATGATAAGACCCGTTATCAGATGAATGTCAAAATGGTTAGAAAAATTCAAAATGCCCTGCAATGGTTTTCAACTTTTATTATCTTCTCTATGCCTTGAAACAATATTGAAAAACCACATTATCCCTCACTAGAGGAAGCTTCTCCAAAACCAGTATTTGAAATTGACTCTGTGTTTGCCTCCTTTCTACCCCTGGAGGTCTTTATGGCTGTGCAATGTACCAAATAAGGTTATGAGTGACGGTTAGCCTTTCTTCTTCTTTTCTTCTTCTTCTTCTTTTTTTTAAGTGGCAGAAGGTAATTATCAAGCAGAGGTGAAAAAGGAGAAACAGCCTGAAGCCATGACCACCAGTGAATTCCCAGGTAGATTCATCTTAGGGTAGAGTACGCATGAAAGTCAAGTTTCTGGAAACTGATACCCTTTAAACTGCGTTCTCCTGTACTCACTGGACAATTTTCATGCTCCCAAGTTTAAGGAGCACTACATTAAAGAATATATATTCACAAGCAACCCTGTCAACATTTATCTCGCTCTCACTCAGGGTGACAGAACATGTTTGAATCTGGTTTGTTTCTTCACTTCTACATGTATATTTTGGATGTAATTAACATGCAAACAGAGCCAAAATCTATATCCCAATTAACTTATGTGGTGCACTTATAGACCCAGTCACAATTGCAAAAACATCTAACCATGAACGGATGTATGAGCACAAATTCATAATGAATGCTTGAAAATTAATTTTAAAACCCTTACCTTATTGAAAGGGAAACTAAAGTACAATTAATATGTATAATTCATCATGTGATAAACATTTCTGAGCACATTCTAGAGGCTGAGGAGGCATTATGCTAGATGCAGAAGAATCCATTCTGCCTTTAGGGCTTCTTATATAAGAAATACAAAATATGCTACTAACCCTGACTGAACTTTACCTAGTAGAGAAATAGCTAATGAAATTAACTAATTTTAACTTCATACTTGCCATGTGCAAGACACATACAGTATCTAATATGTGACATTATGTTATACAGATATTTCTTGAGAGAAAAATTTAATTAGAAGAGAGAACAACCTTAGAGGCTAAGAATTTGAAGGAGGTGGGTGGAACACTTGATTGTCACTAACTTGCTCATTTAAGTCAAATCACTTAACTTACCTGGTCCTCATTTTCTTCTTCGGTAATATGAGAGGGTTGCATAAAGCTAGCATTCTTGGCCCTCTTCCATACCTACCATTCTACATTTCTACTTGAAGAAAACCTTAGCTGTCACCTGACTAAACCCCCAAACTAGTTCTTTCTCTAGTCCCTGCTCCCTTTTCCTGTGTCCCCCCAACTAAATAATTCTGCCATGGTTATTGATTAGTAACTTCACTACCTTCTCCAAAATCCCAAGTATGGCTCTTATAAATTAATGAATGCTTATTTCAAAATTGCACATGAGCAAGCACAAACAGAGGAAGAACAAGGACAAGACAGCCAGAGAGAAATGTTCTCTGAGAGGGAGGACTGGAACTTCTCCGATTACCTCGAGTCAAAGGCACCTTCCTGTGCTAAAATAGTCTGATCCACCATTCCTTCATCATTACGGAAGGAAAAAAAAAATGCAGCCAGAGCTAATACTAAATAGACACATTTGCCAAGGGATATCGCAAGCCCCTCTGGAGGACCATGAAATAAAACCTGAGAGTAAATTAAAAATGTAACGGCTAATTATCATTCGTACTAACACAATATCCAAACTTTTCCCATGTATGTATGCATTCATTCATTCATTTATTTTGGGGGTGAATTTAATGAATAAGATGCATTCATAAGGAGCACATTTCTACTACTTTTTCTTCACCTTGAGATTACCTTCCATTGGACTAGCTATTGTGTGTCTTACGGAAAAGTACCTTAAATATGCTATTATGAATAACACTACTCATACAAATGTAAATAAAACATTAAACACTGAGATTGTCACTAAGTTATTTGTAGAGGAAAAGTTTTAAGTACAGGCACACCTTGTTTTATTGCACTTCAATTTATTCAGCTTCATATGTACTACGTGCTTTACAAATTGAAGGCTCGTGGAACCCTGTGTCAAGCAAGTCTACAGCTACCACTTTTCCATCAGCTCATGCCCACTTTGTGTCTCTGTGTCACCTTCTGGTGATTCTTACAATATTTCAAACTTTTTCATTATTATTTTATCTGTTGTGGTGATCTGTGCCCAGTGCTCTTTGATGTTACTATTGTCACTGGTTTTGGAGTGAGATGAACCACGCCCAAATACGATGGCAACTTAATCCTCATCTCTCTCCTGCACTTCGGGCCTCCTTATTCCCTGAGACACAAAACTACTGAAACACTGAAATCGGGGGGGGGGATGGGATTAACAGTCGCAAATATCTGTCTGGGGATGGGGAAACACCTCTTATCAACAGGGTGCCTGAATGAAACATAATTGTACACCTAACCCTTAACTGTACCCCACAAAATCATAATAAAAAATATTGATTAATTTAAAAAAAAAAAGAAATACTGAAATCTGGACAATCAACAACCCTGAAATGGCCTCTAAGCGTTCAAGAGTAGAACACCTCTCACTTTAAATCAAAAACTAGAAATAACTAAGCTTAGTAAGGAAGGCATGTTGAAGACTGGGCCTCTTGTGCCCAACTATTAACCAAGTTGAGAAAAAGGGAAAGTTCTTGAAAAAATTAAAAGTGTTACTCTGGTGAACACATGAATGAAAAGAAAGCAAAACAGCCTTTTTACTGAAATGGTGAAAGTTAGAGTGGTCTGGACAGAAGATAAAAACAGCCTTAAAACTCCCTTAAAACCAAAGCCTAATCCAAAGCAAGACCCTAACTCTCTACAATGGTGAATGCTGAGAAAGGTGAGAAATCTGCAGAAGAAAAGTTTGAGGTTGCTTCATGAGGTTTTTAAGGAAAGAAGTCGTCTCCATAACATAAAAGTATAATATAAGGTGAAATAGCAAGGGCTGACAGAGAAGCTGCAGCAAGTTCTCCAGAAGATCTAGTTAAGCTCACTGATGAATGTGGCTACACCAAACAGAGTTTCAGGGTAGATGGAATAGCTTTCTATTGAGAGAAGATGTCATCTAGGACTTTCACAGTTAGAGAGAAGTCAATGTCTGGCTTCAAAGCTTTTGAATCTTGTAAGGCTGACTCTCTTGTTAGGGGCTAATGTAGCTGGTGACTTAAGTGAAGACAATGCTCAATGACCATTCCAAAATCCTAGAGCCCTTAAGAATTATGTTAAATCTACTCTGGTTGTGCTCTATAAATGGAACAATTAAGCCCGGATAACAGGACATCTGATGACAGCCTGGTTTACTGAATATCTTAAGCCCACTGTTGAGATCTACTGCTCAGAAAAAAAGAATTCCTTTCAAAACATTACTGCTTATTGACAGTGTATCTGGTTACCCAAGATCTCTGAGGGGATGTAAAACATGAATGTTGTTTTCATGTCTGCTAATACATTATCCATTCTGCAGCTCATAGATCAAGAAGTAATTTCTATTTCCAAGTCTTATTATGTAAGAAATAAATTTCTAAGGCTATAACTGTCATATACAGTAATTCCTCTGATGGATGTGTACAAAGTAAATTGAAAACTGTCCAGAAAGGATTCACATTCTAGATGTTTTTCAAAACATTTTTGATTCAGGGAAGGTGGAACTATTAACATAAACAGGAGTTTGGAAGAGATTAATTTCAACTTTTATGGATGACTTTGAGTGTGTCAAGACTTTAGTGGAGGAAGTCACTGCAGGTGTGGTGTAAACAGCTAGAGAAGTAGAGAACTAGAATTAGAGGTGGAGCCTAAAGTTGTGACTAAATTGCTGACAGCTCACAGTAAAACCTGAATGGATGAAGACTGCTTCTTTTGGAATCTACTTCTGATGAAGGTCCCAAGAATATTGTAGAAATAACAACAACAATAACAAAGATTTAGAATACTACACATACATAGCTGATAAAATAGTGGCAGCACTGAGAAAATTAACAGCATTTTTGAAAGAAGTTCTGCTAAGGGTAAAATGCTATCAAATAGCATCATACGCCACAGAGAAATCTTTCATGAAAGGAAGTCTATGAATGTGGCAGTCTTCATAGTTGCCTTATTTCAAAAATTGCCACAGCCACCCCAACCTTCAATAACCACTACCCTGTTGTCAGTAGCCATCAACACTGAGGCAAGATCTTTCATCAGCAAAACGATTACAAGTCACTGATCATTAGCCTTTTCAGCAAAACGTATTTTTAAATTAACATATATAACATATGTACATTCTTTTTTTTTTTTTAGACACAATGCTATTGCATGCTTGATGGAATACAGCACGATATAAAATAAATTTCATATGCACTGGAAAACCAAAAAAATTGTATGACTTGCTTTACTGTAGTGGTCTAGAACCAAGCCCACAATATCTCAAAGGTCTATACCTGTATAAATAATTTTCCCCTTGTTAAAACTGTAAATATCTCATAATGACTCTGTTACAACATCAAGTCCAAATGCTGGTTTAACACCAAAAAACAGACCAAGTTTGTCTGCAGGTAACATAAATGAGTCAGAAAAGGCAGGGACAAACTCCAGGGATTCGGAGAAAGCTTCATGTAGAGGGAAAGCTAATACTCAGCAGTAGCCTGATTTCAACCAGGTGGGAATGTAGTTGCACTACTGCTAGGTCTTATTATTTTTGAGAAGTAGTAAGAAGCATAAGTTGTACAAGGCTGGCAAACTTTCAAGTGTGGCAATGTAAAGAGCCATGAAAACTACTATGAGTCAAGGCAAACAGATCTATTGTCAAAAAGGACACCAATTTTGAAACTCTGATTAGAATGATGTGATTAGAAAACTGTAGGGAGGAAACAGTAAGAATCACTGAACAGACATAGCAAAATTTCTGGCTTATGATTTACAGATTTAAACTTCTGAATAGATGTTTTGTCTGGTAATATTTCTGATTTTGTAAAGATGTTCTAGCCATTTCACAACAGTTGATATTTCATTGAAAATAGCCGGGCTCGGTGGCTCAGCCTGTAATCCCGCACCTTTGGGAGGCTGAGGTGAGTGGATTGCCTGAGCCTGTGGGTTCGAGACCCAGCTGGGCAGCGAGACCTCATCTCTACAATAAATCAAAAAATCAGCCGGGCGTGGTAGCGCATGCCTGTAATTCCGGCTACTTGGAAGGCTGAGGCGGAAGGATCGCCGGAGCCCAGCAGTTCGAGGCTGTGGTGGCTGGGAGCGGCCACTGCACTCCAGTCTGGGCGACAGAGTGAGACCAACTCAAAAAAAATAAAAAATAAAAAACTGAACTTTCCAATGAGGTTGTACTATGTGAGACACTGTACTAAGAGCTTTACTTTCATTTAATCTTGCTGAACTCTCACAGCAACTGTATTAAGAGAGGAATTATTATTCCCGCTGTAAAATGTTGTTCCCGCTTTAAAATGACATATCTAATGCTTAAAAGGTTAAATAGCCTGCCAAAGGTCACACAGCAGAGCTGGGGATCTGAAGACAAGTCTATTCTATGCCAAAGTCTATGCTTTTAACTGTCCTAATCATGACACAATACGAACACCACACACACATGCATACACATATACACATGTCACATGTTGTATTACTATAAACAGATTATCAGTGATAAATTTTGCAACTCTGATAAATGTTTTGTTGTTGTTGAAAAAACTCACCAGAAATCAGAGTTAGTGAAGTTAAAAGCAAACAATGCTATCCATATTATTATGTTTCTTAGCCTTTTTTACTTTGTTCTATCGGCTCAGGACTTACTATTAGTTGATTTCAAAATAATCCATGACCCTAAGTCCATGGCTAAAAAAACTTATGATCACAGTGGACTTGAATTGATGGTCAATAGTTCAAATTCTCCTTCAATGTGCCATTGAATCATTATAATCTGTGTGTTCCAACTGCCTACATGACATACCTTGCTTAATTCATCTTTATTGTATGACTCTTTTGTCTATGACCACAAAAATTACTTTGTTGTAACATAAGCTGATATATCAAGGGAAACTTTTAATAATTACTATCCACTAATTAGAACATATCTTTTTATAGTAATCCCCTCTAATCCTTGAGGGATACGTTCAAGACCCCCAGTGGAGCCTGAAGTCACAGATATTACCAAACCCTACATAGTCCATGTTTTTCCCATACCCACACACCTATGGTAAAGTTTATAAATTAGGCACAGAAAGAAATTAACAACAATAATAAAATAGAACAATTATAACAATGCCAGTATGACTACTCTTGTACTTTGGGGCCATTGTGCACATTGGGGCAATCCCTTGACAGTCAATGTAATAACTGAAAGGGCTACTAAGTGACTAGTAGACAGGGAGTGTCCATAGTGAGGAGATGCTGGACACAGTTAGAATTCATGCCCTGGTGGGATGCAGCTGGATGGCGTGTGATTTCATCAAGCTACTTAGAATGGCCTGTGATTTAACACTTACTAAATGTTTATTTTTGGAATTTTCCATGTAATATTTTTGGACCACCGTTAACTACAGTTAAGTAAAACAGTGGGTAAATGAAACTGTGGATAAGGAGGAGCTACTGTAATAGGGAAACTATTGATATGGTCTAGTATAAACTACTAGATGACTGTAATTCATGTTTGTGAAATGAATGTACGACCATCATTATACTGTTGTTAACACTTGTAACAATATACATGAACATTCTCTTAAAATCATTTATTCATTCATTCACTGGTATAGTCAAACAGTTACTATTTAATAGATATTAACACGGGCATTGAGAATCTAGTGGTAAACAACACAGTCGTAGAACTTCGATTTTAGTGGGGTGAAACCAGACAACAATGAGAAAACCAAAAACAGATGATGATAATTCTATCATTTCTGGTACGCTACCAGATAATTATTATTAGGTGATTAAAAAGAAGTGACTCAAAAGAGTAGCTTTAGATGGTCAGAGAATGCCTCTCTGCAAGGAAAGGTATGACATGGATAACTAGGAACAGACTCACAGAGATGAAGGGAAACAGAGGTGAGCAGCTCCTCCACATAACTGAGCGAGTTAAGCGTGAGAAACCGAAGTGGGGCTGGTGTGGCTGAAGTACGGTGGCCCAGGGCCTGGTGTCCCATAAGGGCAAGCAGGTAAGCAGGTGCTGGAGGACTTTTTAACCAGAAATCAGTTGGGGGCTATTCTGTGCACGTTAGGCAACCACTGGAAGATTTTAAGCAGGAGTGTGGCCTGGTTTTTAAAGGTTGCCCTGGCTTCTGTAAGAAGGAAGGATTGGAAGAGAGCCAGGGAAACAGCAGCAAGGCTGGTGGCACCTAGATGAGATGAGGTGACTTGACTGGGGTTATGGCAGGCAGTGGTGATTTCAGGGTGTATCAACCTAGCCTCCTAAATTATGGAATGAGGGTAGACTGTTTCCACACACCTTAAGCACAAATTAAAAATTGGGTAAGACAAACAGTTTCAACAGCAGCATCAGAAAAATATTGTTACCCATCAATATTTAAGCCATTTAGGCTTAGAGGAAGACCTACTGTTAAAGGAAAAAAGTCAGAAGCAAAACAGTGCATGTGGACATTCCCATTTTGTGGGAAAAAATGTATGTGTGTATTTGGCCATGAATAGAACATGTAAAAACACTACTGACAATGACTGTCTCTGGAGAGAGCAATTGGGGGAATGGGGTGGGAAGAGAATTTTCTTTGAATAATCTTCTGTACTATTTGAATATTTACCATATCATGACACATTACTTCAACTAAAAATAGAGATGACACTAGATTTTATACTCCTTGCAGATGTCATCAGGTCTTCTGTCTCCCTTCAATCCCTACATTGTGTTGACCACAGCAAGAGTTTCATTTGTTGAGAAGACAAAGATCTCAGTGATAATAATGCTACATAACACAATTATGATGGGAGGCAGCAAATGCAGGAAAAAAAGAACAATGGACTAGTAAAAGTAGACTTGGATTCAAACCTGACTCTGCAACCTAGGAAGTAAGTATGATTATTCTACTTTGCTGATCTAGAACCTGGAAGTTAGACAGATTATTGCTTGGTGTGGGTTGAAGGTTACCAGATCAAATGCAGGATGCCCAGTTAACTATTAACTTCAGATAAAAAATGAATAATTTTTTAGCATAAATATGTCCCCAAATTTTACAAGAGACATATTTATACCTAAAATTTTTTTGTTACCTAAAATTAACATTTCCCTATGTGTTCTTATTTTCATTTACTAAATCTGGCAAACCTAAACCAGTAACACCAGTAACAAGTCAAATATATAACTATCTGACTACAGACCCATATTTTCACTCACTATTTTATGCTTTCTTCATATCCTTCCCAAAATGGACTTGCCATGACTGTCTAAATCCTCCCTGGAAGAGGATATGTATCCCAGATAGAAGAGGTATTCTCACTGAACTCATTGAAATATAGATGGAAAGACAGTAACATATATTATAAAAGCACCCTTGTCTTTCTTCAATCCAGTGTCAACATTAAAAACAAGTGTCCAAAAACATTATGTGGATATGACTTAATACAGAAGTCCTTAAAGCCTGATAGTTTGGAGTATATGTACTTACAGTCTTAGTGAATCACCTTCTTCCTTATAAAATGAGTTGAAGATTAACTATTTAAGTATTCTTCAGTATATGGAACTATTTCTGTATTGTGTTCATAGCCATTTCCTGATTTTGTTTTCAACTCTCATACCCCGATCCTCTGAAACTGTAATTTACTTATCTATCAAAAACTTACATAGATTTGAACAGTTAAGCCATGCTGATGATAAACATGAATTCAGCCAACATTTTCAAAGAAGATTCTAGATTGTACTTGTTATAATCTGTTGTTAGATCCCCCTTGCTGTTAAGCCTTAATTGTTGGGAAGTGGCAGGTATGTTCCATAATGAAGAATACTTCATAACTAAAGAACATAAGGACTATAAAGAACATACATTTCAAATGACTTTGTAAATTACATGTAGCATTTTTTAAATACCTGAGAAAAAATGATCAATTATAGTTAATGACTATAGATATGAAGTTAACATACACAGTTAAAAAAAAAAAGATTGCTGGGAAACAAGCAGAGTCCTTCTTAATAAATGGCTTCTAAAAAACAATCCCTGGGGGACTGTGACATTTAGCGAGAACACCAGACCTGGAATTTGTTCCCTGTCATTTCCATGCATTAGACAAAGCAGTGAAGACAAACCAAATGGAAGCAGATTTTATTTAAAACAATCAATGTAGCCAAATTAAATAACCTAATCCGGTAGATAGTCGGCTTTTAAATTTCATAAACAGGAAAAATTTCAAAAGAGGTTTTGAGGAACGATAAAGAATTGTCAGTTTTTCATTTTGCTAAAATCAATGTTTATTAAAAAACAATACTCTAGCTACTATCACTATTGCTCCATAAAAATAAGTAGTATGACGACGTTCAGAATAAAAAACTGTTTCTCAAGAAACAAACGATCTTTCACTAGCATTTCACTACAGACTGAAAACTCTGATAGCAACTAACAGCAGAACATAGTCTAGTTAAATAATGTGAAAGTATAAAGTCTTAGAAAAGATGCAATATTTTCCTTTTGAAAAAAGAAGTCATTATTATCTATTATTTGTTGAAACTCAAAGTTAATTAAGGGTAAATAAACCATTCCTAGTCAATGGACATTATTCAAGTCTCCTACAGACCTATATATGCTATTTTCCTTTCTATTCATTTAAAAAGTGTTCTCAAAGCACTACGTATATATTATTTACATAATCAAAACTACTAAAAGGTACATACTGAAGCACAACTTAAAAAACAAATAAACAGGGCCTTGTTGTCTCACTCAGGCTGGAGTGCAGTGGCGTGATCATAGCTCACTGTAACCTCTAACTCCTGGGCTCAAACCATCCTCTTGTGTAGCTAAGACTACAAGTCATGTGCCACCATGCTAGGTTAATTTTTAAAATTTTTTGTAGAGATGGGGTCTTACTATATTGTCCAGATTGGTCTCTAACTCCTGGTCTCAAATGATCTTTCTGCCTCAGGCTCCCAAAGTGCTGAGGACACAGATGTGAACCACTGTGTCTGACCCTGGGTACATAATGAAAATAATAATCCCTTAACTTCACCTCTAATCTTGCTGCCCAACTCCTTTTTGGTTTTTCTATTTTCAGTAGGAACTATGGATTTTCAACTGTGGAACTCTGGAAAGGGAACATTTATTTAGTTCTCTTATCACACACACACACACACACACACACACACACACACACACACACACACACACAGACACTCTCTCTCTCTCTCTCTCTCTCTCTCTCTCTCACTCTTTCACTCCACACTCTCCTTCTCCTTCACATCCTTTAAAAAAAAATTATATCACCATCACCATTTGGAGGTTCATCCATTTTCAGTACTTGCATTATTATGACTATATAGACATAATTCATGACTGAGCTAGGCAGTGTACTACACTATATTTCCTTTTTTGTAAGCCTTTTGTTTTCCCTGGAGTTAATCATCACTTATTGTTGTTGACCTAGCTTTCTATGGTTGTATCTTTAATTCAACTCCACACCCTCCAACAGGCATTCCATCAGTGACATGGTTGGAAACATGACTCTTGGCATCCTCTCCCCTCCCACTCTACTCTCACCTAACTGGTTTCTGTCTCCTGCACAGCTGTTGTCCCTGGGCTTCCCTTTACCACCATGCTGGGAACTCCCTGTCCCTCTCCGCGATTACATTTCGTTTTGACTGGACACCATGCCTTCTCTTTTACAAGTAACTGAGAACAAGTGCTTGAGGAAGGAGAAAAGGAAGAGACTCCCTGTGGTGAAATCTTTATACTTTTCACTTAATCCTTCTATTTTCATGTGGGGATTTCACTGTAGGCCTCAATTGAGGCTGATTTTTTTAAGTCCAGAGCTTCTGGGTTAAACTCTTCAGAGAGGAGGGGTAGAAAATGATGAGGAAAGGGTTACTTGACTCCAAAGAGCGGGGGAAGGCATATGTAGAGGGTCCAGTTAGTAGTTGCAGGGGCTTAAAGGGATCCTCCTGTTTTGTCCAGCTGCCTCAGATGTAGCCAGTATCCCCAATTCCTGGGCCTCTATGGGGCAAATCAGTTTGCTTCTCTCCTCGGATCCCACTATAGGCACTTGAGTTTCAGCTTTTTCTGGGGGTGCTAAAACAGTTAACAAGCCTATCTGCTTTCAAATTTTGTTGACATCTTGAGGACAACTTCTCTCATTTTCTGTGTCCTTGAAGATCTGAGTTCTACTGTCATTTTAATGGACTGTATGTAGGCATCGAGATAAAAGCATGTTACCCTAACTCTAGTTTTAAGAGTTAAGTTTTTGCTATAAATAAATACCATTTAGTCATAGTCTAAAGGATCATGGCAGGGGGTTGGTTAATGAATCATACAAAAACCCCTTCAAAACACTGCCCAACCATAGTAAAAGAATTCTAGAGAGCCTTTCTATTCTACCTTATCCTTTCTATTTTCTAAGAAAGTATACTGAGGAAGAGATGTGTCATAAACCAGTATCTATCACTTGGTATTTATCTGTCCCTCCAAGTAACAGTAAACCTACTTCTCTCAAAGCACTTCTTCCCTATATCTGTGTGCCTAGTTAGGTAGGACTTCAACTCTTCAGGTTTACTTATGCTAGGAAATCTCAGAAGAAAATGGTAATGAAAAGCTCAGGAAGTAATTTCCTCATCACGCACTACTGGGGGTCCAGGACCCAGAGAAGATCTTACTGGTTGTTGTACCTTGGCCTGCCCCAGTGGATTTCTGAGTTGCAGAGTTGAAGCTGACTCTCCTAAATTGCAACTTGGTGGAAGAGGAGATTAGACTGTCTGGGATAGCTCTATATTCTTATTTACTCAATGGAAACAAATATTTAGTTCACCAAATTTGAATGTGGCAATACTGAGTGTATACTAATGTCTCCAGTGCCTCGGGTGGCATTTCAGATTGTAAAACTTAACTGTAGGCTACAACCAAAGGCATGTCATGAGAGGAGTCAGGCTAGGAAGATGGCCTCACTCAGTGCTGTTGGAAACAATTTTGACATGAAGCATTCCAAGAAAAACAAGTTCCACTGAAATCAGGCGATCTGTGTACCTAAACAGGTACACGAAACGTTCTACGATCAGAACATGGTAGACAGGATTTTTAAAAAATGAAATGAAGTTGGGAATAGTGGCTCACATCTGTAATCCCAGCACTTTGGGAGGTGGAAGTGAGATTACCTGAGCCTATGGGTTTAAGATCAGCCTGGGCAACATGGCGAGACCTCAGCTCTAAAATAAATCAAAAAATTAGCTGGGCATGGTGGCACAAGCCTGTAGCTACTCAGAAGACTGAAGTGGGAGAATCCCCTGAGCCAAGCAGGTAGAGGCTGCAGTGGCTATGAGCGTGTGACTGTATTCCAGCCTGGGCGACAGAGCGAGACTCTGACTCAAAACAAACAAAAACAAAAAAATAAAAAATGAAATGAAAAGATGATCTACTTGAATGGTAAGGCAGAGTTCAAAAATCTTAATTGAAATTAAACACAGAGGTGTAACTTCCATTGTAAATTACTGAGGAGGGAGCCATCTTGCTCACCTACTCATGGTTTCTGCATCACTATAGGTGAGTACACGAAACACATTTTCCAAAAATCTATTAGATTCTAAGCTGAATGCAGTCCCTGAATTCTAAACCAAGCATGATCTAACAATAGGTTGCACTAAAGGAAAAGTGTCATCCTGAAAAATACAGGCTATCTTGCCACTATACATATTCCCACACAGAAGCTTCAGATTCACTTCAGGTTACCATATGCTTCTAAACACTCAGATCTTCAACAGTGACTATCTTTAAAATGCAAGTATTTTTTTCTCCCTTAATTCCTATCAATATTTCATAAATTATTATGTTTTCCCTAGTATTACACTAGCTTGCAGGAATGACAGTGTTTTCTTTACAAAGTTCAAATACTGCATGGAAGTTCTGAAACACCTGCTTTAGTACACCTTTACTAGAAGAATGTGTTCAAATAGAGTCTATTCATAAGTGTAGTAGGGCACAAATGTAGTACAATTGGAAGTAACTCAGAGACACAAACCTAGCATGTCACCTACACTTTACTCAAGTAAAATGGGTAAACAGTTTGACAGTGAAGATTTGCTTTTAGTTATATTCAGGTCAGGGGCTAACAAATGTCACCCCATTGGGAGCATAGTTTGTTCAACACTTCTAAATAATCATTTATAAATCCTTTAAAAAGGTGTTATTTTCATGAAAGTACCAGTAGGATCTGAGAAATTCACAGAAACAAACAAGCTGAGGAAAAAGGAAAATGAGAGGGTGACAGGGAGTCCAAACAAACTAACCCAAGGACAAAAACCAGTGTCACTTTGCTAGCTTTCATAACTTCAGAAGAAAAAAATGTAGTGAAAACTTTTATCTTGAGGCAAGTCTGACTCGTCAAGTTAAGAGAAATAAATAGCTATTGATGATATTGATAATGATAGTGACATGATAATGACAGTTTGTACAGTGACCTTCCAAAAGAAGCCTGGTCTCTTCTTGAGATCTCCTTTGGGTAAGGATCACGTTAATCAGAATGAATTAGTCTGGGAGAATCACACCTGGAGGAAAAGTATAACTTCTTAGAACACAAGAAGTGAAGTGTAAAGACAGCAGCACCAACATAAGAAAAATACAGTTCTGGAGATAAAATTGTTTTCAATCTTTGCACTACCTAACTTACTTTGTGAAAGACACCTCCTTCCTGATGCTCTCATATTCGAGAGTTGTAACTAGAGCAGGGAGATGTTTTTGATATACTGCCCTAATAGTTTAAGCTGTTTAAAAAAAAAAACCCTAATTGGGAGTCCATTAAATTGGGGTGGCTCTGGCACTTTAAATTCCTATGTGAACAAATCAAAGTCCAATTAGAAACTGCACTAATCAGAAGCCATCAACTTCTTTTTAATTACTGTTTTTCTTTCTGTCTGTATATCATTCCATCAACTGACTCCTAATCAATCAAATTGTTTTGTCTTGCTTCTACAATTACTATATAAAAGTTTCCCCTCTTGCTCCTCTCAGCAAAGGGTGTGACTCCAACTAAGGAATCCCTGAATGCTCAAAAGCTTTTTAAAATTTATACATGGTTAAGCTTTTCTTGAACAAAGTCTATCACTTCTCTGAAAGGATCCAGCTAAGGGATGAATTTATGAGGTTAAAAGATGTTCTGCTTCAATTTAAGAATTAAAAAAACATAAAAAGACATTTACAGGAAAATTTTCAAATTATGACTAAGGGTTTTCTCCATACTAGATGAGATACACATTTTTAAACAGGCAGATATGAATGTCCCATTTGACCAGAATCTCCTTCCCAGGCTCTAGCCTTAGTCTAAAGAACAAAAGTGACCTAGGAAAGAATGACAACAATCTGCAAGCCTCCCACTGAATTTCAGGTAGCAAAGGGCCATTGTAATGATTTCTTCAAGTTCCTTTGTGTATAGATTTAACTCACAGAAGGAGAAATAATTAGCATTTATCTAACAATACTAAAGAAATGCAAGCAAAGCCTATGCAGAATGGAGAGAATAGAGTTAATGGTGCCCTTGGACATAACTGCAATCCATCTTAAGAAGCAATGGATTAGGTACTAGCAAGGTAGTATTTTGGAGCAAGTACTTCCATTTTCCTTTAAGTTTATGGTTAACATCTTTTAGGACAGGAAGAGGTTTATTCAAAATACATATGAAATGGACCTTCCTTAAACCTAGCTCAGTCTTTAGGCCCCTTCTACAGAGGAATTAACTCCACCAATCTCCACAAGATTTCTGAAGTTAACATTGCTCAGAACAAAGACATCACGTCACCAACTCCTGCATTTTATGGGTGAGTCTCAGGGAGGTAAGTAACTCACCTAGGTGCATGTTGCCAATTAGTGAGCAAAATCAGGAGAGACCACCAGGATGTAGCATCCTGGCCAAGAAAGCAAATGGCCAGTGTTTTCATTATGCACCACTCAAAGTACTAGTAATAGTTTTACTGGAAGTTTCTGAAATTTCACTGTAATTGATTTGCTATATTATTGAATAATAGGTTTAAACAGTTTATTTGAATCCACATGATTATTAACTAGAGAATTCTTTATTTAATCTCTACCCTCATATTATTTCTCAAAAAATTCCTCCAGGATCCACCCACGCATGTTGCATTCACCCACACACGTTACATTCACCCACACATGTTACATCCACCCACAACAACATAAGAAACAAAAGCAGCAGGTTGAGATTCCTCCTGTCCCCAACCAAATGTATAATGTTGTTTGGCAAGAAATGGGGAAGGAAAAAAGTGATTTATCAAAATGAATATGTACGAATTTATGTTTTAAACCTACTCAAGTTAAAAACTAAGCAATACCAAAATAGTTGGTCTGACATACATATAACTAAATTCAGAGGAGGAATGTGGAAATGCTTGGGAGAATTGAGGCTCAAATCGCCATCTTATATGGCACACACCAAATTCTGGAGTAGAGCCAGCCCTCCATATCCGCGGGTTCCGTGGATAACCCAGGGCCAAATGTATTCCACTGTTAAGAAATTCACTCCAAAACGTTACTGTCAAAGGCAGAGCAACTAGCTGGGACTGACAGCAGGAAGGTCTGCACTGCCCCCTCCTGGCCAGGAGTCTCGCTGGTAACTCTTCCAATATCAGACAGTTAACTGATAGGCAGCTGAACTCAAAATCAGACTTCACACGTTTTGATAATGAATGCCAGTCTCCACAAAATGCATAAATATTCTTCCCAAACATACTAATATTTGCACTCTGCCCATTCTATCTGCTTCAGAATTTTATGCAAACATTGTAATCTAGAAAAAGACAAAGTCCCACACTCTCTCTAGAGAAAAGAATCAGATTTAAAATCCTATTTTTCAAAAGCCCACACAGATAATTGAGTTATAAAGAAAATAAAATACAGGTGCATTTTGCAGGTTAAATAATATTCTTTAGACTATGTCAATACAAACCACAAAGGAGTAGAAAATTCAATTTTCTTAATTTAAAATGGTTAGACCAAAGAAAGCTTTTACTCTATTTAACTAAAATCAAAGGCAAAGAATATCTGATCCTTTCAGAAGTTCTTTAGCACTTTATTCAAATGAAGAACAAAACTAAATAAATCAGAGAAAAAGTGAAGACTACAAATAGATCAGTAGTTAAATAAACCATTACCTCTTTAATGGCCAAGAAAACAAGTTGAAAACATCAAAGATGAAAGTTTCCAAAGAAAATAAAACATGTTATAATGGCAATTCTCTGACAAGAAGAAGCTATTATTATACCTATTCTGGAAAGAGTCAGCATTCTAGAAAGATAAAATTAAATCCTAGGAGCAAACGAACAGTTAATGGTAACTTATGTTTTTTATAGGTGGGGGGATAAGGTACAAGAGTCAAGAGATAGGGGTGTGTGAAATTTCTTCTGATCATCAGATTAGACAACTGCATTTTGTATGAAGAGTCAGATAATTTAAAAAATGCTGCCTACATGATTAGCAGGAAGAAACACTGATTTGGTTTTTAAGTGCTAAAAAGTACTACTGTATATAAGTAAGGTGAATGAGAATTCTGATTATTAAAATTTGGGGTAAAATGTGTAACTATGGATAAGCGTATATGCTGACATGTATTTATACATGTCTATGGGATAAATAATCTCACTAATTTAGGGTATAAACCTACAGGATTATTCAGTTTACTTCATTTAGGGAACCAAAATGGCTAGTGAATGATTAGGTTCACTCTATCTGATTTCCTATTCCAAGTGATTTTTTTATTAGCTACTTCTGGTGTTCAATTTTAAAAGACAAGATGATCCTAAAGAAAAAAATACATATGTACATATCTTGTGAGACATTGGGAGCTTGGCTACATTCTTGTATACATACCCCTGAACTCAGAGATCACATATCTCCAAGAGTATCACGGGATGTCCTTCTGATTACAATTCTACCAATTCTGTTAACTCTTTGCAATATTTGCAACATTAAAAAAAAAAGTGCTTGGCCTTTTCTTGCATAGACACATATCAAATAAGAGTACCTGGATTGTGTGACAAACACAGAAGATAGTAGAGAACCTTTTCTCTTGGCATCTATGCTAGATTCCAACATTATATGATACAATCCTAATTCTGGTGAACCCACTTATATCACAATGCTTAAATTGTAGTCAGGATAGGTGGTAGGACTACAATAGGGTTAATGATGATAACCTTTTAATTTCCCATAGCTTCTGACTATATACTATGGGCATATTCTACATTTTAAAAAAATAAAAGAAAATCTAAAGATATCTCTCAGTGCTCTTTATAGAAGCCAGTTGTATAGCCATGTTGAGAATCATATACATGCTTACAGACATTTATTAAACAACTTAATAAACCGTTTCTGTTCCTCTCAGCAGGAAACTGTAATCATCATGTCACAGGAGGTCTCGTAACAGTTTCAGTAGAAACCAACACCTCTCCAAGCAGGTCACATTAAAGGACTTTGAAGACACATACTTCTCCCTAAAGCCAAAGCTTTTAAAAATAAATAAATGACCGAGGAGGAAAAAGCCACATCTGAAGACTTAGTGGAGCCAGACAATTTGCTAATGATGGATGGGGTCAGACTCCACGGTGTCATCCTCTAAGGGGGTAGACAGGAAGTCAAAATGTTTTTAAAAGTCACACTAAAGTAATTTGCCATCCATCCTCTGCCCTGCCATATTTTGAGGGGAACCTGCTATTGCCAAAGACTTTTCAATAATGTCATGTCACAGAAGGGGCCTGGGAGGCAGCAGGAGGGAAGGACAGTAGGGAAAGGTAGGAGGATGAGTGCCTGATGTCACTCCCCGTGGGTCTGGGTATAACCCTGAGAACACTGAGATGACACTGAGACCCACCTCCTGAAGCTTTTTCGGCCCATTATGAAGGCTATGAATCTCTGTTATAATCCTCTCCATCTCCAGCCCTGGAGTTCTGGGATCCTATGATTCTATTATTCCATTTTTAAACCTGTGGAGTGGGAGTGTTTCTGAGTACCCTGCTTACACAGATGGTGGTGGGAAGAATCTCAAGAATATGTTGCATGTAGTAAATGCCCACTTCACTACGTAATCGCTCCCTTCACATTTCACACGGACAAAGATTATATTCTCTTAAAGACAGCCGCAAAAACACAAGTGGTTTAATGGCAGTACAGCATCAGCACATATGTGTGTAAGGAACATGAAAGAAGAAATTTCTCCTCATTCCACATACCTAGGGCTAACGACTCCAAACAGGACATGAGTGTAGTATAATAGGACTAGGTCACTATTGTCCATCAGCTCCACATGTTAAAGGAGGCGGGGAGGCCAGAGGAGGGAAGGCAAAAGGAAATAACTGAGAGATAAAATCATACATGATATCTCTATATTCCTGGTGTTCTAAAAATATACTGCACTGAAAAATCATGTGTCAAGGCAACCTTTCTGAGACTAAAAACAAGATCAACGTGCCAAGCAACAGTTTCCCACAGTCACCTCATTTTGAGCATTGCTTCAATCCTTCTCCTCCACACACAGGCTCTTTACAGAACTGACCCACACCACAGCAATCTTTGTATCTGGAGTTCAGGTACCATCTCTTGCACCTGATCGCACCTGCTTATCTTAGAGCCATTTTATACTCCTTGTTACTTTCTCAGTCTGTCACTGCACATCAGACATTGCCAAAGACTACCAAATTTCTGTTCCCCTGCCATGCAATTATCAATAAGGTTGAACATGGTATTTCTTTACCTTGGTCTCCTTAGAAGAAAACTCTGAGGAGTTGGAAATTTTCATAGACTTTGACCTGTGGGATTGCCGCCGGATAGAATCCTCCCGGGAGTATTTCACGGAACCTGAGGTCCTCACCCGTACCTTGCTGGCACTCTGAACACTATTCACGCCAATCATTTTGAAGGTCAACTAAGGAAGGGGTTTGGAGAAATAAAAAGGCACTTTCCAACCGCTAAAAGGCTCTCACGCTGGAGGAACTCTGTCGGGTAGTGCCTGGGCAGCTCCTGAGCGCCGTGATCCGCGTTAGCTTAAGAAGCACAGGCTGCCTCCCCCAGCATCTTCAACTACCCTGTTTGCAGCAAGTCTGATTGTTCCAGGCACAGCTCACGTCACTGGCTGCAAAGAGGAAAAAAATGCAATCCACCCCTGCTACTCGTCTCTTTTCCACACACGAGCGCGCGCACACACACACACACACACACACACACACACACACACACACCACATTCACACACTGGAACAAATGGCAATTGGCCAGGCAAGCAATTCATTAACATTCTAAATAGCAACACTATTTCTCTTGTGATATTGTGCAGTAAGCTAATTAATGTCAACAACAAAATAGAGACACCACAAATAAAAGTCTCAAGTAATCTGCAAGGCACCATGCAGGGTGGGAACGGAGCTAAATTTCCAAAAGGAGAGAGAAAAAAATGGGAAGGACGTCAAAAGGCTCAATTAATTACAGGCTAGTGAAAGGATGGTAGACATAAAGGCATTTCAGGGATCAATAAATTTCTTTCTTTCCTGTCTCAGACCACACACTGTTTAACAGCAATTCAAACTGTTTAGCAATTCTGGAGAATTAAACGTTTCTTATGACCTTAGACTACTACAGTCAGATATTTAAATAGGAATCATGTCAGCTTGTATGGCAAATCCAGAATAAAGCTGTGATGCTACCTCTCTAGCATACTGAGAAAATGAGTGGGGAGGGGTTTAGTGCATGTTAACTTTAAATATGGCTCAGTGAGACTAATAAAGTCAACTCAGATCAATAAGGAGCAAGCAGCTTCTGCAAAAGCTATAAATGTTCTGTCCGTGTACACAGGAACCTGCAAACATTCTGAGTAAGAATGACAAATTGGAGTTATTAGATAAACAAGATAATTTTAACTCCTGACACATGAAGTTAGTTTTGAGTCTAATGCTCAAGACCGCGATGCCTCACATAATCTGGTATCCTAGGGATAGAGAGTGAGCCATACAAGTATATTTTCCAGATAAAGGAGGTTTTAGTGTTAATATAAATTTAAAAACTCAAAAATAGTTTATAAAAACCAAATTGAAGAAAAGTGCAACCCCAACCCATCCTACCCCTCAAATCTAAACTTTTCCTTTATGACTCAGGATTGCAAATTTTGCATAGTATACAGCCAAGTACTGATGTTCTTGAATATTATTTAAGGTAATTTTTAAAATTTAAGTATTTTTTATTCAAAGTATTTTTTTCCTTGACTATCAACAGACTCAGGCAAAGGTGATGTTCACACTTTGGGTTTTGTTTCATACTCATGACAGGAGCTTTCTCCCCGCTCCTGTTTAAACTGCTTTACCTTCCATCTCCTATTTTTAAAGCACTTGGTGCTTCTACTGTGCTATAAGTAAGACAAAGACATTAATTAATTCTGGGAAGAGTTTGTCTAATAATAGATAACAGACTTTGGAAGATCTTGGGGCTTCTCCTGTCCTTTGAGGTATATTTTCCTCTCTTCTCAGGTAATTGGAGCTACTAAATAACTGTTTTTTAGAATTTTTTAAAAAATTCTGTAGATTTAATACTTTATAAACATGGTCCAAGGATATAAAAAGTGACGTATGGTAACAGTAGAGTAAAACTGTTCATTTGGAATATGCATAATTCTAATTTGAGCACAGGATGCTTCTACAGGTAAATATTCCCATTTAATTACAGTAAGCCCCCGAGGTAGAACTCGTAAAGAAACTGATAGTAGAGTCAAGATAAAAACTCAAAAAGTACTGTGCAAAGACACAAGACCCTGGGTGAGTGTGGGGATAGAGACAGAGAGCTCTGGTCTAAAAGAAACACACTCCTTGGATATTCGCCAGTCACTATAATGAGGAGTTATAAAATTAATCCTGATGAACTTAATCTTCTTCTCACCACCAAAACAGATTAGTGTTAGTAGAAGAAGAGAGAGGAGGAGGAGGAGGAGGAGGAGGAGGAGGAGGGCGACGAACCATGGAATCTAATAGACAATATCATTTCTGAGAGGTTTTGCAGAAATATGCTATCTTTACCCAAAGACTGCCCAACTGGCATTACTCTGGTGTTGTCATCACTAATAATCATTTTCATCTGTTCGACACCTGATATTTTTATAGAAACAACATGTTCTCTCACTTGATTCTCTACCTGACAATTCTGTGTGGCGGGCTGAGGTGATATTGCAATCTGCACTTCACAGATGAGGAAAGAAAGTCAGTTCAGGACTCCATGACAGAGCGAGAATTCAAATCCCCACATGAAGCTGTATGAAAACCACACTGTCTTCCTTACACTACAGTTGTTTGCATTACTCTTTCCTTTTTAAACCTGTAACGAGCCTTTCTGCAAGTCAAGAAAAGTCTTCCTCTGCCCCATCTTATATTCTCTCTTCCAGAACACACGCTTCTATCTGGACAGAGTGAAGAGAAGCACCATAATGCCTCTAGCAGGCTAAGGATTAACAGCAGATGGTACCTGTTAACACATCTGAGTATGCCCTGAAGAGATACCTGAAGAAGTTGGTAGAAAGAACCCTGGCTGCTCTGGCCTCATCCTACTCACCTAAATTTAATCCCCATCACTTCCCAATCCTACTATCTCCTTCAGTCAGGTCTGTTTGTTCACTCCAGGTCAAAGAATTGGACTTTAGCTTCCATTCAACCTTCGTGTGGAGCACATGCACTTGCTTCCTTTCTAAAGCCTTCCTGAATGACCTCTCATTTGCTGTCCTCCTGTCTGGAATTCTGTTGCCTCTATGCTGATCTCCTACTTAGCTGGCTTTTCATCATTCAGTAGTCACTCAAATAGTACCTTTTCAAAGGGACCTTCTCTGGCAATCCTAACGGAAACAGCTCTCACCATTCTCCATCATAACTCCTACTTCCCTGTCTTCTGGGCACTCATCACTGTCTGAAATTATTTACATCTCAGCACCTACAGCATCACCTGGTAGAGAGGAGGAGCTCAATGACTTCTTGCCACATAAGCAAACTACTTAAATATATAGTAAGTTTTCTATCTCTATTGGTTTTCGTGTCATTAAACTTTCTTTTTAAGAAAATTTGGGGTAGGTGTAGTAACTCATGTCTATAATCACAACACTTTGGGAGGCTGAGAGATGGTAGGATGACTTGAGGCCAGGAGTTCAAGACAAGCCTGGCAACATAGTGAGGCTCCATCTCTACAAAACATTAAAAAAATTAGCCAGGAGTGGTGATGTGCACCTGTAGTCTCAGCTACTCAGGAAGCTGAAGACAGAGGATTGTTCGAACTCAGGAGGTCGAGGCTACAATGAGCTATAATCGCATGACTGTACTCCATCCTGGGTGACAAAGCAAGACCCTGTCTCTTATCAAAAAAGAAAAAAAGGAGGGAGGGAGGGAGGGAAGGAAGGAAGGAAGGAAGGAGGGAGGGAGGGAGAGAAGGAGGGAAGGAAGGAAGGAAGGAAGAGAAAAAAGAAAACAGAAAACTAGCAGATTTCTCTCCTGAAAAATGAATACAGTAAGTACACAATAAATTTCTTTCCTAACTGTACAAAATAGCATGCAGTAAAATTTAGGTTTCCTTCCCACATCAGTTGCCGAGTCCTTCTCCCCAGAAATAAGAACTAATGTCAATTTCTTATGCATCCTTCCAGAGATAATCCACCCGTACATGCACTTTGTGTGTATGTGTGCACCCATTTCTTTTCTTCTTATGGACTATATATGGAAGCATGATATAAATTCTTGCTGTTTTCTTCTTTAAAAAATTTTTTTTTTTAGGGACAGGGTCTTGCTTTGCTGCCCAGGCTGTAGTGCAGTAGCGCGATCACACCTCACCTGCAGCTTCAAACTCCTAGGTACAAGTGATCCTCCTTGTCTTACCCACCACACACAGCTAATTTTTTTTTTTTTAACTTTTTGTAGAGATGGGAACTTGCTATGCTACCCAGGCTGGTCTCAAACTCCGGGCCTCATGCAATCCTCCAACCTCAGCTTCCCAAAGAGCTGGGATTACAGGAGTGAGCCACCACACTCAGTCTCCTTCTTGCTGTTTTTTTGCTCTTTTATCCCTTATCTTCAAGAGCAAACATAAAGCTACCTCACTCTTGTTAATAGCAGCATAGTACTCCAGTATATGTAAGTATTGTATTTTATCAGGGTCATATTATTGGACATTTAGTTTACAGTCTTTCGCTATAATAAATTATGATGCAGTGACTATGGCTGCAATATATCCCATCTTAACATTTAAGCAATATGGTTTTCCAATTGTTTTCTGAACAAGCCTTATTTTCTTCCTCCTACGTTTATTTCATATTGCCTACAGTCATGGTGTTAGGTACATATGGGGTTCACAACCAGATTCAATATAAAACAATCACTTCAAAGACATATTGGATGGCCCTATCCCGCCCCATCTGGCTCTGAGGCCTTGACCGTTTATAGATGTTAACAATCCTGGATGGAAAGAGCCGGCTTGCTGTAAAAGAAAAGCAGGCTTCCTGGAGAGCAGCAGCTGTTTAAAGGTACAAAATAACTTTCCATGGAAGCATTAGCAGAAAATGAAGGTGACTTCCATATCCAATCAAAATTGCAGGAGAAATTTAATGAAGCAAACTAATTAAGTGGAAGGTTGGGAATTGGTACTTCACCTTCCGAGGCTCTCTCTGACTACGGATGCTATTTGGCACATAAGCCCTAAAAGGCTTCTAAACAGTGACCTAGTTAATAGTCATCGGGAAAACTCTCAACCCCTCCACAGGGTACCAGAGAAATGAACTCAATTAAACATGCCTTTCTTGTGTGCCTACTAGGTACCAAGTGCTAGGGGTATAACGGCACTGATACAAGGTCCCTAACATTGAGCAGCTCACATTCAGTGAGGGGTGGGGGTGGGGAGGTGAGAGAACAGGGAATTCTGCTGCCATAATTATAATGGTGAATACATTCAGAGTATCAATGAACTGAAAGGCTTGCAGACCTCAAGTGAGACAGTCAGGAGAACATTGAATGGTTTGTAGGCAGATGCTTCCCTCTTTTTAAAGTCGATGCAACAGAACCATTCGCAGAAAAAGCTGGAAAGAAGTGGAGATGAATTATAAATACCAATTGTCCAGTGGTACAATTCACAGGATGCCCAGAAGGGCTGGGGATGGAAGAGAGGGAGGGAGGCATCAAGAGAAACCCAGCTTCAGTTTATTTTCAGAACAGAATGGCAGGTGTAACATTCACTTAATTGATAAGGCTCTCAAGGCTTTTCCTGGTTCCTCAGGTTACATTTGCTTGTACGGAGACAAAATAAAGTGACGGAAAGCTGATCTGAGAACAAGAGGGCAGGGGCTTGCTGAGATTTTCTGGCCATGCCTGTCACATGGCCCTACATATTCAAGAGGCTGCTGCTGCTGCTATAATGGAGCTAATGAATAATTCTTAGGTCATTCATCTGGACTTATTCTCATTATCAGAGCTGGAAAGGACTGTAGAAATAATCAAGTAATCTCTCTGCATTCTATAGATGAAGACACCTGACATACAGAGGCATGAAGTGACTTGGCCAAGATCCCATAACCATTAAGTGACAGAATGGAGACTTGTACCCAGGTTTCCTAATTTCCAATATAGACGTTTTGTGTTTTTGTTTTTTTTTTTTCCTCCTGTGAATGTGTGGCAGCTTCCTGTCCCTGCCATGGCAGGAGTGAGGTATGTGGTATTCCCTTCTCTGGGCTCTGCTCCTTTCTAGGCGGCAACATAATGGCAAAACACGTTCACCTCTAGAGAACAATGCTGCTGCCGTTGTTGAGATTACATATATACAGAAATAATTTTAGCAAAGAAAAACGGATAAATTAGACAAAAACGTACTCCTTTACGTTCCTTGTTTTCTTCCAGACTTTTCCAGGGGATTTGTTTCTAGTCTGGGAGCCCACTCTGAACCTCAGCAGATGGTGGCAGCCTTGCCTCCTCTAACATTCTGTACCCCAGGACTAACTTCTGACCCTCAATGGCCCAGCCACATGAGGCCTAATGCAGGCTCCCCCACCTGATGTCAGAGTCTGCACTGGAACCCAGTTGCCATGTGTCACTCACCTATCCTTTTGATGGACACATCTCTGCTTTCCTAAATAGGACTCAGACAATCTCTCCCAGAATAGACACTCTGCCTACAATGCCTGGCTACCTTTTACTTGCTCTCTGGTTCCCTCACCCTCTAGCCTCGCAAGTTTCACAGCCCTTTCCCTTTGTCCACTGACCATTTTAGTAAAGGCCCAATCAGGCCTGCCTTTATCCATCTCAGTTGGATACAAAAGTGAAAAGTTTTGTTTGGCACCGAGGCTACAGATTTCCTTAGTTCATGAGGCATCGCTAGAACATAAACTAAATAAACTCTAATAAACAATCACGATAAGAATCGGCACGTGGAAGTCCAAAACCCTCTGACTCGTACAACCTATGAGGACACATCGCCTCACTCCAGCAGCCCTCAATCTCGCCTGTAGCATCACATGCTTTTGGTTCCATCTGTTCCTCAAACATACAAAGCAACAGGATGGGGGAAAAATCCTTAAATAGAATCTTCTTACATTCCAAATTAAATAACATTCTTAAGGGGGAGAAAGCACTTTGTATGAGAGAAATAGTTCCAAACTTGAGAAAACATCATTTTCCCCTCATGATCGAAACCAGTCCTGTAAGCTGTTTTAGACCAGAGTCGTGAATTAGATTTGCTATTTAGAAGTACAGGACAAGGCAGAAGGAAGACTACATCTGTGTGTGCATACACATAGCTCTGTTAACTGACACTGTCACAGTCAGCTCAGGCCTTTTCAAACTGTCACATGAAAAAGAAACACAAAACCATGTCGTAAAGCTACTGGGCCTTCTGGAGGGGGAAACAAAACCTACCCTCTGTGCCAGGGCACTACAAATTGTTTCTTTGCTACAAGAAGGTACTCTTCGTTGTAGCCCAAAATAAATACAAAATGCAAATACAGAAATGGTATTTCAGAGCCTCCAAAGCTGTTCATCCAGATGAGTAAACCCAGAATTGTATATGGGAGGGTAAGTGCTGAAAAAATATTCCGTTCCAGAATCTAATCCAATAAACCCATCCATAATTATCTCTTTATAACATCTAGTGTCAATTCAGCAAATATTCCCCAAGTGCCTAATGTATGCCAGTCATAGCGTCTAGCAGGGAATAAAGGGATCAAGATCCCTGTCCTTGTGCCTCACATCAAAGACAAATTATTCTCTAAGTAAGAAATAATGCCATTCAAAGTACTTGCACTTTTTTCCAGAAAGCTTATTTGAACGGAGAGAGTATTGCTTTTTGCTGTCTTATTTTCATTTACCAAAAAGTCCTCTACAACCACCAACATTTCATTTTTCATTTCTCTGACTAGTTTGCTTGGGAGTTTAGGTCACTCACTTATTAGTTCCTATCAGTTCTTAATAATTTCAAGCCATATTTAATTTCACCAAAGTTGTTTACTGTTTGGTATAATGTAAGTGTACCTATAAGCTCTATTGTACAAAAGACAAAACATCTGTTTAATTCTGTTCAACATTTTGATTTCCCTCATTCACTGTGCCAGGCATAAAATAGGAAGCAAATCAAGACAGATTCCTGCTCTCACTGAGATAGACATTAATCAAATAATCATAATTAATAATCAAATAATCATACAAACAAATGTAAAACAGTAAGGATGCCAATACACTGGAAAAGCACAAGGTACTGTACTCTGGAAGTCTCTGACAGCATTCCCAACTGACCTGGCCTTAAGGATGTCTGGGATTCTTCCGTGAGGACATTAGGAAATGAGATGGGATCTGAAGGATGAACAGGAAAAAAAAAGAGGAAATGACAGTCTGTGCAAAGGCCCTGTGGCTGACAGGTGGGCAGGAATGACTGTAAGAAATCCAAAAGAGGTTGGGAGCTGTGGAATATAGTTATTAAGGACTATGAGAAGCTTTAGTAAGGATAATGACAAGCTATCAACTGAAAAAAGCAGTAACAGTATGACTGGAATTTTGAGAAGATTACCCATTCTTTTTCCTTTTTAGTAACTGATGTTGATTGCTGTGCCACATCTACAGTCTTCCTCAATGGACTGTAATGTTGCTGCTAACTAACACATGCGGCAAAATCAAAGGCTCAAATGGTCCAACACTGGCCCACAGTAATGTAGTGCGAATGCAGCTGCTATGCTCTGACACTAAAAAATGTGCCAGTCTCTATCTACTAGGAGCAACACCTGTAAGAGGAAGTAATTGTCATATAATAGCAGAAGTGGTAAGAGTAGTCACAAAGGACCAACAAAAATAGTTATTTTGGGGATATTTTCTTTATCCACATTTGTCCCTGGCTTTCATTCTCAAAAGGACAGTAAACCAAACTGCCTCAACTACATGGGTGTTACTTTAACTCCTCAATCAGGAAGGTCTCTCTAGAGTGCCAATTATATGAAAAAAATTAAAAGGACACAATATGGAAAGTTGAGGAACAATTGAAATTTCAACTGTAATACCAAAGCTAGGCTCGGGGGTTTCAGAAAATCATTTCGTGGGGTAGAAGGCACAGCTCACCCTCAAGTGACGGCTGTTTTTGGTGTGCAGCCTAAAATCAACAAATATCCAATGTAGCATGTTTCTCACCCCCTTTTTAGGAAAATTTAGAGAATTTAGATGTTTCTAAATTTAAATTTAAAGAGAATTTTAGAAAATTTACATTTAGAGAGTTTAATTTCAGAGAATTTAAATTTCCTGGTCTCACTGAGCTTAAACTGAGATAGACATTAATCAAATAACCAATAGTTAATAATCGCACAAATAAATATAAAATAGCAATCATGCCAATAGGATGGAGGTGGGAGTTTGGACTGGTATCAGCTCACCCTCAAGGAAATTCCTGAAGGGTTTAGAAAAATCTTAGAGCAGATTCAGGAGTCTAGTTCATTCTGAAATACATAAAGGCCAGGCTATATATCACAGAGTATCAGATGGTCAACTTCTCAAACAGAGAAGGACATTACCAAGTTTGGAGGATACCGGTTATTTCAAACGCATTTCTCTCAACCTTCTGGTGATGTTGCTGCTATCTCCTCCCCATGAGTTCTGAACATCTCAGGGGTTGCTATGGAACCAGATAAGCTGGACCCACATAACCTTAAATAACAACAAAAAAATACAACCAACATATTTACTATTTAATATTCTGCCTCATCCAAATTTCAGTGTATCCAATACCACAACCATAGCTTCTACAAGGTTAACAGCACTAAGGGTGGCAGCAAAGTACAATGGCTATGAACCAAAGAAACCTGTGTTCACATCTTGGCTTTGTCATTGACTAGTCATTGACTTTGGGTAAGTTACTTAAATTCTCTAAATTTCACTTAAAAAAAAAACTAGGGGAAAATACTACAATGGAAATTTGCTGATGTTAGGCTACACCAAAAACAACTTCCTGTGTTAGGGGAAACCTCCACTGTGTGCCAGAGGTTGGGGGTGGAGCAGAGATATTCCCTGTCCCTGTAATCTAGTGGCAAAGGTACAAGCCATGTGACCTAAGCTTGGCCATTTGATGCTGCCAAAGGAGTGACGTAAAGGCTTAGAGTCCCTGGCAAAGAACCCCTGTTGCAGTTGTGGCAGCAACTCCATGGTCCTAACACCCAAACTTTCCCACAGAAGCAACGTGGCATTTTCTCTGCTGTCAGCCTAGTTGGTTCAGGTCGATCTTCCTTCTATGATCTTCAAACTAGCCTCCCCTCCACTCTATGAACTACCTGATAACCCTCCAATAGATTCCTTTTACCCTTAAGTTATCAAAGGTCAGTTTCCATTTGTTTTGTTTTGTTTTTGTTTTGCAGCCAAGAATCCTGGCTATTACAAACGACCTATGAGATGGTAGAGAACAAATAGATGAAGCATTTAGCATGGAATTTGATATGTAAGTGACATATTTGTGACAGTGGATAATACCATAAGACCCTGAATGCGCTGAGATAGTTGTGAATTTGGGATCCGAAAATACTCCTGTTCAAGTGTCATGAAACAATAAAGTAACAATAGCACCTCAAGCCAGAGGTGTATTTTGGCAACAAAAATTAAGAAGACACTGGTACCTACTTAAGCCTGGGTCATGAAATACCCAATAAGCCTTTCTGTTCCTTTAAATACCTACCCACCACACCCACCCAGCCACCAAACTGCAGTCAGCTCTCCTCATCAGCCACCACCCCAGTATTCCCTAAGACTGGAGAAAACATGCTAGGGAAATTAAATAAATTAAGTAAAGATTGAGGCTCCTTCTTTAGAGGAAAGCTTCTTTCATTTCATGCTTAGGTAATACATTACAATTATTCTGATAAATGAAATGGACTTTAAGTGGCAGAGCTCATTCAAGAGATCAAGGGTGTGGTATAAAAACTATAGCAAACTGGGCTTGGTGGCTCAGCCTGTAATCCCGTGCTTTGGGAGGCTGAAGTGAGTGGATTGCCTGAGCCCTTGGGTTCGAGACCCGCCTGGGCAACTTGGCAAGACCTCATCTCTACAATAAGTCAAAAAATTAGCTGGGCGTGATAGCACGCACCTATAGTTCAAGCTACTTGGAAGGCTGAGGCAGAAAGATCGCCGGAGCCCAGCAGGTCAAGGCTGCGGTGGCCGGGAGTGTGCCACTGCATCCAGTCTGGGCGACAGAGTGAGACTCCAACTCAAAAAAAAAAAAAACAAAAAAAACTATAGCAACAAAAAAATACTAACTCTTAGATATTAAAAAAAAATCCATTACAACATTTTCACATAAAGGAACCAATACATGGAAAGGAAAGAACAGACTCTAAGACAAATAGCATTGAAATGGGACCAGAGTTAGGCTGTGCGATACTCAAATTCTCTAGGGATAAGACTACCCCTAAGAAGACTAAAGATCTCTAACAGAAAGAAAAGGTTTCCTAACAAAGAACAACGACAATAAAGGGCTGATGAGAGCTAATATTACAGTGACATTAAGATCACAACTTGGGCTGGCCAGGTGAAGGCTAACAATCTAAATGAAATCTTAATATCTCTTGGAATAAGCTGCAGATGCAATAGTCATTGATACCTGATAGCCCCAAATGAGCCTTGCAGACAGGAAAATGCAAGCGTGAGGTAAAAAGAGAAAAGCATCTTTGATGCCTCTTATCATATGTTATAAACAGAACTGGGTTGTATACCAAATAATTTAGAAACAAACTATTAGACTTTTTGCACATACTTCGGAAGGTTCCTGAGGAATTTAATAGAAGTATGGATAAAGTCTATCTATTTTCTCTTAGGGAGCATTTTTATTATATAATAACTGACACACAAAATAATACATGTGATGTTTATGTAAGATATTAAAAATAATAATACTCTTTATCATCCCCTCAAATATGTGAAATAGAACATAAGCATCATCATTAAAACTTCTTGGAGATTCAATCTCAATTGTTCTGCTCTTCCTTGGTAAGAACATTCTGGAAAACAATTTGGCATTATCTTATAATGTTGACTTCGTCTATCTTGCCACCTTGCAATTCTTCTCCTATACTATATCCTAGAAAAACCCTTACATACGTGATCCAGAAGACAGTTCTATATGCCATTATTTGTAACAAGAGGAGGAAACAACTCAAATGGTTAAATAAACAATGGTAACTTCAAACAACTAGAATAGTATACTCTCTCATGTGTAAAGCAAGCTTGTAACCGGAGGGAGAGAAAATAAACATCCCTGAGTAGACACTGTGCTGAGCTATCCAGATGTCCCTCAGGAATGAAGGACACATCCAGCTTCATCTGTCAACCCGCTCTGAGAATTGCCCTGAGATGAAAAAAGCTGCCTGGCCCAAGTTCACTGCCCCTGGGAGAGATGAGCAGCATCTGAGGATGAGTCAACACCTATTCATCTCTCTCAAACTCACCTCAGGACAACTCTTAAGGGCCACCTGTATTTCAGAGCTCAGGAAGGGTCACAGAGGCCTCTGTTGAGACTGCATCACAGTTCAGTTCTCCCCTGCCTAGTTCTGCTTCCTTTTCTCTCCACTCTGTACCCATATGGCTCAATTTGTTTTCTGGAGAATTTCATATATGCCAGAAACTTCACTTACATTTCATTTAATCCTTAAGACAAATCCTATTAGACAGATAAAATAAGTTCCATTTTATAGATGAGTTTCAGAGAAAGTTGCTAACGTGCTTAATTAAAGCCACTCAGCCAAAAGAGGAACTTAGAGCCAATGTTGAATCTACTTGGATCCTAAAGATTATGTTCTTTCTAGTACTGTGTGTGGCCTATTTTACTAAGCAGCACTTTACTTAGTGTTAATAATAATTCCCAGAGACAAATAAAAGTGCATTTCTTTTCAAACATTCTTTATTTCAGATATTGCTACCTGCATTTTCCACAGAATGATCAAGGTTTTACTATAATAATAACATAGTATCACAATCACTCATCATATAGAGGAAACTTACTTGTGAATACAAATAAAAATAATGTGTTTTTATTGAGCTAGTTCTAAGAAATCTGCTTCCAATAGTTTCACTCATTCTGACTAGAGAAGAAAGCAGTAGTGAGCCTCAAATGAGACCATCATTAGATCTGAGGAAAAGTATAGAATAGTACTGCCCAATAGAAGTTTATAAAAGCCACATATATAATTTACAATGTCCTAGTAATCTCACTAAAAAGTGTAAAAAGAAAACAAGTGAAATTAACTTTATTAATATATTTTATTTACCCCATATATTCAAAATGTTAGTGCATTTGTGAGATATTTTGCAGTGTTTTTTTCTCTACTAAGTCTTTGAAGTCTGGTGTGTATTTTACACTCACGGGATATCTCAATTTGGACTAGTCAGGTATCCCCTGCTTGACAACCATGTGGGGTCAGAGGCTACAGTACTGGGTAGCACAGGCAAAGGGGAAAAAACAAAGGGCTAAAAGTGAGATTGGAGAATACCCAGTGCTTCTACCATCCACTCCCCCTCTAGCCAACAAAAGTAGCTGATAACTGACAGGACTGATAAAACATTTTCCCTCAAACATGGAGCCTGTCTCCTTGATAATTCATTTAGAGAAGAGCAGTTTTGCAGGACACTACAGAGAAGTAGTTCTTTCATTTACAGTATTGTAGCCTGAGGTCCATGACTGACTAAAACATTATTTTGTTGCTATCAAAAGTAGACTTGGGAACATTTTGTATTTTAGAGTATTAGAGTTACTAAAAACAAAAACCTTAAACGGAGTTCTAAGAAAGGAACAAGGTACCTTTTTTTTCTCCTCCTTTATCTTACATCTCCAGAAGGTCCCCCAAGTTTTGCCTGTGATTAGGTAAATGACCCCTGGGCAACTGTCTCTCAGTTTTGGGGGGGGGCCTTGGATTCCCTCACCTATGAAATGTATTGGATGAAGTAAATTCTAGTGTCTTCCAGCATCAGCATTTTTGTCACTTTATGGCAGAATCTGATCATCAACCAAAAATTCATTTCATTGCTGTATTGATTTTCTCTGAGAAAAAGTTTGCACATCATTTACCTATTGTGGTAAGCTGAATAATGTTCCTCCAAACATGTCTATGTCCTAATCCCTGGGCCAGAAGATTTTTATGTTTCTCTGTGAATATGTTACCTTACAGGTCAAAAGAGATCTTGCAGATGTGATTAAGGATCTCGAGAAGGGGAGATTACCCTGGGTACCTCAGCGAACACAACGGAATCACAGGGTTCTTATAAGAGAGAGGTTGGAGGGTGAGAGTAAGAGGAGATGTAATGACAGCTGCAGAGGTCTGTAAGAGATTTGAAGATGAGGACTGTTGACTTTGAAGATGGGGAAAGGGGCCATGAGCCAAGGAATATGGGTGGCTATTAGAATCTGGAAAAGGCAAGAAAATGGATTCTCTCCCAGACCCTCCAAAAGGAACATAGCCCTGCCAACTCATTTTGGACTTCTGATCTTTAAACCTGTAAGCTAACATATTTGTGTTGTTTCAAGACAGTAAGTTTTTGGTAATTTGATACAGCAACAGGAAACTGATAAATCTATATATCATACAAGTATCATCCAAGGTGGTATGTCTAGGTGGCTTCTTTATCAGAAGTAGGCAAACTGACTTGAAACTAATCTTTGTTTCATTAGGATTGATGGGTTTTATGCTAGTTCTTATATAAGAGAACATTAGCAATGTGTGAGATGAGTTTCAATAAAAAATAGCATTCGCTTTTTCTAGAAAATACTGACATTTGAAATTACCATCAATGAAGAATAGTATTAATATCAGTATTATCCATATTAATATCAACGCATCTGAAGACCCAAAGAAGAAGCCCTACTCAACCAGGCTTATTGAGGCGAAGGGGTGTGGCAGAGGGACACCATTTTGTCAACCAAAATCCTTTCTTCCTCCCATGGTACAAGGCTCTTTCTGGGAATATCCAGAGAGACTGTTTCTCAGTACCCCTTGCAACTAGATCCCTGTTGAAGAGATGTAATATGAGCAGAAGGTGTGTGTGCCACTTCGAAGCCAAGCTTTTTAAGAGCCAGTACTCCTTCTCCATGCTTCCTTTCTCCTTTTAGAGGCCAGATACAGAAAACTGGAGAGTCTCCGAGGATAATGAAGTCACAAAATGGAAAGAAACTGCTATGTTTTTTGCATAAAAGAAAGCAACCTGCTCACCAGGAATATCTCTCTTTGACAGCTATATAAGCAAGAAATAAACCTCTACTCTGCCTGAGCCATTATACAATTTGAGAAAATTTTCTACAGCAATTTGCTTACCCAAACTGATATATCTAGTTATGGTCAGGAAAGAAGACCCAATATTTTTTTCGAATTTACTTCCATGGTGATAACAATTCATGTTTATGGTGAAATCTGTACATTTATATTTACTACGTTGACTCATCTACTCACTTGGGCAAATAATCTATAGAAAAGAGAGTGTCCTTAGAAAATATTTGCTGGAATGTCTATAATTCCTGGTAAACATTTCAGGCAGCATACAGACTACTGGGCAACATATGACTTAAAAAAATAAAAGTACTCAAATGATATAAACAAAAAATTGATTATAAACTTTTGGGTAGGTATACTGAGATACAAAATGAGTAAGCGGCAAGACTGGGAGAATACGCAACATGTGAAGTTTAAATTATCTCCAGTATTTAAGCCAAAGCACATTAGGGTTCTTCCCAGTAATATGCCTTACACAAATCATAACGAGACCTTTAAAAAACAAAAATCAAGCTACAGATTCCACTCTTTTTTATTTTTATTTTTTACTGAGCCCATTGGCAAAAGGTTATCTTTTTAAAATGATTCCCAAGTATAAAATTTTCCCTATCTGCAGTTACTTAACAATAAAATTCCTAGATAAATTAGATAATGTGAAGCTTTTTCCTTTGCAAGGGCATTAGATAGAATCTTATTTCGGTCAAATCTTGATTATGTTCCTAGGCCAAGTATTAGAGAAATGGATCCTGAAATTAGCAACCATCCTTTGGGGCTCTCATATTAAAATGAAAGATAATACGCATTTTAACAATCAAACTCAGAGAATAATGCAGCACCTTTCCCTATTTGCCTCTGACAACAGACCTCTTAATTTAATCACTTATTTAGATATAATTTAAAAGGCATATAAAGTCCAAGAATTTACTATAAAGGTTGCTAGAAATAGAAATATTTATAGATTTTCATGAGTCATCACATATATTACTAATAATAGGGAAAAAAGGCTGGGTGTAGTGGCTCGTGCGGGTAATCCCAGCACTTTGGGAGGCAAAAGTGAGAGGACTGCCTGAGCCCAAGAGTTTGAGACAAGTCTGGGCAACTTGGTGAGACCTTATCTCTACAATAAATAAAATTAAAAAATTAGGTGGGTATGGTGGCATTTGCTTATAGTTCCAGCTACTTGGAAGGCTGAGGCAGAAGGATCACCTGAGCCCAGTAGGTCAAGGCTGCAGTAGCCATGAGCATGCCATCGCACTTCAGCCTGGGCAATAGAGTAAGACTCTGACAATAGATACATAGATAGAGAGATGGAAAAATGATGTACTTTTAAGAGTATGATTGTTTCCTACTAGAACAAGTTCTCAAAGATGTGAAACACTACTTACACAGGGTTAACATTAGTTTGAGGTTATATTCCATGCTTAAATCTTTCTGCTACACTTCTAGTAACCTGAAAACTATCTTTGAGAAAATCAACAATTTGCCTTGTAAGCTAAAATCAGAAGCAGAACTTGGTCACTTAATAGGCCTTTTGTAGGAAAACCAGGGACAGAGCCAAGCATCTAAACCTCTAGACCCCAAGATTAATGGGTTTCACATTGCACTAAAGACCAATTCATAGACTATAACACCTTACTTTTTTCAATCTTTTCTTTCAGTCTTTCCTTTTCTTCCTTCCTTCTGCCTAGGTCTAAGCAATGAGTAGGACAGAAAGAATGTTGGACTGAGATTCAAAATATTTGAGTGACATTGAAGGAATGGCACCATTCTGATACACAACCACAACCCTGGAAGAGTTACTTAACATCTCCAGATCTCAGTTCACTCATTTGTAATGAAGTTATAATCTCTAAGGTCCTTGGAAGTTTAAAACTCTACAATTTCATAAAACACTCTATTTTACATACTGTAGTTAAAACAATTTTTTTTTTTTTGGCCACAAGAAATGATATATACCTTGAGTTGGCATAAATAATTTCAATTACAGAACAAATTTCATGCAGCTTGCTACAAATTTTAAACTAATACACAGTAACCAATTTTAACAAGCCTGTTTATGAAGGCTGCACAATTTAAAATATAACATTAACCAAGAAACCTCTTATTCAAGATGAAACAGAATCATATTGATTATTTACAGTAGAGTCCAGTTAAACCAAATGTGTCTGTACTAGTCTTTTCATATAAGTAAATCCTCCACTGTGGAAACAAAAAAGTGGCTTCCTAATAGTGCACAAGTAAGCTCTAAGATGTTTAAAAGGATATACACACATATATCTGTCAAGGTAAATTTTCTCTAAATGTACTGAGTTTACTTAGTAATGTTTGAAGTTTGTCTTTAAGTGGATAATTGCTTTAATATTTACCAACTGCAGGAGCTTTACAATTGCACAGCTATCAGCTTTCCCAGGGGTGTAAAAATCTACTTACAAAGTAAAGACTGATGAACAATATTTCATCTTAGCATTTCTCAATCTGACCAGAAAAAAAAAGAAAAGAAAATGTCGTTGGTGTGAAATACTATGTTCACAGGACCATTTATGGCTCTTGGGATTTTTGCCTACAAATTATGTGAAAGAACTCAAAACAAAAACAAAGTAAACAGAAATCCCTTATAAGATTCCATTTGTTTCAACATTTTATTTCTCAAGTCAGAATGTTTCCTGGGAATCCTGGGAGTGACTTCAGATACTCTGACTGACATTCACTGCTGCCAGGTATTTACACTGATAACTCAACCATCTGTAGAGGGAGGCTGAAATGATCAGTGTGTAACCACAGTTCTTTCTACATGTTTAAGTTCATCTTGAAATAGATGGAAATGCTTTTAAGTATCTCAGATCCACATTCTCCCTGGTAACTTCAAAACATGACCTGGCTAGTTAAAGTATGTTGCAGCAACATAGTACAATTGTTAAGAAAGATGGAGTAGGGGTGTGTATTGACTATGGGGAACCCCAGGCTGCTTATTTATTTATTTAGCTTCAGTTTTAAATTCAGTGAAATAGGGAAATTTCAGGTATGTGCCTATGTGTATCTCTCCCTCTCTCCCTTCTCTTCTCTCTCTCTCTCCCTCCATCCTTTCCTCCCTCCTTCCCCCTTCCTCTCTCTCTCTCCCTCTCTCCCTCCACCCCTTTCCATCTTTTTTTCTGATGTTGTCTCTTTTTTGGTGTTTTTGTGAGGCAAGACCTTTGAGATCCTCTAACAGGAGGAACCCTTCTTATTTGCCAGTGTCAAGAACTGAATGAAATGACCTTTAAGCCTTTGGTGCTAGGATTGCACAAAAAAAGAAGGCAATGCCACCAGCAGCGCCTGTGCTTTCTCACTGCCTTCCTTGTCTTGGGGTCTTTTCTCCCTGATGAATTCATCACCTATGAGAGTCAGGGCAGAGGCAATCAAGTGCATTCTGTGGCTGTAAAAGATTGAGGCTCAGGGACCAACATGCAAATGCACCTGCATCTACTGAACCAACTGGTTCAGGAAGGGCCTACTGGGAGTCAAACTGCATTGTCCCCTTCCAGGTACTTAAGGTTGCTGATAAGCACTTTCATGAGGTTGAAGTCAAATTAACTTTCCTTTAGTTCTTCATTATCTCTAGACAAGTTGAACTCTGAAGATATCAAGCTTTTGCTTTTCAAGGAAAAGTTAAGACAAACTTCTAAGTATACAAAGAACTAGAAATACACCATTTTGCTGGTACAGATAATCACCCACACAAAATAGACTCCATATAGAGGATTAACTTTGAAATGGAATTCTTTGTTAAAATAATGTGCAACTGACTTCCACAGAAGACTCGGTGATTATAGCACAATGCATGTATGCTACTTCTAAGACACAAGTTGCTAATATTTGGTGTTTTTTAAAAATTAAAAGTAAAATATCACAAATATGATTCTATAAAAATATATAATATTTAGACCTGAAGGAAGCAAACCTGGCATTTGAAAACCACATGAATAGAAATGAATGCAGTTGAATCTCAAGGTTATCTCCAGAATTTGGCTTCAAGTATATTAACAAAGAATTTCACATTAATCACAGTGCTTTTTTAACCCTTAAATACTGCAAAATCACTGATTTGGCCCTAAAATGACATTGATTTCTAAAAGCAGTTGATTCATCAAAAAGAAAAAAAGACTTCCTGGCAGATACGATTTTTTAAAAAGATGCCAGAAAGATGAAAAAGCAAGAACCTAAGCAAAGCACAATGTACTAAAATGCTACTTCTCAACTGAAAACAAATACATTTCTGTCCTCTTTAAAGGAAACTCTAGCACTTCTCAACCATTTGGCAACTAAAAGCTAAGAAAAATGCCACAACTTCATACAGCCCTTACTTTATTGCCACTAAAATAAAGATTTGCTTTATTTGGACACGTATTTTTCTCACTAGACTCTAAATGAACTTCAATAGTGAGAACGCTAAACACTGCATGTAAAAGAAAAAAAATAAAGGAATCTCAAGGCCTTCTGTCTTGTCTTTTGTTTCCATCTCAGACCTACTGAGTTACTGAGACACCTATCTAATCCTATTGCTTCTGCTCTCTTTATTCTACTCCATTCTACCTTCATACAGTACACTATTCATAATGTCTTTATCCTGCTTATGATTCAAAAACTGAAAGTAGAAAAAAATACATTGAAAGACAAACTAGAAAAAATATATATAACAAAGGTAAAAATATCCTTAGAATAGAACAGAGCAGTTAGAAGATAAAAAAAAGTAAACAGAAACTTCAAAAATGAAGAAATGCAAATCTTCAAAAAGCACAGTAAGTCAAAATCAAGTAGTACTAAAAAATGTAAATTGAGACAATATGATTATTTTCACCTGTCAAAATGGCCTAGAAATAGTATAGAATAGCCTTTCTGGAGGACAATATTTTAATACAAAAGTACGCACAAAAAATATGCACTAATCTTTTGATTCAGTAATTATTAAGAAAATAAAAATGGATTGGATTACTGGGAAGAGGATGGCAGAGACAGTTGGACTAACGAGTCCAAGTGTGAGTGAGTGAGTGGATGGAAAATTTTGCACGTGTCGGTAAGTAGGTGGGCGTGTGTGTGGCTGACTGAGTAGAGACGCAGGAGTCAGTGGCCAGGGCTCTCCTGGTGAAGCAGTTGGTGCCCTGGCTGCTCTGCTCAGTCTCTGGGCTTCCTGGGGTGCAGAAGCCGAGCACCATCTTTAAAGAATCAACAAAGCCCTTCTCGGGAAGAAGCTGCCTGGAGAGACTGCCGGCGCTAGGTTCTGCCTCGCCACTGCTGCACCCGGCTGGACACTGGCAGCAAGGCCTGTGGAGAAAGCACATGGGGGATCCCAGAGGCACAGCCCCACTGGAGAAGACCAAAGAGACACCCTGTCACCATCTTGAAAATAGGGCAGGAAAGTGCTCTGACTTGCTCACTGCAACAGCAGACCACACCTGATCTCTGTGACTGGCAGATTAACTACTCAGGGGTTTATGTGATCCAGAGGGAATATCCTGAAAGCATAAACTACGGAGGGACAGGACAAGCACTGAGTCTCAGGTGCCCCGCCTCCTACCCTGATTCAGCTGCGGGACAAAGGGTGTGGCCAGAAAAGGACAAGGAAGACCTCCAAAGAGATCGGCGGTGAGTCCAGGGCTGACACAACCCCTTTCTCCCCTGCAATCCTCTGACCGTCAGATCCATACAGCTAGGGCATGACTGAGAAGAACAAACCCAGGTGAAGCCTGGATGTCAGCCATGATAGGACGACTCTACCCCAGGATAAAGCTGGCTGGGGCATCTCCTGCCAGTACCTGGGGAAGAGACAATCACACACATCCCCACCGGAGGGGAACTCCCTGACCATACAAGAGCGGGAAGGGAGTACTGGAGCTATACCCACACCTACTGTCCCCTTCTCCTTCCCTGAGCTGGACACTGGGGAGATTGTAAATGAGGCCGAGCTGGGTAACACACAGGAGAGAGGCAGCTGAGAGGAACAACTACAGAACCTGCCACAAGAGGGCAGCCTTCTTTTTTTCATTGTTTACTTTTTTTTTTTTTTAAATATTTTTCCCTTGTGCATGCATGTGTATGTGTGGGTTTGATTTGCATCCCTCCACCCCTTCCCCTTATTTTTGTTTTTTATTCTTTCTTCTTTCATTTTTGGTTTTCTGTTTATGTGTGTACATGGAGGATTGAGTATTCATCTTTCAGTTTTTTTGTTTGTTTTTGCTTTTTTGTTCTTTTTTAGTTTAATGTGTGCATGAAAATACGTGTGAGGGTTCAATTTGAATTCCTTTCTTTTCTTTTTCATCTCCTCTTCTCCCTTCATTATGGGTTGGGCATGTATGAATGTTTGGCTTTTCTGTTTATTGTTGTTGTTATTTCGTTTTGCTTTGTTGTTATTCCAGTTTGTTTTGTGTGTGTGTGTGTGTGTGTGTGTGTGTGTGTGTGTGTGTGTGTTTAAATGCTCTTTGCTTTGGTTTCTGCTCTTGTTCTGTGTGTTTTATTTATTCTTTTATTTAAAAAAAATTTTGTTCATCTTATTTCATCCTACATTTCTCTGTTCCATTCATTGCTGTTACTGTATCTTGGACTCAGGGGGTACACACATGTACCCATTGTATTGTCATATAGCGTGGTGGTGGAGACTGGGTTTCAGCGAACCCATACCACAATCAGTGAACATTGTGATTTGCAAGTGGTTTCTGAATCCTAGCTCCCCATCCTCTACCTTATTTGACTCTCAAAACTACAAGAGACAAAGTTTCCCACACAAAGGCCTGTTTCAAAACAGAACAAATTCAGATCCCTGATCAGGGAAGAATAGAGGGCTGAGCAAATATCAGAACTGAAAGTCTCTCCCACTGCCACTGAATAATGGAACTAAAGAGAAAAGAAAGAGATCTGTCACAAATGAGGAAAAATCAACAGAAGAACACAGGTAAGACCCAGTGTTACAAAGAGAAAATGCCTGAAAAAATCAGACCACAGAGACCAAATAATGGAAGTCATTAATGACAGGCCCCAGAATACAACAGGGATTAGGGAATGGATGGAAAGAGTAAATAAGACTCAAGGAAGACAAGATGCAACAATGAAAGAACTTGTAACAGAGATTTTGGCCATAAAAATTTTCATCCAGAAAATAAATAACAAGATGACAAGCATGGAAAGGAGAATTAATCAAACAGAAGAAAAAAAATCTCAGAACTTGAAGACTAAAACATGGAATTAACCCGATCTTCTAAAAACATAGAAAGAAAACTCAGAAGGAAAGAACAAAGCTTCTAAGAGATGTGTGATTATATCAAGAGGAAGAACCTATGCTTGACTGGTATCCCAGAAGAAGAAAGGGAAATAGAGAACAACTTGGAACAAGTATTCTAGGGGGTTATCCAAGAAAACTTTGCCCACCTCACCAGAAATGTGACCACCCAAACGCAAGAGATACAGAGAACTCCCGAAAGACATCAAATGAGAAGACCAACTCCTAGACATACTGTAATTCCCCTATACAAAATAGGCACAAAAGAAAAAATCCTAAAGGCAGCAAGAGAGCAAGGTCAGGCTACCTACTGGGAAAACTAATCAGAATAGCAACAAACCTATTGACAGAAACAATACAAGCTAGAAGGGACTGGAGACCAATATTCAAGTCCTCAAAGATAAACAATTTCCATCAGGAATTCCCTACCCAGCCAAATGTAGCTTCATCAATGATGGAGAATTAAAACCCTTCCCAGACATCCAATCCTTAAGAGATTATGTACATGCAGATTCCAGACCAGCTCTACAGGAGATGAGTAGAAAGGTAGTAAGCACAGAAGAAAGAAAATAAGAATGACCACACGATTTCCAAGAGAACAGCAGAACACAGAATCAACAGAGAACACATCACAACTGCAAACTTAAAAAAACACACATGCCAGGCATGGTGGCACAAGCCTGTAATCCCAGCACTTTGAGAGGCCTAGGCAAGAGGATTGTCTGAGCTCAAGGGTTCAAGACCAGCCTGGGCAACTTGGTGAAACCTCATTTCTACAATAAATAAAAAAATAAGCCAGGCATGGTAGTACATGCTTGTAGTTCCAGCTACTTAGAAGGCTAAGGTAGAAGGATCACCTGAATCCAGTAGGTCGAGGCTTCAGTGGCCATGAGCAATATGACCCTGCAATCCAGCCTGGGGAACAGAGTGAGACTCACTTAAAACAGAAACAAAAATAAAAACAAAAACAAAACACACATACATCAACCCAAAGTTAAAAGAAAACAAAGAAAAAACTTTATAAGAACCTCATGACAGGGATAAACAATAACATTTCAATAATCAGCCTGAACGTGAATGGACTAAATGCACCACTGAAAAGACACAAAATGGCAAACTGGATAAAAAACCATGACCCAATAATGTGTTGCATCCAAGAAAATCATCTCACCAAACGGGACACACACATAGGCGCAAAGTTAGAGGATGGAACATGAGTTTCACAAAAGAAAGCAGAGTCATGATCTTAATATCAGACAAAACAACCTTTAAGCTACTGAAAATTTAAAAAGACACAGAAGGACAGGACATAATGACAAAAGGTTCAATCCACCAAAAAGGAATTTCCAACCTAAACATGTATGTATCCAATACAGGAGCACCAGCATGTATAAAGCAACTACCATTCAAACTAAAAAAATATATATATATACTGACTCTAACACTATTATAGCTGGGGACATAAATATCCCACTAACAACACTAGATAGATCATCAAGGCAAAAAATCAACAAAGAGATCTGGAACCTCAACTTGACGCTTGGCCAAATGGACTTAATAGATACCTACAGAATACTCCAACCAGTAACCACAGAGTATACATTCTACTCATCACCACAGAGAACATACTCCAAGATCAATCACATCCTTGGCCATAAATCAAGCATAAGCAAATTTTGTTAGATCAAAATACTGCCATGCACCTACTCAGACCACAGTGGAATAAAAATAAATATTAACACCAACAAAATTCCCCCCAAATCCACAAAGAAATAGACACTAAACAGCATGATGCTGAACGACTACTGGGTCAACCCACAAATCAAAACAGAAATTAAAAGATTCCTGGAAACAAATGAAAATGAAGCCGGGTTTAGTGCCTCAGCCTGTAATTCCGCGCTTTGGGAGGCTGAGGTGAGTGGATTGCCTGAGCCCATGGGTTCGAGACCCATCTGGACAATTTGGTGAGACCTCATCTCTACAATAAATCAAAAAATTAGCTGGGAACAGTAGCGCGTGCCTGTAGTTCCAGTTACTTGCAAGGCTGAGGCAGAAGGATCGCTGGAGCCCAGCAGGTCGAGGCTGCAGTGGCCAGGAGCATGTCTCTGCACTCCAGTCTGGACGACAGAGTGAGACTCCAATTCAAAAAATAAAATAAAATAAAATAAAATGAAAATAAAGAAACAGCCTATGAAAACCTCTGGGATACTATGAAAACAATTTTAAGAGGGGATTTCCTATCTCTACAAACACACGTCCAGAAAATGGAAAGATAACAAGTTAACAGCTTAACAAATCACCTAAGGGAGCTAGAAAGACAAGACAACCAAAACACTAACTTTAGCAGAAGAATCCAGAGTAAGAGCCCAAATAAGGGGCATAGAAGACAAAAATATCACAGAAAAAAGTCAACAAAACCAAAAACTTGTTCTTTGAAAGAATAAACAAGATTGATGGACCCGTAGCCAGAATGACCAAGAAAAGAGAGGAAAAGTCCAAATAAACACAATCAGAAATAAAAAAGATCAAATTACAACTGACCCCAAAGAAACAAAAAACATTATCACAGATTACTATGCACACCTGAATGGAAACAAACCTGATAACCTAAATGAAACGGGGACTTTCTGATCTCACACAACCTCCCAATGTTGAAACAAGAAGACATTGCGATACTAAATAGACCAATAACTAACCAGGAAAAAGCCCTGGACCAAACGGTTTTCCAGTGGAATTCTACAAAACGTACAAGAAAGAGCTGATACTAATCCTATTGAAAGTATCCCAGGCAATTGAGATAGACAGAATTCTCCCAAAATTATTTTATGAAGTTAACATCACACTGATACCCAAACTGGGTAAAGATCCACAAAAAAAGAAAACTACAAGCCAATATCCCTTATGAACATAGATGCAAAAATTCTCCATAAGATCCTTGCAAATTGGATCCAACAACACATCTCAAAAATCATTCTCCATGACCAAGTAGGCTTCATCTACTGGATACAGGGCTGGTTCAACATCTGCAAGACCATAAATGTAATTACATACATTAACAAATGTAAAAACAAGAACCACATGATTATGTCACTAGATGTGGAAAAAGTTTTTGATAAAATCCAGCATCCCTTCTTGATAAAAATCCACAAATACCTAGGAATAGAAGAAACATACCTCAAAATAGTAAGTGCTATCTATGATAAATCCATAGTCAGCATATTGCTAAACTGACAGAAACTGGAAACTTTTCCCCTGAAAACCGGAACAAGACAAGGTTGTCCACTCTTACCCCTCGTGTTCAACATTGTGTTGGAAATCCTAGCTAAAGCAATTAAACAAGAGAAGGAAATCAGGGATATCCAAATAGGAAAAGAAGAGGTTAAGTTATCCCTCTTTGCTGATGATAAGACCCAACATCTCAAAAAACCAAGAGTATCTGTCAATAACCTGCTTTCACTGATAAAGGGCTCTGGCAAAGTCTCGAGGTACAAAATAAATGTGCAAAAGACAGTTGCATTCTTATACAGCAACAACAAGCAGGCCGAGAACCAAATAAAAAGCACAATCCCATTCACAATAGTCACAAAATAAAAAAAGAAGGAAAGAAATAGTTCGGTATCTTCCTAATCAGAGAAGTGAAAGATCTTTACAATGAAAACACAGAAAACTGCTCAAAGAAATCCAAGACACACACACACACACACACACACACACACACACACACACACACACACACACACACACAGGAAAAATATTCCATGCTCTTGAATAGGAAAAATCAACATTGTTAAGATGTCCATCCAACCAAAGGCAATCCACAGATTCAACGCTATACCCAATAAATTACCATCATTCTTCTTAGACCTGGAAAGGTCAATAAAGAAATTCATGGGGAAACATAAATGACCACATATAGCCAAAACAATCCTCAGCAAAAGAAACAAAGTGGGAGGCATCACACTTCCAGACTTTAAACTTTACTATAAGGCAACAATAATCAATACAGACTGGTATTGTTACAAGAATAGGCATATAGGTCAATAGAACATAATAGAAAATCCTGGAAGCAAAATCTCAATTTCTCAACTAACTCGTCTTTGACAAAGCCTCCACCAAAACCACTGGGGAGAGGAGAACCTATTCAGTAAATGGTGCTGGGAAAAATGCAGAAGATTGAAACAGGACCCCTACCTACCACCACACACAAAAATCAACTCTAAATGGATTAAGGACCTAAATGTAAAACTTCAAACTATAAGAACCTTAGAAAATGCAGGAGACACCCTTATGGAAATTGGAACTGGAAACCAATTCCTGATCAAAACCCCAAGTGCTCATGTCATAAGAGATAAGATAGGCAAGTGGGACCTCATCAAACTGACTAGCTTCTGCAAAGCCAAAGAAACCATCAAGAGAGCAGGGAGGCAGCCCACAGAATAGGAAAAAATATCTGCCAATTGTAGATCTGACAAAAACCTAACATCCAGGATCTACAAGGAACTCAAACGTGCCAAAAGGAAAAAAACAAACAGCCCCATTAAAAAGTGGACAAAAGACATGAACAGACACTTTTCAAAAGAAGATATACGAGCAGCCAGCAGACACATGAAAAAGTGCTCAGCCTACTCATAATCAGAGAAATGCAAATCAAAACCACACTGAGATACTATCTAACCCCAGTAAGAATGGCCATCATTAATAAAACAAACAACAACAGATGCTGATGAGGATGTGGAGAAAAGGGGACGTTTCTGCACTGCTGGTAGGAACACAAACTAGTGCAACTTCTTTGGCAAACTGTGGACATTTCTAAAAGAACTAGACATTGACCTTTTATATAACCCAGCAATCCCACTACTGGGAATATACCCAAAGGAACCAAAATCTTTCTACAAAAAATAAACCTGCACATGCATGTTTATTATTGCAGCACTATTCACAATACCAAAAACATGAAACCAACTGGGTTGCCCATCAAAACTGGACTGGATTAAAAAATGAGGTACATACACACAATAGAATATTACACAGCCATAAAGAAGGACAAACATATGGACTTTGCAGCCACTTAGATGGATTTAGAGTGTATCATACTCAGTGATCTATCACAGGAACAAAGAATAGAGTACCATACTTTGTCACTCATAAGTGGACTCTGAACATTTACCATGATACTAAAAGAAAGGGATTGGTAATAGAGGGATACTGCTAGGGTAGGGGGGAAGGGGACACAACATCAATAAAGGTACCTGACCTAAACCAGGCAAAGTGGGGACCAAATGGAGGCCCAAACTTTACCTGTATGATGACCACTTATATATCTAATCCTGCATTGTACCCCACATCTTTATTTTTATTTTATTTTATATTTTTGAGTTGGAGTCTCACTATGTCACCCAGACTGGAGTGCAGTGGCATGCCTCTGGCCACCGCAGCCTCAACCTGCTGGGCTCCAGCGATCCTTCTGCCTCAGCCTTCCTAGTAGCCGGAACTACAGGCACGCGCTACCATATCCGGCTAATTTTTGATTTATTATAGAGATGAGGTCTCGCCAAGTTGCCCAGGTAGGTCTTAACTCCACGGGCTCAGGCAATTCACTCATCTCGGCCTCCAAAGTGCTGGGATTATAGGCTGAGCCACCGAGCCCGGCCCCCCACATCTTTAAAATAAAAAATAATAACAAAGAAAGTATTATAAAGATAAAAATAAACTGAAATGAACAACTTATGAAAAAGGAAAAGAAAAATGTTTAAACAGTTGTTTAGTTTTAAATCATTGAAAATAAAAGTTGCAGACAATTACGAAATCAACTAAGGGACTGGTGAAATAACTTGTAACATATATAATGAAATACAGTGCAAGCATTAAATTTCTGTTGAAACCCATATTAGTATGGAAAGAGACTTTAAATATACTAATTGGAAAAAGCAGATCACAACCACTTAAATCTATAACCATATTGTAAATGTCTTAAGGAATATAGCATATGCTATATTTGGGTGACTCTTCTTTGGGGAGGCAGTAAGTGTATTCTGCCTGTGGAAGGAAATTAGTATTCATGACCAAGTGAAAGGTGGCTGCTGTATTACTGCATACAGCGTTAGAGAAAAATAATATTATTATTTTAATATTATTAAAATATCGTTAATATTATTTTAAAACAAATATACACTATACAGTTTATTCCCAATGAACGTTTCCTACTCTGTTAATGTTGACCATAGCCAAGTAACTTGCTTTTTGCAATGGACTATGAACAAATATGATACTTGTCACCTTCCAGCAGAAGGTGTCCATGCCTGTGTGGGTGGGTTCAGTCCCTCCTGTTCTTCCTTTCCACTACAAGAATGGGCTGTCCACTGACGCCCTTTCTTCAAGGTAGACCTTCCAATGAGAAGACACTTGGACAGTGCAACGTTCTGACAAAGCCATCTCACAACTGCCAAAAAGTATTTGGAAAGGAAAACAAACACTTGTTTCAACTCATTTAGATTTTAGGGTTCTCTGTTACTCAGAAAAGTTGTTTAATAAATACAATGCTATTCTGCAAAATGTTATTACGGAACAAGTTCTTTTCCTTGCTTTGCTTATCTATATTTCCTCATTTTTCTATTATGTATGCATTGCTATGACTATATAAACATACAGTAGTTCAAAAATCACAGGATAGCTCAACAAGCAAAAAGGAAATGACTCTAATGAATACATTACAACATCTAAAGAAATATTCACTGTCTACTATTTGTCAGGTGAAGAATAGCAAAAGAGCCATACAGAAGAGTACTGACTATCTGTGTAAGGTTCGGGGGAGGAAAAAAAAACAAAACCTTACCTATTGGGCTTGGATATATTTTTGGTCCAACTGGCAATCTCTAGTGTGGAGATGGACACAGAGCTATAACTAAGAAACTCTGGTATTTATGGTCCATTGACAAACTTATTCCCACTGGAAATGGCTACATCAGGTTGCCTTAGTTTGATGACATTAAATATCCCCTCCAACTCCTTTTGTCCTTATGTGACACCAGCTAAGTAACCTTCTGAGTACGCTGTATTACACGATTTCTTAGTGGTTTTATCTACTGGAAAATATGTGCTGGTTGCGTCAGATTAGACAGAATCTAAGTTAATGAATTGGCATTCAGATTTCATTTTTAGAAGGGAGAAAAAGAGGAGAAGTACCCACAAAGATTCTTGACTATTAAGTCTTAAGTTTTTATTCAGAAAATCAGAATTTTCCACACCACATTCTGTCGAATCTAATCTCAACTCCTCCCCACTTTCAATTCCACACTCCCTTGTGCCTATTCCCTTTCAGTGGCCACCCACACACATATATACATATCATATACTCATTTCTCATTTGTTGTTTTTCACAGATTTATCTGCTTATCCAAATCCTACCCATCCTTCAAAAAATTTCTCTAAGCTCACCCTCCTCCCCTTTTCAAAAAAATCTACCCTTCAATTCAGATCAGCAGCACAACCATTTATACTGTTCTGCTCACATGCGTCAATGTATGAGACTCTTCTCTTCCAGATAACTAAAATTCCTTGAAATCTTCTGTATGTATAACCCACAGCAACAAGTGAGTAGTAGATCCTAAAAAAATACTCTTGGAATTGATTCCTGACCAAATTAATCTGGCAGTTTCAGGGCAAGGTTTATTCCACTTATCTTGATAGATTGGAGGACTGGGATTTATGGTTGGCAGCTCTACAGCAAACACACTTACTATTACTGGCAGGCAGAGTTCTGAGCACTTTTTAAAATAAATTATCTCAGAAAAAAACAAAAAGTACAAGACCATGAGATAGATAGATATCACTCTCATGATCCAAATGAGACAAGGCTCAGATGATTAATAGCATTCCCAAGGCCAGGGGTACAGCTAGGATTCAGGGCTCATGTTTATGACCTTCTGCTTATTTTAATATAAAGCTCACTGAAAATGCAGTAAGATTGAAAAAAAAAGTATTATACTCTCCTAAAAGAGTACACTGTCAGACTGAAAAGTTTGGGATGGGAAATAAAAGCCCCCAAGAGGCATGCCTGAATAAAAACAGAGAGATACTAATCTGTTTTCTATGGAGAGCAGGTCACAGTGACCACAGTATTTGGCCGAGCGGCACATGAAACTTTGGTGCAGGAACTGAATTGCTCAGGACAACAGGGGAGAGATTAGACATTGCCACCTATATTCCCTCTACTCTTACCCTGGGTAACAACCTTGCTTCTAAAGAAATGTTGGCCAACTATGTAAAGAATATTTATTTACAATCTTGGTAGGCATGCCCAGTCTGACCATGGAGATAGGGAGAAAAGGGGAAAGAGAAAGAGGAATGCTAATTTACAGTTTTAATGGGGCTCACTTTACCCCTCAGATTTGTTCTTCCTTCCTCCTTTATACATATTGTAAAGAGAAAATAGGAAGAAAAGTGATAGTAAAAATCCTTTTCTCTACTTATGACACAGAGATGATAATAATAGGGATGATTCCTCTACATTATATTAATTATGAAGCCTAAGTAAGAGGCTATGGTGAAGCCTGTAGTATAAGGTCAGTGCAGGGGTGATCTGCTGCTCTCACCCCACTTTCTACCTGTGTGAGTACTGAATATTCCACATCAGCTCCAGGCCCAGAATCTTAAAATATAATAAGGTAAATCTCTCCATAGAAAAATGTCTAACTTTCAATCTTAGAAGTACGTTTGGGCAGAGCCATCACTAAAGAGTTACAGAACATAGAACTGTCTCTCTGTGTGCCTCCAAAAGATTTTACTCCAGTCTTCAGTAAGAAGTAATTTTCATCATGACCCAGTACATATAAGATATATGTGTAGCCGGGCTCGGTGGCTCAGCCTGTAATCCCGCGCCTTTGGGAGGGTGAGGTGAGTGGATTGCCTGAGCCCGCGGGTTCGAGACCTGCCTGGGCAGGCGAGACCTCATCTCTACAATAAATAAAAAAAAAAAAAAAAAAAAAAAAATCAGCCGGGCGTGGTAGCACATGCCTATAATTCTGGCTTCTTGGAAGGCTGAGGCGGAAGGATCGCCGGAGCCCAGCAGGTCGAGGCTGCGGTGGCTGGGAGCGGCCACAGCACTCCAGTCTGGGCAACAGAGTAAGACTCCAACTCAAAAAAAAAAAAAAAATATATATATATATATGTGTGTATATATATATATATGTATATGTATAATAGACACTATTTTCTATTCTATTGTAATAAAAGAAATGCTAGTCAAAAGCACCAAATTAATGCAACAATCCACTAATGGGTCATAATCTGAAAAACACTAGCCTAGATTACGCAGTTCTAAAAAACATTATTAATATATTCATGGATATATTTGCTTGCTGTCCATCGGCAAAGTCTAACACTCTAAGGAAAGTAGATATTTTGTTATTCTTTGCATTATCCTGATTCAGATTGCTCAAGGAAGGTAAATGTTCTATAAACCCTAAATTACCAGACTTGTAAACTAAAAGCAATTTTAAAATTCAATTTTTTTTCCTAGAGACTAGAAGGCATTAGATGTATGTAGTCTCATGTACTAAACAGAACAAAGATTTTTTAAAAGGAAAATCACTTGGAAATGCCTCAATTGTTATAATCTACAGCAGGCACGGCAACAGGGCCCTGCTGCTCTAGAGCCCATGGCAAATACCACTTATTAAAAATACTGTTCATTTACTGAACCCTGTTGCAGTCCTCAATTTCATCCTATCTCAGCTCTCCAGATAGCTACCAAAACACTAGAATTGGCACATCAGTACATTCAACAAATATTTGCTGGGCCCCTACCTTGTGCCAGACATTATTCTAGGTAGGATGAGCACAGCGGTAAAAATGCAAAGCATCTACCCTCATAGAATATAGATTTTAGTGAGGGACACAGCCAATAAATGAATAAGCAAATACATTAATCATCCAAGGGTGGTATGAATGCTATAAAGAAATAAAACAGAGTAAGAAGACAGAGTGTTACCGGCAGAGGTGAGTAAATGCTATTTCAGAGAGAATACACAAGTACCAGTCAGGGTATGAGTGCAGAGAACAAGATCTACTTAGCTGGCTTAAGACCATGATTTGTCAGGTATTAAGTTATTTACAGATTGTTGGAAAGGTTGAAGAAAAAAGTCAAAACTGGATATCCAGGAAACATTCCCAAATCCATACTTGCCTCCAGTGGTCCCATTCAATATATACATCTCACATAGTATGTAAGATGGTGGAACTACATCACAACAGGAACCCAAGTAGCAAGGAAGGAAAGAAAGTTTTTAGCCTTTCCAGGTTCTTTAGTGGAATAGGTGGAAAGATCCCTCAATGAAAACATAACATTCCAGCAGGCCCCAGATTAATAAGGAGCTATTGAAAATAAACATGTTTCAAGTGTGTGAAACAATAAGGCTGTGAGTGAGAATGAGCTTGGTGTATTCATACAGCGTAAGGAGGCCGGAATGGCTGATGCTTGTGCAGCAAAAGAGAAAAACTGGTAAGAGACAAAGCTAGGAGGGTGGTCAGAACCCAGATCATGTGAGCCCTGCAGGCCTTGATAAGGAATCTCAATTTATTTTTCTCGTGGAAAGAAGTTAAAGGATGAAAGTTTTAAGCAAGGAAATATCATGATCTGATTAACCTTTCGAATAGACTATTCTAGTTCTATATAAACTCTTCTCCATGGCTGATCTACGTCAATGGCTAAGAACATACACACAGTTTTTAAATGACTCATTTGATCTTGTATAGAATGATAACCTTTTAAGTCAGAAGAAAGGCCTACAGGGTGTTATTTCTCAGTCCGCATCCCTGTCACAGACACAGAGAGTGTGTGAGCATGATCATCTCCAGCTTCTTGAGGACCTGGGGGTGGTGCAATGGTAGCAGGCCGAAGCCTGGACATACACATCCAGCCAGACTACGGAGAGATTTGGTCAATCAAGGGTGTGCCTTTTCTCTTAAAAAGGTCAGACTTCTGAACTTAGAAAACTTGAGATTCTTCAAACATGAAAAAATTCTGTTACAGACAAAAATGAAAACTAGCTGGCAGCACTGAAATCAGCCTATATTAAAGGAGACCCCAAATTAAAGGTTTTTGGTTTCCTCCTCCAGTGTATAATTAAAAAACCAAAACAACAGAATGGAATAAAAGTTAAATCAACAGAGTAAATTACGTATGTTTTTTAATTTTTAATTTTTTCCCCCAGATAGTAAGCGCTTCACTTTAACATTCCATTTGTAATAGGCCTACTTTTCGAAGGAGTGGAGCCATTGAAAAGAAAAAGTTGATTTCAAAACTGTTTGAGAATGGGAGTGAGGAGGTCTTGCTGTAAGTATATGCCTAGTTTAGCAATTGTCACGCTTCTGCTAGGAGCACCTATTACTGTTCTGAGGTCACCCATTACAATGTGGTCTGAATGTTCTAATTTGCTTTTCTTTTTACAATACTTTTGAGCCCAAACATATTTTGTTCTGATTTTAAAAGAAAACATGAAGCAAAACTGCAGAAAGGGAATAAGTTTTAAACATATTTGCTGTATTATATATTTTATGTATTTGTACAATAAATTTAATTTCTTTTACTTTCTCCAAAGCAGCTACAATACCGGCTTTGATGAAGGGTCACAATGAAAGCACTTGAGTCAACTCCTGCCATTTTGATTGAGTCGGAAAGATTAAAAAAAATATATTTCCTTAGCTTTCAATATAGCCTGCTTTGTGACTTTTTTCTACATATAAATTAAATCGGAACCACTCATTCTCTTTCCATTTCACAAACTTTTGCCCCCACGTACATTAAATTACCTAGTGTGACACTTGTAAATAAAAGAACACAAAAAATATTCCACACAATTAGACTAAATGCAGAAGCTGGCTCAGTGGTATTGGTGGTGGCCAGCCTCCTGCACCCAGTGGGCCTGCTTCGGGGACTCACATACTTGTGTATTCCTTCCCACGTTTGCCCCAGGATTTAACAGACTTTCTTCAAATATATTTGTAGAAAGGGGATTTCTGTCATCCGCCCCAGTGAACCCTTGATGCTTTGAATGTATTTTACCTTCTGGGGGAGCTGCCCTACCTCACTCTGACTCCATTTCCTAAAACCACACCCTCACAAGGTTGCAGTGTCTATGTCTTTTATCCTCATTCTTTTATTTCATTCATTCCTCCATCCAGGTTCATTCATCTAGAATCAGAGCAATGTTTATCTGGTTTCCTGTGTTATACATTATATGCTCAAATTAACTGTATCTTTCCCCACCGGAAGTTATAAAATAAGATTTCCAGCTCTAGCACAATATTGTGTGTGTGTTTTGGTATTTGTTCTTCAAGAGGAAGAAAGAAAAGGCAGGGATTAAAAGGAGGTTACGTCATTTGGTTTCATAGATTAAAAGGACTAGAAGGAAATATCCAAAATGTTGGTTATCTCTGAGTTTTGGGAATATTGATACATTTTTAATTTTTAAAAATTTGCTAAAACAAATTTTAATAAATATTATGATCAAAAATATTAACAAAAAGCAAACATGATTACCACATGTATCTACAAAATAGCTGTGCTCTTGAGCATATGCTTTACTAAATGTAAATGTAAATGAAATGTCATAATCTGAAGTAAAAAACCATAAAAATCCTGAGGAGATGACATATGGTTCGAGACAAACAGGAAATGATGATAGAAGACAGTAGGAAGTTGGGGTAATTTTATAGTTTAGAGATATAATTCGTTAGAGAGTAAAGAGGTTTGGTGGAAGGAAGGAAGGAAGGAAAGAAGGAAGGAAGGAAGGGAAAAAACCTCAACTAAAATGGGAAGATCGGTTTTAAAAAAAGGAGGCAAGTGGGGAGAGCAGAGTTTAGCACAAAGGCCTAGACAATGTGCAAAAAAAGACATAACAGAGCTTCAGTCTCCACCCGACTGCTACAAATATCTGTGAAACTGTCAAGCAGCTGATGTAGAGATCTTGTGAGAATATAGGATTAAAGCATGTAAGTGATAACAGAGTTATCCTAGATCAGGAGAATGAGGCTAAAAAGAAAGAACTAAGACAGAGATTGAAAATTAGGTAGCTGTGACTTCGGATGGCCAAACAGCCTGCTTCAGAAACACTCTGCTCTGTTATGGCTGATAAACAAGTTTCTAGAGGGCACCTTGAAAGAAGGGTATAAGTGAACTCCACTGAGAATGTCAAAGGAAAAAGTGTGATGTATAAAATACATGAAGTCCCTGCTTAAAGTATTTTGGCTTTGACTTTTTAATAAAATTTTAAAATCTGAAATTGAGTTTCTGATTTGAGCAAAGCACTAAATCCAGACTATTGCTTATTCCATATTTTAGGGGACTCCAGGAGAAAAGAAATTTTCTCAAGCCACATAATCAACATTGGCAGAAGCTAAAGGCAGGTCAAAGATATCTTCTTTATTAGGTGTCACTAATCATGTTGCTTTAAAACAGCATTCATATCTGTATAAAACGGTAACAATACATTATTATAGAATCTCATTTGGACAAGACTTTAAAAATAATTTAGTCTACATACTCTTTTAACTGAATCCCTTGGTTCAGTATCTCTACCAATTGTGCAGTTTATGCTTGAACATCTTCAAGTGAATGAAGCTACTATTTACCGAGGTGTCCAATTTATCTATGAATACCGCTTGAATTGCTTGTTCTATCTTATTTTTAATCATAAAATTGCCTAAATCTACTCTATTAGGGTTGGCTTCAATTTAACCAAGTAGCTCTTTAGGAATATAGCACACATGCATATATCAAAACTCAATATTTTATATTTTGCTTTGTCAAAGATTTTTGAGATAACAGTAAAGAAAGTATTTTGCTGTATGTCGTGAGTTACACACTAACACAAAGAGTTAAATAATACATATAAATTCCTCTTCTATTCATAATGATACAAGTATTATATTTCTTTCACTGAAACACAAAAAAGATACATAAGTTTTCTAGCCCTCTCTGCCCCAAAATGTAAACTAGAAACCTACAGGCAATTATGACTACCCCATTGTGACCCACCTCATTAGGGACTACAGTACTGCTATATCCGATATATGGAAAACTCATATATAAAGAGAAAATCTGCATAGATGTTTCCTGCATGGAGAGAAGTAGCTTGGAAAACAAAACAAAACAAAACACCCTCCAAGCTCTTGCTATGAATACAAAAACACAACCATATTTTGTTGAATTGGGCATTAAGGTACACAGGCACTTTCCAATCATTCCTCGCAACGGGAACCAACAGATATTTACTGGATTACACGTTTTGGCACAATGCATTCTGTGAGCCTCTTAAGAAGATTCTTTGGATTGACAACACATTTAACAAAATATCTGAGAAAACAGTACAATTTTATTGAGTAAAGGATGAACAACGTAAAAAAAGAAAACTTAAAAAAAATCACCCTCTATATCCTCAAACTACCTGGAAGTATATGTGTTTATATCAATTAACAATCGGCAAGAATTAGAAGATTTTAAGGGGGATAGAAATATAAAATATATGCAAAATGACTAAAAAATCAAATGAAAATTGATTCTTAAAGAAGTACATACAGAATATGCCAGTAAAAGTAAAAGAAGAATCCAGTCTTCAATACAAAATCCTCCTCCCCGCCCGACCACCCCCACAATAGGGCTCTGCAGACGGCAGATAATACCCAGTCACAGGAGTGCAGATGCACTCACTCAATGCATTTTAAATACACACATAATTACAACAATTCAAGTCTTCAAGAAAAGAAGAGAAGGTTAAAGGTCACATTCAAAAACAGTGATTTATTATTTGTGATAATATTTTAAAGGTTTTGATTTTTTCCTGTTCTCTAGCACTCTTCCTCAAACCCCCGAATTTGGGAAAACCAAAATATGTCTATATGTAAAAAGAAGAGATGGGTTGGGCATGGTGGCTCACATCTATAATCCCAGCACTTTAGGAGGCCAACGTGAGAGGATTGCCTGAGTTCATGGGTTCAAGACCAGCATGGGCAACTTGGCGAGACCTCATCTCTACAATAAATTTTTTTAAAAAATTAGCTGAGCATGGTGGCGTGCGCCTGTAGTTCCAGCTCCTTAGAAGGCTGAGGAGGAAGGATCATCCAAGCCCACAGGTAGAGGCTGTGGTGGCCATGAGTGTACCACTGCCCTCCAGTGTGGACAAACAGAGTGAGATTCCGACTCAAAAAAAAAAAAAGAAGAGATGAAGTTAGAGATATTCAAACTGAGGAGAAAGTTTTTCCATCAGTGTGAATAAGGAGCATAAATCACAAACATCCCATTGATTTTCTTGGGGGCAAGAAACCTTACAGGAGAGCCCACAGACAATATCCCAATGGGAGCAAAAGCCCATCTCACCCCAATAACCCCACTGAATCATGTCATTGCCATCTGTCCCACAGGACACACCCTCAAAACTCACTTCTGGCTAGCAACACAAGGTGTATGTAATTTCTGACATAGTTTTATCAAGTAATCTTTATAGTTTCTATTTAAGAATTATTACTAAACAAAAATGACCAAAGCTCCAATAGAGGTTCCAAAGGGGTGGGGAACACATTAGTATTATTTAAGATTTATTTTGAACTATGCCTATAAATATTTATCTGGATGAATTAACTGTGCCCTAAATAACTTGGACCAAGCAGCTGAGCTACTTAAGGCCAGGGACCACTGTATTTATTCTTTTGTACCCCCCCAAGTGCTATAGCATAGTTAGGACTGTAAAAGCCTTAGAAATATAAATGATCGACATTTAATAAGACAATAATTCAATGCCTCATTTTATATATGAGGAAGGTGATGCTGTGTAAGGTTAGGTGCCCTGCCCAAAAGCCATGAGGCTAGGTAAGAGCAAGGCCAGCGTAGGGTCTGGGTCTTTAGACGCCTGCTCCAAGAACCACTCTGCATAAACAGAGGATGGCTCTAGAAAATGTGTCCTATCTTAAACATAAAGCAAGAAGGAGGCATTCATCAGGGTAACTATTTACCAAATGGTTCCCTAGACAAAGACTTATCACATTTCTTTACCCAAAAAAATCCCACCTGTAAAAAATTACACTATTTATTTAATCTGTTGTTGGTCAAAATGTGTTGTATTAAAAGACAGCTTTTTTAGAAGCCCACAAGTCAACCAATGGCTGTACACATATTGTTCCCACTGAAGGGACAACCATTTTAAGTAGGTCACAAATAGTAACACCATGTAATTTGAAGTGTGATGACTAACAACACATTTTAAAACGGAATCCAATTTATTGTTATAATTTCTAAACTAGTGCAGACATAGAGGCTGTGATTGTTGAGGCTTGTTTTTAACAGTATAAATTGAATTTCAACTCCCCTTTCTCCCAGCTGCAGTATTGAACTTAAACGTCGACTAGATCAGTAGGTGGAAGATCAAAGAACATTTTAAAAATTTTGACTTTACTACCCACAAGGATGTGGGAGTAATATGTCAGTGGGACTAAAATGTATGTGACAGAGTCTTAGAGATTCCCTCACTTGACAAGGAGCAGGTTGTTCCCTTTTCTAAAGAAGCAACACTTACCCTACCTTTGCTTGGACTGCTTTATAGAGCTGACAAACACAATAAAAGGGTTAAATCAAAATCTAAAAATGTACATGTTCTTATATGTTCTGCTTCTAGTGCACAGCTAAGCACAGCTGATAATCTGAGATTTCTCTTATCTAGATGGCCTTGTAAAAGGTTTCTCTTCAACTGAGTAATGTGTAATCCACACTAAGAATAAACTTAATCTTTAAAAAATGGAAAATATTAATTCTTCCCTCCATTTCCTCCCTCTTCATTCCCTCCCCAAGGAGTAAAGATGTGAATAAATGTATCTAAATATAATCAGTTGGACAATGTCAATCTCATTTCCAAAAGCCTGAAGCCCACTAGGAGAAGAAAAAAGAAACAATTGTGGATGAGATGGAAAACATTACATAGATCTTCTTGCCCCAGGACACTATCCTCCAGGATACCACCCTCCAGGATACTTGCTGCCTGATCACTGCCACATCTTGCACCTCCTTCCAGCTGCCTAATTAATTCCCATCTGTCTGTAAAGCCCATTCAAATTCCATCACCCTTACAGAGCTTTCTTGGGGACAATATATACACCAAATTTATTTTCAAAATATTACATTACTACATGAACTTTACACCAAGCAACAACTATAGAATGTCCTTCATCCTTTGCTAGTTGTTTCATATGTGCTACCAGTTTGGTTTCACATTTAAACTGAACGATTAAGGGTGTGGAACATAACTCATGCTTTTAGAATGTTTTCCACAGGCCTGGCATGTAAATAGGCAAATGGTGAAATGCATGCCTCTCAAGAGTAACCCACAATATTTCTTCTGCTGGCTGTGCATGAACCAGGGGCAAGTGAAAGACGTGGCTGCAAATGACACCCATACTCCAGCTTCTTTGAAAAACCCAGATACAATCCTCAATATTACTGTTGTTGTTACTCATCTGCACAGAAAGATAAGTGCCATAAGTAACACTTGGGCATGAGTTGTCATGCTAACTTCTCAAATGCCTTTGTGTGTATATATATGGATGCAATTTTTCTTTCATTTTTAGATTTTATCATCCAGTGCACTTTCTCATTTTACAGCAAGTCATTAAAAAGATCCTTCAGTAGCTGTTTAAATGTAATCCAAGTTAGTTCCATAGGCATTTCTCTACTGAAGATCAATTAAATGCTCAGCCCTGAGCTACATCCTGAAAGAAATACAAAAAGACATATGACAGAGTTCCCTTTCTATTTTGAGGAAAGGAACAAAAACCTGTTCTTTCTACATCTCCAATACCATCTCTCCCAGTGCTCTGCACACAGTAACAGCTCAAAGAATACGTCAGTGGCACTGAATGTTTATAGAATAATGAAATTTGTAAGTATAAACAGCAAAGTACACTAGCCCTTTATAAATAAACAATCATATGAAAGCCAAGTACATAAAAATATATTTTAAGAACGCATTTTTTTTTCTTCTGACTTCAATTTCTAGAAGAGTTGATTCTCCCACACGCTGTCACTGAAAAACCTTTTATTGATTTGAAATCTCCTCTCATGTTCTTTGAGGCAGAAATTAATTTAATGTGATTGGCAACTTCTGTGTCTACACACACCAGAATACCTAAGGAAGCTTCCTGTGGCCACAGCAGTGGTTAACACTATCACCACCATACAGGCACAAGTAAATTTTGTGCTGTAAAGTAACACAAAAAAATTATTCTTTAGGGAGTTAATGATAATAGACATTAAAAGAATGAAAATACTAAAAAGAAGGGGGAAAAATGTGAGCCTAGGGTTTGGGTTCTATAGAAGCAGGTCAGGGTGAAAGATAATGCAGAGTGGAGATTTTGGCATCAGTGCAGGTGGAGGGGTCATACCTCTCACTAAGCCTATTACGGTGGTCTAGAAACAGAGGCATAATAAAGCAGAAACAGATCAAGCAGCCAAAACAAATAGCAGTAATATTTAAGCTAGAAATCTCTTCTTGGCAGGTAGGGAAATAGAAAGTTAGTGTGGGCATGTAATTGTTCATGTGAGAATGGTGAATATGGCTTAAAAATTACTTGAGAACAAATGAACTTATGAATAAATGCAGGAATTAAAGAATGCATTAAAGAAAAATAAGGAGTAAGGAGATAACATAATGAACTAGCAGCATGAGTCCCAGAATACAAGGAGGAGTAAATGGACAAAGAACAGTCCTAGCAACTAGACGGGAATGCCGGCAGATCTGGAGTGGGCAGGTGGGTTTAGGCAAAGTTGCTAGCTTAGAAGAAAAACTGAAGTAAAAAGATTTTCAGAGCCGGGCTCGGTGGCTTAGCCTATAATCCCGCGCCTTGGGAGACTGAGGTGAGTGGATTGCTCGAGCCCGCGGGTTCGAGACGCGCCTGGGCAACTTGGTAAGACCTCATCTCTACAATAAATCAAAAATTAGCCGGGCGTGGTAGCGTGCATCTGTAGTTCCAGCTACTTGGAAGGCTGAGGCGGAAAGATCGCCGGAGCCCAGCTGGTCCAGTCTGGGCGACAGAGTGAGACGCCAACTCAAAAAAAAAAAATTTTTTCAGAAACAAAGTAAACTGAACTTCCCATGTTGGGTAACATCAAGTAAATCCCATCTCCTAGTTCTTTTCGACCAAAGAACCTTTTATCAAGCACTCAGTGCAGCAAATGTGCTCTAGTTGTTGGCTCCTTTTCATAATATTTCCTTGTAACCCATGTCTGAAAGTAGCCTCCCTTCCAATCCACTCAAATTCTATCCTTCCGTTAGGTCCAATTTAACATAAGTCCAAGAAATCTTTCTTCTTCTGAGAACTTAGAAAACAGTAGCCTCTCTCTCCTTTAGCAGTTAGCTTTGGTAAGTGGGGCTACAAACAGACAAGGGACAGAAATAGATAAAGAAGGAGATATAAGTAGGATAGAACTTAGAAGAAATAAATATTACAGATGTCCTTGGTTGGGGTCAGAAGAAAGATGAAAAACCAGGTAGTCCAATCACCCTCTGTCTTGTATATAAATCCTTTCTACTTCCTTCAAGTAGACTACCTACTGATTTCTGGAATCCCTGGAGGTAAAGGGGCTGGCATTCTTTTTTACACCCTACCTTATGTTCCGTTTTCCCCTCCCTTGAGGGATTGGGGCTTCTAATATGTAGTCATTTAGTATATGTCCCAAAGTAAAAGAAAGGAAGTAGAAGGCAGAAGATCCACTGAGAGGAACTTTTGTCTTTCTTTCTTTCTTTCTTTCTTTTAAATGAATTCCTCTAGCATTAACCCTATAAGATGAAACGGATAATGTTTCCTAGGATATTGCCTGAGAATACTGCCACAGCACCAAAGAAAATATAATGCTGAGACACTGGGCAACTCCCAAGGAAACAAGTTATAAAAGGGTAGAGAGGGAAAGCAAAATTAGTGGTACCAATGGCAATGACGCAAAGGAGAAGAAAAAAAGGAAGAAATGCCAAGCTGTAGCCAGGCAATGCAATGCAAAACCATTGCTTCATGTCCCGCCCACTTCCACACCCACTGAGAGTGCTGTTCTTGGGGACGAGAAAACAGCTTGAGGTAACAACAGAAGAATCAATGCCAAGCTATGCTTATCTCTGAGCCAAGACACTAACCCCACAGTTCACCGCCATTATTGAAAGATATGAGACAAAGAAAACAGAAGAAACCAACTGCAGTTCCCTCCCTCCTTGTCCACCACCTCCCTAAGCCCAGAAAGGCACTTGGATACCAAATATGTTTAAAAATCACATGAATCACTGGCCTCTATTTCTTTCATGCATTTGCTGGAGACCAGCCTACACTGACATCGATGAGCTAGTGAGATATTGCCAAGTAATAAGCAGCCAGAGACATTAAGTTACTGAACTTTAATGAAATGATAGCTTAGAATTTAAAAACAAAGCAATGTCTTTTTTTTTCCTTCTACATACAGAAGAAATATAGCTGGTTAAAAGAGCCACTGTTAATTCTCTGATTTTCTCATACATCTATTTTAATATCAATTGTTATATAGCTGATTACAATCATTATATTATTATGCTAAACTCTAGATATAAAAATTTAAATAAACCACAGGATAATCTACCTAGAACTAAGCACAAATCTCCATCCATTCCCATGGCTTCAATTCATACTGGTAACAAAAGGTTTCCAAACATTGATCTACAATTCTATCCTCTCTTCTCGATGTCTGTTAGACCATAAACTCTGTGTGTTTTGTTGCACCTTTATAACCCCTGGAGCATGTTTGATAAGCATCCATTGAATGAACCTGATGAAATCTCCGATTCAACTCATGCAAGATTTCCTCATTCTAACCAAATCACAACTACTGCCCCTGTCTTTCTCAGTGTTTCCACTGCTCTTCTGGGCTCTAAATCTAGAGTCTTAATTCAACTCTCTCCCTTATTTCCTCCATCTAGACAGTCCATCAACTAGGAATTTTTTTTTGGAAAACAGGTTGCTCAGTGGACTGGATAAAAAAATGCAGTACAAATACACCGTGACATACTAGACAGTCATAAAAAAGAAAACAGTGATGTCCTTTGCAGCAACTTGGACACAGCTGGAGGCCATCATTCTAAGTGAATTATAAAATAAACAGAAGCCTGAGGTGGAAGGATCGCCAGAGCCCAGCAGGTCGAGGCTGCGGTGGCCGGGAGCAGCCACTGCACTCCAGTCTGGGTGACAGAGTGAGACTCCAACTCAAAAAATAAAATAAAATAAAATAAAATAAAATAAAATAAAATAAACAGAAAACTGAATACCACATGTTCCCCCTCACAAGTGGGAGCTAAACACTGGACACTCATGACACAAGGATGGGAACAACAGACACTAGAACTTATGTACTCATGTACTTATGTACTTACATTTATTTATTTGTTTATTCATTCATTTATTTGTTTATTATTTTGAGTTGGAGTCTCACTCCGTTGCCCTGACTGGAGCGCAATGGCATGCTCGTGGCCACCCCAGCATCGACCTGCTGGGCTCTGGCGATCCTTCCGCCTTGGCCTTCCAAGTAGCCAGAACTACAGGCACGCGTCATCACACCCAGCTAATTTTTTGATTTATTGTAGAGACGAGGTCTCACCATGTTGCCCAGGCTGGTCTTGAACCTGCGGGCTCAGGCAATCCTCTCCCCTTGGCCTCCCAAAGTGCTGGGATTATAAGGCTTGAGCCACTGCACCTGGCCTTTTTGACACTGGGACTCTTAAAATGGGAAAAGAAGGAGAATAAGGGCTGAAAAATCACCCATTGGGTACCATGCTCACCCACCTGGGTGGCAGACTCAACAGAAGCCCAAAGTTCATATCATGCAACAGACCTGTGTAACAACCTGTACATGTAACCCTTGAATCTAAAATAAAGTTTTTAAAAAAGAAAACAGGTTGCTGAATTAAAATGAAAAAAGAAACACATACGTCTCTTCTATTCATCTTTACCTCTCTGTCACCACCCTATTACAAGCTAGTTATAAATTCCCATATTTTGGCCATCTTGTCTAAGTTGGTCTTTTTATTATACCTTCAGTATCTGCATAACAATTACAGATTAAATATTTCTTTTGCTCAGAAACTATACATACTTCCCCATTATCTATCTACTCTCTAAAGTGAAATTATGCTCTTAAGAGAAACCATTCAAAGTCCAATTTTGAAACATATCCCACCCATGGATTTGGTCTCCTTATTGCCCTGCCAGCCTACTAGGCTAATTTCTATATTTATATTTAACCCGTTTGGTTGATTAGAATGCATATTCCACGAGGGCAGGGATTTTTCACTATACCTAGAATAATGACTGAAATATATTTGCCCCTCAAAAAATATTTGCTAGGTGAATGAGCAAATTCATGTAAAAAGGGGGGGGAGAGAGAAAGGAAAGTAGGAGAGAGAATGTTAAATTCCCTCCAGGAAGAAGCTTATAATTAAAGGTTCAGATCAAGTCCTCACTTTCTCTAATTACTTCTACCTTCACTGGTTTCTCTCTTCTCTAATTTTTTATGACATTTCTGCACCTACAATTGAGCACTTAAATATTCATTCCAAGGATTAAATGGATAGTTGAAAGCCTCCTATGCACCAAGCTCTGGTGATTCACTAATGAATGCAACAGATAGTCTTTGCCTTCTCCAAACTTAGACCTTTTTTTTTTTTGGAGTTGGAGTCTCACTCTGTCATGCAGACTGCAGTGCAGTGGCCGCTCCCGGCCACTGCAGCCTCGACCTGCTGGGCTCCAGCAATCCTTCCGCCTCAGTCTTCCAAGTAGTTGGGAGTACAGGCGCACACTACCACACCGGGCTAATTTTTTGATTTATTGTAGAGATGAGGTCTCACCAAGTTGCCCAGGCGGGTCTCGAATCTGTGGGCTCAGGCAATCCACTCACCTCGGCCTCCCAAAGTGCTGGGATTACAGGCTGAGCCACCAAGCCTGGCCCAAACTTAGACTCTTATAAACATTAAACAAAGTCAAAAATCAGATACGACAGGTGCACACAGAAACGACACTGAACTTCTACAACAGAGAAGGCTTCTCAGAGGAAGGGATATCTAAGGGAAGACTAGAAGGATGAGTATGAGTTAGCCAGACAAAAAGTAGGGAGAAATGTTTGAGGCAGAGGGAACAGCATGAAGATCTAGAGGCAAGAGAGAGGAGTAGAAAAGTGTTTAGGAACTGAAGGAAGTTCAGCAGTTCTGGAGCACAGCAAGGGCAGGAAAGAGCTGAAGCTTATGGGATTGGCCAGGACCAGAGCCATGAAGTCACCTTCAGAAGCCTGAACTAAAAATGTGAAGTATGTAAGATAATGCATGTTAATTGGCTTGATTTAGGCACCCCACAGTATATATGCATTTCAAAACATGATATACATGATAAATATATCATTTAAAATGTCAATTAAAAGTAATCTTTAAAAAAAAGAGCTATCAAAATGAATATGGAATGAAGATGGGAAGCAGAAGGAGACAAGGAAGAGGTAGAAACCTTACATGTCAGTTCTGCCTCTCAGTCTAAAGGATAAATTCCTTGTAAGAAAAGCAGAGACCTGGTCTTGAGTTTTCTCTGTATCTCAAAATGCCTGTTCAAAACATGTGGTGTTTAAAAAAAAACCCCAACACTTATTGATTGAAAACTTTGATTCTTCTTGCAACTTTCCCATCTGAAGAAAAATAATAATTTTCAAATGTAATAACTGAACAAAGAGACTGACAATCTTAAGTGGATTTAACTTCATCAACAATATGAACCTTAAGTGCCTTTTAATTTTTTCCCCTTTGAGATTCTGAACTAGTCAGCAGAGACTTCTGAACTAGACTTGCCCCAGAATTCACAATCCTGTAAATTCTCATAATCATGCATTCTGTAAAAGCTTAAGCAATGAGCTAAGGAAACAGCTCTTACTGGCTCTGATTTCCCATCAGATTAACTGGCTCTTTTAATCCACAGCAGTGTCTAATATTAGTCCACATTCCATACCAAGTTCTAGACAAATGTGGTACCTTGTGTAAGCCTGTCTCAACAAAAATTATTACAAGATGAATAAGGCCATATCTAGACTCATGCAGTGCTCCTAGAACATGCCAGCACATTAAAGAAAAGTGTACATCAATGATAAAAGATAAAGTTTCAAGCTCCTGAGGCAAAAAAAGGATGCAGGTTTCCACATAAGGTGTGGATTTTAACTGAACAATTTTGCAGTAATTGCATACTAAGAAAAGCTAGCCAGCATTTGTCTCATACATTATCTTCAAGCACTGTTCTTTCTTTAAATAGCTGGCGCTCACTCTGGGCCATGAATGAAATGTGGCCACTATGATAACCTTTAAAGGCCATTTTGAGGAAAAATCCTCCCTATCCCTGTTTCTAGCCTACTACACAGGAGAAGAAAGAAATCCTCATGCTAAACTCTCTTCTGAGGATATTAATAATTCTGTTTTATTTTTAGTAATGTTGCTACAATGGACTAAACAATGTTTCTACCCAGTAAAAACTCATTATTGATCACATTCATTTATTTACTCTTTCATTAGAATAGCAAAGCCTAAATTCCATAAAGACTAGAAAAGAAAACATCATAAAGCAAAAAAATCTTTCCCATTTATGAAATAGGAACATCACATGGCATACTAGCTCTTGACTTTCAAAAATAAGAAATACGGTAAGTACTGCCTTTTTCTAGTTACAAGTAGTATGCTGGGTTTCTCCCAATGTACCACTTCTTTTGAGATAACCTAAAAGTTAAATGTTTCTCTGGGACAGCTCTGAAAACTTGCATTCATTCTACAACCACAGAACAACAAAATAAGAACCTGACATTCTAGGGATGAAGGTACTGTGGTATGAACATCAACTTCACCATCAATTCTCATCTTTTAACAATATGAACCTTAAGTGGCTTTTAGTTCTTTCCCCTTTGAGATTCTGAACTAGTCAGCGAGACAAGTGGCTGAGAAGTGGCAAGTATTCTTCCAGTATAAACAAACACACACCCTATACAACAACTAAAAAATTATGTAGCTTTGATATGTCATTATGGAGGAAATATGTGAACATTAAGATGACCATGCATTATATTTGATCTAGAAATTTGATCATTAACAAAGTGAACCCTCAGTACCTTTGAGAAAAGAGAAAAATGATATACTACATCCATTGTTACATTCACTGACCTTGCATCCAACCACTCCAAAAGTACTTATTAATCACCTGAGGAGTGACAAATACTGTGCACTGCAGAATGTTTACCAATATTTTTGGCTTCTACCCATTAAAATGTCAGTAGCAGCTATCTGACCCAGTTGTAACAACCAAATATGTCTCAGTGTTGCTTAATGTCCTTTGGGAAGCACTGCCTTAGAGGTTAAGATTACATAGCCACCAGTTTTTAGAAACTTAAGATATCATTGAAAGAAAAGATATGTGCACTTGAAATATCTGAAAACACTGAACAAAATAAATAGCCTATAATAAAAATTTGGGGTTGGCAAGATGACTATTAAAAAAAAAAAATCACACATGCCAAAGGCGAATCTTAAAGTTGAAATGGTATGCTTGAAAATAATATTCATTTTTAAATTAAATTAAGAAAGATATTTTCCCCCATAAAACCATTCCAAACTGTTACTGAGAAAATTCATCTCTCCTGCAAATAATCCTCTTCATCATATAGAAAACATTTATTCTAACAACTTGACTACTGAACTCATGAGGTCAGTGTTAGTAAATAATGACTAGAGGAAAGAGAAACAGCAAACACATACTTAAAATGATACGGATAAGATTCTGTCAGTTAAAGAAAGGCAACTTAGATCCTTTAAACCCTTCATTTTTTATTCACTTGATACGTAAAATTTACTTCCCTGGATCAAACATGATCTCAGTAATTCTTTTTACATCAACTGTTTAGGACAGTTTGAGGAAAAGACTTGCTAGGCAGAAATACAACAGGAAAAACAATAAATCTTTAATTTAAGTACAAAAAACTGACAACAAAATGAGAAAAACACTACCTTGAGCATTCAAAGGAAATTGCTTATAGAAGCTGATACAAGGACGCAGAACAAGCATTCATTCTACTCAGGAAATTAAAAGTTGTACTTTTTTTTTTTTTTTTTTTTGAGTTGGAGTCTCACTTGGTCGCCCAGACTGGAGTGCAATGGCCGCTCCCAGCCACCGCAGCCTCCACCTGCTGGGCTCCGGCGATCCTTCCTCCTCAGCCTTCCAAGTAGCCGGAATTACAGGCATGCGTTCCCAAGCCCGGCTGATTTTTTGATTTATTGTAGAGATGAGGTCTCGCTGCCCAGGCGGGTCTCGAACCCGCGGGCTCAGGCAATCCACTCACCTCAGCCTCCCAAAGGCGCGGGATTACAGGCTGAGCCACCGAGCCCGGCAAAAGTTGTACTTTTAAAAATGGTTTCTGAGCCAGGTTGGGTGGCTCAGCCTGTAATCCCACGCCTTAGGAGACTGAGGTGAGTGGATTGCCTGAGCCCGCGGGTTCGAGACCCGTCTGGGCAACTTGGCGAGACCTCATCTCTACAATAAATCAAAAATCAGCCGGGCGTGGTAGCGCACACCTATAAATTCCGGCTACTCAGAAGGCTGAGGCAGAATGATCGCCAGAGCCCAGCAGGTCGAGGCTGTGGTGGCCGGGAACAGCCACTGCACTCCAGTCTGGGCGACAGAGTGAGACTCCAACTCACAAAAAATAAATAAATAAAAAAAATAAATTAAAATGGCTTCTGATCTTTCCAGACAATTAAAATAAAACTAAATAACTATCTTCTAAGTTTTCCTGGGAATACTTATAACTTGAACAGAAAATATACATTGCAAACTCTCCTTTGATTGTCTTGGCCTTTGCTTAAAAATTCTCCCCCCACCACATTCTTCTTTTTTGTTCTTTGTCCATCAGTGAGTAGGATGTACAACAATTCAAGGAGTCTGAGAAGTCAGTATGATCTAATCTAGTAGCAAGAAATACTTTTCAGATAAGTCACCTTTTTTTTTCACCATTTTTCTTTTAAGAGAGCAGAGTAATTTTTTCTCTCATATACAACCAAAAGAAATTGGTAACACTGTGCCCCCAGAGAAATGTTTTTCAAGGTATTTCAAAAGAGGCACCTGCTCCAATAGAGGACAAATGTAAAGCTGGTTAAAAAAAAAAAAGCCACTAAATACAAAGAGAGAAATAACTACTAAAAAATGTGAAATAAAATTTGTACTATAACAAACAAAATACTAATCATAAACAGATCTGTAGCGTCACAGAACTTCCTGAACAAACAGTAAATAGATATGAGATAATAAGGAAGATTTGGAAGATATAAAAATCCTATCTCAGAAAGCAACAAGCTACCCTAAAACCAAAAGTTTGTGGCTTTAAATAATCATTTTACTTGCTAAAAATTCTGTGTATTTACAGTTTGGAGCAGAACTCAGTGAGGACAGGCTGTCTCAACCCCAAGTGGTGTTGGCTGGAATCACCTGGGACGGGAAGATCTGAAGATACCACAAACCCATGTCTGGACATGGTGCCAGCTGCAAGCTGGGGCACTCCTACACATGGCTTCTCCCTCCAGCAGGATAACTTGGACTTCCTTCCTTACATGGTAGCTCAGAAACTGCCAGGACTCTTAAGATCTGCAATGAGCACAGCATCACTTCTGCCACATTCTGTCACACAAGCCAACTCAGACTTCAATGGAAGGGGAAACAGACTCCAGCCTCTTGATGAATGGAACAGCATGTGCATACAAGGATGGGAGAACTACAGGTGGCCACTTTTATAATCTACCACAAACTCATCACCAGAAACCACAAGAATATAAAGGAAATTGGGAAAAAGAAAAGATGACCAGAATCAAGTGCCTCTTCCTGACAATATACTCATCTCCTGCCCTTGACACTTCAGCTAACAAAGAATAGAAAAGAAAGAACAAAATGCAAGGTACAGTACAGACTATAGCATCACAGAGAGCAACTTCAATTACTAAAATAGCTAATTAGGATTCTTTAAAAATATAGAAAAAGAATAAATGAATGAGACTCTAGAACCAGCACTCAGTTGCTTACTACTTTTGGCTGAATGTACACTTTACACAAAAAGATACACTACAGGGGTTTGTTACCAGGTAAATAATAGATAAATTATTAAGGGAAAAAAAGGAAAAGTTCTTTTTTGAAAATGAAAAGTTCTACTTTTTAGGGTCATCATTCAAAAGGTCAATATTTCTAACCTATCTTTCTAGAAGAAACATCAGAACAGTCACAGTTAAAAATACAACTGACAAATGGAGGTAGTAATATAGTAGAATCTGTGAACAGGCAGCCTCCTCCCTCCTGCACCTCTTTCAGTGCAATGCTGAAGAATGCCATCCCATCCCCCAGAATCCTCACTCTTTGGGAACAGAAAATGGTGGCAGTACTCATGCATGCCCTTCACCAAAAAGTGATTGGCAGATGAGTTTACATAGCAAGTGGAGACGTGATGAGATTACTCTGAGTCCCTAAGAAACTATCCCAGTTGAACCTGGACAAACGTTTCACCGAATAAGAGGCTTATTGCTTTCACGGAACAGAAACAAATGTGCCATTTCACAGTGGCTTCCATTCATGTCCTGGTTTGTCATCATTCCTGTACATCCTTCTTAATAGAAACCAAAAAAAGACAATAATCTTTCTCTCAGCTGTAGATGTTAAGCCTCAACTAAGTTTTAACACCATTCCATCCCAGCAGTATCTGTAATTTTGTAGGAAAGCTTTGAAGTCTGCAAATCATTTAGAACCAAAATGAGGAAATCCAAGTCCAATTATGGGAAAATGAGAAAAAGAAAAAGAACAGAAAAGCCCTTCACATCAGACCACACAGGAGGCCAGAATCATAGATAGAAGGAACTGGGAAACTGCTTTTTTTTTTTTTTGGCAACCTTTTAAATGCAAACCTCTAGGCTAAGTCAGCACTTACGTAACATATCTACAGATATTAAGGTCTGTAACATGTAAGGTGCTGGAAAAATAATTTCAGCTACTGTTATTTATGGGTCTGGATAATTTTTCACATTGACAAACACAGGTCCTCATGTAAAAGGCAAAAGTAGAAATATCACTAAACTTGGAGGCAGAAATCAGATTTAAATCCTGGTTCTATGTATAGTCTTTGGAAAATTACTTTTTCTTTCAAAGCCCAAGTTTCTTCATCTATAAAAATAAAGATAAAAATATCTTCATTCAAAGAGTTGTACTATAAGTGTTCAATGAAATAAGTAGTTTATATGCCTGAAAAACACTATCTGATAAATGTGAACTATGTATGGTTCCAATCTCTAAGACAGATTAAGACCTCTACCAAGAAAAAGTCTATTTTTTAAAATCATGACAAAGGCATAACATTTAAAACCAGAAGATGACATTTCTAGGTGACATTTGGCTACTTATTGGCAAAACAATCTTGAATTAGTCATTTCTCTTCCCAAGTTCTAGGTTCTTCATTTATTTATTTGCAAACCTAACTGAGTACCAGTTGGAACACTAACAGTAAATATGGTAAATAAAGTTCCTGCCCTTATGGAACTTAGTACACCACGGGAAGACCTGAAAGAAACAAATGCGTAGTGCTGGGTAGTGTCATCTATAAAATGAGGTGACAGGGTTAGAGTATCTTCCAAGCCCCCCACAGATTTAAGTCTATGAATCCATAACTATAAATATGAAAGTCAACAAAAAGAAGGAAGATCAAGATTTCTCATTCTGATGTTTTGTAAGGTGTTAAATCATTCTTTCTAAAGCTGAAATCAAAGCTTCTAAAGAACAGCATTGTCATTACAAAGGCTTTCTGTACTACAAATGAACAGTCCTCACCTAAGATGAAAACTAAAAATTCTGCTGTTAAAGGGGTGCTATTAAAGGGGAAATTAGGTCTTCACATCAAAGACTGTGCTCTTCCTTATATTCCTGAAACCAGTAATTCAGAGGGTAGCATTGGCACATATGCACAGAGCCACCCAAACCTTAGCATACACAATCAGAAATGATGGCTGACATACTCACAGCACTAGTTTAGAAAAATACACTGAAATGGCAAATGGACTGCAAATGTGTATGAGCAGACACACTACTCCCTAGGATATGATTCACAGCGAATAGGATGCTTTATTTGCAGCCTTTACCTGTACTTCTTCATCAGTCCTACAAACATCTGAAACTAAAGCAATACATGGAGAGCAGGTTCTACAAGCACTATCCTTCTCTGAAACATTTCTATCCTTCACAGCATGGTTTCTACTTGCAACCTTGAGTGTATACACCTTACATAAAAAGCTTGAGTTTTCAGAATGATCAGACGAGGAATAAAAAATAGTGTTCAAAAAGAGAATCAATACAAATTTCTCAGGTTGGTGAAACTGTGAGAAAACAAAGAATCATTGAATACCAACGAGGCTCTTTAAATGGTTTTAGTGATATATAGCTGGAAACTTTCTGCTTGAGTCAAGTGAAAAAACACTCATTTGAATAATAAAATTATGTTTTAGGAAATTTACTTGGCAAATTGAACATAGATTGTCTAGCAGAATTCATTAAAATATACCTTAAAGAATAAATAAAAATAATGTATAATTAGCATATAAATTGTTTTTATGGAAAGTAGCTTCTGAAGTACTTAAAATTTCTTAAAAGAGAATGCAGCTATAACAAGTTTGAGCAATCTCCTATAATCTAGTTTAGTTATTTAATTGTGAGTATAAACTTTATACTCTCCATATAATTTTCATAACCCCCAATTTTCGTATGTACAAACTAAGGGCAACAGATTGCACAAGTCACAAGGTTGCTTGAAATTCTAGAGTTCAGCCGGGCTCGGTGGCTCAGCCTGTAATCCTGCGCCTTTGGGAGGCTGAGGTGAGTGGATTGCCTGAGCCCGCGGGTTCGAGACCCGCCTGGGCAGGCGAGACCTCATCTCTACAATAAATACAATAATCAGCCGGGTGTGGTAGCAAACGCCTGTAATTCCAGCTACTTGGAAGGCTGAGGCGGAAGGATCGCCGGAGCCCAGCAGGTGAGGCTGCGGTGGCCGGGAGCGGCCACTGCACTCCAGTCTGTGCGACAGAGTGAGACTCCAACTCAAAAAAAACAACAACAACAAAAAAAAGAAATTCTAGAGTTCTAGAATTCTATGAAATCCATATGGTCTCTCCAGACTTTGAGATGATAATCTAAATTTCTTTATTTATATTTTACTATGAAAAGAAAATATTAGCTTTGAGTGCAAATTCAGGCAATGGTACTTGTGATTTATAATAAAATAAATTAAAAATTATTGGCTTTGTTATTATTTTGGAAATAGGTCTAACCGGCTGAAGAATATCTTTTGCTTGAATATACATAGGATAATAAGAATTTGGAGCTGGCAAAGTTCTTAGAAATCAATACGCATTTTACAGATGAGAAGAATTGAACAACAAAAGGACAACAGGCTCTGGAATAAGACACTATATTATTTAATAAATTTTCTAGTGCTGCCACATACTGTAAAATCGGAGGCAAGATACTTACCTGCTCTTCTCCTTGGTTTCTTTCCTCTTTTTATCTAAAAACTGAAGATAAAAATGGTACCTACCTCATATGTTATTGTAAGAATTAAATGTGTTAATATATTTAAACACTAGAATGATTGCCTGGAGAATAATAAACATTTTTAAATGCTGGGAATTTTTATCATTAGCTATGTTTATTAGTAGATGGATTTAAAGATCAGTAAGTGTCAGTAAATACTATTTACTACACTGTTTACTAAAACAAGGGTTTTATTAGCCCTATGCTCAGTAAGAATTTGAGAGGAGAATGATCATGAAATATCCCCAAGTTCCCTCCTGTGATCATCAAGGGAATTGCGTTCAATTCTAAGAACACACTTTGCAGAGGCAAGGGGAGATTATCCCCAGGGCAGAACAAATAAAACATGGAGATACGGAAATTTCGTATGAGCAAGAGATGAATAAATTGGGAATTTTTTTTGCCTTAAGAAGAGACAACTTTGCTGAACCACAGAATTAATCTTAAAATATCAGAAAGGTTATCAAGTAAGTCAGGAATTAGACTAATTGTATGTTTCTCCAAAGGTAAATTTGGCTGGTTATCAGGAAAAACTTTTTAAGAGTCAAAGCCTTCTGAAGGCAGTGAGCTTTCCTCCAATATAAATGTTAACATAAAAACAAAATGCTGCTTTTCAAATGTGGAGAGATCATTATGTTGAGTGAAAAGCTGAACTAGATAATATTTAGAAATCTCAAAATTGTAGAATGTTAGAACTCAAAAAGGACTTCAAAGTCATCTGCTCTTGTGGCTTGGTTGTCCATCGGAATCACTTGAGGAGCTTTTAAAAAAATACTAATCCTATCTCAGATCAATTAAAATTAGAACTTTCTAAGGGTGAAGGGTAAACACTAGTTTGTTCTCTTTTGCCTTTTTAATTCTCCCAGGTGCTTCTAACATATAGCCACAATTGAGAAACACTGTTGTAGTTCACAAATGAGAAAACTAGGGCCCACTAATGATGGGACTATATTTGAACCCAGGTACTATGCTCTGCTATTTGCAATACACTAAAACACTCAAAGTCTATGACTTTACAATATGCATAAAGCTATAAATCAGTCTTGTAGACATAGGTTTGTGGGGGGAAGTATGTATTTAGAATTTATTTCCCAGGGTACAGATTGTTCTCTATTCTATTATTCACTTTCTAATTTTATAGCCAAAATATTATTGAAGTTTAGTAGAAAAGACATACAAAACTAACCTTGTACTATGAGGTTTACTTTTAACTTTGATTTTGACCTACTTGAACCTGACTTCCTACTGTTTGAGCAAGTATGCCCTTGCATAGATCTTATTACACAGGTTACAGGCATAGGCTCTTTCTACTCAGTTTGTGACCAAGAGAAACTGCTTGTAAATTCTTTTCTACTTACAGATGAGACTGACTAAATGCTATCTTTGCTTGATTTAAAAGTCTTAATCAGTGTTGGGAGAAGGGCAAAGGAATGGAAATTAGAAAATCTAAATGCCTGACACGGGGTCTCAAGGAAAGAACAGGAAATGCAGAACTGAATGCTAATTCCTTAGCTTGGCATTGACATCACAAATGATTATCAGAACTATCTGGCAACCAGTTTTGCATATCATTTCAAATTAGAGGCATTCTGGCAGGTGGGAAAAGCATGGGACTGGGAAGTAGCTTTACTTCTCTCTCTACTGTCTTTCCCTATCTACACTAACACGGGCCTTAAACAAGTCACTACCTCTTTCCGAACCCGATTCTCATTTATAAAATGAGAGGGCTCATCAAGAGCATCTCAAGGGTGATATCCAACTCTCATGTTCTAGGATTAGATAGCAACCACATTGTCAGATGGACAGGTCTATGGATGTTTTCACTGAACATACTTGCTTTGTCTGGGGATGAAACCACTTACATAAAAGTAATATTGGGTCACAGAGTAAAAGCTGGAGAAGAGCTCCCACCCCCCCCAAAAGCTGCAGCTATAGTTAGAAATGGACAAATCTATTGTTTCTAAGTTTGCTTTCACCCCAATAAAAGGTGAAATGTTCTCACGCCTGGAAAGGAGGGAAGCTGTCCCACAAGGTCGATCAACATATTCTCTCTTAAACAATGCTTAGACTGCTTGAGAGCAAAAGCAGCTGTTGAAGGACAAAAGTGCTTCAATCTCCAAGGACTCCACCTTCCCCATACCTTCTTCCTAGAACACCTCCAAAATGGCTCAGGAATCAGAGAGTAGTACTCAATGGTCTCAGACTTGCTTGACAGATAGCCCCTACTGTAAAACCTAAGAACAGTATTTGAGATCCTTTTCAGACTTTGTACTCTGATGAACCTGAACCCCTACCCAAGCCCAGAACCCCAAAAGTTAGCTCAACTGGTCCCCGAGGCTCTCTTCCAGAAACTGGCTCTGCCACAGGAAGACAGTCTTGAAACCCCATGATATCATCACCCAGTCAACAACCCTGATCTCTCAGTCTGCCATGTTTCCTTTAAAAGTCCTATCCTCAGCTGGGCTCGGTGGCTCAGCCTGTAATCCCGCGCCTTTGGGAGGCTGAGGTGAGTGGATTGCCTGAGCCTGCGGGTTCGAGACCTGCCTGGGCAGCGAGACCTCATCTCTACAATAAATCAAAAAGTAGCCAGGCGTGGTAGCACGTGCCTGTAATTCCGGCTACTCGGAAGGCTGAGGTGGAAGGATCGCTGGAGCCCAGCAGGTGGAGGCTGCGGTGGCCGGGAGCGGCCACTGCACTCCAATCTGGGCGACAGAGTGAGACTCCAATTCAAAAACATAAAAATAAAAAAATAAAAGTCCTATCCTCTGAATTTTCAGAGAGGAGGATTTAAGTAATTTCTCCTGTTCTCCTCACTCAACTGCTTTATGATATTGAACTTTCTCCATTGTAATGGTTGCATCAGTTTTGTTTTCTCTGGGCAGTGGGCATAGGAAACCAGTCAGGCTTAATGGAACACAGCCTACCAAATACCATATTTGAATCCACATAGTATAGTAACCATATTATAAAGAGGATCTACTAAACACATTGCACATTAAATTTTCAATATGATAATCATTAGCAGACACGTGAATTCCATCACAGGTTAAACCTTAAGATGAGTAGTTTGAATACCAAACTGGTATTGTTGACAAAAGATACCAAATTTAGTAAAGTATTTTAAGATGGATTATTCTGGCTAATTTGAGTGACCTAGGCATGTGATAACTGTCCAGGGGAGTTCCTGAGCACACATTCCCACTGCAGTTGGATGGTAGCTTGGTTATATGACAGATGTTACAATAAACCATAAATCAATACATACAAGATTTATACTGGTTCAGTCCAGGGAGGTGGACATTTCCAAGCAGGGTCCTGTAGGCTACAGATGGATTCAAAGATTTTCTGACCAACAACTAGTCAGCAGTTATCTGAAAAAATTTGAAAGCAGTAAAGGAATGGAAGATAAGGGATGAGTTTCTTGATATGTAGATGAAGCTTTATGTGTGATAGCAGACTTCAAACAGAGCAGGTAACTGTTTTAAAAGAAGCCAAAGTTCCCAAAAGACAGCTTTATAGGGTCATAAAATATTTTGATTCTCCTTGTTTATCTGCCAGTCCAGTTCAGAGTAAATCACATTGTTAGGAATTTGGCAAAGAAGAGTGAAAAAAAAGCTAGTTTAGTCATCAGCATATTACTTTCAGCACCAAAATGAAGACTCATTGTAGCCACTAGAACAATGATTCCAACACAGAGACATAAACATCATACAGATTGAAGGACTGATTATAGCTTTCATGGACTGATCATTTTCCAGAAATGTCATTTCTGATCTTCTTGGATTGCTAAGAAGCTACAGTGAAAACACAGAAAATCCCAATCCCACTCTACCCCAAAAAGTCTATAAAAATTCAAGTCATTTTTTATCTAAAATTGCTTCTTTTAATATATTTAAGACAAAAAACACTGAAATGATGATTTCTTTTCCTATTAAGATGAACCTCAGGAACTTAAGGTATCACAGATTGTTTAGAACAACCTGGTCTAAAGGCTGATTTCTCCTAGTGCTTTAATTTATAAGCATGTTTGTGGCTCAAAAATCATTTTGAACTAGGCTCGGTGACTCAGCCTGTAATCCTGCGCTTTGGGAGGCTCAGGTGAGTGGATTGCCTGAGCCCGTGGGTTCAAGACCCGCCTGGGCAACTTGGCAAGACCTCATCTCTACAATAAATCAAAAAAATTAGCCAGGTATGGTAGCGCACGCCTGTGGTTCCAGCTACTTAGAAGGCTGAGGCGGAAGGATCACCAGAGCCCAGCAGGTAGAGGCTGCAGTGGCCGGGAGCTGTCACTGCACTCCAGTCTGGGAGACAGAGTGAGACTCTAACTCAAACAAACAAACAAACAAACAAACAAACAAACAAAAATCATTTTGGAAGTCACATATGGAAAACTAGGAAAAATTCAGATCAGGTAACTGTTTAAAGTTTAACATTAAAATCAGTTTAAAGATTAAAATCAATAATAAATATCTTTTAAAAATACTATGAAGCAATTTAAAAATTAATTTAACTTGAAAACTCTTCTCAGTAATAATCAGTAACAAGGAAGCATATGCTTCCCCCGGCAGAAGTAAACATTTTAGTCAAAAAATAAATATTTGTGGAAGAAAGAAGAGTAGGCTATATAAGGAAAAAAGGGGGGAGGAGCTTCTACGCTTAATTATTAGGTATAAACTTGCTGTTGAAATACCAAGAGTATTTAAAGAAACAAAAGGCTGGGCAAACCTGGAAAACATCAAATGTAAATACAGTGCATTTGTTTGAACTCTATAGTGAACCAAAAAGTGTCCTAAAACATCTGTGTTTTATTATAGGGTTGAAAATGAAAGATAGGATAATATGTACTTTGAAATCTATTTTCTGACTTCCATTTTCATTGTGTCTACATTATCTTTCACAATTAAGAAATATGGTCACAGGAATTTATCCCATTTTCAGTAGCCAAAAAAAAGAGCTAATTTTCTATTTTGTTGTAAATTGACAACTTATAATTGCATATACTTATGGGGATATAAAGTGATATGGTTTATAAATTCAATGTTAAATAATTAAATCAAACCAATGAACATATCCATTACCTCAAATACTTATTTTTTTGCAATGAGAACATTTAAAATTTATTTGGCTTTTTGGCTAAGATCGAGTGCAGTATCTGTTCTTATTAGTTAAAGTCAAATATTTTTAAAGAATATAAGAAACTAGATGAAAATACCATTATTAGCTATCTTTAGAACATAAATTCTTTCCAAAAGAAATTTCAAGAGCTCACAAATAATGTAACATCAAATTCTAGAAAAATGGGACTGCTTAGTAACTTTCTTGTTCATGAAAAAGCTCACAGAAACAAAACTGGAAGGTGTTAATAGAGTCAAATGTCGAGGAGGAGGGTGGCAGGTCAGCCTGCAGGAAGGACTCAGGCTGCCTCAGCAGCTGCTATCCATGAGATTTCTCTGGACTAGCTCCATGTCCACATAGCATGGCTTTGCTTTCTCGTTTTCTGTTCCCAGCTCTGATCTCCGACCAGTCTGCGGAACTGGACATTGACACTGGCTCCACACTGACAGCTCCTGCTGTGTTAACTCTGCCTGGATCGCCCCCACGCTGCTTTTACTAGCACTAAGTTTTGGCAACCTACTCACTGTCTCCTCAGAATCTGACCTCAACTCCACCCTTTTTATTTCCACTTCATTTCTCCTTCTCAATTCTGACAGCTTGCAGTGACCTTCTCTAGTTACAAAGACAAAAATGCCTTATGTTTCATTTGCAAAATTCTCAAGTAGAATACATCATGCCTCCAGTCTTGTTCTCCAAGGGCCATTTTATCAGTCAAATTACTGCTCTCCTATTACATCAGGACAAGTCTGAGACACTTTGAATAAGTCTCAATTCCTCTTTGAGCCTACCACTGATAGTTCCTCGGTTTCCTCTAGTAAAAACTTAAGAATATCAGACTAACTTAAGTAACCTTTTAAGATTACCTCCATTTAGAATAAAACTGCTCTTACATTCCTAAACAGTAAAATGGCCCAACCAGGCACTTAAATCCCAGGAGTCATCTAGAAATCCTCTCTCACTCATGCTCATAATCCAAATGAACAAATTACTGCCTCTTGCCTTATCACTTCATCTCTTATTCCTAACTTTACTTGAACTTCCTCTGTGAGGACGACTTCAACCCTCCCTCACCCTCCAGCTCCTTCAGGGTTCAACACTTCTACTTCGGGGCTCGCCTAGTGTCTCCTGGCCTTTCCTTGAGCGTGAATTAAAAAGTTGAGTGCTTTCATGAGGACAAAGGACTTACCTTATTCTCCAGAAAGATGTTCTGACACCAAGTGAACAATGAATGAAATTAATGAATTTAATGTAATTTAATAAAATCAAAGAAAGAAAGGAAACGTATAAAGCTTCTCAGATGCAAATATAAAAAGGGACCAGTTCGTGTTTCTTGTTGTCTGTTTTTTAAATCTTAGAAAACAAAACACTGAGCAAGAGGTAGATTAGAGCAAGAGGTAAATTAGAAAGGGAAGAAGAATATTATAGGTACAAATTATGAGCCCATGCCTGAGAATGAGCTAAACATGTGATTCAATCCTTATAACAACTGTCCACAGGAAGGAGATAATAATCTCCCTTTTACAGTTGGAGAAAGGAGATAATAATCTCCATTTTACAGTTGGAGAAAGGAGTCTCAGAAAGTGTCATTAATTTCTCCAATGTCACAAAGCCAAAAAGTGGAAGGGTCAGAATTTTAACCAAGATGATGTGACTCCAAGAGTCCACTGCTCTTTCCCTAGAGCTTGTTATTATCATGACCTCAACTTGAGTGCAGTAGCTCAGGTGAACAGTGTTCACTAAAATTAGCCAATTTAACCTCTTATTAAAATCCCAGAGTTTCAGAAACAAAGTATTTGGAAAATAAGTGGTACACTCCAAATATTGCAGCTATGCTATTCACCTACAGATTCTACTCTTATTCTAGCTTGAGTTACAGATATCAGTACCTTTAAAATGTAATATTCTAAAACCCAATCTGTGCTAAGATTATCTGCCCATATCTGTGGCATGCTGCACTTTGGGATGCCCTCTCTTACCTACTTTAAGCTCTCCAGAGATTGCAATACAACAGTATGGGCATCGATACATTACATCTAATTTTACTGTGAAAGAAAACTGTTCTACCATATGGTTACCAACAAACGAAATAGTGACTGATACAAATAGAATAAAAAAAGCAGGTGGAGCTTTGAAGAAAAAAGTACAACTGAAATGAGATTGAAATTATTTTAAAATGGCAGGTAACCAATATTGCGTATTTAAACAAAAGTATTTAAAAAAAGGATGAGAAATGTATAAAAACATTACCAAGAGTAAAATGAAGAAAATGATGCTTTCAATATTTTCATTTTCTCTTTGGAAAGCTTGGGTGATTCAAATTTGAAAGGACTATAATAGGGAAGATATAAAAAAGAATCAAAAGCCAAAGAGAACCAAGGGCATTTTACCTTTTATTCTAACTTCTTGGAATGGTCTTCCTATTTCCTTGCAATAAACTTCTTTTTGACATTTCATCCTAGTTCCACCCTGTGATCCTTTAAGAAACTCATATAAGCCGGGCTCGGTAGCTCAGCCTATTATCTTGCGCCTTGGGAGGCTGAGGTGAGTGGATTGGCTGAGCCCACGGGTTCGAGACCCGCCTGGGCAACTTGGCGAGATCTCATCTCTACAATAAATAAAAAAATCAGCTGGGCGTGGTAGCACATGCCTGTAATTCCGGCTACTTGGAAGGCTGAGGCGGAAGGATCGCTGGAGCCCAGCAGGTCGAGGCTGCGGTGGCCGGGAGCAGCCACTGTACTCCAGTCTGGGCGACAGAGTGAGACTCCAACTCAAAAAAAAAAGAAAGAAACTCAGTATAGCCAAAACCAACAAAGATCAACGGGCCTTGAATTTGCTACATAGACCCGTATACACATGATCAGGTTTAGTGCACTTGCGCTATACAGAACAACATAGGCATTGAAGCAATCATGTTAAAAAAGAAAATCTTTATAATGATAAAAAAATTGATATCATATCCAAAATATAACTATAAGCATATTCTTTGAAAATATGTAATTATTTCCATATGCATTTTACCTATAGTGTACTTAAATATAGATGACTTCTATGGGGATATTGGTGATATCTGGCTCTCTTTGTAACTCAGGCAGGCCACCATCACACAGGTATTAAAAAGCAATTGATATTTATCCTATTTTCAGCTCTAGGCCTAAAGATTACACCATCATTTGGTTGTTCTCCAGAGTTTAATCATTCTAACAAAAGTTATCAAAATTACTTACTGCCAGCTAAATGCTACATTTTAGGCTTTCTGGTTTATTTCCTGTGATGACAACAAGCTGGTCACACTCACTTTCATAATAGTCTTTCACAGCCTAGAATTAAATACTAGAGTCAGGAGTTAATTTTGCAAGTTAAGACCCATGTTCCAGAGAATTGTAGATATCAACTAGTTTTAAGTGGCTGAGAACACTGTCAAGTCTCTTGTACTTTCCACTGTGACAGACAGGTCATATGACTTTGAAGACTACCCAATGCCTTTAGCTTTATATAGTTTTCATTGAATATGCTTATTTAATAATTATCAATAGTAGGCTTCTTGTTATGCATACTTCTCTAACTATACTGTGAGGATGAAAAACAAACTTCCTCTTTGCCCTCTGAAAATTCACTGCAAATCAACTGACAAAAGGCAGATTAATAGGAGAAAAGGCATCAAATGTATTAATGTGTACAGAGAAGAATCACGGAGTGATTCCAAATATCCCAATGGAGACAAGATATGCATATAGTTTTTTTTCACAGAGGAGGGAGAGATGGAAAATATAGGCAATTCCAGCAAGGGGCAATAGATGATTACTAAGGAGAAAAAATGGTCCTTTCTGGGAATTTTTCAAATGTAGTTATGTTCTTCAGTCATCTTTTCTGCAAGAGATAATGAGATAACAAGAAGAACAAGAAAAAACGATTCTTTCCTTGGTTGGCTCAATCTTTTTGTAGATAAGGAAAAAAAGTCTCTTCCAGCATCTGCTAATCTCTAGGGCCCTTTAATTTTAAAATGTTATATCAGGGATCACAGGGTGAAGCTTCTTGGGCTCCTTCAGTATATTTTGTAGGAAAAAAAACTTTTAATGTTTAACCTAGAACGTGGAAGTTCTCTAATTCTGCTCCTTTGACATCACCGCTATTAACATACTAGTATCTAATCTTCAAGATTCATAAATATGAATTTTTTAAAAAATGACATCGTCCTATACTTAATGTTATGTTGGAGTTTTCCTCCATTTATTCCTTGAAAATAATTACAGTACTAATATTTATCAAAAATGTATTATGTGCTAAGTATTATCTAGAGTGTATTTACAGGGATTTTCATATTTCAGCCTCATTGTCAGCCAATAAGCGAATATTATTATTATTCTAAATTTACAGATGAGGAAACTGATGAAGAAAGAGAAGAGGAATAATTTCTGCAAGGTCAGAGAACTAATTTTAAATATTGGAGATGGGGTTAGAATCCAGACAGCTAAATGGAAATATTAACCTTTGCACTTCTCTTCCACATCCATACCAGTACACATAACTCTGTGTGGTCTTTTTAAACAACTTTGTTAATTATATGAATAAAGAGTAATTTACCTAATCCCTTATTTATGGATATTTGTATCATTCTCAATTTTTTATTATAAACAATGCTACAATTAATGTCCTTGTACACAAACCTTTGTACATTTAACTATCTAGCATTTTTTCTTTCTCTTTTGAAATAATTTTAGACTTACAAAAAAAGTTGTACAAATGGTACGAAGAGTTCCTGTATACCCTTCACCCAGCCTTCTCCTAATGTTAACATCTTACATAATCGCTACTGCAATTATCAAAACCAGAACATTAACGTTGGTACAGTATTATTAACTAAACTACAGACCTTATTCAAATTTCAAGTTTTTCCATTACTGCCCTTTTCCTATTCTAGGGTCCTCTCCAGAATCCACACTGGATTCAATTTTTATGTCATCTTGATCTCCTCCCATTGATGATAATTCTTCAGTGTTCTCTTGTCTTTTATGACCTTGACACTCGGAATGATGGGCAAGTTATTCTATAGACTATCCTGCAGTTTGGTCTTGACTGTTTTCTCATGTTTACAATGAAGTTAGGCATTTTGGAGAAAAGCCATGCTGTGTTCTTCTTAGTGCTTCAGAAATTTCATGATGTCAAGCTGTCTTGTCACTGGTGTTATTAACCTTGTCAAGACGTTATCTGCTGGTTGTCTACACTATAAAGTTGCTATTTTTTCCCTCATAATAAACATCTAGCGAGAGATACTTTGAGACTATGCAGATATCCTGTTTCTCTTCTAACTTTCATTCACTAATTTTACCATCAATGGATCTATATGCAATAATAATTACTGTAATATTTTAATGGTGGTTTTCTATTTCCCTCTTTCCTTTTATATTTATTAAAATTCTTCTGTAATAAGCAGTCCCCTCTCCAAAATTTACTTATTTATTCCATGATATTCATTTTATTATATGGATATAACCTAATACAATCATTTTCTTGCTCATATTGTTCCAGTTGTGGCCACTGGGAGCTCCTCCAGGTTGGCCAGGTTGGCCTTCTCACATGTCTCCCTTCTTTTTTGAGCGCTTCCTTACTTTCTGGCACACAAGATGTTCTAAGCCCATCTTGTGTTTTCCCTGCCCCAGGAAGACAACCAACCACTTCTCCAAAGAGCCCTGGTTCCTTTTACTGCTGAACAGTATTTAGAGACCAAAGACTGGATGCCAGGCTGGTCATTACTATTGAGGTGCCATTGTTTGCAGACCCTCTCAGTAGGCAGAGCTAGAAAATACACATATGTATCACTGGCTCAGGCATACACAACCGGCTATATTTCTCCATCAATTTATACACTAAAAATTATGAGTTTATACAGTTAAGACCAACTGTAGTCCAATAAGTGTTCCTTATTCATAATTTCTTCCTCCCCCACAGAGAGAAACCTGGCTTAACTTATCACCTATAGCATGCTGGCTTCTTTGCTCAATCCTAATGCATAAAGTAATGCTTTCAGAATTGCTAGCTCATACCCCTACAAAAAACAAATTTACCAAGATTATAGTGTTTCTGTATGGTTCTGTATGTCTTCAGTCATACAGCATCCAGTTCAAATACTGGTTTGCAAAATTATGTATGTTAGTTCTTTCCTTTCCCACTGTCCCTTAGTGTAATTACAAATGACGTCATTTGTAATACAGTTAGGTTCATTTGTTACTGTTTATATTTTCCTTTTGAGCTTCCCCCAACAGACTGGTTGACTTTGACTGTTAATCTGTATCTTAATATAGCCAGTCAACAGAGTCATGATTTCATCTAGCAAATGAATCAGAAGGGCACATTCATTGAGGAATTCATGGGAATGTCCCTACCCAAGCATGGATACTTCTCTCAGCATGCGCACATGTGCACACATGCATGTGCATGCTGTGTATGTGCACGTGTGCACGCACATGTGTGTGTATAGCTTTAGTTGTTAAATGGAGGCATTCCTTTTGCTCATGGGAAATGTGACGCTTAGAAACGTATAGATTTTACGGTTGAAAAGGGCTTCTCAAATGCAAATATTGCCCCCAAATCTCCATTTCTTAATAATTATAATTTTAAAACATACCATAAGTTAGAGCTTGGTTTTTTCATAAAAATATATGTCAATACTTGTAGGAGTATGGACACCACTCACTGGACATTAGCAACTCTGGAAAGATCCTTATAAAAACTTTTAATTAAGTATAATAAACAATAAAAATAGATGAGCACAAGAACTAGAAGAAATTACCTAGAACAGTAGCTAGAAGTTTGGTCTCATTTTTTTCTTAAATCATTTTTTCTTAGAGAAAATAAGCCAGAAACAAGATGTAACTGACATGGTAGATGGGCAAAGAAATATACTCCTGAAGTCAGAAGCACTGTGGAATGAAGAGAAAAATATAAGTGAAAGCAAGAGCAATCTTTCTGAGTTATCAGAAAATATACCTTAGCATATTAAATGAGAAAATGAATGGAAAAAGATGAAATCAGAAACAGTTCCCGGTGTCTTTGAATACGAAAGCACAAAGCTCTAATCAAAACGCCAGCAGAGATCATTGTAGGATGGCAAGGAGAAGAAGGCAAGGAAAGCAGTGCTTCCTTTGCAGGTGCCAAACAGTGCTCATTAACTACTGTATGAATTCCTTGCGTGCTAAGGTTTGTTCAGAACACAGAAAGCAACTCCAAGAAAAAGCTATTTCTCTGCTGGAAGCGACACAAAAAGAAGTAAAAAAGAGACATAGAAGAAGAATGGGTTCCTTTACAGGCCTCTAGTCATCATGACCAACACTTCAGGTTTGGATGGGAGGTGGGAAGAGAAGGAGGGAAAACAAACACTGGCAAAATGGGAAGGAAGGTTTGGAAAGACTACAGAAGGCTTAGTCTGTACCAGAACTTTTAGGGGCAAAACGTGAGTCACCAAAGGAAAGTTTAGTTGCTGAGCCTCAGTAAAAGACCCTTTGGCTTTCTGCCACCATAACTTCTCTTTTTAATTCTATTCCTCATATCCAGCTTTTGAAAAAAATACCAGTTAGCTGCACTGGTTTTGTTATTTTAGCCCTCATGTATATACGCTTTGGAAGTCTGAAAACAAAAGTTGTAGGCAGTTACATCCTTTGTATTTTTAAAAGTTGGCAGGACTTCCTTCTATGACTTTTTGGTGTAGATGCATGCCTTTCAAAATAAAAAGGTATATACAATCCTTTTTAAAAGCTTATAAATAAATTAGGACAAAAGGAAGTTAACTGGTAGAGAATAATGCAAATAAAAAAGGATTTCTTCCTTTATCTGGAGTTATTATTTTAAAATCAGTTATGGTTTTGTGACAATAGAGCAAGAAAAAAAATCAGTTATCACATGGCTGCAATTTTTAGACAGACACCAGGGAGATGCCAATATGACCACAGCCTCTCTCCACACAAGCTATGATTGTACTGACGCTATCATCTAACTAAAGCACAGTACAAAGTCCACTAAAAATGGCCTGAGAGGTTAAGTCCTGCAGGGCAATATAAAGGGAGAGTGGTATACTTTTATGGAAGGCCATATTCCCTGGCTTGTTTGGTAGATTTGGAGATTTTAAAAGTTTAGAAATATGAAAATTGCTTTTTAGACCTTTACCTGGAATTCTACTCAGTTCTAACAGTCAAACAGAAGGTGGTACAAAAATCACATTACAAAACTGCCCTAGTCCTTTTAAAAATAATAATTCTGTACATCCTGGTTCTTCTGGATATTAAAAATAATTAATAATAATAACAATTCTGCATGCTATGTGTTCATGAACTTTTTGACATCCCACGGTTTTTCTGCTTTGATCTAGAAAAAACTGATGTTATGCTCCAGTGGCCTGAATAGCTCAGTGAAAATAATAACTAACACACACAGAGTACATTCATAGGATACGGACTGTTCTTAGTGGACACCACATTGTCATCCTTCCTCTCTCCACAGTCATTTAAACTATTACCTCTGCCTAGAGTCCCTTCTACCCTGGCTCTATAGAACCCATCAGAACTATCTTTCAAAAGACAACTAAATGCTACCATCTCAAAGGTAGTTTCCCAGATGCTCACCAGTTGAAAGTCATTTCTTATTATTCTAAAATCCTATAGCATTTTACGTGCCATTTCATATTCATGCAGGATTCTAAAGATGCTGCTCCCACCAAGACTTTCATCCCCTGATTACTTAGTCAAATGTTCATCTAGTTGCTGCTAAGAAGGGACTTGGCAGATGGAACTAAGGTTACTAATCAACTGACCTTAATATAGGGAGATTATTCTGGATTATCTGGGTGGGCCAATGTAATCATACAAGTCCTTCAAAGTACAAGAGGAAAGCAGAACAGTTACTTAGAAGATGTTCCAGAAGAGGAAACCAGAGTGGACATGAGGCAAAAGAATGGGGGCGAGGCGGTCAGACAATTCTGAAGAGTGAGAAGGACTTGACCCATCCTTCCTGGCTTTCAAAACGGAGGAAGAGGACCATGAGCTAAAGAATAAGGGTGGCCTCTAAATGCTGAATAAGATATCTCAAGCCAGCAATCAAAAGAAAATGGGAACCTCAGTCTTGAAACCACATGGACCTGATCTGCCAATGACCCAAATGAACTTGAAGTGGATTCACCCTCAGAACCTTGGGAAGAAGCACAGCCCTGCCTAAACCATGACTGTGGTATTGTGAACCCCAAAGCAGAGAGCCAGTCAAGAATATGATTTCATCCTCCTGCTTTTTCTCCCCAAGCCCCAAATGAATATAATGTGTAACCAGAGCTGAAAACTACTGCACTAGAATAAAAATTCCGTCAGGGCAAAATTCATGTCTTTACTCATCTTTGCTTCCCCAAAAATATTTAGCACAGCTTTTACCAAGCAAGAATTCAGGAATCCTATTAAATATTATCTTGATACAGCTTCTGATTTTTGCCAAACATGACAAATCTATCAAGTATGCCTTTTATACCTAAATACATTTAGTGTATAACTTTGAGTAAAGCATTTCATAATTTGTGCAGTTGTCCAATACCTTTTCTCTACCTAATTCTGAGCTCCATGAAGGCCTATTGTCTCTCTTATTATGGGCTGTACCCTTGAACCCAGTCACAGAGCCTGACACACAGCAGGGCTTCAATGAATAAATAGTGTGCTTTGGGGCAGTGGGGGGACCCTTTCTCCTAAGTTTGCTTGTTTGTTTGTTTGTTTGTTTACTTATTTATTGAGTTGGCGCCTCACTCTTATTTATTTATTTATTGAGTTGGAGTCTCACTCTGTCTCCCAGACTGGAGTGCAGTGGCCGCTCCCGGCCACTGCAGCCTTGACCTGCTGGGCTCCTGCGATCCTTCCGCCTCAGCCTTCCAAGTAGCTGGAACTACTGGCGCGCGCTACCACACCCGGCTAGTTTTTGATTTATTGTAGAGATGAGGTCTCGCCAAGTTGTCCGGGCAGGACTCGAACCCGCGGGCTCAGGCAATCCACTCACCTCAGCCTCCCAAAGCGCAGGATTACAGGCTGAGCCACTGAGTCTGGCCTCCCTAAATTTATTTTAATTAATACAATAATGTAAAAGTCTGCGCTCTGGGACAGTCCTAGTTTGGGGCAAGAGGGAAAGAAGCAGAAAGATGAATGTAAAAGTCTACACTCTGGGGCAGTCCTACTTTGGAAAAGAACGATCCCTATGAAAAACTGATTAAAGGTATGAATCCTCTCTCTCTAAAAAAAGATAAAATTATGTTTGTACTCACACACATTAGTATACAATATTAACTTGTTCACATTGTATTCTGTATTAACTCTGCATACAATATTAACTTGTTCACATAGTTCCCCTAAAGCATACCCATGGTCAGAATCACTGACATTTTATATAAAAACACAATAATTTCTTTAGCAAGTATTCTAAATGTCTGATTTGTCTTAGGAATTATACTAGGTGTGAGGAATACTATGACAAACCAGACAGTCTCCGTCCTTAAGAATAGAGCAGGGAGGAGCCCAGACACAAGGAATAAGCAACATCATTATCTAATCAATATGCTCTCAAAATCCCTAACTCTTTTCAAAGATTTCTTTTTTGCCTAAGTACAGAACATATAACTAGCATTCTGAAATGAAAATAATCCTTCAAGATATAAATTTGGGGTACACATATTTACCTTTCATTTATGTTTCTGGAAATAAAAGAAAGAGAAAGGAAATGAGGCAGGGAAAGGGCAACAATTTGCTTATTTTGTATTACAAGGAATAATCGCTTCTGATTGTCCATACAATTAAGTAACCTCATGGTGGAATGACTTGCCCCAGAGCATGTAGTGACTTTCCTTCATGGTCTTTTTCAAATGGCAGTGGTGTTCAAATGAACAGCGTAGTTCATTGTTATGGGAAAAAGTGTGAAGTTATCGGAATTCTTCTCAACAGATAGTCTGGGGAGATGATGGGGCTGAACTACAAGAATGTATGTTTCCAGCCAGGCTCAGTGGCTCAGCCTGTAATGCCGCGCCTTTGGGAGGCTGAGGTGAGTGGATTGCCTGAGCGCGCGGGTTCCAGACCCACCTGGGCAACTTGGCGAGACCTCATCTCTACAGTAAATCAAAAATAAGCCGGGCGTGGTAGCGTGCGCCTGTAGTTCCAGCTACCTGGAAGGCTGAAGTGGAAGGATCACCGGAGCCCAGCAGCTCGAGGCTGCGGTGTCCGGGAGCGGCCACTGCACTCCAGCCTGGGTGACAGAGTGAGACTCCAACTCAAAAAAAAAAAAAAGAATGTATGCTTCCATTTGTCCGGATGGTACATTGTGAAGAGGAAGGTTCATGTATCTGTATCCCCCAGAAAATACTTCCTTGCAAACGTAGATAAATATGGTTTCTGGTTTTTCTGAGAAAACACTTCAGTACAAAACTGTGCAGCTATATAAGGAAAGTTTAAGGGAAAGGCAGACACTAAAACAATCAAAACTGAGTAAGGGTTGGTGGCTCACATCCCAGCTATTCAGGAGGCTGAGGCAGGAGGATTCCTTAATGTGGCTGAGGCAGGAGGACTGCTGAATGCCCAGGATTTCAAGGTTATGGTGAGCTATGATTGTATACTGCACTCCAGCCTGGGTGACACAGCTAGACCCTGTCTCTAAACAAACAAACAAATGAAACCAACTTAAATAGGCAGGCACAGTGGTTCATGCCTATAATCCCAGCATTTCAGAGGCTGAGGTAAGAGAATTACTTGAGCCCAGGAGTTTGAGACCAACAAAACTCCAACTCTAAAAATGTTTTTTTGACTAATTAGTCAGGTGTGGTGCCTTGCACTAGTAATCCCAGCTATTTGGGAGACTGAGGTGGAAGGATGGCTTAAGCCAGGAGTTTGAGGTTACAGTGAACTATGATTATGCCACTGCACTCTAGCCTGGGCAACGCAGCAAGTCCCCATCTCCAAACAAACAAAAACAAATAAAACAGGCTGATCATGGTGGCTCAAGCTTGTAATCTCAACACTTTGGGAGGCCCAGGTGGGAATATTGCTTGAGCTCAGGAGTTTAAGACCAGCCTGGACAACATAGCAAGACCTTGTCTCTGGGGGGGAGGATCACAAAATTAGTCAGGTGTGGTGGTACAGACCTGTAGCTACTTGGGAGGCTGAGGTGAAAGGATCACCTGAGCCCAGGAGGTTGAGACTGCAGTGAGCCATGATCATGCCACTGTACTCCAGCCTGGGCAACAGAGTGAGACCCTGACTCAAAAATTAAATAAATAAAATCAACTAAAATAAAATATTAAAAATAACAATAAGAATCCAACATTGACAGAAAACAAAGGTTCAAGAATGACTTTGGATAGAGAAATGAATTATGGTGTTAGTGAATTTTCTGATTGAAGCTAATTTCTTTAAATGCCAAAATCTTTATAAAATAGTTTTGCTGGCAATCTTTCCAAATCTATTTCACACACTCTGTCTTCTTAATCAAACTAAGTAAACATAATGTAACATTTTTGATGACTCATTAAGTATAGTCATTACTTTGCTGTGCTGCAACACAGCTATTCTCTGAGAAACTATGGACTACACAGATTTGCTTGCCTCTTTTCAAAGCAGCTCCAGCTTTTCCATTTGAAGACCTTGTGCCCTTGAAGGTTTCATTTTCTCTTTAACTCAATATCAAATCACTTCTTGCGATCCACCCTGTACCTCACTGACAGCACTCTCAAATTTTATCCTTCTAATTCATGGCCAAACTGAGGAAATAATTGTTTATACAAAATAATTTCAACTTAAAAATTTAAGTAGTAATCTAAATGTCCGTGTCCTACTAAATTAGTCTTAGAAAAACTAATTGGGCGTGGCTATTATCTTGCCAATGAAGAGCTGGCTTAAAGATGGTTAGCAGCAAGTGCCCAGCCAGTCCACAGACCTTAGCAGTTGTTTAGCCTTGGTACCAGCCTGTGTCTACGTGTCCATTTGCTTATGATATAACCGGGAAGAGGATCAGGCCAAAAATTTTGAAGTAATAATTAATTGCAGCTATTAATAAAAATAGGATCTAAATGAGGGTCTGAGTAAAACCTGTAAGGTCAGTTACCCAGACTGCGACATCCATTTATTCTGGTTGTTCAGAGGTTTTTGGGTTTTTTTGATTTTTGATTTTTTTTTCAACTTTGAGTTTTTAAGAAAATAATAGGCCTTCCTTCTTACAAAAGTGAAACATTACTGCAACCACAAAACAAACTGTTTTCCTTCATGGGATTTTTTTTTTTTTTACTGTATAACTACAAATGCCTTTTTTTACTACATAGCTACAAATGCCTTTAAAATAAAATGCTTCTCTGTATCCTTAATAGATAGGTAAACATCATGTTTAGAACAGAATATTTGCTATGACAGTCCGCTTGCCCTTGGATTGCAGGCCTGTTGAAAGAAGCGCATCATTCTCAAGGAGTGTTCCCAGTCCCCTAGTGATATATCGTGGGCAAAAAGAAGATGGCTTAAATTCACAACATGACCAATTAAATTCAGATGAATAATACATGTTCATGTTGGAATGACAAGAGTAGCAATGCTGATGGATTGTGTTATGACATTTTTTAAATGCTCCAAACATACAAATATTCAAAATTCTATGGATGCATCTGAATATGAAATTCTGCAGCATTTCTTCATGACCAAATTAAAAATAAGATCTGTCTGGGAATCATTACTATTCTATTACAGTACACTTAACAATTACTACCACCCCCACTCAAACTTTTTTCCTTTTTTCCTTTTTTTTTTTTTTTTTGTGGTTAAAAATCTGTTTGTACTCTTTAAGCAGCATCTGTTCTGTTAAAACGTTCTAGCAGACTTCTTTTCAGTAAAATATATATTTTTTAAAGCATGAACATGATTTGTAGATCTTCAGCTACTTTAAAGTATTATCCTCATTATCATCACTATTTTTCATTCAAGGTATGAACCACAGCAAAAGCAGCATCATTATTCTGCCCAGGATAATCACATGACTGAAAGGAACAGCACACTTTCAGACCTCCACAGGAAAAGCAGAAGCAGGAACACACCACAAACTTTCTACCATAATTCAGCTTGATTTACTTTACTGGGAAAAAAGCAGCAATATTCCATATTTTAAACCAGAACCTTTAAAGCTTTTCTCTTACAAAGCTTGCAAACATAACTTTTTTTCTTAAAAAAAAAAAAAAAGCTGCTTACACTAGGATAAGCATCCAAGACCCTTTCCCCCATAGATACTGTTGCTACCAGGTTTCCATGACCTTCTCTTAGAGAGAGCTCACCTACTCCAGGCAACAGTTGATGCTCTTTTTTTTAGCTACACTAAAATACCACCCATAAGTTCCTATTTTCAACTATATACTCCAAATATAACTCAGATCAAGTATTTTTGAGGATTCACTTCAGCTTTTTCATTTATAAAAAGTTCAGACCTTTTTCAGACCCAGGCCTGCTTCTTCCTTATGTAGTTCTTTAGGAATATTCTTTTTTATTGATCTGCTACGACAAAAGCAATTCTCTTGGATTTAAATCTGGACATTCACTAGCTTCCTTATAAGATATATACTTCTTTGTCTAAATCAGTAGATACAATATTAAAGCCAAAACTTAAGAGATATGATTTGGGTTTACAAAGAAAAAATCCACTCCCAGCACTTGGATTGAAATGATCCTTAAAGATCTCCTGCAGAGCTTCTTCAACTGCTTTTTTACCTCACAACGTTTTGCTCAAAAGATAAACACGTGAAGAAGTCTGAACACAAAAGAGAAACAGAACAAGCAGTCCTGGTCCAGGAGGGGAGTGGTGACAGGGAGGGGTAAGCACTCGTCACAGGGTCTCCAGCCTAAACTGAAAACTATGGGCAACAAGCCAAATATTTTATTTTACAAATGAGAAAACTAAGGCCCAACATGAAATGATCTCCCTGAGGCTCCATCACTAATCAGTAGCAGCACTGAGACAGGCTTAGAGTCCAGTAATTTCCACAAGTCAGTTAAAAAGACTAGTGCATTCGACATAGACACGATGCTACTACTTAACACACTTCATCTTATTTAATCTTCATAACCACTCTCAGAAGAAGGTATTATTGTCCCATGTTATACATGAGAAAACTGAAAAGAGCTAAGTTGCCTGACCAGAGTAAAACACTGGGCTTGCTTTCCAGATTTGTCACTACGCATCTCACACTGCCATGAAGCCTTCCATTATGCTCAGCCTAGCAGACCAAACAAACATTACCTGGAAAGAAAACGGTTCAGACTTTCCTACTTTTTGTTTCTCTTCTGCTTCATTCAGGTTAGATCACAAGTGAAATAGGAAGGGACAGAGGGCAATTGAGAAAAACAGTCTAGCAACAGAAACTCTAATAATAAGCTCAAAGTAAGCCATTACTTAATATAGTTCCCGCAATACTGTCACCACCTACATCTGTGCTACCACTCCTTCTCACACGGACAACGGCAACTTTACTACTTTTTCCACTTCTACTCCTACATCCTCCAAACAATTCTCCTGAACATACCCCGTAAAAGTAATAAAACAGGTTCATGCTACTTTCCAGCTTTAATTCTTCAAAATAATTCCCATTGTTTTGAACACTGTGACATAATTGTATCTGAGCTGCTGGTCATGATATTCATTTCTTTCTGAAAGAATGACCAAGAGGAGTAAAATTTAATTAATTAAATTAATAAGCTAATTTTTATGATGAATGCCCCTCTGGCTGAATAAAAAGAAATTGCCTAATTTGCTTATTTTTTTTTTAAAGCAGACCTGTTAATATTTCTGTCACTGAAAGTTTTATTGAGATATTTGTAGATTTACCTGCAGTTGTAAGAAATAATAGAGTTCTTGCACCATTTACCCATTTTCCTCCGAGGTAACTAACTGTATAATATCACAAACTACTGTATAATATCACAAACCAGAATACTGACATTAATAAAATCTGATCTGATTCTGATTTCCCTGGATATACCTGTACTCATTGATAATCACAGAAGCAAAGATAAAAGAGGAGAGGGCAAAAATGGAGGTAGAAGGAGGAAAAAGAAAAGACTTCATGCAGCTTAAGGCCAGCCTCTTGACAGAAAATAGAGAAAAGTAGGGCAATTGTCAGTATTAAATTTCCAATCTTCTCCCTGGCTGAAAGGGTCAAATCAGAGGGGCTGAAGGAGCTCATCAAGTGGGTTTGGCTGCCTTTGTTCTCTTTTTCAGAAGAATCCTTACAGCTCTTGTTGTCCCTCTATGTAAGCAGGTCCTTCTTGGAGTCTGAACTTGTAAAAAAACCTGTTTATCTCTAAATCGTTAATGACTGATTGATTTTGTTGTTGTTTACCTTTACAGGCAGCAGTAACTGATTAAAAAGTCTAATGGCTATGAAGCTGCATTATGCTTCCCCCTTGTCCAACAAGATGCATTAATCTTTATTTAAAAATGTGTTTTTCTTTGTTGACCTTTTGAGTCTGTTTAAATACCAGCTTCCTGACTAATTTTTCCATCATTTTCACAAATTAATTTTCCCCCAAGAATACCAAATGAGAAAATTACACTTAAGACATTTAAGATATATATATGCTTTCAGTCAACAGGATATGTTAAGGACTGGATGGAGGTAGCCTATATATTCTTGGAAGTTTCTTTTAAGAGAATCTTGCCTAAATTCTGTCCCCTGAGAAAGCAAGAGAAAACAAACATATTTGAATAAGAATTTTAGTGGGATTCTAACCAATAGAACATGAAACAATTTAATTCCGTCGTTTTCATATTAATGGAATGAAGCATGTGAATCCTGCTGGGCCAAGCATACAGATTTACATCCTTTCAATTGAATTGCCCTATCCCTCCCAACCCACAAACTCATACACTCTCCTCTCTCTCTCCCCATCATTAACTGCAAATCTAACCAAGTAAAAATCTTTTGGTCTTCCCCTAAAGGACAACAAGCTAATTTCAAAATTTATACATTCCCAAGTAAAGGAGATAGAAACAAGTAATTTCTATCAAAAAATTCAATCTTTAGAAAATATTCTAAAAAGTCAAACATCTAATAGTAAGCAATAACCTAAGAGGTGTCATATTATTGATTCGCCCAAGTAAGATTTATTTGCCTAGTTTCTTAATGATTGCCAATGACAGTGCTTTCTAACGGGAACTATTCTTATAGCTATTTGTGTATTTAGGCACATTTGGGAAGAGGTATTCATACAGTTTAGTTATATCACAAGCATTCTGAAAGGTTTGATATTTTTGTTGTTGTTTCTATTCTCTCCATCAATAAAATGATATAAAAATTCCTAAGGATGAGATCATTTCAGTTAATTCTTTTTCTACTTCCCCTTGGTACATACTGAATTCAATTGCTGCTCAAAAACAAAATGTAACTATGTAACTATGTAACATATGTAACTATGATTGGAATAAAAATACTAAGGAAAACATCTGAGTATCAAATGAGAGGTGGCAATAGGAAAGCTTGGATGGAAAATAATTAGGGCTTCATGTTTCATAGGAAAAATCTATAGTATCTTCAAAATAAAATTGTTGTGCGGCCAATAATTGACCTTCCACCCTACATATTCATATGCCATTTTTTAGTATCTCCTTTCTCTTATTTCCCATTGTTTGCTTCCTTCTTTCATGTAAATGTATTTTTTAATGGAAACTTCAGCTCTAAATATATAAATAACTGGTGGCCATCACACAAAGTCCCTGTATCCCTTCTGTAGGTAATGAGAAATGAATTATCAATCACTAGAGTGAAAAATGAAAAAGGAGGTTGAACTGAAGATGCAAATACAGCTTTTTTGTTAAAATCAAGAATAAAGGTTTTCTATGAAACTCAATAGAAATAAAATGTAGGGAACAGAAAGGTGAAGGACAAGGCGATATATTTTGAGCATGAGACAGAGGAACATTCAAGAAAATTTTCATTTTTTAAATTCATGTTTTGGGTTTCCAGGCAAGATGGCAACGGAAGAGAGTGACAGTGATGACTGTGAGAGTCTACCCAAAAGTAAGTGTCCATAAAGACTCTCTGTGTGAGTGAGTGTATGCCGATGGGTAAGTGAAAGTCCACCTGAGGGGAGACTCAGGTTCATGCACCTGGGCTCTCCTCTGGAGGTGACTGCAACCTACCATGGCCCTGAGGTTGGAGACCTGGGCGCACAGGATTGTCTGCTGTTCTGGGGACTCTCTCGAGAGGAGGCAGCAGAGAACAGCCACCCCTCACCACATGGCACCTGGCCCTCGCCATCACCTGCAGCAGCAGATCAGATATAAGCAGGAGGAACCATGGAGAAGGCAGGTTGTGGAAATCTGGAATAAAGCTCCAACACTGGTGATGAGACACCGATGGGCACCACCTTCTCAATCCCCAGACGGGCAGAGACCTGCATTGCCCTGCCCAGCTCTGCCCAGCCTCCAATATGGGTCTAAGGGACTATATTCTCATCAGACAAGGAGAGACAGATGACCCTCCCCCACACTGGCACAGGCACAGACACGTCAGATCTGAGTGGGAGACTTGACAGCAGCAGCAATGAGTAGGGTGAGTCTGGATCTGATCCATTCTCCTCCCACGGTAGTCCATTGGGCATCTGACCTACGATGAGAGCAACCATATCAGCCCGCGCTGAGAGCAGAGGGGAGGGGCTGGAGACCAGAGCAGCTCCATAGGGTGGAGGCCTGAAAGGAACCTGGAGTCACAGAAATGGCCACAGAGTGAGTTTTTCCTTTTTTCTTATCTGTTTTTTGTTTTAGTTTTAGGTTTTTTTTCCTTCTTTCTTTCTTTCTGTTTTTGTTTATGTTTTTCTACTTGCTTTGTTTCTATTATTTAAATTTTTTTTAGATTTTCTGTTTATGTATGGGTATTTGGGGGGAAGAGTACACCAACAGGGTTTTATTTGTTTGCATGATTATCAATACATTTTTGTCTCATTTGTTTTTTATGTCTTTGTGTCTCTGTTTACTTGTTAGTTGGTATGCCTGTCTGTCTTCCCTCTTTTCTTCTTCTTCTTCTTCTTCTTCTTCTTCTTCTTCTTCTTCTCTCTCTCTCTCTCTCCACCTCCCTTTCATCTTCTTTCCTTTCTCCATTCTTTTCCCTTTTCTTATCTCATTTCGCTTTCAGGGGGAAAACAGACACTCCCAATACATAGACAGATTGTAAGGCAATGGGAAATGGATTACAGGGGCCCCACACACCTGTCAGCAGATACTGGGATCTGCAGATAGCTTCTGAATCATAGCTCCCCCCTTAATTAAATCTCAAAACTGCAAAAAGCACAGGACCTCACCCTCAGTCTAGCTTCAGAACTGAACAAAACCAGAGGATCTACATAAGGAAAAATAGGAGGTTGAGCAAAAGAAAAAAAAGCTATCCTCCCTATCACTAAACAACAGAATTAAAGAAGAGGTAAAAAAAAAAAAAAAAAGAAAAAAGAAAGAAAGAGGAAAACCTTAACAAATGAAGAAAAACCAAAGGAAGAATATGAGTCTCACACAGATTGCTAGGAGGTCCATCACTGAGAATCCAAATTCTGGAACTCAAACAAAGAAGAGCCCCCAGAATGACTGGTCGCAAACCACAAACCCAGATATCAAAATATTAACACAGAGAATAAACAGAAATGAGGAGAGATGTGAGGAAAGAATGAAGGAGTTGATGACTGAGATAAAAGTAATAAAGAATACAGTGAATGAAATAAACAACAAACTAATAAGCATGGAAAGCAGAAATAACTAAGCAGAAGAAAGAATCTCAGAGCTTGAGGACCAAAAATATGGAACAAACCCAAACTGTTAAACATAGAAAAGAAGTTTAAAAAGAAAAAAGCCTCCAAGAGACGAACGATCATTTCAAGAGGCTGAACCTAAGATTAATTGGAATCCCTGAGGCAAACAGAGAGACAGAGACCACCCTGGAACAAACATTCCATGAAATTATCCAAGAAAACTCCCCTCATCTTAGCAGTGATGTGATCATTCAAACACAAGAGCTTCAGAGAACCCCTGCAAGACAACAAATGAGAAAACCAACTCCTAGACACATAGTAATTCGGCTATACAAAGTAGCTATCAAAGAAAAATTCCTAAAGGCAGCAAGAGAGAAAGGTCAAACCACCTACTGGAGAAGACCAATTGGAATAACAGCAGACTTATCTACAGAAAAATTTCAGGCTACAAGAGGTTAGAGTCCAATCTGCAAAGTTCTTAAGATAAACAATTTCAACCAAGAATTACCTAACTCAGCTAAGTCTCATCAGTGATGGAGAATTAAAATCCTTTCCAGACATTCAATCCCTAAGAGTTTATGTTGCCCCCAGACCAGCTCTACAAGAAACGCTTAAGAAAGTATTAAACACAGAAGAAAGGAAAAAAGGATAACACTCGTTACAAGAATTCAGGAAAAAGACTGAAAACACACATGAACTAACCCCAAAATCAAAAGAAAGACAACAAACAAATAAACAAACAAACAGCAGCAACAACAACAAACTCTATAAAAACCTCATGGCAGGGATAAACTCTCATATCTCAATAATTAGCCTGAATGTGAATGAACCAAATACACCACTGAAAAGACATAGACTAGCAAATTGGATAAAATATCATGCGTCTACAATATATTGTCTCCAAGAGATTCATCTCACCAGAATACACACTCACAGATTCAAAGTAAGAGAATAGGAAACAAAACTTCAGGTTAATGGAACACAAAAGAAAGCAGAAGTCACGATCTTAATATCAGACAAAATATCTTTTAAGCTAACAAAAATTTTAAAAGATACAGAAGGCCACTACATAATGATAAAAGGTTCAATCCATCAACAATTTCTTGCACCCAACAAAGGAGCATCAACATTCATAAAGCAGCTTCTAAGTAAACTAAAAAAGATCTTGACTCTAAAACTATCATAGCTGGGGACTTAAATACCCCACTCATGGCCCTAGACAGATCGTTAAGACAAAAAGTCTACAAGCAGATATAGAACCTCAACGTGACACTTGACCAAATGAATTTAATTGATACCCGCAGAACACTCTACCCAAAAACTATGAAATATACATTCTATTCAAACCACATAGAATGTACTCTAAGATCAACCACATCCTTGGCCATAAATCTAGCATAAACAAACACCATGATGCTAAACAACTCTTAGATCAACATGGAAATCAAATCAGAGACTAAAAGATACCTGGAAACAAATGAAAAGGAAGAAACATCTTACCAAAATCTCTGGGATGCCATGAAAACAGTAATAAGAGTGGAATTCATATCTCTTCAAACACATGAAGAAAATGGAAAAACCACAAATTAACAGCCTAACAAATCAACTAAAGAAGCTGGAAAAGCAAAACCACCAAAACCCTAACTTCAGCAGAAGAATCCAGATCACCAAAATAAAAGCCCAAATTTAGGAAATAGAAAAAATATGATTTAAAAAAATCAATAAAACTAAAAGCTGGTTTTTTTAAAAGGATAAACAAGATTAATGGACCCCTAGCTAGACTGACCAAGAAAAAGAGAAAAAAAGCCCAAATAAACACAATCAGAAATGCAAAAGATGACGTCACAACTGACCCCAAATAAATACAAAAGACTATCAGAAATTACCGTAGACCTGTATGGAAACAAACTCAAAAACCTAAATGAAATGGAGGACTTTCTGACACCACACAACATCCTCAAGTTGAAACAAGAAGAAATCAAGATCCTAAATAGATAAATAACCACTCAGAAAATCAACTATGTCATAAGAAAACAACCTACAAAAGAAGCCCTGGACCAGATGGCTTTCCAGCAGAATTCTACAAAACATACAAAGAAGAGCTGATACCAATCCTATTGAAAGTATTTCAGGCAATCAAGAAAGATGGAGCTCTCCCCAAACCATTTTATGAAGCTAACATCAAATTGAAACCCAAACCGGGTAAAGATCCAACAAAGAAAGAGAATTACAGGCAAATATCCTTGCTGAACATAGATGCTAAAATTCTCAACAAGATTCTAGCAAACCAGATCCAACAACACAACTCAAAAATCATCCACCATGAACAAGGAGGCTTCATTCCCAGGATGCAGGGCTGGCTCAACATCCGCAAGACCATAAACACAATTAAATACATCAAACAGATGTAAAGACAAAAACCACTTGATTATACTATTGAACAGGGAAAAAGTTTTTGTTAAATCCAGCACCCCTTCTTGATAAAAGCCCTTGAGCTGGGCTTGGTGGCTCAGCCTGTAATCCCACGCTTTGGGAAGCCGAGGTGAGTGAATTGCCTGAGCCTGCGGGTTCAAGACCCGCCTGGGCAACTTGGTGAGACCTCATCTCTACAAAAAATCAAAAAATTAGCCGGGCATGGTAGCGCGTGCCTGTAGTTCAGGCTACAGCTACTTGGAAGGCTGAGGTGGAAGGATCGCCGGAGCCCAGCGAGGCTGCGGTGGTTGGGAGCGGCCACTGCACTCCAGTCTGGGCGACTGAGTGAGACTCCAACTAAAAAAAAAGCCTTTGAACATCTAGGCATAGATGGAACATTCCTCAAAATAGTAAGAGCCATCTATGAGAAACCCACAGCCAACATACTGCTAAACAGACAGAAATTCGAACCATTTCCCTGAAAAATCAAAACAAGACAAGAATGCCAACTTTCACCCCTCCTGTTCAACATAGTATTGGAAGTCCTAGCTAGAGCAATAAGACAAAAGAAGGAAATCAGGAGTATCCAAATAGGAAAAGAGGAAGTTCAGTTATCTCTCCTTGCAGACAACATGATTCTATACCTAGAAAACCCATGAGAATCTGTCAAAAACTTCCTTGTACTGTTAAAGCACTTTGGCAAAGTCTCAGCATATAAAATAAATGTGCAAAAGTCAGTCGCATTCCTATATATCAACAATAAACAAACAGAATCCCAAATAAAAAGAACAATCCCATTCACAAGTCACACACACAAAAAGAAATACCTTGGCATCTTCCTAACCAGAGAAGTCAAAGACCTTTCCAATGAAAACTACAAAACACTGCTCAAAGAAATCTAGACGACACAAACAAATGGACATATATTCCATGCTCATGGGTTGTAAGAGTCACCATTGTTAACTACAGATTTAATGCAATACCCATTAAATTACCAGCAGCATCCTTCTCAGACCTGGAAACAACAATACAGGAATTCATATGGAAACATAAATGACCACAAATATCCAAAACAATCCTCAGCAAAAAAAACCAAAAAACAAAACACAAAGAGGGAAGCCTCATGCTCCCAGACTTTAACCTTTATTATAAAGTTATAATAATCAAAACAGTCTGGTATTGGTACAAGAACAGGCATACAGACTAATAGAACAGGATAGAGATTCTGGAAGCAAAACCTCAATTTCTCTACCAACTCATCTTTGACAAAGCCTCCATCATCAACCACTGGGGAAAGGAGAACCTATTGAGTAAATGGTGCTGGGAAAACTGGCTGACTGCATGCATAAGATTAAAACAAGACCCCTGCCTATCACCATACACAAAAATCAACTCTAAATCTAAACTTTATGTTTAGATCAAAGATCTAAACATAAAACCTCATACTATAAGGAGACACCTTTATGGGAATTGGAACTGGCAACCAATTCCTGATCAATACCCCAAGTGCCCATGCCATAAGAGACAAGATAGACAAGTGGGACCTCATCAAACTGACAAGCTTCTGCAAAGCCAAAGAAACCATTGAGAGAGCGGAGAGACAGCCCACAGACTAGGAAAAAAATATTTGCTAACTGTATATCTGACAGAGGCCTAAATATAGGATCTACAAGGAACTCAAATGTGCCGAAAAGAAAAAAACAAACAGCCCCATTACAAAGTGGGCAAAAGATATGAATAGACAGTTCTCAAAAGAAGACATACAAGCAGCCAACAGAGACATGAAAAAATGCTCAGCCTCACTAGTCATCAAAGAAATGCACATTAAAACCACACTGAGATACCACCTAGCTCCAGTCAGGACAGCCATCATCAATAACTCAAAAATAACAGATACTGGAAAGAATGTGGCAAAAAGGGAACACTTCTACACTGTTGGTAGGAGTGTAAACTAGTACAGCCTCTGTGGAAAACAGTGTGGCGATTCCTAAAAGATCTAAAAATCGACCTCCCATATGACCCCACAATCCCCTTACTGATATACCTGGAGGAATTCAAATCACTCTATGAAAAAGATACCTGCACACACATATTTAATACAGCTTTATTTACAATAAAAAAACATGGAACCAACCATGTTGACCACAGAATGAGAAATGGATTAAAAAAATGTGGTATATATACACGATGGAATATTACACAGCCATAAAGATGGACAAAATTATAAACTGTATAGCAACTTGGATGGACTTAGAGGCTATAATACTGAGTGATCTATCACAGAAACAAAGAACCAAGTTTCACATGCTCTTACTCATAAGCAGACCTTGAACAACTATTGTAATACTATAAGAAAGGGATTGGCATTAGTGAGAAACTTCCAGGGAAAGGTGGGGGCAGAACTGGTAGTAGTGGAAAACTGCTGGGGGAGAGGCACATCTCATCAACAAGGATACCTGCATAATGCGCATTTGTATACCTAACAATGAAGTGCACCCCACATATTTAAAATTAAAATTAAATAAATAAATTCATGTTTCAATTGCAAATAAAAAATTATATATATTTACAATGTAAATTGTAATGTTTTGGTTTTATGTATACATTGTAGAATGATTAAATTAATCAAATTAATATATTCACTGCCTCACATACTTATTGTTTTGTGGTAGCCACGTTCTACTCTCTTCATTCTACAAGCTTGAATCTTCCAGGTTCCATATATAAGCAAGATCGTGCGGTATGTCTTTCTATGCCTGACCTATCTCACTCAGTATGATGTCCTCCATGTTTATTGGCATTGTCACAAACACAGAATTTCCCTCTTTTTAAAGGATGAATAGCATTCCACTGTGCACATATACTGCACTTTCATTATCCATTCATCCACTAATAAATACTTAGTTTGACTCTGTATCTGGGCTATTATGAATTTTCAAAGGTTCTATAAAGAGTTTCAGAAACATGCACACAATGATGAGCCAACACTTCACTAGTTAGTATCAGACGCAGATGAGACTGGGTGAAAGAGGTCACCAGGCTCAGTACATAGTCAGTAGTCTACAAAACCTGCCCCAAGACAAAGCTGAAATACTAGCAATTCCTGGTCCTGATCTTTCTGATCTAGGTTTCTCCATCTGCAAAGCAGTTAGGTGTCTAGCAACTATTCTTTTACCTGGGATTTTGTAATCACTTCAAATAATTCACATCTCTGTTAATATCCCAGGATTATCTTGGAATCTCAAAAGGATAATAATTAGTTTCCTTCCTCAAAAGTTCTCTAAAATTCCAGAACCAGTTCAAGAGCAAATCTATCTTAGTACCTCCACTTTTGCAGCATCAAAGACAGAAGTTGCTAAAGACTCTTAAGACATATAAGAGATAAAAATGTGGAAAGAGGGCTAGGCTCGGGAGACAGAAACTGTTGGCAAGGTAAAATGGTTAAAAAAAAATACAGACTTAAGCAAGATTCATTTTCAGGTCAAAGTCACAGATGGTTCCTTTCAAAGAGTAGAAGATACATGTCCTTAGAAAGTAGCAGAGAAGGGGGATCAAGGTCTTGATTGCCGGAACTAATCCCACTTGGCTCTAAAACACCTTAAGCCCAAATACCTGCACAAACAGATGGAGTCCCATTCCAGCCCACTTTGGGCTAGATGAAGAATAAAATATTAAAAACAGAGTTATAATAGCTAACATACAGCATTTATTACATGCTAGGACTCTAAAGGGCCTTTATATATTAACCCATTCAATTATTAAAACAACTAGACAAGGTAGGTAATAACATCTCTTATTTTACAGATGAGGTGATTGAGAGACAACATTTAAAGGAACTAGCCCATAATCCCCTGGCTATGGACCTGAACAGAAGGACCTGGTGTTAGAACCCAGCCAGTACCACTCTCAAGTCCATAATCTCAATCACTACACTATGTTGTCTCTCAAAGAGTTCAGCCTGCAACCCAGAGTTGGCCCACAATTCTCATTATCATCCCTCTCTATTCATGTCCTTAGTAATTATAATATTTATTGGAGTCTAAGGAATGTTTTACTAAATCGATCTGAACCCAAGGCAGAACTTTCCCTTTCTCCTTCTTTATTACATTGTCCCCAATATAGCTTGAATGCAAACTACATCCAACTCGTGGAATGGGCAGACCCTACAGAAACATGAGAACAGGGTTATTCAGAAACCTTTAAGATAACACCCAACTTTTTCATGTTTATCTGTTATGTATGTAAAACATACCAGATGGTTTGGCATATTTGTTGACTGAATTGCTGTCTTGATTGGTGATGTAGTAAGGAGTACATATGAGAATGTTTATGAGTAAAAGAGGAGGTGGGAGATGAAATAATATCCTAAATAAAATCCTAACAGTATACTCAATAAAAAATAAATAAATAAAATAAAATAAAATAAATAAGTCTTCTGCCTATAGTTCAAAGACTCACTTCAAAGATACCTCCCTCCTAGCATTCTGCTTTGAAGAATTTAAATAATACACTATCACTGGTTGTTTTAGGTATCCCAACTTATTTCACTTTTATTATAGATGTGTGTATATAAACAACTTATACTCTAAGAAATTTGTGGGGAAAAAAATTATTTGCCGAAGCACTAAAATTGCTGTTTAGGTTATTTGAGTCAACAGTGAAAACTGCAGTGAAATTGTAAACTACAAAAAAGAGCTCAATGTATAATCTATCCCTTCAATATAGTATAAGGCAAATTTGGAAGCAAAGTATTCACTGGATTCTCTGAATTAAAAGCTTGAAACAAGTTTCTCATTTCTTATACATTTAAATATGTTAAGATCTATTTTTTTCCTCAACCATTTCTGTTCAGAAAAAGCAGAATTCAGTCCATGCTTTTCTTCAATGTGGAATAACTGTCCATTTTAAGGGAGAAAGAACCCTCCATGTTCCTCAGTAGTCTATGATGTCTGAAGACAGGTGCCCATTTGTTTTCAGCATCTTCTCCTAGTCTCACAACACCTGGTGAGCATATAGTGGGCCTTCAATAAATATTACCAACTATACAACCACAATGAATAATAAACACAAATCCAAATGTTACTTCTGGCCCAAAGAAATCTGAGCAGACATAAATCCAAATGTTACCTTTGATCCAAAGTAATCTAAAAGTAATAAGATCTACATGTAACAGTAAAAGCCTTAGTTCAATCAATGTAAATTTAAGCATTTTAAAAATATTGAATCAAGTAATTTCTTTATGTTTCTATGAAGAAACCTAATAAACGTCATCTTTTTTCTTACTTTATAAAATAAACTGAATGTCATGCGTGCCTGTAATTTTGTAGGATATAAAGGAGGGTAGAGAAAAAGAGGACAGGGTTACTTAGAAACCTGTAAGATGATAGCACACTTTTTGTTTATATGTATATAGGTATCAGTGTGGCAGATATGTAATCGTATTCCCAAAAAATTCAAATAGGTATTCCATCCAATAATTTATCTCAGCAGGGAATCTAGAGATAGCTATCCTTAGAGAAAGAGAAGAGACAAAAAGAAAATCAGCAAGAAAGCCAAAGAGAAAGGAAAAGGTAGTGAAACAGAAAGGCAGAAAGAAGAAGAGGAGAGGGAGAAAAGGGAAGGAGAAAGGAATAGCATACAGAAGAGTGAAATGAAACAAAAATGGTTTAAAGACTTTTTCTTGTTAAAATCTGCAATAATAACTGTTCTTACTGAAATGGAAAATGCTCATCTAGGGTGGATGAGCAGCTGGGGTTTCTTATGAAAGGGAATCAATATGTCACTTGACAATTTCCATGCTAACCGCCACTGTCATTTTCAGTGTCATTTCACTGTTATCTTTCCACGGTAAACAAAGAATAATATAATACATATTTTTCCCCTGAGGTTTATAAACATAATATCAATAGCACAACTGCAACAAATCATCTGGCAAATTCTTGGCAAAATCAAAGAACATATGTTTACCTAAGGTGAATGGCAGCCACTGGACTGTACATTAACCACACTTGCTTTCAGACAACTCCATCAAACATGCTCTAAATCTACACAATTACCCTCAGTCATGGAGATTACTATAAGCCTACCACGAAAATCTAAAAGCTTCACTAGGAAAATTTTCCTGTCAATTTTCATTTCTGACATAAGTTGATAAAAGCCTCACAAATTCTCTCTTGGAGAGACTCCATTATTTTCCAGCAAATATCACTAGACTGAAAAAAGACTTCTTAACGATGTATGGCCTCAATGTACACATAACATATTGGATTTATCATGTCATGATCTTGCACCTTTTATCTCCCACTCTTATTTGGAATTGTAGCTTCAGAAATGGCAGCACTTGCTTTATATGAAAACAACCTAAAAAAAATACCTTCTTTATACAGTAAACTGAAACTTTCTTCCTGCTTTTTTCATAACTTTTAAATGAGCTTCTAATAAAGTCAATAAGATGAAGGATGTGATAATACCATATCTTAATTCCTTCTTTCATTTTTCATGGAATAATTTCTTTGCAAATCTGGCAGAACTCTATACAGATTAAAAGTTACAAAAAACATATATAATGACCACTTGTATACCTAATCCTGAATTGTACCCCACATCTTTGAAATAAAAAAATAAAGTTACTTGGGAGGCTGAGGTGAGTGGATTGCCTGAACCCGTGGGTTTGAGACCCGCCTAGGCAGCAAGACCTCATCTCTACAATAAATCAAAAAATCAGCCGGGCGTGGTAGCGCATGCCTGTAATTCCGGCTACTTGGAAGGCTGAGGTGGAGGATCGCCGGAGCCCAGCAGGTCGAGGCTGCGGTGGCCAGGAGCGGCCACTGCACTCCAGTCTGGGTGACAGAGTGAGACTCCAACTCAAAAAAAAAGAATGAAGTTACATAAAACAAAACAAAGAATTTTTACATATCCACATTATAACATGATTCAAATGTATCACCTTTCTTAGCAAATTCATGTAAAGAAAATGATTTCAGAAGAAAACTATAAGTGTACTAAGTTTCTTAAAAAGAAGGCTAGAATCAAACAGTAATCTATAAAATCACATTCTCAATGTACACATCTTACCCTACAACTTCTAAAATATTCATATTCATTATCATTATTTTGTACTTGATCAAATGCATATCTCATTACAATGCTGTAGAATGTATAAATTCTGAAGTTGATTTTGTTGTCTCCTGACAATCTGATGATAGGGAAAAACATGCTGACTGTTACCAATCATAAAGCCAAGTGCAAATAATTCAGGCATCCTACAATTACTCAGAATTTAATTTAATCTATTTCCAGAAACAACCTGAGTGGCTCTGTGACTAGGGACTGAACACAGACAGAACATCTTCTATTACAATAAATGCTTTGTTTCCATAGTGAAGATAGCTTTGTGATCTTCTTCAAGTTCTGATGGTCTACACACAAATAAATCATACAAAAACTGCCCACTAACTATCTGTACCACCAACCATTCCAAATCTACTTATTATCTCAGTATTGTTGATGACAATGTGAACTTTTAGAAATTATTAACTTAAGAGTACTTTGCAGTATGAAACATCAGGGACAAGGTCCAACAGAAATACCACCAATAAAGCCAGAAGCAAAAAGCAAAATCCTTAGGTGATCCTTAGCCTATTCTGGATTAGAGATCAGCGGTAAACACAAACGTACACATACATTAAAAACCAATAGTTCAATGCTTACTTTCAGCAGATCCTTGGAAAAATCAACACCCTCATTTACTCCTTGGAGATTTGCAATGAACTCTTGGCAGGTCATCTTCTTTCCAATATTCTAGAATAGAGGCAAATAATACATCATAATGACATTTGTAGAACACAGTTTTGAAAACATGACTATACGTGCATATATATATACAAATACACATGTATACATACAATTTTAATGCATAAAAACATGGCTTCTTATGTTTTTAAAATTCTCATTAAATGTAAATAGCAAAATTATGCCAAACACTTATTTTAACATAGAAAAAAATCTGAAAAACCTATGCTATATTTACATAATATAGTTTTCATGAAAAACATGGATAAAACTGAAATTTCTGAGCTGAACTTGTTTATGTGTTTATTTGTATTTCCTACATACTGTCAAGAACTGTGAAGAATCTGAGATTTGCCCTACTTTCAAACTACCCAGTTAGCCTGTCACAATCTAATAGATGCTGGCAGAGGAAATAAGACTCCTGGGTGAAAGGCACAGGTATTTATCACTCCCAATAACAGGAGTAGCCAGAATATAAGCATTATCTTGCTCCAGTTCCTTGAGCCCTAATTCTCACAGATCAACTTGAATAGGGCCAGATGCTATTACAAGAGAGGGATGTGGCACAGGTATGGCATCCCAGCAAAATGTGGTCCAAATACAAAGTGTACCAACATATTAATATGCCTGTGCACAATACTCTTATGAATAAATGTATGCTTTTCAGGCTATTTTATTCATTCATAAAAGACTAAGAGTAGGGCAGAGCAGCAGTATTCAAAATGAAGAAGCATATTCCTGGACATATAGACTTTAAAAGGGGCCAGGTGCGGTGGCTCACACCTGTAATCCCAGCACTCTGGGAGGTTGAGCAGGGGGGATTGATTGAGCCCAGAAGTTTGAGACCAGCTTGGGCAATATAGTGAGAACCCATCTCTACAAAAAATATAATAAAAATAAAAAAAATTAGCTGGTGCAGCAGCACATGCCTGTAGTCTACTCAAGAAGCTGAGGCAGAAGAATTGCCTGAGCTTGGGAAATTGACGCTGCAATGGGCCGTGATCATGACACTACTTATTATTATACCTACCTTGGGCAACAGAGTGAGCCTCCGACTCCATAAATAAATAACTGACTTTAAAAGGGATGCACAGTCCAGTCACAGTTTTAAGAGAATACATATAGAGAACCTCAACTTCAAAACCACAGATCATACCCCACCTCCCCTTTTACAGCTACCCTTCTCCTGTTTTACAAAATGAAATAATTGTCCCACTGAAACTATCTAAATATTAACAGTGAATATATATTTTTTTAAGTTGTTAAAGACTCATCTCTTCCATCAGCAAAGAAGGTACATGGAAAGAATGGAAAAATCGTCTGGCAATGAAAACTGGCCTTGCCAGGTAACTTCTTTGGTAGATATTTCCCATAAGTTAAATAAATTAAATCTGGAGTTCAAAAGTTTTGATTAAAATTTATTTAAAGCACAGAAAGGAACTTTAATGAAAAATACTGTTTTATAACACTATATTGAAAAAGACAATAACTCGGGAATTTTTCCCAAAGCTTTTCAAGTGTATCAGGTCAAGGTGTCTCAAGGTAAAAAGTAACAAGTATAATCAATAGTCATTACAATATAATTGGGCAAGGCTGTTTTGGATGTTCTTAGGATCTGAGAAAATGAATGAATAATAACCAGTGAATAAATTCTTTTACAAATCAGCAGGTTCCAACTCTTTGCTTTTAATAAAATTAAAGGAAGACTTAATTCAATCATCAGTTAATCACCAAAACTACTTCTTGATATGTGATCTAGAAAATTCAAATACTTATTTTTAAAATCAATTCTTTGTTATTCATAAACTTCTATATAAAAACAGACTAAAAATATGACTACAGGAAGGAAAATAAAATTTCTCTCTTAAAAAACGAGTGTCTTGATTCTGTTTATGAGAAGTGTCAGCTCACTGTAACTTTTAAAAACTAACCAATTGATTGAAGTATAATTGATAAAATTATGCGACCATCAGCACTATCTAAATTCAGACCATTTAACCACTCACAAAAGAAACTCTGTATCCACCAGCAATCATTCCCCAAATCTCTCCTACCAGCCTCACCACAGACCACCTGACAACCACTAACCTATTTTATTTATATGGTTTTGTCTCTCAGAACATTTCATATAAATGGAATTATATAACATATTACCTTTTATGGCTAATTTCTTTTATCTAATGTTTTAAAGGTTCATCCATGTTGTAGCATGAATCAAAATTTAATGTCCTTTTATTTGTAAATAACATTCTATTACTATACAGTTACATCAAATTTTGTTTCTCTATTCATAAATTGATGGCTGTCTACAGCCATACCACCCTGAACGCGCCTGATCTCGTCATAGATTGATGGCTATTTGGACTACTTCTACTTCTATTGTAAATAATGCTACTAGGAATATTGATGTACAAGTTTTTATGTGGACATGTTTTCATCCCTCCAGGTATACTCAGGAGAGGAATTTTTGAGTCCTGTGTTAACTCTGTTTTTTCATTGGAGGAACTGCCAGACTAATTTCCAAACTGGCTATACCATTTTACATTCTTACTGGCAGTGTATGAGGTTCCAATTTCTCTACAACCTCGCAAACATGTGTTCTGTTTATTTTAGCTATTGTTATGGGTAAGAACTGGTACCCAGTGGCTTTAATTTGCATTTACCTAATGACTAATGAATGATCCTCAGCATCTATTCATGTTCTTATTAGCCACCTGTATATCTTCTTTAGAGAAATGTCTTTTAAAATCCTATTCCCTGGGAGGCTGAGGTGAGTGGATTGCCTGAGCCCGCGGGTTCAAGACCCGCTGGGCAGCGAGACCTCATCTCTACAATAAATCAAAAAATCAGCCGAGCGTGGTAGCACATGCCTGTAATTCCGGCTACTTGGAAGGCTGAGGCGGAAGGATCGCCGGAGCCCAGCAGGTGAGGCTGCGGTGGCCGGGAGCAGCTACTGCACTCCAGTCTGGGCGACAGAGTGAGACTCCAACTCAAAAAAAAAAAAAAAATCCTAATCCCATTTCTAGAAGTTTCTCTCACCCATGCCACCCAATTCTGGCCCATCTCCCTTTCTTTCCTCTCTTCTTTATCTAATAAACTTTGTTTTGAAACTTAAAAAAAAAATCCTACTCCCTTTTCTTATTGGGATATTTCTATTTTTATTGTTGAAATGTAAGACTTCTTTATATCTTCTGAATATAAGCTCCATATAAGATATGTACTTTGAAAATATTTCCTCCCATTCTGTGGGTGTCTTTTCACAATTTTTTCTTTCACTTTCTTGATGATGTCCTTTGAAGTACAAAAAGTTTTAAACAGATGAAACTTAACTCATCTATATTTTCTTTTGTTACTTGTGTATATTGTGTCACATCTAAGGAATCACTGCCTAAGCCAATATCACAAAGATTTATTCCTATGTTTTCTAAGAGTTTTGTATTTAGATATTTGATCCATAGAGTACATTTTTATAGGAAGTAGAAACTCAACTTGATTCTTTTCTTCATTCTTTTTCAGTTGTTACAGCACCGTTTATGAAAAGACTATTCTTTCCCTTATCAAATTGCTTTAGAATCCTTGTTTAAAATCAACTAATCACAAATATAAGGATTTATTTAAACAACTGATTTTATTACAGTGATCTAGATGTCAAACTTTACATACTCTCGTGATTAACGTAGCTTTGTATTAAGACTTTACCATCTTAATAATTTTAAGCAATTTTAAATTTGGTACTGTTTCACACTAATGTTAACACTATTGTAATAGTAACTATCCTTAACAGTATTAGGTGATACCTGACTGTGGTTTTCATTTACATTTCAAGAATGCTGAGTATGTTTTAATATGCTTGTGAACATTTATATACCATCTTTAAATAAATGTCTATTAAAGTACTTTGCCTCTTTAAAAATCAGAATATTTGGTTTTTAGATGTAGAGATGTAGGAGTTCTTTACATAGTCTGGATATTAACCCCTTACAGATATATGAATTATAAATATTTTCTCCTATCCCATAGGTTGTCTTTATATTCTCCTATGTTTTGAGACATGAAAATTTTTTTATGTTTCATATAATCTAGTTTTTGCTTTGTTACCTGTATTTATGTCATATTTAAGAAATGATTGCCAATACACTATCAAGACACATTTCCTGTTTCTTTTTCTAAGAACTGTACAACTTTAGGATTATATTTCAGTCTTTAGTACATTTTGAGATAATTTGTATATACTGTATAAAGGTCCAACGTCTTTCTTTTGCATAAAGATATTTATTCCCAATATCACTAGTTGCGTCTGTCATTTCGCCATTGAGTGATCTTGCATCATTGTTAAAGATTATTTGAGGGTTTACCTCTGGGCTTTCTATTATATTCCATTGGTCCATTTGTCTGTTTTTACGTTAGTACCACACTGTTGTGACTGCTGTTCTTTGCAATATGTTTGAAATAAGGAAGTATGAAGACTCTAACTTTGTTCTTTTTCAAAATTGTTTTATGATTTGGGGTCCCTTGGGAATCCCATATATTAATAAATTTTAGGATGAATTTGTCTAATTCTGAAAAAATGCTATTGGGATTTTGATGGTACTTGTGTAGAGACTGTAGATTGTAAAGTATGAACATTTTAACAATATTAAGTCTTTTGATCCACGAAGTGGAATGTCTATTTACATGTGAATGTTTTATTTTCTCGCAGCAAATTTTGGTAAGCTCTGAAATTAAGAAGTCACTCCAATGTTTTTACTTTTTCTAAATTGTTAGCACTATTCTAGGCCCTTTGCTTTTCTACATAAATTTCAGGATTTGTCAATTTCTGCCAAAGGAAAAAAAAATACCAGCTAGGATTTTCACAGTGATTGTGCCGAATGTGAAAATCAGTTTGGAGAGAACTGTAATCTTACTAATAGCAATAAAGTGTTCCAATCCATGCCCATGAAATATGTTTCCACTTATTTAGTTTTTTCTATAATATCTTACAAGATATTATTGAAACTTGAACGTAGTTTGTTAAACTTATTCTTTAATACCATAGTATTTTTATGCTACTGTAAAAGAAATAAACTTTTATTGTTAATTGCTAGTATACAGAAATATAATTGATTTCTATATACTCCACTTGTATTCTGCAGCCTTGTTGAACTTGTTTAGTTCTAAAAGTTTTTTTTCCCTTTTGTAGCATCCTTAGAAATCTCTATACACAAGATAAGCTCTCTACAAATATAAATTATTTTACTTATTCTTTTTTTTGTTGTAAGGAAAGAAAATATTTTATTATGTGACACACAAAGATATGCTTTTGGTGAAATATAAATCTGTACCTATTTTGGGGTTATCTGTGATATCCTGATACATGTATATAATATGTAATGATCAAAACAGGGCAAATAAGACATCAGTCACTACAAACATTCACCCCTTCTTTATATTTGGAACATTCCAGATAATCTCCTCCAGCTATTTTGAAATATATAACAAATTATTAACTATAGTAATGCTACTGCTGCATCAAACAATAGATCGTATTCTAACTGTACTTTTATACACATTAACCGACCACTCTTTTTTTTGCCTGTTTATATTAATATTTTATTGATGCTATGACGCTCAGGCCTTGGCCACATACTTTGAAGTGGGTACAGCCATTCCGTCCGCTGCTGCTTTTTGGTCTTCAAGTTCTCCTCATGTTTGTTGAGTCACCAGTACACAACACAGGTTTTCTTTGGCCAAAAGTCCAGGGGCTTTTACTTCTTGCCCTTGCAGAATTTCTTGAAGTTTTCTTTCTGAGTCTGGTTAATGACGGTGAGAACACAGGTGATGGATTTGAAAATGACCTGAAACTAGGAGAGCTTGGAAGCTGTGCTGCCTGTCACTTCAGTGATAGACCCAGGATAAGTCCACACTCAGGATGTCCAGCTATTTCAGCAGCAACCCCACCTTCTTGCTGCAAAGGTTCTGAGCCTTAATCTTTGTCATGACTGAACAAGCCACCACCAGGGCCCAAAAATTGCAAGAGAAAGACTAAGTGACCATTATCTGATCTTTGTAAATTCACCATCCACTCTCCCCTTCCAGGGCTTTGGTAATTTCCAATCTATTCTCTACCTCCGCTTTTTTTTTTTAGTCTCCACATATGAGAACATATGGCACTGGTCTTCCTGAGACTGGCTTATTTCATTTAACACAGTGACATCCAATTCCGTCCATATTGCTGCAAAGAAATAATTTCATTATGTCCTATGGCTAAATAATATTTGATTTATGTGCCACATTGTTTTATTCATTCCTCCACTGATGAACCTTTGGGTGAATTACATATAATGGATATAATGTGACTAGTGCTACAATAAACATGGGCTAGCAGAGATCTCTTCAATATACTGACTGCATTTCTTTCGAACATATATCAGGTAGGGAATTGATTAATCACATGGCAGTTCCATTTGTAGTATTTTAGAAAAGTGTACACTGTCTTCCATGTTGGATATACTAATTTAAATTCTCAAAAACTGTATGAGCGATTCCCTTTCTCTGCCTAACCAATATCTGTTTTTGTTCTTTTTTGATAAAAGTTATTTTAACTGAATTAAGATAATATGTCATTGTGATGTTGATTTGCATTTCCCTGATGATTAGTAATGTTTAGCATTTATTAATATACCTATGGTGATCTGTATGTCTTCTTTTGAGAAATGTCTATTGAGAACTTTTGCCCATTTTTAATCAAATTAATTGACTTGTTGTCAAGTTGCTGGTGTTCCTTATCTATTCTGGTCATTAATCCCTTGCAAGATGAGTAGTTTGCAAATATTTTCAACCATTCTGTAGGTAGTATATTCACTTTGTTAATTATTTCCTTTGCTGTACAGGAGCATTTTAGCTTGACAGGAGACTATATTTGAATATTTTTGCTTTTGTGGCCTGTCATTTAGAGCTTACCCCAAAATCTTTCCTCATACCAATATCCTGAAATGTTTCCCCAAACTTTTCTTCTACTCGTTTCATAGTTTTGGCTCTTATACTTAAGTCTTTATTAATCCAAATTAAGGGTTTTTTTAATCTTATAAGAGGTAGGAGTCTAGTTTCATTCTTTCTCATATGGATGTCTATCCAGTTCTCTAAGTATAAGAAACCACCAATTCCCCAATACATGTTCTTGGAGACTTTGATGAAAATGAGTTATCAATAAATGCATGGATTAACCTCTGTGCTCATTATTCTGGTACACTGGTCAATGAGTCTATTTTCATTCTAGTATCATACAAGTTTGGTTACCATGGCTTTACAGTATATTCTGAAGTCAAATATAAAGTGATGCCTCCAGCTTTTTCTGTTTTCTCAGGATTGCTGTGGCTATTCAGGGTCTTTTCTGGTTCCACACAAATTTAGGAATTTTTTTTTTTAATTTCTGTGAAGAATGACATTGGTATTTTGATACAGATTGCACTGAATCTATAGACTGTTGTGGATAGTAATGACATTTTTAACAATATTATTTCTTTCAACCTATAAGCACAAAATATTTTCATTTTTGTGTGTGTCTTCTCCAATTTCTTTCTTTATAGTTTTTCTTGTAGAGATCATTCAACTCCTTAAACTTATTCCTTAGGCATTTTATATTTTTTGTATCTAATGTAAATGGGATTGCTCTCTTGAATTCTTTTTCAGATTGTTTGTTGTTGGAATACATAAAAGCTACTGATTTTTTATATATTGATTTTGTATCCTGCAACATTACTGAATTCTCAGCTCTAAGCGTTTTTTATTGGAGTCACTAAGTTTTTCTAAATATAATATGTCATCTGTGAACAAAGATAACTTGACTGTTTCAAGTTTTGCTGTGTTTTTTTGTAGATTACAAAATATAGTTTATTTAGAAAGTAAATTAGAGAGAGAGAAGAGAGAGAAGACTCACCTCTCTTAGGGAGGACAAGGGACCAAAGCGCATAAAACATGGCGGCAGCCATAGCTCAAAGAACATATGGCCACACCAGAGTTTAGTAAAGCAATGGACTCCTTTCAAATTTTTTTTTTAAATGAACAATTACATGGCTTAGATGACTTCACTCAATGTTATCAACAACTCACTTCATGATACATTTGTCTTTTCTGTAGATAGGAGTAACAGATAACCTCTGCCAACAGCCCTGGTTTTGAAGTACTGCCTTTAAAACCTGTCCTCTTTCTGGCATTTGTTCTCATTCTCTCAACCCACAACTCTTAAAAACTAATTTTTCTTTTTTATTTTGTTCTGTATTTAAAGCTATGGAGTCAAAGTAAGACCCCAGGTGATCCAAAGGGCTTCAGAATACTGTCAAGGGCACAAAACGGTTAGCAATAGAACCCCTGTTAAGAGCAATCATCATTAATAGCGTCAATCTTTTAAAAATATCCTAAATTCTAATATTCTTAACTATTCAGAAACAGATTTTTCTAACTTATTAGTGAAGGACTCGGCTCACATACCTACACTCTCAGATAAACCTTTTCTTGTTTATAATTCTCACTGAGCTTTCTCATCACATCCCCATGGTCAACTGTGGCTATCTGACGCATAACTTTTCTTTAATTCTGCTGCACATATTTGGCAAATGGTCTCACATGGGGCACAATAGGGGTCCCATCCTTCCAAGTTGACGGCAGCATGACCAGAGACCCCATGCATCTGGCACAGATAAAGCGGGTGGTGTCCAGTGATTTGGTGTAGCGGCCAATCCTGGCTTTGCACTGAGTACATTCATAAAGAATCTTGTAGTTAAGTGTACAGTTATGGCAACAGGTGACCAGGGGAAGCTCTGGGTGCACCATGTTGGATTTTCGGGCATAATACTTCCATGCATCATCATGAAAATCACGGATACCATCGAGCAGCCAGGAGGCTGCATGGCACGCTTCATGGATCAAGGTATCCCGCAGTCAGTCTGCAGAGTCGCAGACTTTCAGAGCAATCTCGATCCTGGCATAACGCTTCCTTTTTGGGTACCGTATCTCGCTAGTGGAGCATACGCCAGCAGTTCTCAGCATCTTTTTATTCCAGCCAATATCTACTTTCTCTGGCATCTTTTTATCAAAGACAGAGCTGTTAATCAGGCTGTAGATTTCTGAATCAGTTCATCCTTATTTTGTTGGAAATTCTTTCCAGAATATCGTTTTGAGTTTTCAATGCCATACAAAAAACCTAGGTACTTTGCATATAGCATTCCCACTCTTGCATTTTTCAACTTCTGCCACACTGGATTTCTTCTTTGAAGGCTTACAATTTTTGTCCTTTAACAGCAGGCGTCACACATATATTTTTGTTTTTTTCCTTCCTTTTCTTTGGTTGTTTCACCACAGGTACAGGCTTTTCATCAGTTGGCAACTTTCTATTTGAAATTTCAAGGTTAGCCTCAGGATCATTTGGTGGTTGGTGGAGATTTTCACCAAGATCCTGCTCACCAGTATCATCCAATGAATTGCACTGGGAGACAGCAAACTCATCCAGCTCTTTTTCACTTGAGGCAATTTGGCCCTGGTCACACAAATCCCCTTCTATTAGCATGGAAACCTCCAAATCATTACTGTCATCATCATCATCACTAATAATTATGGGCGGCTCTAAGGTGGTAAGATTCATGTAAGCATCAGATGTCTCCAGAATCTCATCATCACTGCTTATTTCCACTAGCTCGGCTTTCTTTTCTTCATAGAAGTATTCATCATCAGAACCCGAGTTAATCACCACATAGCAATCATCATCCTGGTTGTGCAACTGGCCAAGATCTTCTTTGGGACCTGTACATGGCCACTGTCGTGGCGTCTGACGTGGCCAACGGTAACTCTGGAGCTCCTCACCTGGAGCAACTCCTCCTTTCAAATTTAAATGCCATTTATTTCTTTCTCTTGCCTAATTGCTGATTCGTGTATGTTGATTTGTATCTTGAAAAATTACTGAATTTACTGAATTCATCAGTTCCAATAGTTTTTTTTGTCAGAGTCTTTGGGTTCTTCTATATACAAAATCATGTCATCTGAGAAAAGGTATAATCTTATCTCTTTTCCAATTTGGCTGCCTTTCATTTGTCTCTCTTTTCTGAGTACTCTGGGTAGGACTTCCAGAACTATGTTAAATATAAATGGCCAAAGTGACCATCTGCTTAATTTTAATGTGTCTGTATAGTTTACAAAGTTTCTATTATTTATTTTTAAAAATAGCCTATGAAATAAAAGGCATACAATTTAGTTTTATTCTATTGTGTTTTAAAAATGTGGTACTTGTCTTTCTGTGTCTAATGTGTTTCACCTAAGATAATGCCCTCCAGTTCCATCCATATTGTTGCAAAAGGCATGATTTCATTATTTTATGGATGAATAATATTCTATCATGTGTATATACCACATTTTCTTTATCCATTCATTTGCTGATAAATACTCAGGTTAATTCTATATTTTTGCTATTGGGAATAGTGTTGCAATAAACATATGGATGCAGATATCTTTCTGATATAGTGACTGATTTTCCTTTGGAACACCTAATATTGAGATTGATGAATTGAACAGTAGTTCTATTTTTACTTCTTAAAGAAATCTCTATACTGTTTTCCATAAAAGTTGTACCAATTTACACTCCCACCAACAGTATATAAGGGTTCCCTTTTATTTACAACCTTGCCAACATGTTATTTTTTGTCTTATAAATAATAGTAATTCTGACTGGTGTAAGATGGTATCTCATTGTAATTTAAATTTGCATTTATCTGATGATTAGTGATATTAAGCATTTGCCTGTTGGTCATTTATATGTCTGTCTGGCCATTCACATGCCTGTTGGCCATTTATATGTTGGCCATTTATATGTCTGTCTGGCCATTCATATGCCTGTTGGCCATTTATATGTCATCTTTGGAAAAATATCTATGTCCTTTACCCAACTTTTTAATGGGATTTGTTTTTTTCTTGAGTTATTTGTAAAGTCTGGATATTAATCACCTGTCAGATGCATAGTTTGCAAATATTTTCTTTCATTCTGCAGGTTGACCGTTCAAACTGTTGATTGTTTCTTTGGCTGTTAGAAGCTCTGTAATTTAACTAAGTCTCAGTTTCCTATTTTTGTTTTGGCTCCCTGTGCTTTTGAGGTTTTAGTCATGAATTCTTTGCCTAGCCCAATGTCCAGAAGAGCTTTCTCTAAGTTTTCTTTATTATTTTTATAGTCTCAGCTTTATATTTAAGTCTTTAATCTATCTTGAGTCAATTTTTGTCTATGGTAAGAGATGGGGTCCAAATTCATTCTTCTGCATATCAGTTTTCCCAGCACCATTTATTGAAAAGATTGACCTTTCCCCAATTTATGTTCTTCTTGGCTTTTTCAAAGATCTTGTAAATATGTGGTTTTATTTCTGGGTTCTCCATTCTGTTCCATTTATCCATCTATTTTCATAACAGTGCCATGCCATTTGGTTACTATAGCCTTGTAGTATAGTTTGAAGCCAGGTAATATAATACCTCCAGCTCTGTTCTTTTTGCTTAAGATTACTTTGGCTATTTGAGCTCTTTTGTGGTTCCATATAGATTTTGTTGTGTTGATTTCTGTGAAGAATGTCATTGGTAATTTAATAGGAATTGTACTGAATCTATAGATTACTTTGGGCAGTATGGTCATTTTAATGAAACTGACTCTTCCAATCCATGGATATGAGATATTTTCCATTTGTTTCTGTCATCTACAATTTCTTTCCTCAGAATGTTGTAATTTCCTTGTACAGATCTTCCGCCTCCTTGGTTAAATATATTACTATGTATTTTATTTGTTTATTTATTGTAGCTATTGTAAATGACATTTTCTTCTTGATTTGGTTACCTGCTAGATCAATATTGGAGATCTAGTTTAGCTTTCTATTAGTGTATAGAAAAACTATTAATCTTTGCATGTTGATTTTGTATTCTGAAGCTTTAATGAATTCATTTAGCAAATGTAAGAGTTTTTTGGTGGAGTCTTTATGTTCTTCTAGATGTAAGCTCATGTCATCAGGAGATAACCTGATTTCCTCTTTTCCAATTTGGTTGCCTTTTATTCTTTTCTCTTTCTGACTGCTCTGGCTAGGACTTTCAATACTATGTTGAATAGAAGGCATATTTATTTACAATCATCCTCTTGCTAAATCCAGCTCTTCTGGGCACAGTATTCTCAGTTGGTAGTATTTTTCCTTGAGCACTTGGAATATGTCATCCCACTGCCGCCTAACAAGCATGGTATTCTCAAGAAGTCTGTTTTCAGAAGCATCAGTGTTCCTTCATAAGTTATTTTCTTCTTTCTCTGAATGCTTTTAGGATCCTCTTTCTCTCTGACCTTTAAGAGTTTATTATGGCTTGGGGTATCTTATATGAATTGAATCTGTTTGGTGATCTCTGCTCTTCCTGCATCTTGATAGTTATATCTTTCTGTAGGTTTGGAAAGTTTTCCATTATTTATTTGGGTAAGTTTTCCACTCTTTGCTCTTAACTACTTGAACACCAATGACTCTTACATTTGGTTAACTGGTGCAAGAAACCTACCTTTGGGCCTATCTCAGCTTTCAACATTCCTTCCTTCGAGGTAAAGCTCAGGAGTAAAAGGTGAAGGGTCAGATCAGTCCATTTTGCTTCTTACTGGCACATGTATTTAAACACCTTCCTTCCCCCTAGGTTTTTATATCATTTTAACAGAAAGTAAAAGTAAAACCAAGTGAGTTCTTTGTCATCAAGAAACACCTATTATGATGACTGGATTTTTTTTTCCTTATCATACATCAAGCTGTATCAGTTATTTTGAAATATTATTATTCAAGCAAATACTGTCCACTGATTAAAACTAACTCTAATTATTGATTTTGTATGTCAATAACTCATAGATATCACAGAGAGGTTCACCTGAGGGGGATCCCCAAAAAAACAAAATTTACAAAAAATTGTATATTTATTCTTATATGTTAAATCTCAGTCACCTTCAAAATACTCTCCATTTGATACAGTACACCTATTGAGATGCTTTTTCCACTGCTCAAAACAGTTTTCAAACGCGTCAATTTTGGTGCCTTTTAGCGCTTCTGCTGTTTTTTTTTTTTTACCTCTTTCATATCATCAAAAACATTTCCCTTTGAGAAGTGTTTTCATCCAGGGAAACAACAAAATGCCACTCAAGGTGAGATCAGGTGAATAGAGAGGGTGGGGCATGGGGGAGGGGGTCATGCCATTTTTAGTCAAAAACCCCGTGAACACTCAACATGATGTGGGCTCGTGTGCTCGTAAATCATCCATTGTGAGATGGAAAACGAGTTGAAAGAATAATCCAAAAAAAATCCACTGAAGTCAAACAGCCTCTCACAACAAGGCTAGCTGATACACTAATGTCAGTGGGTTCCTAGAACACTTACCTAGAGGGGGTAAACTAGAAAGTGTACTACAAGGAGTCCATTCTCAAAAAAAATAATTTTAGATTTTTTGGGGTCCCCCCTCGTATACTGTCATGGGTCTATTCCCTTTCTCTTCAAATTAATTCACAATTTTGGATAAAAGTAGGCCATCTCTGAAACAAATGTTGACAAGCTGCATGGCATGAAAGTACTTTCTTTTTTTTTTTTTTTTATTTATTTATTTATTTTTTTTTGAGTTGGAGTCTCACTCTGTCGCCCAGACTGGAGTGCAGTGGCCGCTCCCGGCCACCGCAGCCTCGACCTGCTGGGCTCCGGCGATCCTTCCGCCTCAGCCTTCCGAGTAGCTGGAATTACAGGCATGCACTACCACGCCCGGCTGATTTTTTGATTTATTGTAGAGATGAGGTCTTGCTGCCCAGGCGGGTCTCGAACCCGCGGGCTCAGGCAATCCACTCACCTCAGCCTCCCAAAGGCGCGGGATTACAGGCTGAGCCACCGAGCCCGGCTGAAAGTACTTTCATAGTACTTTCCTATATTCTAAATGCCTTCCCATTAAATCAATAAAGCTTGAAGATTTGAAAAGGTCTCTTTATATATTGAGAGGATGTTCCCCTGATATCAATGCGACATTTTGAATCAAAACTGAGATGTTGCCGGGCTCGGTGGCTCAGCCTGTAATCCCGTGCCTTTGGGAGGCTGAGGTGAGTGGATTGCCTGAGCCCACGGGTTCGAGACCCGCCTGGGCAGAGAGACCTCATCTCTACAATAAATCAAAAAATCAGATGGGTGTGGTAGCGCGCGCCTGTAATTCCAGCTACTTGGAAGGCTGAGGCGGAAGGATTGCCAGAGCCCAGCAGGCGAGGCTGCGGTGGCCGGGAGTGGCCACTGCACTCCAATCTGGGTGACCGAGTGAGACTCCAACTCAACAACCAAACAAAACAAAACTGAGATATTATCTAATATGAATATCTGGATCATTATCTTTGATATCAGTAGGCATTTCAAACAAACTTAAAAATTTAATAAAGTAAATGAAAAATCCACAAAAAATTAAAAATTATATTTGAAACCCCCAAATATCAGATAGACTCAATTCTTAAATATTTCTTTCTTAATGAAAGAAAGTATTAACCAAAAAATCCAAACACCCTATATCTGGGGATCACATGCTCCTCCTTCCCCAAATTTAAGGCTGTTCTCTGGATTGACAATACAGCCTCTTACAACAATGCTAGCTGGTACACTGATGCCAGTGTGTTCCTAGAAGTAAATTTTTAAAATACATTTTTATAATAAAAAGAAATTTTATTTTAAAGGTATGTTAAATGCTATTCAGAAAAAAAATTCATTAATAAGTGTATAATTTTTGAAAAACTTAACCTGAATATGTTTTTAACAAATTCCCCTACAGAATTTTAAATAAAGATATTATCTTCAACCTCACCCTACTATGTTTGGGAGAAGGACTGTTCAAATTGTAGAAGGTTTCATGGACTAGAGGCAAAAGTCTAAAACAAAATCTATAAATTTCTGTAAAGGACCAGATAGTAAATATTTTATCATACATTCTCTGTTACAACTATTAAACACTATAATTGTACTGTGAACATATAAACAATTGGGTATGGCTATGTTCCAATAAAACCTTATTTATAAAAACAGGTCCTGGATGGATTTCACCTAAGGGTCATAATTATCCGCGACTGGTCTAAAAGCTGGAAGCAGTGCTGATACTGAGGAAATCATCATGGCTGACAAGAAAACAGATTAGACATTCTGATGCATTTTATTCGTTAATTTCAGGTTTTTCCTTTGTTAAAGTGAAAGCATTTTTCTTCCACCCTAGTAGAAAACCAGCTCCAAACTTTTGTGGTAGTAATGAGAGCAAAGGGGAAGTTAAAATAGAAAATGTCATTCTTAGGGGCAGTTAGAAACCATATACAGCTCCATTCTAAAATTCAGCATGTGTATGACAATGCCTTTGCTCTGAGCAAGACTTCCCTGACAACTGAGGGAATGTAACCCTCAAAGCTCCAACCAACGCCTAACTTAAACTTAGTCCTGGGGGAAGACATTAATAGAGCCAGCTCTATTATCTCAATTAGGTTAGGTATTCACAAGGAAAGCAGACTGTAGCATGACCTAGAGGTATAATGATCCTAAAATTCTTTATTTTTATTAGTATAGGATCTGGAAGCTTTGTGGAAAACATGCTTTCAGAGAAACTGAAAGCACTCATGATCCACTGGTAAAATCTGGCTTCATAAATCTCAGGATATTAAAAACACAGCAGGATACACTCCCACATGACAATTCCACCTTCTCTAGCATGCTATAATAAATGGTGGAAAAGCGTATTACTGATGTGATTATTATTTCAGTTATGTAGCTCTGCTAAAAGCTCCTGTTTTGCTTTTGTTTTGTTTACTTCACTATCAAAGGAGTTTGATTATGTTATGCTGCCCTCAGGTGTCCATTTTTTAAAATGTATGATTAGTAGGCAAAGCAGGATCTTTTGTAAATTTTCAAATCAGAAAATTACAGCTATGATATTAACTCTTTCATAAACCCCAATCATAGAGCTTGCTGAAGTGTTAAAAGTTCAATCTTTAGGGATATCTGAAATATTACTAGAATTTTTTCCACTTGTCCTGCAATACATTGCCACTGAAAAAGAAACTAGAAGTGGTAAAAAGAAAAAAAGCAAGAAAAACCCTTTTGGAACTGAAAATAGTATCTCACCACAGTGATTCGCAAAGTGTGGCTCAGAGATCCAGTTTCAGATGTCCATGAGTTCACACCTATTTTTATGATAATACTAAAAACATTATTTACTTTTGTAAATCTCATTCTCTCACAAACATACAGTGGAGTTTCCTAGAAGCTATGTGACTCGTAACATACTACAACAGACAGAATACAAAAGCATATATTAGACAATCTAGCCATCTTCTACTAAGCCAAATTCTTTTTTAAAAAGATTTGCAAATGTTTTAGTTTAACCAGTGCATGTTTAAACTTTGACATACTTAAATAAGGATTCCTATTAAAATCTACATGGTTGCCAGCAGGATAGTGAATTGTATTCTACAGGCCATTTTACACTAAATTTTTTCCAAAGGAAAATATAATTATTGTTCATAAAAGTATATTATTCACTTAATGAATTTTAACTGTTTTAATAAATATTTTAAATTGCTATCGGTTTTAATTTCTAACATGGTAAATACTAGTATGTATATAAACAAAATATTTTAGAGGTCTTCAAGAAAGTTAAGAGTCTAAAGACATTCTGAGACCAAAAAGTTTGAGAAGTATTGAAATAGCAGATTCTATCAGTATTTCATAGAAAGTATTTTCTCTAAAATTTAAGATAAAAAAAGGTACTGAACAATCAAATTACAAAGACTAAGTAAACTCTGCTTGTAACTTGATTGTCATAGGATAGGCTTTAAATTAAGTGATGGGATTAGAGGTGAGTGTCAGAGGCTTCACTCACCTTCATCCTCACTCCTCCCTTCATAAACCATTTGCAGGAAGTAAGGAAGAGCAAAACTGACTTGGAAGAGTGTAACCTGCTTTCTGTATTCCCTTCCGCTAATGAACGGTACAAATGTAAAAAGCTCAAAATAGTAAGAAAAAAAAGGCATGTAGCCGGGCTCGGTGGCTCAGCCTGTAATCCCACGCCTTTGGGAGGCTGAGTTGAGTTCGAGACCCGCCGGCAGCGAGACCTCATCTCTACAATAAATCAAAAAATCAGCTGGGCATGGTAGCGCATGCCTGTAATTCCGGCTACTTGGAAGGCTGAGGCGGAAGGATCGCCAGAGCCCAGCAGGTCGAGGCTGCGGTGGCCGGGAGCGGCCACTGCACTCCAGTCTGGGCGACAGAGTGAGACTCCAACTCAAAAAAAAGAAAAAAAAAAGGCATATAGTGATTGAATAATGTATAAATTACATAATCTGAGGTCCCTAAATGAGCCTCATTGACACAACCAATAAAAGCTACCTTGAGGTATTTTCCATATAATAACATGTTCTAAGAAAGCAGAACTTAAAAGGGGGGGGGGGTGTTAGGGAATGAAGACGATGTAGGAGAAGGAACAGAGGAAGGAAAAAGAAAGGAATTGTGAGAGGTCATAGAATTCAACAAAATTGACCAGTGCATGGTTAAACTTTGATATACTTAAATAAGGATTCATATTAAAATCTACATGGTTGCCAGCAGGATAGTGAATTGTATTCTAAAGTCCATTTTAAAATTACAAACTTTCAAACCATGACATCTTTCTATGAAAACATTTTGACATCTGATGATTGGGTTCTCAGTCTGTCCCATATACATGCTTGTTCTGGTGACAGAATTAGCAGCCGTAAAGATGGATGCCATGCCCCATTAGAAACATCTCCCTCAGCAACTCTGAGATCTAGGACTGACGCTTCTGTGAACTTGCAGAATCACTGAAAAGCTCCAAATGATAAGAGCCTGGAGGAGAACTAATGAGGCAGCTGAGCTTCAGGTAAAGTGAAAAGACATGGTACCAAGGAGGTAGGGGAGGACTCCAAGGAAGGAGGCGGTGCTGGCATAATAGAAATTAAGATCACGGCTGGAATCTATGGCAGGGGAAAGCCCAGAGAGAAAAATAAGTGACAAAGATAGCTTTCATGGCAAAGGGTATTGAGGATTTAGGGCAGCACAGACAGGAAGAGGCAGCTATAGGGAAGATATCCTATAGGAAGATGGGAGGGCAGCATGCAAAATGTACTTAAGGCAGCTGCCAGTTACAATACCGATAATAACAATAAGAAATACACAGACTTATTGAGGATACCAACTACATAAGGCTCATCAACTTCATGGAGGTTTGTGGTGCCTTTTAGGGTGGAAATATAAAACAGCACAATATGAAAAACTAAAAGCATTAAATGTCTTTAACAACAATTTTTATAATAGTCATTTTCCACTATTGACAATAAGCCAAATACTTATCCACTATTTAAAATTATAGGCTCCTAGAGATCCAGCCAAGAATTCAGTTTGCAGATTGCAAAATAAATAATGAATTTATCTCAATATTATCAATAAAATGAATATATCTCAAAATGAACCCCACATATCTTTTTAACATTATTCTGTTACATTTTAACATTATTCTGTTATATGTACTTCCTTTCTTGACTTCTTTCTTCTCCCTACCACTATGATGATTTAGCTATAGTTTAATCTCTTATCATACTTGCATCTCAACATTGAAAACACAGGTGGCTAGGCGTGGTGGCTCATGCCTGTAATCCCAGCACTTTGGGAGGCAGAGGCAAAAGGATTGCTGGAGCCCAGGGGTTCAAGACCAGCCTGGGCAACTTGGAGAGACCTCATCCCTACAATAAATCAAAAAATTAGCTGGGCATTGTGACACGCACCTGTGGTTCCAACTACTGGGAGGCTGAAGCAGAAATATCATCTGAACCCAGCCAGTCAAGGCTGTGGTGGCTGTGGGTGTGCCACTACATTCCAGTCTGGGTGACAGAGTGAGATTCCAACTCAAAAAAAACAAAAACAAAAACAAAAACAAAAATATAAGGTCCTTCCTCTTACATTAAACTGAGGCCACAGAGGACTCAGCATGCCCTGAGTATCCCAAGGACAAAATATGTGTAGGCAACAGAGAGAGGCACCTCTCCAAAAGAACTATAACCAAGTCTCTTACATCTATTATACATGGTGGGCTGGCTCCTGCCAATATTGGAGAGCATATAGGCTCGCTGGATAAAACTGCTACTAAAAATCTCAAGCCATAATGTTAAAAGATAGATTTTGTCAAGAAATCTTGATTAAAAATAATGCCTGGCTACTGCCTCTAACCATGACCTCACCTTGGCCGTTCACTGGCTTGAGTATCTCCGGTGATTTTCTAGTTGTGGAACTGGCCGACTATGCACCTGTCTCACTCTTCACTGCAACTTAATTCTACATCTACAACTTCCCACTACCTTTCAAATGCCAACCCTGGTGAGAATTCTTTGCCTCCTGTCTTCAGCCTGGGCGATAATCCTGTCAGGATAGTTGGATCCTGACTGGCAAGAATCGAATTACAAGAAAGCTAGCTAGAATTGTCCAGAGAAGGAATAAGTATAACTTTATCTTAACATGTCAAATTCTTCTATTCCTTACATTTCCAATAAAATATAAGGCTTAAACAATAAAAGTTATTCAACTCTTGTAGTTTAAGCAATATCCAATATAATTTAGTTCCCACATAGCAAAAGATAAACTTTAGATTTTAATAAGAAATTTATCTGTATATATAGAAGTTTAAGTTGCACATATATTTTATAGTTGAAGAGGAATTTTTAAAATAAGGGGGATTAATTAGCAAATTAGCCACATGACCACAATTATAAATATTTTAGCTAAGAAAATAAACTACTTGCAGACAAGAACAAGCTAGTCGATATTACTGCTAAGAAAATTATAAACTAGTTAGACAATTTTTAAAGCAAGTACTGAAGGGCATCAATGAATTTATCTCCCCAAATATGGTATATACTTCAGATTAGTTTTTTCCTAGTCTAAATTATTGAGGTTTAACTACTATCCAATGTAAGTTAAAAATACCTCTCCAGTATTTTCAACCACAGCATCTCAGCAACCTGTTACCATGTCTCAGTTAAACCTGATCATGAGATTTGCCTAGTCAACACCATCAAAGATAAGACTGGTTTCCATAAACATGGCACATTCACTGCTGATCCTTCCCCAAATGGCACAGAACTTGGAATGGAATAGGCACACTATATTCAGTGTTTGTTCAATGAGAAAATACACCAGAAAAAGAAAGGCATTCCAACATGTCACATAAAGCTATATTTTAGAAGGAATTATTATATTAGTATACATTCCATCATTTTAGTAGTAAGAAAATTAGCAGGCCAAACTAAGGCCCACACCAGTGCATTTTCAGTGTGTCATTCCTTAGAGTAAAGGTAAGATTTACAAAGAACAGCCAAAATAAGTTAATCTCCCAAGTTAGAAAGCATGAGGTCAAGCTGGGTCTCAGCACTCCTTAGAAAGATCATGCTGTTGTATTGCTATGATGACAAAATGGTAAGGAAGAAAAGGAAAATGGTTTATTAGTTTATTCTAGTTTATTTCCCAAGAGGATTATTCTGGCACTTGACCAAGTAATGGGTGATGACCTAGGCAGTACAGCATTAAAGATAAGTTGAAAAGGGACAGACAGTAGAAATAATTCACTTTATCATTGGAATGATTCAACTGCATGGGGCCATGCTAGTAAGTCAAACAGACATTATAACAAACAAACAAACAATGACAACAACAAAAAAAAGAATCAGGCAATCATGATGCAAGAGAAGCTATATCCAAAATTATGGATAAAAACTTACCACCTAGAAGGAAAATTTATTTTTAAAATGAATCCAGAAGAAGAAGACAAGAGAAACACATTTTAATATGGTTAGTTCTTATGAGAGCTACTATACATTCAACACATTTGTCACAGTATGCATTGTAAATAAAGATGGAGAAATTAATAAATAAAATCCAAATAAGAGATGATCCTAAGTATATAGCACACATTAAGAAAAATAAAAGCTAATAATCACCAAAACATGATCCTAAAGATAGATTTACTATTATTTATAATTTTCTCCCTTGTATAGCAGTAATTTTGCTACTATAGCTAATTTTTAATTACCTGTGGCTCATATAACTCAAGATAATAGTAAAATGTTCATTTACATAAGCTGTCCCTTCTATCTCAGTTGCTTAAAAAAAAGTGATACTTTACCTAATCTCCTTTCAATTCATCAAAAGTTGTCTAAAGACAGAGCAAGATCTGTGGTTCTGGACCTGTGGCTACAGACATGAGGGTGCCCATGGCTTGTTTGGTCATTAAGCATGTTGAGGTTATCTGAATAAAAATTAAACCTCACATTTTTATTTACTATATTTCAACTTATTATGACTAACAAAATACATGTTTATTTGAAAGTATAATTAAAGCTGTACCAGTTTTTTAAAAAGCAACCTAGGAATGAATAGAAACAAATCCTCAAAAACCTGACAACCTTTCCAGAAGTTCCAAGAGTTCCTCACCCTTTAAATAGGAATCAGAATATTACCAGATTCTTTTTTCTTCCCATCATTACACATTTTCTCAGTCAACAGATGCTAAATGCACAATACTATGCTGTTAGCACCTCAAACAGTCGACGAGAGGCGACTTCTCCTACTAGGGATCACTGGCTTAGATAAATGTTATATGTGGACAAACACACTCACAATTATCTCCTATGACAAGGCAGTCAGGTTAAGAAATTGGGGAGTGGAAGGAAAAGAAGGAGATAGAGTTCAACTACTATCACAAGGTGAACAGAGAAGAAACCAGAGAAAACTTGCTGGGCTGGTAAAAGGAAAAGAGTGGTCAGGACAATCCACTGATTGGTCACCTACTTAATAAGCTGGAAGAATTTAGATTCTGATACTATTTCGAAGCTCACACTGTGGGAATCTCAGTATCTTAATTTCCACATGGTGTGTTAACAGCACTATTATCCAAGAATGCTTCTTACATATTTTTAGTTTGTATAATCTCTGAACACACACTACATATGTATACAAGCCACTAAGTTATTCTAAATTCACCTCTTAGAAACTGTAAAAGGAACTTGCTAGTTGAGTATTTTGAGATATGTTAAGAGAATATTAAAATTATGACTATATCTCTCTTCGCTTTGCTGATAGTGGAAACCTTTCTCCTCCCAGTCTTCTCATAACAGCTGGTCCAACTTAATGGTTCCATATAGCTCCACGTTAACTTTCTTAAAAAGGAGCACTGTAGTTTCAAGATAGGCAATTATGTAAATAGTAGAACAATATCCAAGTGTTAGTTCTTGAATGTAATTTTTTTTAATTAAAAAATAAATTATATCATAGGAAGTCAAGGGATGATATACTCTTCACACAGAAAACTGATTTCCTCTTCAAAATAAACAGACCTAGAACTATGACATAATTTTTGTTTTATATAAGTATAGATTAATCTATATTTAAAACATTCTCATTTGCTCTAATATGAACAGTTTATGTAAATGCTAAAATTCCATTTCTAAGAAAGGTGGAAAATGTATAATTATAAATTTAAAAGGTTCAACCTTGAGAAGATAATTAGGTTATTTTGATATTTCAACTAATAAAAGATGAGATAAGCTAAAGAGCGTAAGAAAGGCTGAATTCTTATACTGACTATTGTAATCACTGAAAACACAATTAACATTTTCATATCTAACTTATATTCTCTTTCAAATATTTGTATGTCAACCATAATACTTAATCAAAAAAATAAAACAAAAAACAAGTAAAAGCTCTGTCTGCCATCTAGTGTAGAAAGAAGATACAGAACACACACATTACTGCTAAAACAACTCCAGGCACCTAGACAATACATTGTAAACTAGGCTGTGTGCTAGCATGTAAAATAAAATGCTATCTCTTTTTCAAAGATTTATGTTTAGCTTCCTGCCATGAGAACTATGAGAGAATGAAAAAGGGGATGCAAAGGATAAATTTACATGAACAAAAAAGCAAAGATAAGCTCAAGATGTTTTAGATTTTTACAAGACAGCTTCACAAAAGTACACTTACATGACCATGTAGATCAGTATTAAGAAGCATTATTGCACAGGTAAGGCAATGGACTCCATCTAAAGAAAGAGAAACAGAAAGCATTAATTCACTATTTATTGTTGGACTTCTCCATTACTACCATTAAAATAGTATATATCAAGAACCTATGAAAACATGGTACTGTACTAGGCATAACTAATCATATTTGTTTAGGGGGACAGAAAATGAAAAGACTAAATTATAGAAAGAACTTCAATGCAGAGTTGGACTCTACTGTTGATAAAGTAAATTGTTCCTACCTTTCTGGAAGACAATTTGACAGTACATATGCAAAGCCTTGAAACAGTATCCTTTGACACAGCAAATCTATTTCTAGGGCTTCACTCTAAGGCAATAATTAAGGATCTATACAAAGTACAAGAATATCCAGACGAACACTGCTTACAATGGCAGAGAAGTAAATATGACCTCCCAGAAACACATCTCTGTTAAAGTTGAAGTCACTGCAAATGTTGTCCAGGTACAGTTAAAATTATACTTTCCAAACATTAGAAATAATTGTTCTCTTTACTCTTTCTCTACTAATTCTCAGTACAAGTACAGTAGACAACGGCAGTTTGAGATGCAGTGAAAATTTTTATCGATTCACACTAAATATACACAAAGGTCTGTCTGATCATTGAATTAAAAACTAAAGAAAGTTTATTTTTAACAGCAAAAGTTTTTTTGGAGTAGTAGGTGATTTTTGTTATCAATGTCTCTACATAGATGCTACTAAATGCCTAAAAGTATATTTTCGGTATCATTTTATTATCACAAATTCTATACACATTTAAAACAAACTCCAGAAAGTATTTGAAAAACTCAGCAGTCAAACTCTCAAATAACTTGATCAACAGTCAATTGAGTACACAAGTCCATATTCCTTAATTTATTCAGGAATATTTGCATCTTCACAGATTTGAAGAGGGTTCTAATAAAAACAATACTCTTCTATCTGTAGTTAGCATTCTCTAGCTAATGCTAAAGGTGACAGAGATAGTGAACAACTTGCCTAAATAACACCAGTTTACAGATAGAAATGTGACCTTAATAAGCAGATGATAAATTAAACGTAGCTACAGCATGGAAAACGGAGGGAAGATAGGAGCAAGAACCTTAGTACACTTATCCCAGTTAATTGGCAACACTAAAGCTACCACTGCTTGTGCAATTAATCTCCATGATTTATTCCAGAATTTGTAAGTTTATGAAAGATTTTCCAATTGCAAGCGAATGTGCTTGACTTCAAACTCTGAAAACTGCTTATTGTAGAGAAATGGAAAGATCTTCCTTCAAGTAGGTAGGCTAAGTCAACAATTAAACTGTTTACAACTAAAATGTTTACTCTGTAAAAATAACACAACAAATATAAACTCAGTTTATTAAAATCATAGAGCCGGGCTCGGTGGCTCAGCCTGTAATTCCGCACCTTTGGGAGGCTGAGGTGAGTGGATTGCCTGAGCCCGCGGGTTCGAGACCCACCTGGGCAACTTGGTGAGACCTCATCTCTACAATAAATAAAAAAATCAGCCGGGCGTGGTAGCACACGCCTGTAGTTCCAGCTACTTGGAAGGCTGAGGCAGAAGGATCGCCGGAGCCCAGCAGGTCGAGGCTGCGGTGGCCGGGAGAGGCCACTGCACTCTAGTCTGGGAGACAGAGTGAGACTCCAACTCAAAAAAAAAAAAAAAAATCATAAAGTCAGTGATCAGTGTTGCAATAATTCATGTCAAATAAAAGTACCACAGATACACCATAACTTCCAGTGAGATCTGTAAATGGTTCCAAAACTAACCACAAAGCTAAGCACACATGGACTTTCATCAAGTATAGGGACCAACAGTATAAGTGATAAAAAAGAAACCAGAATAATAAATAAATACAATAAACCTCAGAATAACAAAGCATGACCAATTTAAAGAAAGTAGAGTCATACTACGGAATTTAAAAAAAAGAGTAAAAATAATTTTAAAAAGAATAAAAAACTATCATGTCCTTTAATATTATGATTTTAAAAATTTTTATGGCATGAGAAAATACAATAAAAGAAAAGAACAGCCGGGCTCGGTGGCTCAGCCTGTCATCCCGCGCCTTTGGGAGGCTGAGGTGAGTGGATTGCCTGAGCCCGCGGGTTCGAGACCCGCCTGGACAGGCGAGACCTCATCTCTACAATAAATCAAAAAATGAGCCGGGCGTGGTAGTGCGCGCCTGTAATTCCAGCTACTCGGAAGGCTGAGGCGGAAGGATCGCCGGAGCCCAGCAGGTCGAGGCTGCGGTGGCCGGGAGCGGCCATTGCACTCCAGTCTGGGCGACAGATGAGACTCCAACTCAAAAAAAAAAAAAAAATAAAAAAATAAAAAAAAAAAAAAGAAAAGAACAGTTAGAAACAAAATTCTGTAATGATTCCAATTTTACATTAAATATTGTATAAAAATAGACTAGAAAGAAAGAAATCAAAGTGTTAATAGTTATCTCTCTGGGTAATTAGAGATACTTAGACCATTTTTATTATCTTCTGTGTAATTTTATATATTTTCCACAATAAAATGTAATTTCATAATAAGGAAAATAACCATTGTTATAAAAAAGAAAATCAAGAATTTATATCAGATTACCTTGTGAAGCAATGGTATCCGGGTTACAATAAAAATATCGATTGGAGAAGTGTATTAAAACTCTCTCTCGTTCTTGAGTTTCTCCCACAAGAGAAAATGCTTTAAAGAAATACCTAGGAAGTAAGAATTTTAAGAGTGAAATTTTAGAAAATGTTACCATACTTTTGACAGTTAAAAGTTACTTAAAGATATTAATTATACAAAGAAAGGTATTATACAGTTCTCCCTCCCAAAATTACTTACTATACAGCCATTCAAAATAAACTTATACTACTATTTAAATTCTATAAAATGTCAATATAAAAAAATGACAGGATGATAGCAGGGTGGTCAACACATCAAGAAAGCCTTGGGAAGGTAGGTAGTTTCCCTATCACGTCTAAGTATCAAGTAGCCAATTTTAAAAGATCAGTCAGAAAAGCTAAAGACCACCTAAGACTCAATGCATGATCATAAAGGCTATATTTAGAACTCTATATGCATCAGAATTCTGTCATTTTGTTACATGATTATAATATCCACTAATCCACCGTTAAAGTTACAATTACATTGCCTTATACACAGAAGATTTCTGCTAATTTTATTTGATCTATTATCACCAAATTTTATTATTAATGTTATATGAGGAGGAAATCGGAGGCTGTAATGCTAATTTATTTTTAAAATTATGTAATGAATTAATTTAAGTATAAAATGTCTTTAAATAATAGAAAATAGCCAAATACCACACACCAATCTAAACGAGAGTCACTAGAGTACTGTTTATCATAGATTAACTACAATGACCCACACTTGACAACATAGATTCATTTTCCTAAACAGGAGACAGGAAGAAAGAAAAGTCATTTAAAATGTCTAAGAAATTTTATTGAAATAAATATACAATAAACCTTATTTCTATGAAAATTTTTCCTTCTTCCTTATTATAGATTTATAGTTTGTTAACCTAAATTATATTGACCGGACTTCAATTTTTCACAACTTTTAAAATAAATCACATAGTAAGCAAGACAAATATGTTGCTCTTTCCTTCACCCTTATCTGCTTTGATTAGAAAACGTTTGAGTACTCTGGATCCAGGAAACTGCCACAGGGTAAATCACTAAAGTTCTCCCTAATTCAAACAGCCTCACTCACCTACCAGGACTCAATTTCCTGGTGTGTAAAATTAAAAAGTTATACTAAATGATTGCAAAATTCTTCCAGATGCTGACATTTTAAAATAATTTGTAGGATTAGGAGTAAATGCTGACTAAGTGTTATCTTCAGCTGCTCTTAGAAATTTTCAGTACAATATAATATGAATCAATGTGTTTTAGATAGCTTCGTTTAAAAAGGTCAGCAAAAGGTGGCTATTGTTGGAAACAGTTTTACAAATATTTTCCACTGACAATGTTAATATTCATTTTTATCCCACTTGTATGAATTCCAAACTATCATCTTAAAAGGCTATTTGGCTATAGTAAGTAAACACTTAGGGAAAAATTCTATAATAAGCAAATTATGGATGAAATATTACTCAGCCTTTAAAAAGAAGGAAATTCTGACATTTGCTATAATGTGGATGAAACTTGAAGGCATTATGCTAAGTGAAAAGAGTCAGTCACAAAAAGACATGTACAGTATGATTCTGTTCACATTAGGGGTACTTAAAGTAGTCAAAAAACAGAGAAGCAGAAAGTAGAATGGTGGCTGCCAGGGACTGGGAGAAAGGAGAAGAAGGGGGAATTATTGTTTCGTGAGTGTAGAGTTTGTTTTACAAGTTGAAAAGAGTTATGGAGATGAATAGTTGCACATTATGAAGGTATTTGATGCCACCGGCTGTACATTTAAAAATGGCTAAGATGGTGAATTTTGTGTTATATATATATTTTGTCACAATTTTTTAAAAAAAGGAAAAACAGGAAAACTCCCACAGACTCCTTATTTTCTCCAGATTTACTTTGTCACCATCATTCTTTACTAGGCCATCTGGACTTGTGTTTACCATTAGATGCAGACTATCAGTTTATGTGTAATTTCATTGAAAAAATACAATTTTTCTTACTCTCTATGTTTAATGCCCTTACTACAATTTGAGCTAAATTTACAAAGTACAAGCCGAGCATCTCAAATCCAAAACTCTGAAGTGCTCCAAAATCTAAAACTTTTTGAGTGCCAATGTGATATTCAAAGGAAATGCTCATTGAAGCAATTCAAATTTCAGATTTTCAGACTTAGGATGCTCAACTGGGTAAGTAAAATGTAAATATCTCAAACTCCACAACACTTCTAGTCCCAATTATTTCACATAAGGGATACTCAACTTATAATCGGGGCATTAAAAAAAAAAAACAACACACCAAATCAGATTCTAGCTAGGGCCCATTACTTTCTCCTCTAAGAATTAATCATTTGGAAGTGGTGAAGAATAGACATGATATTTAATCATACCTGAGAGACTGATCCAGCGTCATTCCTGTAAAATCAAAAAACTTCAGATATTCTTCTGCAACTAGCCTGCTAAATTCATTGCTATAAAAAAAGAACACACTTGGTTACTGAAATGGAAACTATTAAAATACGAACACACATGCAAAAATATGAAAAACTCAGAGAGACACCAGTCTTGGGTCAGAACGTACTTCTTGCCTAGGTGTTTTGCAACATCTGATCTTTTGAATCTGTCCAGTTGATAAAGGCGTTTGGCCAACCTTTTGGCTGCTTCCACGTTGCTGCTGGTGCCATTACTAAGACTTTCTGGGGCCTCCTTTTCCAGAATTTCAGTACTTCCCATTTCAGAATGAGACTCTAGCCGAGTTGTTTTCAGCCCAGCATTGCTATGCAAATTGATAAAGAAAAACAAAATAATAGAAAAGATTTTTCTTGAATGGCAAAGGAAAATAATGAAATTATGATATTGTAGAAATGACTAAATGAAAATTGTTTTTAAGAGATTATTTTATGCTTAAATATTCATAAAAATATTTTCAGTTATTATATTTTAAAGAACTAAAGAAGTGATTGCCTAAGCTCTAGACAAGCAGTTCTCAAACTTTTTGTTCTCCAGACCTTTGCATTCTTAGAAGTACTGAGAACTCCAGAGAGCTTCTGTTTATGTGGATCATGTCTATTAATATCTACCATATTGGTAATTAAAGCAGAAAAATTTTAAATATTTATTAATTCATTTCAGAATAATAAGTCTGTCCCATATACTATAAATATTATACTTGTAAAAATATAACTATGTTTTCTAAAACAATGTATGTTTTACAGAGTAAGTCACAGTGATTCACATTTTCTTCAAATTTCTTTAATGACTGTCTTATTAGAAGACAGTTGGATTCTCAAATTCACCAAGGAAGTGCTGGTCAGGTGCTTCATTGTCACTGAGAATGCACCAAGGGCTCCTGAACAACCAGCTGGTACAAGTTGCTGCAAGTCCCAGCGACTTTCCAACTACCACCAAACTTGGAAAAGTTAACTGTCCTTAGCAACTCCTCTCCAAGCTCACCACCTGGGCAAGTACCCCATATGCTGCCCTTGAAAGGAAGCTATAGGAATAGGGAAAAGAGAGACAAGTTATCCCACATTGCCTTTTAGATTCAACTATGCGAAAATGTCAATTCACACACTGCCAAATGAGACCATAGAAGAAGCTGGGAGTACAAAATGAGGTCTACACCAAATGCTGGTTCATTTTACTGCAATTAATTTATTTGTCATTTATTATTATTCAATGAATACCACAGTCAATGCCAATGCCAGAACAGGGCATAAATTGGAACTGGCCCAAGCAACCACGATATGCGGTAACCCTCCATAAACAAAAAGTTACCTTAAACAATTTTCCAACAGAAAATATCCACCAATTAAAATGAATTGCTTCATTATGATGAAATCATGAAAATACATTTAAAATACATCATTTCAAACCATCAATTATAGAGTCAAAATTACCAGTCTGTTTTATAAAATGCATCCTATCAGAAATGGAATATTTAATTATCAGCTACAAAATACCTATTATAAATAAATTCATAGTAGAAATTTATTTCAGGCAATTCATGGTTACATTGTGTTTTCTCACATAAGTGACGGAAATGTAAAATATTTACTCTAAGAACTATATTAGTTACAATCAAGTAATTTTTATAATTACAAAAAAAAGATCCTCGGAGTTGTATTTCTATGCATTCTTTTCCTCTATATAATACCCATCATGTAGTAAAAACAAATGTCAAATAAATGATTTTCTTCTCAATTCAACTGCTACTTATTGCTCACTTCTCAGGGCACATTCATGGCATATATTTAATCATTCTGTGAAAACAATGTAATTATACCACACATACAGTACTAGTCAAATTTTGTTCAAATATAAGAGGCTTATCCTAATGAGAATATACTGTAAAAATTTACTGCTCAAAATCACTCCCATTTCTCATGTTTCTCATTCTACATATTTGCTTTTTTCTTGCCCAGCCCAGGGGATTTCACCTAATTTTCCTCATATTCACTAGAAAGATATAATTTTAGAATCTGTGTGCGTCAGACTTCTCTGGACCTTAAAAACCCTTCAGTAAAAGGAGAACATAAGGAACAAGGAGAGGATAAATGTCTCCATTCCTAGACAGCTTCACTCTGTCCCATTGCATGACTTATGAGATTACTTAAATAAGAACAAAAATTGCTCCTTTTAAATCAGAAAGCTTGGCAACATGATGTTAATACAAACTTACCAGCACCAATACAGATGCCAAGAGGAGCCCATCACAACCCCCAGGGCACAGCAAGGCCATCCTTCCTCTGTTAAGCCCTTTGGGGAGCTCTTTGTCCCACAAGTCCAGTGTCTGCTGATCCTAGGCCTTCCAAGAACCTAGTTCCCTGTGAGGTCATATTACTATGACCTCACATTCTCAGCAGAGTGATCATTGTCAGGGTTTTTGTAATGTTTTTATAGCTCCAATAAAAACAGAAGCTAGAACACAAGGACTGCTGTGTATCAAGGGCATAAAAAACAATGCAGCCTGGCCTTGTTCACACTTGATAAAGCAGACTAAATGATCCCTCTCAGAAGGGATAACACCCCATTTTGTTTCCTTGAATACTCAAGACATTGTCCTTCTAGTGTGCTGAGTTTTCAATGCTTTTAGTAGTTTGAATTTTCCCTTATTTTCTACAATTCAACTTTAGTGGCCCTATGCCTTGATCAAATCAACTTTACAATCTCATAAGGTGAAATCCCTGCCAGTACTTAAAAGTAGAAAGGTTCTCCCTGTGTTCTTGAAAATGCTTAACTGGGGCCAGTACTTCACACCTCCAAGTAACACGATATTCTCTCATCAAAATACTCTTCATCAAATGAAGGACCAGCTCATTAAGTCTGACCACCAGGCCTTCTCCTAACCTTTTGAATCATGCCAAGATTACCAGATTTTCCAAATAAAAATAACAGGACACCCCAGTTAAATTTAAAATAAACAAAAAACATTGTTTAGCATAAGTATGTCCTAAATATTACACGGGACATATTTATACTAAAATATTATTCACTGTTTATCTGGAATTCATGTTTAACTGCGTATCTGATATTTTATCTGGAAAACTTATCTTCTGAAGGTTTTTTTTTTACATTTTATTTTATAAAATCCTAATTCTAAGTCCATAGACAGTCCATGACTGTCAATTGGCAGTGTGTTTCACAATCAGAATCCTCTTGGGTTTTGGTTTGACTTGCTCTGATTTATTCCTACTATTCTTCTACTGTTTTATCAAGATTTTGTTGCCTATAATCTATTAATTCTTCACTAATATCCTCTAAATTAAAAAAGGAAAACTCTCCTCTCTTTGTATTTTCACCCCTTTCCCAACCTGAATACAACCACCATAAATGCCACAATATGGCTACCTTACAAAAATCCTAGACAAGATAAAAATCCACATCCTGTGACATATCATATAAGGTCCTTTATAAACAGACCCAATTTTTCTTCTAGAGTTGTCCTGTACTATTTTCCCTCAAGCTCCAGTTTCACAGAAAGATAAGCTATACTCCCTTACCTCTTACATGTGCTGTTCTCTTTGCCACTCTCATCACCACAACTCACAATGCCAAATTCTGCAAACTCTTACTGGCCCTATGGAGTCTAAGTGAAATAACAGTTTTTCTAAGAAACGTAGTCCAACTCCCTGCTGCTGCATTTCCAGAGCACTTACTATAGGTCTTTACCATAGTACTGCCTTTTAAAATCCCATCACTTTCACCTACCACTGTCTTGAATTCCACTTTGTTTTCACATTACAAAAGTAGGCTGTTACCCAGTAGTCATCTGCTGAAACAATGCAAGAACAGAGCCATCCACTGTGCCTCCTTCCTCCATTGTCTTTCATGTTATACCATCAATGATAAGCAACACTAACTTTCTAATTCATTATGTCTAATCCTGGAAAGTCCTGGAAAAACTGACATCAGAGGGTAGCAGATATATTGCCTTATTTTATATTTACTTTGAATTTAAGTTTTAATAATTCTTTAAAATTTTATGTAATTTTGGTAATAAAACTAGAATAAAAAAAAAAGAAATTAGGCTTTTTTTTTTTTTGACGGTGTCAAAGTTCCCCTCACCCTACATTTTCAAGTGTACCCTGAGAGTTGTACATAGGAAATAACAGTTCCCTAGCTACATTTTATAAGGAAACCAGGCAAAGAATCAGTTAGAAGGAGCCCAAAGAGTAGAAAGAAATGACTTCAGTTGCAAGTGGAATAAAAGGACCAGAGTGAGCAATATGGCCGGCCCTTTCGCCATTCTTCAGGCTGAAGGTACATAAACAGAGGCTGTGGACCAACAGCCAAGAAAGCTGTTCAAATGCATAGCTTCCATGGCTGGAATGAAAGTCAGTTTTGAAGAGTTCTAAGTACATCATAAGCAAAAACATACAAAACCTAAAGCATAAGCTGTCTCTGAGAGAAAGAAAATCTTCTTGGCCATTTAAGACCTTGTGGGCCAGCATAAGGACTTGGGTTTTTGCTCTTCATGAGTTAATATGGAAGGGCTGTAAGCTAAGCAGAGATACGATTAATTTATATTTTGAAAGGGTCACTCTGATTATTGTTTTGAAAACAGGCTGTAGGAACACAAACAGGGAGACCAGTCAGGAGGTACAGCAGATGCCAGGAAGGAGCCAACTGGGATGGGAGTGGGTGCTGTAGGGGGAGCTGACAGGATGACCTGCAGGCTAGCTCTGTTGGGAGAGCTGAGAGAACATAAGTTTTCGGCATGAGCAACTTTAAGGGCACAGCTGCAACCAACCAAGATAAGAAAGACTGAAGTTGGCACAGGTTTTGAGGAAAAGAGGTTCCATTTTAGACGTGTTACTTTGAGATGACCATTAGATATCCAAGTAGGTATGTAAATATGAGGCTATGTGGAGTTTTCAGAAAAGACACATGCCAGAGCCCCACTACAGGGAATTCTCAGTCACCGGTCTGAGGTGGGCTTTGGCAATTTTCTGCTTAGGGTCCAAGATGATTTTGTTGTGAAGCCAAGACTCTGAGACACCACTCTAACCCATGAGAAATCACTGCAGATCTTTTTTTTTTTTTTTTTGAGTGGGAGTCTCACTCTGTCGCCCAGACTGGAGTGCAGTGGCTGCTCCCGGCCACCGCAGCCTCAACCTGCTGGGGTCCAGCAATCCTTCCACCTCAGCCTTCCGAGTAGCTGGAAATACAGGTGCGCGCTACCACGCCTGGCTAATTTTTGATTTATTGTGGAGATGAGGTCTCGCCAAGTTGCCCAGGTGGGTCTCGAACCAGCAGGCTCAGGCAATCCACTCACCTCAGCCTCCCAAAGGCGCGGGATTACAGGCTGAGCCACCGAGTCCGGCCTCACTGCAGATCTTAAGAGGGGAATAATGATCAGACTGGGGTTTTGGTAAAACCACTTTTGCTTATAATTTTGAGGAAAAACTGTGGGAGGCCAAAGGCACACAAACCAGCCAGGAAAAGTATCCAAACATTATGGTCAACAGGCGAGAAACTGAACTGCAAGTCTGCACGAATACAAAGTGAAAGGCTGCTCTGAGAGAGACTTAGAAGGTAAAATGAAAGAACAGGATGTGTGTAGAGCTGTGTTCACAGAGAGCGCACAGGCTAACTCTGACTTAGAAGCTGGGCAAAAGGTGATGACACCAACTAGATAACAAACACAAGAGGAAGAAGAGGGTATGTGTGCATCCAGAGAGAAAGGGACGGAAGAAAAAAAGACCATGAGTTGGTTTCAAAGACACAATAAGCATAAGGCATCCATAGGCAGAGCTGATAGCCACAGCAAGTATCCACACCACCCATGGGAATTTAGTAAAGGCAGTAGTGTCATCCCACATTGGTTGATGGAATCACCTGATGAAAAGTTGTTGTGTTCAATATGACCAAAGAACCCTAAAACCTGTCAACACAGAAATATGTCTAGCAGTGTATTCATCTCAACACAATTCTATTACAGCAAAAGAACTGGGGGGGCACACTTTCCCTTCATTTGTTAAGGAAATTCTATAGCTGAGTGTTCAGTTTGCCAGTAACAATTATTAATTTAGAATATGCTAAAAGCAAGTATCTGCCAAAGAACTCCAGTTAGATTGCCAAAGTGCAAACCACTGGCTCGACTGGTCTACCAGTTGTGTATCTAAGTCCACTATCCTCTGTGATCCTCAGTCTTTTCAGCTATAAAATGAAGACAGCGATGCCAACTTCACAAGATCTTGTAAAGATTAAATGAGAAGATCCATATAAAATGCTTAGTGCAGTGTCTGGCACATAGTAAACAATAAATGTCAGTTGTCATCACCAGATCCATTTTCATCACAACTACCACAAGCAACATCATTAAATTATTGCTTGGTTATTTTAAAGATCACATGAGACAATATATATGAAAGCACTTTATTAAATACAAATCGTTATGCAAATGTTAGTTAGCACTCAGAAGAAATTAATACTTGACTTTATAAGAACTAATGTCTCAAATAAACCCATTCATAGGATATATTTGCTCAAAGGGAGTGCATCTTACTGCATTTAGGGGCCTTTACAGGGAAAGCAAACATTACCTAATTATTCCTAATAGCTATTTCTCCTTCAGCATAGAAGTTAAAATTCATCTTACCCAAGGAAGTTTTTTTGTTTTTTGCTTTTTTTTCTAGTCAGAGTCTCACTCTGTCACCCAGGCTGGAGTGCGATGGCATGATCACAGCTACTGCAGCCTTGACATCCTGGTCTGAAACTATCCTTCCACCTCAGTTTCCCAAGCAGCTGGGACTACAGGCACGTACCACCACATTTGGCTAATTTTTTGATTTAGTAGAGACAAGGTCTTGCCACCTTGCCCAGGCTGGTCTTGTACTCCTAGGCTCAGATAAACCTCTCGTCTAAGCCTTCCAAAGTGCTAGGATTACAGGCGTAAGCCACCACACCCAGCCAAGAAGAATAAGTGTCACCAAGAGGTTTCCTTCCTACTTCTACCCCAGGATACCTTTTAAACCTCATTCATTTTACTCAGTCCTGCATTCAGTATTCCAGGAGAGGGCACCAATGTACAAGGCAGTTTAATAGTATGGAAACTGACCAAACTCACCGAGTGTGAGAGTCTGCATTTGACTCTGAGACACCGACTTCCAATAAATAATAGAAGTTTTCACGCTCCTAGGGATTCACACTTCTCTGGGAGCATGATCCAGATGATGTAGGTTTTCATTTGGTTTAGGGGGTTTGTGGTAGATTATTTTTGCCTCTGTACTAAGTTACAGCTCTTCTGGGTCAGATCTCAAATGAGAATGTCGTGTCTGCAATGTTATGAAGTCAATTTCAATAAGTCCATACAGTAGCAACCAGAGATGGATAATTGCAAAGCAATTATTAATAATGCTCACGTTGATAAATAAGTAAGAAGAATGTAAAAACACTTATATGTTCATTACTTGCACAGAAGCGTCTTTGTGCAAAGTGCGATCCAAGAGCCCCAATTCCACTGTACACAAAGGGAACAGTTGTATCACTTGCAGTGTGACTAACTCATTTTCCCAGAATGCTCCTAAGATGTCATGGGATATTCTCTTCCACTCACATTTTTGTCAGGTTGAATTAGTGTCAGTATATATTCACTGGGTATCAGAAGCTGGGCACTGAAAGAAGTAAAGTAGCCGGCAGAAAGCGGCCCAGGAATGGCCAGTGAGGGAACGTATGACCTTCAATCAACTTATCTGGCAATGGGTACTTCACAAAGAAGACAATCCTTACATGGATAAGAACTATAATTTTAATATTATAAAAAGACTGTTAATCAGTTTGGATCAAAGAGTTGGCATACCTACATCACCAATCCTGAGAATCCCTGCTTCCTGTTCAGCAGATAGGTAAAAGTTACCCCTAAAGCCAGTCAGGACAGCCTTCCTCTACTTTGCAAGCAGTGGCCAAAGAGTTAGAAGATATGCCCTAATTCAAGGTGAGGTTTTTATTGTGTATTTTGGGGTTTTAAATATTATCAATCTCTGCTAGAACTTTCAACTGTGAACTTACATTCTTTTCAAATTTTCTTGAGAATAACCATTAGGGCTAAACAAGTAAAAATTAGTGGACTAAACACTGGCATCCTATCCCTAAGCTAAACATTGCAACTACTCAAAAGTATACTTATAATACAAATTTAGTTTGATCCCAGGGAGTTAATAAATACAATGATCTAGTCAGAGGACATCAGGGAAGTTCTGCTCTCCCATTGCTCCCTCTCTCTTTTCTCTTCTAACTCTTCCATCATCTGGGGTACAAGAGGCAGTACAATACTGTGGTTATACATTGTCCAATTTTTACCATCTCTATTAGCACTTGCTGCCCTCTCTTCACATTCTAAGACACCTCTTCCACTGCTGTACTACAGGCCTGGCTGTGTTCTTTGTGGTGTGCTCAAAACAACACATCTGTTTTGCAGTGTCCCTCTCATGCTGACACACCCACAGACCACAAGGCGGGTACCATCTCATCTCACCTTGTCAACAACTTCCGCTTTCTGACACTCCAGGCCATTTTACTACAACCGCCTGACCACATATCATCTCTCTTTACTGAGTTTCCCCTACACTGGAATCTGCTGTATGTGATATTCGGGGATGTCTTGGATTTGCTTAATGAATTTTGTAATTTTAAAGAGAAAGAATTAGCACTAGCAAGAGTACAGCAGTAAGATCATTCTCTCAGGAAATGAAATCCTATCTTTGTCACTTCCTGCTTTCATCTCTTCAAAATATTCCAGTTCATCTGGAGACAAATCAAAAGGGCCATCCTCGTCTGAGCTATGGGATTAACAGCAGAATTTTTCACTCTTTATTGTCCATTATGACTGAAGTGGCAATAATATCCACCAACATTTTCTTTTTCTTTTCTTTTTTTTTTTTCTTTTTTTTCGAGTTGGCGTCTCACTCGGTCGCCCAGACTGGAGTGCAGTGGCCGCTCCCGGCCACCGCAGTGTCCACCTGCTGGGCTCCAGCGATCCTTCCGCCTCAGCCTTCCGAGTAGCCGGAATTACAGGCGCGCGCTACCACGCCTGGCTGATTTTTTTGTTTATTGTAGAGATGAGGCCTCGCTGCCCAGGCAGGTCTCGAACCCGTGGGCTCAGGCAATCCACTCACCTCAGCCTCCCAAAGGCGTGGGATTACAGGCTGAGCCACTGAGCTGGCTAACATTTTCATCTTAACATATTTTCTAAATAATTCTAGAATATTTGCTGTGTTTTGAGCGCTAAGCACTTTATATTAACTCACTTAACCCCTTAACCCTATCACAGGTACTATCATTACTCCCTTTACAAAGGAGGAAACTGAGACATAAACAGGTGAGGTAACTTTGCCAAGGTCACACTGCTAGTAAGTGGTAAAGTTAACACTGAACCTCAGGTCAGGCAGTTGTAGTTTCAGAGTTTAGGCTCTTAACTAACATGCTGTGTGGCCTTTCTTCTATGCTATGTTACTGTAGATTATACTTCAGGCATAACATTGGTGTACACGGGAACAAACATTTCTACTGTTTAAGGGACACCCATATCACTTAATGTGTTTAGTATGGTTGCATAATCAAGTATAGAAAACCAAATCTGCACAAATCCTCTCTCCAATTACATATTAAAGTACCTACTCCTAAGTGCTAGGGGCACATCCCTTCCCTTGCGGAATTTTACCTTCTAATAAAAGAAAATAAAGCAAATGAAGGGTCCTCCCTCCATTCCTCCCTTTTACCCTTCTACAAATATTTGCTAAACATCTGTTATGAATTACACACAATTCTAGGCAAATATTGGGTGTTCATTAAAGCATCAACATTGAGGTGACTTTCAGACAGTAATACTGAAAAACGCCTTGGAGATTAAATACAGCTGGGTAAGGAAGCGAGAAGAGTGGGGATTGCTATTTTATTCATGGCACTGAGAAGATGCCATCTGAGGAGAAAGTCAAAGGAAATAAGGGACAAGGACATGCAAGGTGTCTTCTGAAAGAGTATGTCAAACAAACGTAAAAGCCTGGGCAGAAAGGACTATGTTTTAGCAAACTCAAGGGACAGCACAGAGAAGCCATTATAGCTGGAGAGGAGTGAGGAAGGGGAAGACACCGTTTCCATTCATGGCCTGCATTCACTTATAGTTCCAAAATAATCACTCAGAAGCTTCAAAATCAACTGCCAATTCTCTAACATACCTGGTCGGAAAAGGTAAAACAACTAACAAAAGGCTTTCAGGCACATCTTGTCCTCTAAAGTTAGTGGGCTGTTTTTCAGTTTCTTCTCTACTTCTTCAGAACCTCTACCTCTCTCTCTCATCAACTAAGCACCAAGACGCCATTAATTACTTAATTCTCCCCACAGCACAGAGACCCATGGCATACTCTCCCAGCTGTTTCCAGAGGGCTGGTCTGTGACTTTTCCAAGGCTGATGAATCCCTTATCCTTTTTTTTTTTGAAAGCAGGATTTATTGAGAGGACAGTAAAACTCCCAGAGTGAAAGGGAACCCAAGGGGGTTATCCCGAATCCCTTATCTTAATCACATTTCTATCACAGTGCCTAGAACAATGGATGACATTTAACACATGCTCAATACAGATGTACTAAATCAAACCGCAAGAAACTTAAAGGAAAAGTCAATCAACTTGCCTGAAAGATGCCTGAAAGTGATCATTAATTAAAACGCTTCCTGGCCAATCCTAGTGGCTCACACCTGTAATTCCAGAACTTTGCGAGGCTGAGGCAGGTGGATTGCTTGAATCTAGGAGTTCAAGACCAACCTAGGCAACATAGCAAAACCTCATATCTACAAAAAAAATTTAAAAATTAGCCAGGCATGGTGGTGCACACCTGTAGTCTCAGCTACTCAGGAGACTGAGGATGAAGGATCGCCTGAGCCCAGAAGGTCAAGGCTGCCATGAACCAAGATCATCATAAGACCCTGTCTCAAAACAAAAACCAAAAAAAAAGGCTCCTCTCATGAAATGTATAAAAAGTTGAAAGTTTCAGCTGAGTTTTATTGTAAGCATTTTCCTCATTATGGAATCTAGAAACTCTTGCCAGTGGAATACACTTGTCAATGAGCTCTTTATAAACTTTTTTCCTTCCTCTCTTCATTTATTACATTTTGAAACAGTTACCTAATTTTAGGGAGCAAAATGTCATCTTTGACTTCACACTATTACCTTCTAAAATAAAACTACCTGCAATGGTAGAGAAGTGAGCATGGTGTTCTTTAATGTAAACTAGATCTGTTATCTAACTCTGCTTTAAAGTATTTTGGTATTTTAAAACTGAAATTATGGAACTTTGGAGGCAAAAAAAGTTTAGTGACAGGAGCTGGGATAGATTCAGATATTAGACACAAGACAGGACAATCTGCTCTGCACATATGCTGAGAATTAAAGGGATCCAATAGACAACAAATTTAGTGAATGCTACCCCTCCAAAAAGAGAAAGAAAGAATAGTCTTTAAAATGAAATGGGAAGCAAAGATATTTTCTAGTTTTCTAAAATGACAAGGTTTTTACATTTATCATCTCATTTTAACAACTATCAGAACCTCCTAACAGTTTCTTCAAGTAAACTGTAAAAAGGCATCCCTCTGGACAGATTAATTACCAAAAAAGATATCCTCTACAAGGAGTCACAACTGAGTAAGCAGAATTCAGGGCATATGTCTACTTCTTACATCAAAGACCCTTGACATGGTCCAGAGAAATTATGGAATAATCAGGACAATCACCTAACTCTATGCCACATGGCCTTCAGAAAGTAAACTGCAGAACTTCCAAGCAATAGATCACCAAACAATTCAGAGTTCAAGTGAAAACAACTGATGCCCAGAGATGGGACTCCTGACTCCAAGTCCAACACCCCAAGTGCAACACAAGTACACCACTGTCTAGAGCAGAGATGACAATGTAAATAACTGTTGACAACCCAGCCTTCCCGAGGGAAGTTTCAGTCTTCACAAATACTTTGTCAAATTTTCCAAGCAGTACCCCACATCTTTAAAATAAAAATAAAATAAAAATGAGGAAAAAAAATTTGAAGCAAACTAAAAACAACACAGAAAGTCTAGTCAATGGAAAGGAGAGCACTTCCAGAGGCTCATAAAACTGATAAAGGAGAGGATGAAGTAAGAGGTAGCGCAAACCGGCTTGGAGCTACAAAAACGATCCTCTAAAGTCTTCCTATAGGCTGGGCGTGGTGGCTCAAGCTTATAATCCCAGTACTGTGAGAGGCCAAAGTGAGTGGATTGCCTGAGCCCAGGGGTTCAAGACCAGCCTGGGCAACTCGGTGAGACCACATCTCTACAACATATTTAAAAAATTAGCCAGATGTAGTAGCGCGCACCTATAATTCTGGCTATTTGGAAGGCTGAGGCAGAAGGATCACCTGAGCCCAGCAGGTCAATGCTGGGAAGGCCGTGAGCGTGTCACTGCACTCCAGCCTGGGTGACAGAGTGAGACTCTGACTCAAAAAATTAAAAAAAATTTCTTCCTATAAAGGAAAGTATAAGACCAGAAAGAGCCAGAGATGCTACTGAATAGAAAGAAAAAAGTCCTTTCCCGTTCTACTCCTCCCATCAACATCGCCAGAAGGATGAGAAAAAGTACTTACTGTTTTGGCAAAACTATATAAATAACTATGATATATATTAGTGAAATACGTATCCCATTTCATTAATCCTAGACACATTTTTTTTCACATTTCAAAGTCTTTGTTATTAGGATGGTTTCTCATGCAGCAACCAGTATAAGCCCTGTCAGTCAGGTGGTCATCAGGTGTTTACTACCTGTGCTCAAAGGAAAATTAAATTGTTGGTTTAGTCTTGATTTAATTGATGTTTACAACGTCTTCAAAAAGATTAAGCTATGAGTTGATACTGAGACAAAAATATTATGTATATAGGAGAGCATCAAGAAAAAGTAACCAAAATATTTATTTTTATGTAAAAATCTGTAAGTTTAAAAATTATGATTAGAAATTCCAAGTGATAAAAAGCATTGCACCACAGTTAATTCATGGCTTATTATTTTCTGGTGGTACATTAAAACAATGCTTTATCTCCCAATCAATAGCATCTTATATCCCAAAAATTCTACGCCTGTTTTACTATACTGTCATCCCTCCATATTTATGGGGAATTGATTCTTAAGTCCCTGATATAAACTGGTATAGTATTTAAATATAACCTATCTATATTCCATATACTTTAAATCATCTCTAGATTACTTATAATACCACATACCATATAAATGCTATGTTAATAGGAGTTATACTTTATTGTTCAGGGAATAATGGCAAGATTTTAAAATGTCTTATACATATTCAGTACAGGTGCACCCTTTTTTAAAAATATGTTTGATTCATAGTTGGTTGAATCTGCCAATGTGGAACTCATGGATATGAAGGTCCAATCATATCCAGTTGCCATAAAATTGGAAACATTAAAATTTTTAAAATAAGATTATACTGTTTCTTTATTCATTTTTAGTTCATGACAGTCAAAAAATAATAGAACACGATTTTTTTGTTGTCAGTTCCCTATGTTTGGGGCAAGACAAGTTATTTTGAAATTCTGCTTTTTTTACATTTAATTCTAGAGGTTTATGGCCAAGTCCTCAAATGTCACCATTCAAAAAGTCACAGGAATTCTCTACAACCAATATTTTAAAAAATACTATTATTCAGTGTAGCTAAATGTGAATGGTATTTTGAACACATTGCAATTGTCATTAGTGAGATTATTATTAAATTTTTACTTCTCCATTTCAGAAAACAATCATACAAAGCTCCAAAAAATGATGCCATAAGATTATGGGTTATTAATCCTCATGAGTAAACTTACAGTTTGTATGAATTAGTTAAGACTAGTATTTTCTTTCTTTCTTTCTTTCTTTCTTTTTTTTTTGAGTTGGAGTCTCACTCTGTCACCCAGACTGAAGTGTAGTAGCTGCTCCCAGCCACCGCAACCTCGACCTGCTGGGCTCCAGTGATCCTTCCGCCTCAGCCTTCCAAATAGCTGGAACTACAGGTGCACACTACCACGCCGCTAATTTTTTATTTATTATAGAGATGAGGTCTTGCCAAGTTGCCCAGGTGGGTCTCGAACCAAGGGCTCAGGCAATCCACTCACCTCAGCCTCCCAAAGCGCTGGGATTACAGGCTGAGCCACCAAGCCCGGCTAAGACTAGTATTTTCAATCTATACCTAACAAAACCAAATAAAAACTGACCAGTTTCTGTGGAAACAGTATTTCATCAGCTAATTCAAACACTGCTGCAGATAATATTAAATAACCATATCATTCTAATTCCCAAATTTTGCCCCTACCTCACACAGACACACATACTAACAAAGCTGCAATTCCGGACAGCTTTAGAACTTCTGCACCTATGACTTTCAATAATTATTTTTATTTTGAATCATAACCTATCACTTCAAACTTTATATTTTGAGAACAAGACGGCTGGAAAAGAAACAAGAAGTCAGCTAGATGACAAATAACCTATTCTTACTAGAAAGAAATGGTAGCAAGCAATCCATATTCCCCTTAACTTTCAAACCCCCCACTGCAAAGTCAATGCGCATTAGCACTCTGAGTAAAGACATTAGACTAAAGACCTTAAAGTGCTTCAGAAAAAAAGGAGTTCTACTTGGTTTAACCTTAATAAAATATTTGTTTGTTTTATTTGCTATCCATGTACCTCCTGTCTATTCTACATGGAACACCCCCTTTGCGAACCATGCATTCAAACTTTTCCTAAGCTATTAGATTTCTACAACAAGATGCTGTTATGCCACAGGAACTTTGGCTGCGAGAGGGGCACGGGAAGGTCTTAGGTCGATGGCCCAGGCTGAGTGACCATTAGACTTCAGAGAAAAAAAGCAAACAGAGGAAGAAGATCTAATCATACACGTGCCTTCCTAAAAATGAAGTATCGCACAAAGACAAAGACCTAAACAGAATATGTCCTCCATCCACTCCAGTTCCACAAAGGACAAAAGATGTCACTTGGATATCACTTGAGAAAAGAACCAATCTGTGTTGTTTCTTTAACAGTATAGTCCATCCCCTGGAGCATGTTCCTAACGCCCCTTCAACCTACCTCCAGCTGAACAAACACACTCCTAAGAGCAATTAAGAGCAATACCTATCCTTGGTGCAAGAATAAAATAGAACTCAACTTTTTAAACGGCAAAAGTCCATGACCTGGCTGTTATGTCCTCAGTAAAACTGTCTGTCCCTGTGGATATCTCCCTAGTGACAGTCTCTGCTCCGTGATCTAAATGCCATAAGGTATCCACTTAATTCTCCACTACCTGCCTCAAGAAGCTACATATCAGAGATGAATCCAGGAAATAGCTTGCACTCACATTCTGTGATTTTCAGAGAACTCTGACATTTCAGAATAAAATTCATAATAGAAACATATCAACCTTACAAGTATATTATTAATCCCACATGTATCTCCTTCTTCTAAAATAAAAAATTAAAAAGACTGTCAGATGATCAAGTTCAGATATTCTAAAGTTTCTACAGAACAAAAACATTTGATTAATCATCCTTTTCCTAGGTACTGACTGTTTAACTCTAACCCTAGCATACAAGCTCACTCATAAACATTAATTTAAACAATCAGCTCTATGAAGTTTTTATTTAACCTTTATTCCTCAATTTTATTTGAGCCATATGATAAGTAATATCACTCTGGTTTTATAAATTAGGAAGAAAGAAAAGCTGGGGAGGGTGAAAAGAAAAAAATACAAACCTGCCCATGCCAGTAGCAAGAAAAACACCCAAGAAGCCAAAGCAAACCTACCAGTCTGGGACTTCCACTCGGAGGATATACTCCTTCCTTCAGAGTCTGTAGATAACAGAATTCACTTTGGCACTATTCTTAAAATTCATTTAAAAATTTCTCCTTCAACTACAGCTAAATCATCTAGATAGTCTTAGTTTCACATTCTGAATTCCTATCCTTGGAACTGGAACTGATAAAATAAAACCCAAACATCCTTAAATCAATTATCACAAGTCCTGCCAAAGGGTCTTTACCCCAGCCACTTAAAATAAAAAGAAGTACAAGCCAAGTTGCAGTAATAGCAAAGGTGTGAAATCTCCCCTTCCTTTTACCCAGGAGAGGTGTTAGAAGTCCTGTCCTATTAGGGATCAGTCTGGCTTTTGGTCCTGCCAAAAGAGATGCTAAATTCCCGCAACTTGCTGCAATGTCACCAGTTCCAAGTCACCCAAGAGATGACGTTTCTGCACCTTGTCACAGTGTTGTCACATGCTAGTCACTTCACAGCAACCAAAATACTTGCAGAAGTAACTCCCATTGATACCATTAAAGAGGAGGGGCATACCTCATCAACAAGGGTACATGCATAATAATTTGTATACTTAGCCCTGAATTGTACCCCACGTCTTTAAAATAAAAATAATAATAAAAATTTTTTAAATGTTAAAAAATAAAAATAAAATAAAAGATTTGCCAGAGTTTCAGGGAAAAGCTTATTATTACAAATGAGGCTACCACAACCTGCTCTCTCTTCTCACAATTACAGATGGTGCTATATACTAAACAAACACATACATACACATACCCCTACCCATGTATAAAGATGTTTCCTAATACTCTGGTAAGGCCTGGAAAGCACTATGAATTTAATAGAGACAAAAAGTGAGACTCAAAAAGGTTAAATAACTTTCACAGGCATAAAGCTACTTACATACAAAGGTGGAATTAAATTACATGTACTGTCTTCAATAATATTATTGCCAATATCTACACTTCACAATAAACTATCCAGTGCCCTAATATAGACCTTAAATAAAATGGAGAGAAAGACAAAAAGACTTCGAGGAAAAATTATGGGTTTGGTGGCTCAAACAGACTAAGGTCCAGGTCTCAACTCCACCAAATTATGTCACCTTTCTCAGACTCAGTTTCCTCATCTGTAAATAGTAAGAATCATAACATCTGCCTTAAAGGGTTACTGTGAGAATTAGATAAAACTAGTAACTCGAAAGTAGTTATTAGTATTAAAATGTTTAAGATTTTAATGGTATCTGCTTCCCAGAATTTTTGGTTGTACAAAATAGAAATAGAAAAGCAAGTGCCCCACAATTCTCCAGAATAGATTCAGGGACCATCTAATAATGCCTAAGACATACAACTTTATTATCTACATTAAATGCTACAAAGAAATGTGTAGTGTTTGAGGAAAGCAGTTAATAAATAACTTAGAGACCAAGATGCCTTTGTTTAATATCTGTCCATAATATAGATATGAAAAAGAGGCAAACCAAAGCCCAAGTCAGAGTATCAATAATACACAGTACTTCAGTGTGCCAGGGCATACACAAGTCCAACATCACCCTTTTAGTCAAGTCTTTGAACAAACAAAGGGACAAGAGTCATTCTCTTTTCGTGTGTCCCAAAAGACAATATTCCACAAAATCCTTGGCCTCCTGGGTCTGAAAAATGTAGCTATTAAAAAATTTACATAATACAACTTTTAAATTGCTGAGCATTATGTCACCTTTCTCGGACTCAGTTTCCTCATCTGTAAATAATAAGGTTGACTATGAATTCTCTTGCCTAGAGAAATTAAACTCTAGTTTGGGAAATGCTACCTTACGCAATGCTGTCATATCCTAGTGCAGTTTCTCAAACTTACATGTGTATTACGATTACATGGAAAATTGTTACAGAGGGCAACTTTTCCAGCCCTATCTCAGACCTAAAGTTTACTACCAGTGTGTTCCTTATATTTCTTTTTTTTTGACTTGGAGTGTCACTCCATTGTCCAGGCCGGTGTGCTGTGGCATGCTCACGGCCACCCCAGGGTCCACCTGCTGGGTTCTGGCGATCCTTCTGCCTCAGACTTCCGAGTAGCTGGAACTACAGGTTTGTGCTACCATGTTTGGCCAATTTTTTCTTTTCTTTTTTTTTTTTGAGTTGGAGTCTCACTCTGTCACCCAGAGTGGAGAGCAGTGGCCGCTTCCGGCCACCGCAGCCTCGACCTGCTGAGCTCCGGCGATCCTTCCGCCTCAGCCTTCCGAGTAGCTGGAATTACAGGCGCGCACTACCACGCCCGGCTGATTTTTTGATTTATTATAGAGATGAGGTCTCGCTGCCTAGGCGGATCTCGAACCCGCGGGCTTAGGCAATCCACTCACCTCAGCCTCCCAAAGGCGCGGGATTACAGGCTGAGCCACCGAGCCCGGCTTTTCTTTTTTATTGTAGAGACAAGGTCTCACCAAGTTGCCTGGGCTGGTCTTGAACTGGCAGACTCAGGCAATCCACTAACCTCGGCCTCCCAAAGTGCTGGGATTATAGGCTGAGCCACTGAGCCCGGCCAGCTGGTTATATTTCAAAAAGCTTCACAGATTACAACAAACTTAGAAAAGCACTGCACCATTAGGTTTAGAGTTGTCAGTTGTCTCATTATACTCAGTAGCTCTGAAGTTTCAGTATCTGTTTGAGTCACCTGGAACGCTTGTTTAAAAAAACTCACATTACTAGGCACCACTTTTAAAGAGTCAGAGATTCACAGGTGCTGGGGTGCAAGCCAGTTTGGGAATCACAGATGTAGAAGGTATAACTGAAAGTTTAATGTCCATTGGCTATAAGCCTTCTCACCTTGACCACTATATATTCTACCAGGGAGCAAATAACAATTAGGGATATGAGGGTTAAGGGGAGTGAATCTCGTTCATTGGCAAATGTTAACTCAGAAGGTTTTAATATTAGATGTTTTAAGATAAGAAATTATGTAGCCAGGCGCAATCATTCATGCCTGTAATCCCAGCAATTTGGGAGGCTGAGGCAAGAGGATCATTTGAGGCTGGGAGTTCAAGATCAGCCTGAGCAACATAATTAAACCCCATCTCTACAAATAATAATACTAAATACATAATAAAATGGAATTATTATTCACACTTTGAACATTACTGCTTCAACTGATCAGTAGTTCTGATGTACTAAGAACGACCTATGGAAATCTCTTTCCTAGCCTCCACAAGCAGTTCATTGCTGGCTTGAAAAGTATTAGCCAAATCAGAACACACAATAGGATCGATGTAGTTGATTCACAGTCACTTCATTTGATCAGAGGCTTAAGTTCTGTGTTTCCCTCCTTATAGCAAAAGGTACTGTGATGGTTGATTTTATGTGTCTACTTGACTGAACCACAGCATGCCCAGGTAGCTAGTTAAAAGTTATTTCTGGGTGTGTCTGTGAAGGTGTTTCCAGAGGAGATTAGCACTTGAATTGATAAACTAAGTCCTTTCAAATATAGGTGGGCATCATGCCTTGAGGGCCTAACAGAAGAAAAAGGGAGAGGAAGGTTGGATTCAATCTCTTCCTGACTGCTGTCACTGGTCTTCTCCTGCCCTAGGAGCTTCTGGTTCTTAGGGCCTCTGACTCAAATTAGAATCTACACCATCAGTTCTCCAGACCTCAGGGCTTCAAACCACACCAGCGGCATTCCTGGGTCAGAATAGCTTGCAGATGGTAGATGGCAAATCATGGGACTTCTTGGCCTCCATGATCATGTAAGCCAACTCCTAATAATAAATTTATTGACTGACTGATTGATAAATGGATAAAGATCCTATTGATTGTTTCTTTGGCAAACCTATTACAATTATACTACACTCTTCACATGAATTGGTGTAACAGAATTATAACAGCAGCAATGTCCCTTCTAACTCCCAAAGTGCAACTTCCTATTACGCTCATCAAACGGTATAATGTCTTACAACATTATTATTACCTTATACTCCCTGTGATGCGAATAATATTCTTCCTAAAGATCTTTTGTAACTTTCTCTTGGGAAAATAAATAGAAAGGTTACCATATAAGAGGGAAGGAGTCATATTACATACAAGTGATTCTAGGAACATCTACTGTGTTATCTTTGAAGAATGTTTGAAGAATGCAAGTCCATCCCCATAACTTTGGCAAAGGTCCTTTGGAACATTTTTGAAGGTTTTCTTTTTGATTTTTGAAAATCTAATAATGGCTAGACACACCCAGGGTCAACTTCCATTTTGTACTCACAACACTGAGATGAATATTTTTAAAGCCAGAGGCAGTATCCCTTCTAGCTTTCAAATGTGTACTGCAAGTCTTGGGCTTTAAGTGCTGTGATATAATTAACATCAGCTCACACCAAAGTGATATGAATAGTAGGATGTTTTTGACACTGCTTAGTACAATGTTAACATCACAGTTAATAGCAGAGGCTCAAGAAGAAGACAGAGCTGCCTAACCATCTACAGAGTTCCCCCACTGACGTCATCTACTGAGCATCCATCCATGCTTCCTGGTAGGCATAGTATAAAGACAGCTCTCGACATTAAGGATTTCAGAGTCTATAACTATAAGCAAGACAGACATAAAGGAGCAACTAGTGCTTTCATTGGAAGGGGGTTACATCCTACACAACCTTGAGCCAAAAGGTGGCATTTAGCAGGTGGAAAGAAATGAAAGAAAGGTTCTCCCAGCACAGGGGACAGAACACACAAGTTGCAAAGTTTTAAAACCACATGGCTTGTTCAAAGCACTATAAGATGACAGTGTCTCTAGATTACAGGGTGCAGAGATTGGGCAGTAAGAGATGGGTGTGGTGTGCTTAGGCAAGGGAGCTAAGGGAAAGACTTTAGGTGGGTAAGAAAAATGACCTGGCTTGAGAGAAATAGCAAGATGGCATTATGAAAGATGACTGCATTAAATGGATTGATTCAACGAGCTGTAACGTATAAAGTACTTAGAACAGTGTCTGGCAAAATAAGTATTTGTCAAGAGGGTGAGACTGAAGGTAGGGGGTCCACTGGGTAGACTATGCAAGGATCCAAGTGACAGGCAAAAAGGATTCCACATAAAGGAATGAATACAGAGCTGATGGAGCAGAATTGTGAGAAAAAAAGTAAAACTGGTAGAATTTTGTGGTCAATTATATATGGGAGATAAAGGCAAGGGAGGAATCAAGGTAGACTTCAAAAAATCTACCCAAACCCTTAACTGATACAATGTTACAATCCCATAGCACTTTTGTTATGCCTCTAATAGGAAACATCTTTAATTCTATCTTGAAATAAAATAACATGTGAGATCAATTAAAAGATGCTCTCAGGTTTGAGAGAAAAACTTTATTCCAAGTTTGTACATAAAAATTTTTTTAAGGTTACCATTATCACAGGACCTGACAGGGGAAAAAAAGTTTCCAACCATTTTCCCCCTAAAAAGCTCTACAGACAACAAATTTTAGTAATCTTCTGTTAAGTGAATGAGCCCTCTGGAGCCAATGGACACCCCAAGCCCCACTGACCTTGCTACCTTACAGCCTTTGAATCCTACAAATGCTCTTATAGAAATGTTTTCAAGTTTTATTTAATCTTCCCAATTGCAAACTCCAATGGACCACATCTAAACCAGATTCATTTGGGGTGAATATTGCCTTGCAAAGCTCCTGGGTTTCTTTTAGTTGTTTCCCAGAAGGATACAGAACTGATGCACAATGTAACTTGTTTAAAATAATAAAAATAGAAGCCAGGCACAGGGCTCACACCTGTAATCTGGGAGGCTGAGGCAGGAGGACTGTTTGAGCACAGGAGTTCAAGACCCCCTGGCAACATAACAAGACCTGACTCCACAAAAATAAAAATAAATTAGCCAAGCATGGTAGTGCATGCCTGTAGTCCCAGCTACTTGGGAGGCCTGAGCCCAGGAGGTAAGGCTGCAGAGAGCCGGGATCGTGCCACTGCCTCCAGCCTGGGCGACAGAGTGAGACCCTGGCTCAAACCACTGCCCCCCCCAAAAAAAGAGAGAGAGAAGAAAAGATAAAAGGCGAACAATAGAAATTATCTTCTGCTATCCAAAGCAGAGAAACAGATATTTAAGTATTAAAGTACATTTTTGGCTATTACAGCGACAATCATTTTCATTTGTGAGTATTTGGGTAAACTCTTAAGAAACAAAAACAAGTAAAAGCAAGAACTCCATAGCTGTGGAAGGAAATGAAAAGAGTCAACACAGGCCGGGCGTGGTGGCTCAAACCTATAACTCCAGCACTCTGGGAGGTGGAGGCAAGAGGATTGCCTGATCCCAGAGGTTTGAGATCAGCCTGGGCAACTCAGTGAGACCTCATCTTTACAATAAATTTTTTTAAAAATTAGCTGGGCATGGTGGCACACACCTTTAGTTCCAGCTACTTGAAAGTCTGAGGTGGAAGGATTGCCTGAGCACAGCAGGCTGAGGCTGCGGTGGCTGTGAGCGTGCCACTGCACTCCAGCAAGGGCAACAAGAGTGAGACTCCAAATCAAAAAAAAAAAAAGCATCAGTATAACCCAAATTTTACTCCTTCAGAAAGTGTAGTTGCCTCTGGGTGTGCGGCTTCTGCTGCCTGCAGACATGCAGCTATCTGTTTCCTGGTTCAGGATTCTGAAATCACAGACTAGATTCTTTCAACCTAAACCAACTCTGAGGACACAGCGTAACTTGGGAAAAAGCACCTACGGGAGCCATTTACTAGGAAAGAAGTTTCATTAAAACAATTCTAGGTAGCGACATGGTTAAGGTCAGAGCACAAAGCCTGTTAGGAAAGCTAGGTGGAGGCAAAAGGACTTTGAGGTTAAAAGCAAAGACTTGGAGCCGGCTCTGTGGCTCAGCCTGTAATCCACGCTTTGGGAGGCTGAGGTGAGTGGATTGCCTGAGCCCGCAGGTTTGAGACCTGCCTGGGCAACTTGGCAAGACCTCATCTCTACAGTAATTAGCCGGGCGTGGTAGCACGCGCCTGTAGTTCCAACTACTTGGAAGGCTGAGGCGGAAGGATCGCTGGAGTCCAGCAGGTCGAGGCTGCAGTGGCTGGGAGCGGCCACTGCACTCCAGTCTGGGCGACAGTGTGAGACTCCAACTCAAAAAAGAAAAAAGCAAAGACTTGGAATATGAATCACCTTGGTTCAAATCCTAGCTTTGATATTTGCTAGTTGTGTGAGCTGAACAAGTTAATTAACGCCATTTGCCTTAATTTGCTCATCTATAAAATGAGATGAGTGTACCTGACTCACGTGTACACAATAGCCCAGCTATTATTATTTTTAGTCTGGCTCTGAAGCAAAAAACTTGCATGACCTCAAGAGTCATTTAACATCTCAGTTTCCTCACCTGTAAAGTGAAAGGATTAAATCCGTGCCATTCTGCAGCTCTAGACTTGCTCTAAACTTAAATCAGTACCACACAACCCAATCAGCCGGATTTAGTTGTCTCAACTTGCTTTACTGGTCATGCAGTCATTTCATATAAAATCAGCTCAATCACCATGCTTTTTTGTTCTCAGTTCTCCCAGTTCAATCCTCAGTTCAGCAGGCTTCCTCATGAAGACTTAGTATAAATAAATGAGATACAGAAAATAGCCAAAAATGTATTTGGTTTTACTATTCATATTTAGTTCTGAATTCAAAGTTTGTAATTCATAACAACAGAATGAATACGAAAACCTAAAAAACAGAAGTATGGAAAGGTGCCAGGCACAGTGACTTGTGCCCAAAATCCCAGCATTTTGGGAGGACTGCTTGAGGCCAGGAGTTCGAGATAAGCCTGGACAATGAAGCGAGACTCAGTCTTTACAAAATATAAATAAATGTTTAAAAAAGAAGTATAGAGGTTGGGTTCAATGGCTCATGCCTGTAATCCCAGCACTTTGGGAGGCTGAGGCTGAGGCAAGAGGATTGTTTGAGCCCAGGAACTCGACACCAGCCTGGGCAACATAACAAGACTTGTCTCTACAAAAAGAAAAAAAAATATATATATATATGTATATATATATATATATATATATATACATATATATATATATGGTACCATATATATATATATGGTAATTTTTTTACCATATATATGGTAAAAAAAATTATATATATAAGGTAAATTTACTGTGACTTGAAAAAAATGAAGCTATATAATTTTTTTTATTCACTTCTGAACATATTTTCATAAGCTAGTACCATCCAGGCCCACAAAAGCAAACCTTCCTTTCTTTTGCCAATGAAACACCACCAAATACTTTTTGTGCATCCCCTACTGTTTTTCTCTCCTACTGCCTTTTTCACTGCAGCATTTTAAACATGCTCTTTATTATAGGTGGAGTCCCTGTACTTTATGAGCCAGCTTGCCATTTCCGATGCTGTAAAAGCCCAGTGGATGCATTACTGCAACCCTAAAGAGCAAAGGAATGAAAGGATAGAAGCATAAAGTATAGGGTTACATTTTCCTCACATCCAAGGTTGCACATAGGTCATCTATGCATGAAACTGCCTTTCAAATCCCTCAAAACTCTGTGTTCAAAACCAATCATCAAGAGACAGGCCTTCCTTCAGTTCAAAATAGGTTTCAGATCCAGGTAAAACTAAAATGTTTTGGGCACAAGCACACACTTGTCCCTACTCCTTTCAACTCCTTCAATTTTCCTCATGGACTGCCCTTTTGCTAATCAAGGCAGTGTGGTGTGACCTCTCAAGTTCACCAATGACAACATGTCAGGCATTACCCTGTACCCCCCTTTCAATCGTTAATTTAGGAAACATTTATTGAGTGACTAGTTATGTGTCACACACAAGGGTAACAAGGTAGATATGCTCTCTGGCACTGCAGTTTGAGGTTACAGTTGAGTAGCCATGAGAGACAATTTTAAAATTCAAGTATAATCTTATTATAAAGAAAATACAGGGTATATTAAGAGCATGCAGTAGAACACATAACCTAGTCTTAGTCTAAGGACATCAGCCTTCCTGAAGAAAGTGACAGCGAGGCTGACACTGAGGATGACGATGTGAAGAGTAGGGAGTAAGCAGGAAAGCCCCAGGCAAGAGAATGAGACATATTTGAAAAAAGCAAATGAAGCTCACTTGGCTGAGGCTCATGGGAGGGCAGGAGGAGGCATGCAGAACATAGAGCTGGCAAAAGGTGAGGCTGGATGTAGAGCTGCCCCATCGCGAAGGCTCATGCTAACAGCACCCATCCAAACACTTTCTATTCCGTCTGTTGAGGTCTATTTCACAGTGTCCCATAATCATAGGCCATGATGGCTCATTAGAAAATAATCAGATAATCCATGACATCCTACCTCAGCAGGTAGACTATGTTAATGGGGAGAATCACATGTGCATTTTCACATGGATTTAGAAAGGCAATGTTTTGACCAGAAAGAGTGACTGACAAGTGAAATTTTCAGGCCCTTCAAGACAAGCCCATGAAGAAAATCCTTCGGGTCAAAATGAGTTTTCCACTAGTTTCATTTACCCGTAGTCGCTGTATCAGTCATCAGAGAATTCTGATTTTCTAGTTAGAACAAGTATTGCTAACAAAATACAACAACAGGCCAGGCTCGGTGGCTCAGTCTGTAATCCCAGCACTTTGGGAGGCCAAGGTGAGGCATTCCCTGAGCCTGTGGGTTCAAGACCAGTCCGGGCAACTTGGTGAGACTTCATCTCTACAATACATAGAAAATTAGTCAGGTGTGGTAACGTGTGCCTGTAGTTTTGGCTACTTGGAAGGCTGAGGTGGAAGGAACACCTGAGCCCAGCGGGAGAGGCTGCAGTGGCTGGGAGTATGCCACTGCACTCCAGTCTGGGAGATGGAGTGAGACTCCAACTCAAAAAAAAAAAATATATATATATATATATATATAAAACATGTACTACATTCCATACCATTCCAATTATTGTTCTTATACTAAAGAAAACTAGCACAGTAAATTGAGAATAAGAAATGAAAGACAGAAATGTAGAAATAAAATAATTACTTGCAGATGTTATAATTGCTTTTGTGTTGAGCCCAAAAGTACTAAGTAAAAAAGTATAACTAGTAAGGTAGTCGTTTATAAAATAAAAATATAAGAACAATAGCTCTAATACATCATGAAGGATCAGTTAGGAAACATAATTTTAAAGAGTTCTACAAAAAATGAAATTTATAAAGTAGAAAAGAATGAACTTAAGAAAACTAAAATAAGGAAAGTTGCAAAATTTTGCTGAGAGAAATAAATTAGAATGAAAAAAACACTATGTTCCTGAAATGAATTTGCAAAGATACTTCTCTCTCTAATCACTCTAAAATGTAATCTAATTCAAGGAGAAAATAAAAAAGAAAACCAGGCTGGGCGCGGTGGCTCACGCCTATAATCCCAGCAATTTGAAAGGCTAAGGTGCAAGGATTACCTAAGCTCATGGGTTTGAGGCCAGCCTGGGCAACTTGGCAAGACCTCATTTCTACGATAAATAAAAAAATTGGCCAGGTGTGGTGGAGTATACCTGTAGTTCTAGCTACTTGGAAGACTGTGGTGGAAGGATCACCTGAACCCAGCAGGTCAAGGTTGCAGTGGCCATGAGCACGCCACTGGACTCCAGCCTGGGTGACAGAGTGAGACTACAACTCAAAAGAAAAAAAAGAAAAGAAAATCATGGAAAACTATTAGAAAATATAGTTGAATATATAATTTCCTCATACAGAAGGTATTTCTAACCTACAAAGTATCAGAAATCATAATTTAATTGACAGATTTTATCATATGGCAATATCACCAAGCAAAATTATAAATGTCCATCAGACAAAATACAACACTATCCTTCAAATGTAAAGGCCTCTTGGGTACCTCTAAGAGAATGACGAATACAACAAGTCAAAAAGCTAACAAAAAACACTGTACTAAACATTGTAATGAGAAGAAGGAGGAGGAAGGAGGAGGAAGGAGGAGAAAGAAGAAAAAGAGGAGGAAGGGGGGAGGAGGAGGAGGAGGTAGAGGAAGAGGAGGAGGAAAAGCTGCTTCATCCACAGCCCCTGGAAGGAATAGGCCCTAGGAGCCTCAAACTCCTATGCTGATCTCAGCTGACTGGAGCAGGAGTGACCACCTGGTGAAACCAATCCAACACTAAAAATCTGGGATGCAGATACCCTCAGCACTTAGATTATGGTGGGTGCCTGAACTGCATGTAAAGCAGGGGCTGAACTAAATAGCATAGCAAACCAAAGCCAGGGGGAAATGAAGAGTTATGGGACAGCAAAGACGTCATGAGAAAAGAGAGAAGTCCAGCTTGCAAAACAAAGCAAGGGAGTGGAGAGGGAAGAGAGAAGCAAACCCTAGCTCTTGTGTGTGGGAGATCTGAATGTCCTGTGCATTCTGTTCTTGGTTATAAAACAAGTACCTGTAACATCCATCCAATAAAACACTTTCAAGTAGGTTTTCAGTCCATTGTAACCAGAGCCCAGACCAAAACAGACGTAAGCAAGCAATTCACAAACAAGGATAAACAGATGAGCACTAGAGATGTGGTAAAAACACTTATCCATATCAAAAAAGCACAAGTTAAGGTATTCAGATAGCCTTTTCAGCTACTATACTCGCAAAGATTAAAAGGCACTAAGACAATGCACAGTGAGGTATGGGAAGAAATATAAGCCCCTTACATACTGGAGGCAGAAGTACAGACTAATACAAATAATCTAGCTTTAATAACTCTTAAAAATACACATATCCTAAGACTCAGATTTCACTTCTAAGCATTTATTTTGAAAGAATAATCATAAATATACACAAAAAATTACTTAAGGGTATTTACTGAAGTGATATTTATAAGAACACAAAATAAGCAAACCTAAAACCTATGTTTATCAGATATTTATCACCTTCATTACTTTTAAATATCCCTGTATCACATGTACTGATTTACTTAATAATATGCTTTTAGTCAGCTCATGATTTTTACCTTACTTGCTCTTCCAACTAGTATTTACTGAGGGTCTACTACATTCCAGGAACTGTTCTATGTGCTGGAGAGTCAGCAGTGACCAAAAAAGACAAAAGTCCCTGCCCTCGTGGCGCTTACATTTTAGAGGACAGGTGACAAAATATATGGTATGTTGGTGATATAGTTAAGAAGAAAAAAACAAAGCAGGTCAGGAAATGTGAGAACCTGGGAGGGATGAAGTTATAATTGTAGAGAAGGTAGCCAGGTTAGTGCTCACCCTTGAAAAAGTGATGCAGAAGAGGGGGCCCGGGGACTCTCTAGAGCAGGGGTCCCCAACCCCCAGTCTGTGATCTGTTAAAAACTGGGCAACACAGCAGGAGGTGAGCAGTGGGCACGGAGCTCCACCTCCTGTCAGATCAGCAGTGGCACTAGATTTTCATAGATGCACAAACCCTATTGTGAACTGTGCATGTGAGTGATCTAGGTTATGTGCTCCATATGAGAATCTAATGCCTGATGATCCCCCTAACTCCCAGACATGGAAAAACTGCCTCCCATGAAACCAGTCTTGATGCCAAAAAGGTCGGGGACCACTGCTGTAAAGAATGAGCACTCTCTGGACAATGAGCACTCCAGCAATAAAGAAAAGCAATGACAAAGAACTGGAGGTGGAGCATGTCTAGTGTGCTCCACAACAGGCAAAGAGACCAGTGTAACTGAGGCAAAATGAGCAAGAAGAGTGGGTGGAGATGAGGTCACAAAGGTATGTACCAGGCCCAGTTGGGGTCAGATCATGTAGGGACTTGTAGATCATGGTACGAACTCTGGGTTTGACTCTGGGTAAGATGAAAAGCCAACAAAGGAACAAGACTGGAGCCAAAGAAAAGACTGGAGCAGGACACTAGTTAAAAAGATACTGTCAATTGGATTGCAGTAGCATTAGGAATAGTGAAAGAGAAAGAGCTGAATTACGAAAGTATTTCGAAGGCAGAGCTGCCCATATGCTGGATATTGGACTTAGTGAAACCACCTAACGAGTGAGATGATTGAGAGGTGCTGGGGATTCCCAACACTTAAAGGTCTTCCAAAGTAACTGCAACCATGAAATTAAGTTTGTGTGCTAGTTATATATTTACTCTCATGTGTCTTATGACAGGATAACTATTAAAATCAAACATGTTCATTCATATGTTCCCTACAGTTATCTCAAATACCTCCAATGGTATCTGCAACATACTCACTTTAAATAAGTTTGATACATCTATACTGTAGAATACCAGACAGACATTAACTTATATAAATTTTATCTAAATGTGTGCATGTACACACAAATACACACACAGGTTGGATATCCATAAATCAGAATGGTAACAATACTAATTTCTTAGGGGTGGACTAATAGATTTATTTTCTTCTTTGTGCTTTTCAGTGGATATATACAGTTGTTCCTTGGTATCCAGAGGGGTTGGGTCCAGGACCCTCCTCAGATACCAAAATCCACAGAGGCTCCAATCCCTTATATAAGTGGCATATATTTGCATATACCCAATGCACATCCTCCTGTATACTTTAAATCATCTCTAGATACTTATACTACCTAACACAATATAAATGCTATGAAAATAATTGTTATACTGTATTGTTTAATGATGAGGAAAAAAGTCTGTACATGTTAAGCATAGGCACAATCATCCTTCCCTCCTCTTCCACCAGAATACATACATATGTATTTTTTTTATTTTTATTTTACAGTAACAAGGTCTTGCTATGTAGTCCAGTCTGGTCTCAAACAATCCTCCTGCCTCGGCCTCCCAAAGTGCTGGGATTACAAGCATGAGCCACAGCGCCTAGCCTGCCCAACCACTTCCTGGAATATCTTTTATCAGCAGTTGATCAATCAGCTGGATCCATGAAGAACCCACAGACACAGAGAGTCAATTGTACTTTGTTTCTATAAATCAAATTCCAAATTATGTTTTGTTTCCTAATACACATGCAAACCTTGTTCAAATTAAGTTCTTTGTTTCTGGTTAGGTTTAATGGCAAGGCTTTTAATGAAACATCCAGAAGGAGAGAAAGAAAATAACTAGGATAGAAACCTATAAGGCAGAGATGTGGAGCTATGCTCAGAAACCAGAAACCAAATCCCAGATAGCAGTGACAGACATAGCATATATAGTCTTCAAAAGTGGATGGCATACCATAGACAAAGATCAAGATCCAAAAAGTAAGACAGACAGCAAATGTGAGATGCACTTGAACCAGCCATGACCCAACTCTTGGTCACTCACTGGACCAGGGGAACAGTTCTCCACTGAGACTTCACTGCTTTGTGGTAAGCAAATCTTGAAACATGCCAATACTATGATGGTATATTTTTATAAACTACTCAAGTAAATGGCATCTAGAACACTACCTAGGTAAAATAAACATTAGTATGCATACACAGAGCTCAAGAAGAGTCAGAGCAAGTTCAGAAAAAAAAGAATGTACTCTAAAAGAAATTGATTATGCTTCTCCTCTGTGTCCTTATAGAGTAAATCCTCAGTGGTAACTAGGAGTAAATGGAGGTCTTAGGTCAAACCATTTAGTTCTTGATGTTTTAATACTAACTGGTAAAAGATCATAATATAGATAGTAAATAAAACGAGATTAAACTCTAAAAGCACTCTGGTTAGCTCAGAGGTGTTCAATTCTCCAACTTGCTTAAGAACAAGGATGACTTTTTACTAGCCTCAATTAGATCAACATCTTGTTCTGTCTTTAAGACATTGTGTTGTACAACAGGCAGACAGTTACTGGGTAAGGGGAGAGTCACTCTGGGATGAAATGATAGAGGACTGTTCTAAATACCTGTCGTGTACAGACACAGCTCTCCAATCTCTCTAATAAAGAGCATAATTACGAATGGTTTTAAGTTATCTCATTGATCAAATGAGTCATATGGCTTAACTAGTTAATAATATAGAGAAATCATGCAATGCCATCTGACACAGCTCACACCTGGATTCACCTTACAGCCCTAAGTGGGGCTTTTAATTTCTAAAACAACCTTCTGTCAACGACAGCAAAGCTTTCGTTTTGATTTTGTGTGGAGCTATGGTTTCATGGTGTGATTAAGAAACATTAAGTATGAAAAATTACCTAAAGGTCAGCATTGCCTTACCACTCTTGGCAAATGAAAAGACATGGGTTTCCTTGAGAGGAAATCGACTGACCCCTCTCTTCTTTGTCTCTTCTGCCCTCCAAAAGCATTTTTGTAATTAGTAAATCTAAATATCATTAGTCAATAAATGTATCCTGTTCTCACTTAAGAAAAAAAAACTAAATTAAATGGAGCTGGGGGAATTTTAACCATGTGTAAATAAAAGTTAAATTTAAAAAATGTTTAATAAAACATTTAGTAGCTAACAATCTATTTCAGTTAACTACATTGCAAAAAGGTTTTGCAGCTAGGTCTTGTTTATTTCTCAGTCTCTGAACATTCTACAAATGAAAAGCCTGAGGAAAGGACTTATCCAACTAATGGAATGGCAGACAGCTCAAAACTAACTTTAAAACAAGCAGAAGGGAGAGGCCTTTTAAAAGGAAACTAAAGCTCAGAACTCCACTTCCCACACTCAGCTCTCTCCCAAGCAGCCAGGCTGCAGCTCCTTATTTTACCCAGAAGAACTGCAAACACTTCCCCAGATCTTAATGATTCATACCATTTACAAATGTTCTCATTGGTTAGTTCATCTGTTTCTGGCATTGTTCATTCATCAGGGCATGGACAGAAAAGACGTTCCAAGTCCAAAAACATTTTCTCCATTGAATTCTTAAACACAAACCTAACTGGATGTTTCTATATTTTTAAAGGGAAATATTTTCTTAAAGCATGAAAGAGGAAAACAGCATAAACAGTAGGGCAAAGTTTTCCTTGTAAAAGATCCATTGTTAAAAGATAAAATTCTCTGGCTTTTCTTGGACACCAAACACCTCCCATTTGCTCTTCCTCACACAGCACCTCAGCCTTCTAAAGGTGGAGTCTGTTTGCTACATACAGCAAAGCCAAGGGGAGTGACAACTGTGGCCAGCCACACAGGAGGCTTTCTTTGAGGAGGAATGCTTCTGCAAATGTAAGCAGGGGCAAGGTTTACTCACCCAGAGAAAAACAATGCTTTCCTCAGAGGTCTTGTAGCATCAGTAGTTCTAGGGCATACCACTCACTACCAGCATCGCCACTGCAAGTCAACTCAACGTTGAACTCAAGTACGAACAGGGTTCTCCTCCAAGTGCCTTGCTTATCACACAAAGCAAGGCTTGCGTTTGGCTGTAGCTCTCCCATGACACACTGATGACACAAGTTAGCTCCACACTATGTCTTCTCTGCCTCCCACACAGCCAATGGCAGTGGACTGACAGATGTGGTAGTTACTTAGCAATACTTTGTGGTTATCTCACCCACATCATTCACAGAGACAGACAATGCAGTGCCATCCTTCCATAAAAACTTTCCTCTCCTCCCACATACTGTTAAACTCCACATAATCATTTACATCATTACATGGAGGAACAAAATACTGGCTCGTGCGTGCTCAGTGGGAAGTAGTTATTTCATGGGACTTTAAGCATCCTGCTGCTGATCCCTTTGTCCTCTAGGGCTTGAGCAAAATTATTCTATAGTAAATCAAAGGAATGTGATCACCAAGTGTATAATAAGCCAGAAAAGCTCAGTGAGAGCTACCACCCACCTGAGAATGTCCCACCACCTCATTCTAAGCAACTAAGTCTCAAGCACCCACTCATGCTGAGTGAGAGGGGTTTGAAAGGGGTGTGCTTAACCAGCATCTCAAAACACTTTGGGGATGAACACACTGGCCTCCCAGAGATGACCTGGTGGGAGGAATGGGGATATATATATATTCTGCTAACCTTAAATGAACCTAGCTAGTGTGCCTAGGCTGAAACAAACATTTCAGTGGGAGCAATAATGGACTCTACTTAATTTCTCTCCACTGTCACTCAAAGCATTCAGTCATAAATGACAGTTAAAGTGTATTAAGCACTTTCAATGTTTCCAGGTACTGTTCTGAGGCTTTTACAGGCATTAACACATTTACTCTTCAAAACAGTCCTACAAAGTAGACATTGTTAGTAGGTCCACTTAACAAGGTAAATGAGACACAAGTGCTAGATTTCCCAAGTTCACATCGTAGCAGCAGCGGACAGAGCTGGAATGTGTAACCAGGCAGGCTAACTTCGGAGAACACACTCTGAGTTACTGCTGATGGTGCTTCTCTGGGAGAGGTCTGTGGTGCCATCGTGGTATGGCATATTAACAAACAGTGGGAGCCGGGCTCAGAGGCTCAGCCTGTAATCCTGCGCCTTTGGGAGGCTGAGGTGAGTGGATTGCCTGAGCCTGCAGGTTCGAGACCCGCCTGGACAGCAAGACCTCATCTCTACAATAAACGAAAAAATCAGCCGGGCCTGGTAGCATATGCCTATAATTCTGGCTACTCGGAAGGCTGAGGCGGAAAGATTGCCGGAGCCCAGCAGGCGAGGCTGCGGTGGCCAGGAGCAGCCACTGCACTCCAGTCTGGGCGACAGAGTGAGACTCCAACTCAAAAAAAACAAAAAACAAAAAACGAAAAACAGTAGTGGGGGGCAGGGCATGGTGATAACATTCTACATCAGCAGGATATATAAGAAAGAGAGACCCACGCTCGGTGGCTCAGCCTGTAATTCCGCGCTTTGGGAGGTTGAGGTGAGTGGATTGCCTGAGCCTGCGGGTTCGAGACCTGTCTGGGCAACTTGGCGAGACCTCATCTCTACAATAAATCAAAAAATTAGCCGGGCGTGGTAGCGTGAGCCTGTAGTTCCAGCTACTTGGAGGGCTGAGGTGGAAGGATCGCCAGAGCCCAGCAGGTGGAGACTGCAGTGGCTGGGAGCAGCCACTGCACTCCAGTCTGGGTAACAGAGTGAGACTCCAACTCAAAAAAAAAAAAAAAAAAAAGAAAAAGAGGTTAATTCTAGTTTCAATTTCATCATTATCAGTGGGCAAATCAGCTCACTTCCTTGGCCTCCGTACATTCATCTACACAACTGTGTGTTTGTCTGTGTTCATTGTGTGAAGGGAGACTAGATGAATGTCTCTTCTACCTCTAAAATTCTACTATGGAATACTATACATGGTAAGGTTATTAGAATATTATATGCTATCTAAAAGTACTAAAACAAGAACCTAAATAGGGGATAGAAAGCAAAAGAATGTACCATAATTTCTGTTGGGTAAAAAAAAAATCAAGTTTGCAGCCCAAACTGCCCAGTGATTCCATGGCTAGCAGTGTGACAGCTCACGTCTAGAGTAGTTATAGCAGCCACACTAATTAAATGGCTTAGAAGACGGTCCTGTTTGCTATGGCTTGCTGGTGCATGCCTATGTTCATGCCCACTCATCCACACCACGGAAAAGGAAGGAGAAATACACTATGCATTATTAGTGATGATCCACTAAAAAGCAGCATCTTGGGAGCGGTGGGGTAGCTCAGAAAGTAAAGCTTAGTATCTCCCCATTCAAGCTTTTCACAAAGCAGCTCTACTTTGAGCCAGCTGATAAAACTTTGAGTTCTTTATAATACTTTATTTTTAAAAGTGTCTGCTATTTAAAGCCACACAGAATTTTTTTTTTTTTTTTTTTGAGTTGGAGTCTCACTCTGTCACCCAGACTGGAGAATTTTAAAACTCACTAGCATGGAAAAAGGAGAAAGGGCTCTCTGGATCCCATGTGGAAATGGACAAAGGAAGTGCACACATCGTCTGAACTGCATAAGAGAAAGGACTCTGGTAAGTGGGTGGTTTTCTGGACTGCGGGTGTTAATCAGTCATGTCTGAGTAACTCATCTATGATGAAGATGGCCACAATTCTTTGAGTTTTTGGAGAGATCCTCATCCACTGCTGACATGAATGAACCAGCCTCAGGAAAGAGAGGCATGGAAAGAGTCTTCTACACTGAACTGAACCATACCACCTGAGAGGGAAACCCTGTCTAAGTGTACAAAGGTAACAACATTTAAATGCATGAACTAACAAAGGACCCCTGGTCCCCTACTTTAATTAAAACCTACTCTATTTCTATGCAAAATACTCAAGATTAATGGAGAGGTAGGGAAGGAACAGCTGAGAGAAACTCTACCCAGTAGTTACAGAGTAGAAAGCCAGTGCAGGGCTCTCCTCTGCTGTTTTCAAGGCCAGAAATCTGGCAAGACTTCACCATCCTCCCATGTTAACCAGGACTTCAAACATCATAGAACACCAGGGAGGAAGAAGTACGTGGAGCCTACTGCTGGATACATAATGAGACGAGTCTGTTGACTGAGGATCACACCAACTAGCATTTGGCCCACAATCAGAGTCAGCTTAGACCAAACTACAGCTACTCTAAGCAGCATCACTATGTGAATTCCCATAAAACCAAAGCAGGTCAAGACTGCACAGTTCCAAGGTTTACATGCCTTTTTATAACCTCTCTGTGTTATAAAGACTACTTAGTAGTTTGTCATAAAAATGCTCTCATCAGGGCTTAAGTGGAAAAAACTTTTTTGCTTCTCTTTGAGAGCAACCTTTATAATTTGTTTTGTTTTAAAATAAACAGCTCTCACAAAATTGTGTGATTTTACTAATACGCAGACTTTATTAATATTCAGTCAAGGAGAGCTCTTCAGTAAAGGTTTTAGAGATAAATATATTTCAAGGAATGAGTACACTGACTAAAAAATGCCTCATGCAATGTTATGGTACAGAAAAAGGTTTCTTTACATATTCCCTTTGCCATGAGCAAAACTATGAGCAAAAACCCATAAATTTTTCTATTATTCTAAATTTATGAAGAGATAATCCAGTTCCATGTTTTTTACACAATGTATTAGTCAAAAAGATTGTGTCTCTGCTACAGCTGTTAATGAAAAGGAAAATTATCAGAAGGGTTACAGAAGCTCCTTATCAAAAGTTACTGCTCTAGACAGACAAGTTCCAGCATGACCAATTAGAATCACCACACCTGGAATTCTGAGCAAGAGAATCCAACATTATTTGAATTTCTCCATTTTCTTCCACTCCCCTTCATATAATAAAGTAATATAAAATGTGTTAGGAAAATTCTTCTTCCATGGAAAGATACTTCAAAGAACTCTGTATTCTGGGTTTGTACTATTCTCTTCTAATAACAGCATTGAGATATAATTTCGATCCTCACTTAACACTCCTGACCCCAAGGGTGCCAAAAAAGATACAAAGTATAGAAGAGAAGTAGAAAAGGAATGAGTATGCCATACTGTCCTTTGTTGCTAATCTAAGCTTTGTGATAGGGAAATATTATTAAAAGCATGGTGAAACAAAAATATATGAAAGTATAGATAGCGTTGATGATGATAGTGAAGATGATGGTGGTGGTGATGACAGTTGACATTTACTAGTTCCAGGCACTGTGTTAAGTACTTCATAAGCATTATCTCAATTGATCCTGACAACAACTCTAGGAAGTAGGTATCACTATAACCACTTTACAAAGGACAGGCCAGGAGTATTTTGCTCAAGGCAATACTATCAGAAAATGACAAAGCTGAGCCATGAAGACAAACATTCTGATTTCAAAACAAGGTTCTTAACACTACACAAGATTCTGTCCATTGCATAGAGTTCTGGCCCTATAAGACAAATGTCCAACAGTTAGCTTGACAGGATTTCAAATTTCTACATGATTATGGGAAGACGTCTGTTAATACCTTTTAACTCATACAGATTATCCATAATTATCTAAAAGCTGTATCTTCCTAGAGAAAAAAAAACTACAAAAGTTCTGATATTGTTCTTCAAATATGAAGACATCATGGGAAGAAAGAAAATAAAGGAAGTTCTCCTCCTCCCTTTGGTCCCCTGAGAACTCTAAGGAGAATAAGATTTTCTACAAGTTGATCACTTCCCTGCACTATTTCATTCATGCATAAATAATTTGAAGTAGACACAATGATATCTTCATCGGAAACTTGAAAACTCTATTAATGACTCCTAGGGGATCTAACACCTTTTCTCTCTGTAGTTCAAGACCTTATATGTAAACAACTTTAAAGTATACTTTATCTTGGCTAAATATGATCCTTCTCCTATCTACCATATCTATAGCTCTTATTGTTCTGTACTCTTGAACCCAAACCACATAAGGCTGAATCACTTCCACTGAAAACACACTCTGAAGCTAAAAAAATAAAAATAGAACACACTGAATTTGTTTGCAGTTCCAACCACAACCCCTGCTCCATCTTAAATTAGATGAACTACTTTCTCAGGGAAAAATAAGATTACTGGAAAAGTTCAAAGCACAAGAACGGCATTCTAAGGGAAAACATTCACTTAGCGGGGCTCCTTTGCTGTGGAAGATTTTAACCAGGAGAAAAACAGTATAGTCAAAGTCCAAAACAAGCTACTCTTCACAGCATTTACTCTAGGCATAAAGAAAATGACGTCACTACAGGGTTGAGATCCAAAACAACCATTCCATACAAAGCTAGTTACAATGATCAGTTCATTCCAAATTGGCGGGAAAGGCTTTGCACACAAATATCGGAATGCACATCCATGGATGGTTCAGAGCATATCAAGCGAGTTTACAAACTGCCCTAGATTTTCTAAAATCTTATTTAAATAGAATAAGTGTAAGTGTATTCTAAAGAAAAAAAGTCATGAGGGAAAATATGATAACTTGTTTATTAGAATATTTCTTCAAAAGTAAAAAGCATATTTCATTATTACTGATGTGAGATTCTCTTCTAAAAGCTTGCAGCATCTACACAGACATTATCTTGAAGAGGAGAGGCTGTCACACCAGTAAGGAGTGGGAGAAACCCTGCAATCTCCTGATGTGGACAGGTTCCCGGGCCTCTGGCAGTGACACCATCCCACTGACACAGACCTGTTTGTGTTCCCAGATTTGGTAATGTAAGCAGGGTGACAACTCCCTTCTCAGTCCTCACTACCAGGGGCTCAGCAGGCATTAGGAAGACTTCCACAGTAAGAGAACTCTAGGACTACCCTATCAACATACCTCATTAGCTGTGTCGGCCATACAGGTGGGGGTCCCTGAAGCTCTCTGACTCTCTTCTCTCTCCCTGCTGCCCATAAAGGAAGTTTCACTGTTCTCATTACTACAACAATTAGAAATGGCAGAAAAGGATGGGCATAGTGGCAAATGCCTCTGTAATCCCAGTGCTTTGAAAGGCCAAGGCAGGAGGATTGCTTGAGGCCAGGAATTCAAGACCAGCCTGGGCAACATAACACAACTCATGTCTACAAAAAATTAATATATAATATTTTTTTTTTTTATAAAAAATTAACGGGACGGGATGGGTGGCTCAGCCTGTAATTGCAGCAATTTGGGAGGCCGAGGCGAGTGGATTGCCGGAGCCCGCAGGTTCTAGACCAGTTCGGGCAACTTGGCAAGACCTCATTTCTACAATAAATATATTTTTAAAAATTAGCCGAGCGTGGTAGCGCACACCTAGAGTTCTGGCTACTTGGAAGGCTGAGGCAGAAGGATCACTAGAGTCCAGCAGGTGGAGGCTCGGGTGGCTGTGAGAGAGGGAGGGAGAAAGGGAGGAAGGGAAGGAGGAAGAAGGGAATTCAAATAAATCAAACTAGTCAGTTTCAGAATTGGACAGTATACTGAAACTACATTTTTGATGAAAATAAACATAAATGAAATCCTTTGAATCTCTGGTGATCAATAGTACAGATAACTAAGTGCATCTGTAATAATCACTAATATTGGTGCTGTTCACTTAAGTTAGTATGAGGCTAAATGAAATTATTTCATTCTCTGGGACTGAGAATGGAACTGGGTAGAGTGGTAGCCTTCATGGAGACAGAATGTATTGTAAACTCGTATCAATCTGCCAACTCCAAAGTTACCCTGGAAGCAAAAAACAAAGACAGAAGATTTTCAGATTTCCTCATGATCAGAAAACATTCTCAATAAGTCATTCAACACATGTGCTCGACAGTATAAGTAGGAATACAAATGGTTTGATTGAGACTATCATTATCAAGAAGACAAAGGCAAATAATTCCCCAGAGACACACTGATGTCCCCCACTACACCTCACTCCAAGGTCCAAGAGCACACAAGTCCCCTCAGCCTGAATGCCAACAGACATTTAGTAAAGGCTGTGGCGCTGTGAATGTCCTTGAGGCTTTTGTTGAAGAAAAAACAAAGGAACAGAAGGGGGAAGATTGATAGAAAAGTTTCTACAATGCCCTGGAGGGAGACATTTTCCTCATGAAGGTACAGATAGTTAGAAAGTTTTGCCACTACCAGGAAACTCACACTGGGGAACCACAAGTGCCACAGACTGCTGACACCGTGATACATAAATGCCAAAATCAGTACACTGACCAAAAGGAACAATCGATTTTAAAATATTCTGTGGTAACATGAATTCAGTACTGTGCAAAAATTAAAAGACAGCCTTCTGCCTTCAGAGAGTATACAGGCTTTATACACAAAGATCAGCAAAACATGATTGGTCTTAACTTCCTTTTCCCTCACGGCCACTCCTCTCTAGTGGTCTTGCTAATGGAGAGGGAAATCACAGGCTCAAGTCAGGCTGGCTCAGAAAAAACCCTAAATATTGCCTGGCCCTACTACCTCATTTTAAAGATGAGGCCAGCTCAGAAATGGGTGACATACCCCAGGTCACAGAGCTAATGTGAGGTACGAGAAAACCCCAGAACCCAGACTGCCAACCCCATGATGTCTTTTTAACTCTAAAGGGGGAAAATTTTTCTCCTAAATGTAGGGTTTACAATAGCCATACCCTGGATTACTAAGGGTCAAGAGAGAATTACACAGCCTTTCACCTCCTACACCCTGGTTTCACTTCAGCTGCTGTAGCTCACGCTTCTGCTTTCATGTGAGAAATCAAGACCCTCTGAAAAGGGATGGATAGGATGCAGCAATCATTCAGTGACTTCAGCCAGGGGTCGGAGACTAGACTATAATAATCCCCTACTGTCCTGGAGTTTCCCTTCCTGGAGAATGTGCAATTAGGGCTTTAAAACAGGTATTTCATATCAGTCATCTCAGACTGAGGAAGGGTAACCGGTGGATGTTGCCTCCATGGAAGAACAATGCAAAAAGTCAGTCTGTGCAGGCAGCCCACACAAGACTGTAGACGGATGGGAAATCCTTCCTCCTTCCCTCCACCTCCCTCCCTTCCTCCCTCCACTTGCTCTCCACCCCAGTCAATGGGCAAGCCATGGACATTTTTGCTAACTTTTTGGTATATTCTACCTGCTCCAATTCCAGTCTTTTCACTGTTTTGAATAAAAGATCCTAGTTGGTCACAAAGAACCAATCTAAGCAGCTGAATTAGTATGATTTTTGTAGAGTCAAGTCATAGATTTTTGAAGCTGGAAAACACGTGAATTATTTCATCAAATCTCATTTTTCGGATGAGTAAATGAAAGCTTCAGAGAGAGAGAGATTAAGAACTTAAGGTCTCCTGACTCCCAGTCCAATGCTCTTTCTGTGACCCCATCTGTCACCCATAGATACAGAAGACCCCTGGGATCATCAGTCACACTGGTCTTAGATGGGTAATGGCCACAGCAACATAGCAACTTAAAGTCCTTGTCCATCAGTGGCTAAAGAGGCTCAGCAAGATAGAATGTAGGCTGGAGAAGCAATAGGGGAGATATGAGTATAGTTAAATATTCAGGGAAAGGAAAAGGTCCATGACAACCCAAACAACTCTAAGAGCAGATCGTAAAGACAGGGAAAGGAAGGCAGGGAGGAGAACACATGCCAACAGAAAACAGGTAACAGGGTGGCAGCAGAGCACAGAAAGGATAGCTACTGGTCACACAATACACAGATTTTGAGAAGTAAATAATCCCTAAATTCTGTTACTTCCCTTATAATGACATTTTCTCTAAAAGTTAAGAAGGTATATGCAAGTGATTTTTAACCAAGTTGGTATACAGTTACATCAGGTAGTCTTCAGATGTTTTCATAAAACTGAGTGCAATACAAGATAAATATTACTTCTACACTAGCCAAGGATGGGTGGATTTTGATACATAACACACACTGGGTGGGGCAGTCCCACCCTTGGCCCTCAACCTAGCTTCTTCAGATGGATCTCTTAGCCTCTTGCCACAGCTGGTCCCATGGTTGTGTGGCCCTGAGACCTTCCAAGAAGACCTTGGTGCCACAGGAAGCGATATTGCTGACACAGGAGATGGCCAGCTCCCATTGAAAGGCAGCCAAGCCAGGTCAGGCATAGAACTAAGAAGTAGCACAGAGCAACACTTAGCAAGACTACGGCTCAAATGTAAGTGCTATATGTTGTCTCCTATGTTAGGATGTTTCTGGAAATAGTATTGTGTGTGTGTGTGTGTGTGTGTGTGTGTGTGTGTGTGTGTGTGTGTGTGTGTGTGTGATGGCGGCGGGTGACTATTTTTGTTCAACCTAAATTATTTTGTTCAACCTAAAATATTTTGTTACTAAAAATGTTTTTCTCTTTTAAAGAAAGAAATTGCTTTCAAAGGATCGGGTTGTAAGATCTTTGCTTACCAACTAAGGAGCCCTAGAAAGACCAGTAAACTCACCCTGGTTTCAGGCAGAATGTACCAAGGCAGGACATGCTGCAGAGAAGGTAAGGACTGTGACCCGGGTACTTTATTGTTATATAAAAATATGGCAACTGCCATTCTTTGGCTGTGTTTCCAATGGATACTTTGTGGTTCCCTCATTTTTAAGCTTTAGAAAATGCTCAGTTATGCAATTTCCATAAAGTCAATCAATGGTGAATTTAAAGCTATGATGGAGGATGGGACACATTATCTTCCCAAGGTCAAGGTGCCAGAAAATGCAAGGCCAAAATCACTTTGCATCAACTTACTCCTTAGGTTTACTCTTCATTACCTTCTAAATCTGTTGGCCAAATCCCCATCTCCAACCCAAAGCAGCACTTATATTAAATCTGACATTTAAATAAGTATTGATCAGTGGACACAGTGGCTCATGTCTGTAATACCAGCAAGGCAGAGGTGAGAGGATTGCCTGAGTCCACGGGTTCAAGACCAACCTAGGCAATATATCCAGACCTCATCTCTACAATAAATGAAGAAAAATTCCCCAGGCATGGTGGTGTATGCCTGTAGTTCCAGCTACTTGGAAGACTGAGGCAGAAGAATCGATTGCCTGAACCCAGCAGGTCGAGGCTGCAGTGGCCTTGAGCATGCCACTACACTCCAGGATGGGCGAAGAATGAGACTCCAACTCAAAAAATAAAAATAAAATAAATAAATATTGATCTACTTGTTAGAAAATTGGCATAGGCAAATACCTTTGGATTTAGTAAAAGGAGTCAAATCCTAATCAACAGAATCTCCACTTTACATTGCAAATAAAGAGTCTACAACAGAGATAATGCCTAGAATAGATGGTCATCCACTTGGGCTATTCAGCTAGTCACACACAAACCTAGGTTCCTCTTACCAGCTATAGCCTTTTGAAGCCATGACTCCTGTTATTTTTAAGGCAAACTGTTTCAACTGAAAGGATATCTTCCATGGGTCTCTAACTCTTGGCCCAGCTGATGAGTCCCAAAGGACTTGCTGGATACACAAGTTCCAGCAGCCCGTGACTGTCTCCCACTACTAGGGCCATTCATGAGCTTTTTGGTTAGCAAGCTGCAGAGATCATTTTTAACTATCTTTTTGTTTATCTTTTAGCAGCAAAATAATGAAGAAATACAAATGTTTCCCTACTATTCTGTCACTTAGAACTGTCATCTTGTCCTGGGAAAGCCAGCCTAAAATGTCCACACATGATAGATGTGCTCCTCTCTTCAGCAGGATTTAGATAAAGAGCTTGAGGGGAAAAACAAAATGCAAGATGGATGAACAGTACCAGTACTGAGAATCGGAACCACAGCAATGCAAACATCTCCCACACAGCCCAGCAAAGGCTCTTACCCTGCCCCGAAGGAATTATTGCCTCAAGCTAAAAAAATGTTCATTCCCAGTGTCTTCTTCAGGTGGCATCCTCATTTCAGGCACCAACTGGCATCACACATCTTTTCTTTTTCTCTCTCTGCCTTCAGGTACTCACAGTGCCCATGACACAGATCTGAGACCCAGAGCCCTGCTCAAAGATGATCAGCACTGAATGACTACCAAACAAAGGGACCGCAGGCAAGATGATTTGATATTCACCCTTAACACGACGCTGTCACCCGTACGGGATTTCCTTATATTTAAGTCTCCGAAGTCACATGTCATCTCAGCTTGAGGTTTGACCTCATTACTCACTTGTCATATCTTTTCTAAGATAACTATCCAAAGTTATTTAAAAGGGGAAGCAGAAATTGCCCAATAATTTGATGGATACAGTAAGGTGGAGAAAAAGTAGAAAAGGAAGATGTCACCATCTCCTCCCCACACACGGTCTTCTGGTCTAAGTCCTCCTGTAGATGAAGGAACAGAGGAATCCAGAGAAGAAGTGACTCTTCCCCAGTCTCAAAATCAGTAGTAGAGTTGTGTCAAAGCTTCAGTACTCAGGGCTTGCCCTGCTGAAAAGCAGGGCCTCAATTACCAACCAGGTGAATCAATAAAAGGGAGTGGCTTATTTGAGAACACTCTAAGCACAGAAACTATATCACTCTCTCCCTTTTGAATACAAGTTCTTAGCATACCAGGGCATTCAAGAAAGATGGGACAAAAGACCTCCACCAAGAGGCAAGACAAAGTGTAAGGACATCACAACACTAGACAGCTACAACTCTTCCTCTTCTCCAAAGCATAAACAGTTCAATCTACCTAAGACAGATAGGAATAAGCCATTGTACTTTGAATAATCCAATAAGATAAAAATACACAGAACACTCTGAAGTCTATCCAGCACTTTCACATGCATTATTTTATTTCACCCTCACAATGGTCCCATTTGTAAATAAAGAAACTGATGACCAAAGCAGTCTTGCCAAAGTCATAGCTGGGAATAGCAAAGCTGAAAGTTGAGACTACATCTTCCAACTCCATACTCAACTTCTTCTACACTACCTCCACCCAATGTTATTAATGACAAAAAGCCAAACATAACCATAGACCAAAGGGCTGATTGAACTACACCCTCTCAGCAGCTAAACAATGACTAAAATCCCCACTGGAGCCCAACATAGGCTCTGCCTTCCCAGACCTTCAGGGTTGGGGATTTCATAGCAGATTCGAACCCAGCCCTCTGCTGAGAACCACAGGAGAACTCTGGGTTAAGCACATGCCCCACAACAGCATGGCTAGAACTGGACATGTCAGGCACATCTGGCTCTTGGTGACACAATCCAGCTGTGCAGGCGGTTCCCGTTAAGGCAGCTCCCAAACATTCCAGACACTGCTCCACCGGAACTGCAGGGAGGGACCGAGCCACACAGGGAGCTGGCAAACCTGACAGAACTTTCCATACCAGATCTGTACTTTTGCACCAGAAAAGAAGTCTCAAATCAGGTCCCAAAGAGCTGCACTGACTCTGCCTTGCAAGGAAAGACTGAAACTGTTAGTGGAGTGCCTTTCAGAAACTGAGACCAAAGGAACTTCAACTTGAATTTTTACCAATGACACTGTATTTCTTTCATAATATTTTTTTGAACACTGCATCAAAAATAAAATTAAAAGCCATAAAGATTATAGCCTACAATGAAAAGTTATGAACTCAAAAAGAGTTTTAAATTAAACAAAAGCTTTAGAAACACCTATCCAGACAAGAGAACTTGCATAATAAGATTAAGAGGACTAATTTAAAAATTGTATAAATTTTTCCTTTGCCATAATAGCAGATGAAATGGAGTAATTTTTGAAGTAAAAAAAATGTGTTTAGTACTTACTCTGTGTTAGGAATTTTTACATATTTTACATATTTTAATCTCATTTAGTCTCAATTATCATGGAATAAATATATTATCCGCAAGTGATAGATAGACCAGGAAACACTCAGAGCAGCTAAGCAGCTTTACATAGCTACACAGCTACCAACTGAAGTGTAAAGACAGAAAGGAAGAAGCCATAAACACAGAGAAGTCCTAAAAAGCTACCATCGCTGCTGGGCAAAGGCACCTGCACCCCTGGAAAAAACACAGACACAATGGCCAGTTTCTGATAATCATCTCTACTTTATGTGCCTATAATGTACATGTGGACACAATGCTATGTTCCATATTCATGATAAAGCCAACATGCCATCCACAGGACTTGGAACACAGATGTTTTCACAAAGTGTTGATGGACTTGCACTAATCTACCCATTTTTCTCTTCCGGCCCTCCTCACCACCAAAGGCTGCATTGAGAGATGACCCACTAGGGGATGGGAAACAGAGGTGCAACCTGGAACCTTGCCACAAAGAAGCCCTGACTTGTTCATAATGTGAGCACACCCACAACTCCACCATTCTCTAACATCTAAGTACTCACATGCCTGACATAAAGAAGCACAATTTAAACATAATAGCCACTGATTACAAATGTTTATTGAGTTTTTATTAGGATAGAAGAAACTACCATAGTAAACGCTTTCCATGCAATGCATCCTAGTTAATTCTCACAACCATCACTTTCATGAGACTATTATCATCCCTATTTCACACATAAAGAAGTTGAGCTTCAGGAGTGGTTAAGTAATTTGCCAGAGGTCAAACTGCACAAGAAGATGTAAAACGTAAACTTATGGGCCTATGACTCCCAAGTCCAGACTCATAACCACTCTGCTTATGCCTCCCACAAAATATATTTCATGCCCTTTTTCTCAAGTATTCTCTTTGCCCTTTATTAGTAAAGCGATGAAAAAGAATGTCCACATATAAGAGGAGACAAAATTGCTATACTGATTGGCTAGCAAGGCAAATAGCATTATAAAATTCTGGAAATATGAACTTAAATCTGTAAACAGGTAAAGAAATGCCAGCTTAAACAATACAGACACACAAATACACCTGTTATAATCAGCAGACAAGCACTGGGTTCTCATTGGCTCCTGGGTGGGTGGTCATGAATCTTTTAATACCAAGCATCTAAAAAATGGACATCACATCAATGCACTAGGCTCACTTCCCCTTCTTTAACATCACTGACCTCCCTTATTCCCTACACTTGTTCCTGGCTGTTGAATGTGAAAACAGAAGGAAACTTTCCCAAAGATCAACTTTGGGGCTGAAATTCCCTCAGTTTCAGAAAAAATCCCCAATGCCTTTTTTCATTAGATAACTGGCTAGCCTTTGAAGTGTTGAGCCTAATGCTGAATTCTAAAACACATCTTTCCATACTAACAGCATAGCCAACTTTCCTTTGAGAGCAGTGATACTCTGGAATAAGAATGACAGCCTTGTGCATTAGTCAGATGGACCCCAATAAATGACCAAGCTCAAAACTGGTGACCTTCCAATACCTGGATGAAGTTTCACAAACAGTAGCTGGAAGTATACATGCCATCTAGAAGCACCAAGCTATTTCTAACCACCTCAAAGAACAGCACAACTCCAAAATGAGGAGGAAAAAAAATCGCATTTCACTCAAACATTACAGACCCTGTAATATACCCGCTTTATTTTTGTCATCCTTATTTAGAAAATAATATATATGAATTACCATTTTTCTAAGTTTCTCCCTAAGACCCCCTACACTGGTTTTCATTTGAAATACAAGACTTCCAAATCCAAGAAATTTTCTATAACTACAGTTATCCATAATCCAGCACCGTCTAGGATCAGACAAAGACAATAAACCGAATTCCAGTTACCTCCGTCAGTAAACAGTCTGCCCATAATCTTGTCACAAATTGAAGAGCATTCTCCCATTCCATCTGCTCAGCAAACTTTCATCTTCTGCAAGGGCTCTTTTAATGTACTTCTAAAGCTGCTTGTGTTACGAGTACAAACTGCCACACACTGACTCCGCAGTGACATTCTCCCAGAATGCCACTGGATCCCTTAGGGGCTCAGGGAGAGAACTTGAAAGAAGTTGAAGGAGGACTTCCCCCTCTTCCTAGCCTCCCTTCTCAACGGAGCTTCCCTCCAAGAGACCTGCTTCAAAACTCCAAACCCAGTGAAGTCACACATGACCTCACAAACCTCCCACTTAACTCCTTAAATGCCAGGCGACAGACTGACAGCAGGAAGAAAAGGCAACAGTCTAAGTTTATTTGGAATGGTTGCTGTTTGAGGGGAAAAAAAGAAAGTAACCAGTCCAAAAAAAAAAAAGAAGAAGAAGAAGAAGAAAAAGAAAGTAACTTCAGCACTGTTTAACAGCATTAAGGTTTTTAAAGAACTATTGTAAAGACGCTAATTTCCTACAACACATACATCTTGACCTTAAAGGAATGACTGAAAAAGCCAACAAAATAGATCAAATTCATTTATATTATATACAATTCATCTCTGTTAAGTTCACACTGAATCTTATGTAATCTGTGTTTTCCTATTTTCCTTTCTAGTTTTGTTGCTGTTATTTTGCTATCGCTGATGGGAGACTATTTATTGTCCTGTTGTTCAAAGTCAGCTTCAGGCAGCCAGAAGTGAACGGGCCACACACACAGCTGTCAGACACAGGCAACAACTGCCACAGAAGCATCTGAGACCCAGGGACAACAGGAACGGACCGCTGGAAGCCAGGGCCGCCAGACCTAACCAATGGATGGCAGAGGCTGCATCAGCCCCTACAGGGAAAGGAGTCCTTTCTTTCCCAGGCTTGCCCTCTGGGCTCCTGCTATTTTTTGCTGGGATACAGGATTGTGAGGATCTGGAGATAAAAGAACTAAAAGTTACTCTATAAACAGAAATAGACAAAATTATATACATAGAAAAAACAATATGCCCTTTCATCAAGAATGCCCTGGTTCACCAGAAAATGATTACACTTCCATGCAACAATTTTGTTCCTAAATATATACCTAGCCTGGAGAGGCTCTCCCATGTGTACACAAGAAGTCATTGTAAGAATATGTTGCATATTGCTACATGGTTTGAGATGATAATACAAGACACAGCCAAAAGGCTCAGAAGAGAGAAAAACAGAAAAGTAAGTTATACTACATTCATATAATGAATATTGTACAACAGTTAAACTGACAAACTAGGGCTTTGCGTCAATAAAAGTGAATTTCAAAAACTGAGAAAAAGCATTACAAAAGGATAACATTTACATGAAGTTTGAAAACATGTGAAACAACACTATATAATAAGTATAATATTGTGTGCTAAACCGTTGCTAAATGAATGCTAACTGTGAATAATAAATTTGTACGATTGTTTCACAATAATAATTATTCAATATCTCTCATTTTCTCTATACTAAAGACTTTATAATAATACTCTTGACAAGAAAATGTCACCTTGTTTCTGTTAAGATGAGACTTCTAAATAGAGTAATCATAAAGAAAGTAAAAGAAGCTATCATTAAAACTCCTCACCCTCAAATAATCAAAATCCCTTTGAATTATTACTACAGATGTATAACATCTTAAGTCGATCCTACCGCAGTGTACAGACAGGGTGACTTTCAGGAATTTAAAGACAATAGTTCAGCCGGGCGCGGTGGCTCAAGCCTATAATCCCATCACTTTGAGAGGCAGAGGCAAGAGGATTGCCTAAGTCCAAGGGTTCGAGGCCAGCCTAGGCAACTTGGTGAGAACTCATCTCTACAATAAATCAAAAAATTAGCTGAGCATAGTGGTATGCGCCTATAGTTCCAGCTACGCGGAAGGCTGAGGCGTAAGGATCACCTGAGCTTAGCAGGTCGACGTTGGGGTGGCTGTGAGTGTGCCACTGCACTCCAGCCGGAGCAACAGAGTGATACTCCTACTCCAAAAAATAAAAATAAAAATAACAGTTCAAGCACTCCTATGAATAATAGCTGACATTTATTGAGTATTCATTAAGTGCCAGTAAGTTATTATCCCTTTCTCCAGATAAGGAATTTGAGGTTGAGAGAGAGAATCTACTAAAATTCGAATCAAAGCAGTGTGACTTAAGAACCCACACTTTTCAATACCAAACCATACTGTTTCCTAGCAGGAAGACCAATCAACCTCTATATACAAGAGTGGAGATGGGCACACTATCATCATTACACAAAAGATAACACAAGAAATCACTTCCAGGTTCACATTTCTACATCAACAGGTCAGAGAAGGAAAGAGAGGAATGGAACCAAGGAGGCATAAATAAGAGTTTGCAACTCAAAAGGTGAATACTTGATTTTGTAAATCTGTTTGGAGAATTATCTCCACCACCAACACTTACCTTTAACAGGTCTGCTCCCTCTGAGAACAGGGACTGAGTGTATCTTACTCAAACTTGTATTCTTCCTCTAATCAGTTTTCAGTGAGTGCTTCTCAAAATTTGAAGTACTTATGATTCACCAGGGAATTGGTTTAAAAAATGAGTAAGACCAGGATGATGTCTGGAATATCTCTAACAAAGTTCAGGATAACGTCTATGCTGCTAGTCTGAGGACCACACCTGGGAGTAGTAAGGGGTTGACAACCAGGATGCACATCAGAATCACCTGGGAAGTTTTTAAAGTATCAAAGTCTGAGTACTACCCCAGAACAATAGAACCAGAGTTTCTAAGCCCATAGAATCCAAATTTTAATGTGCTCCCCACATATTCTAATGTGCAATCAAATTTGAGAATGACTGTTCTACAGCTTTACTACTCAAAGTTTGGTCCACAGACCACTGTTGCTAACTGATGCTTCACAAACTTCAATATAAACCACCTGGATGTCTTATTAAGCCGCAGATTCTAATTTAGAAGGTCAGGGTTGGGGTCAGAGATTCTGCATTTCTAACAAGCTCTCAAGTGAATGCTGCTGGGAGACAAGACAGTGAGTAAAAACATGAGAAAATCTCAGCAGTTCATTGTGTGATTTAAAAGGGTTTCCTTTCATAATTTTAGATTCGGAGACCAAAGAACAGAGACCTGCAAATTAATGCACGGGAACAGGTATATGATGATTATATACAGGGTGTGGGAATTATGAAGTCAGAGCATTTATCTAACATCGGTTTAAATGAAGTTTAATAGTAATCCTCATTAGCATTCATAAGAAAGTTTACATTCAACTTCCTGTACCTGTCTCAGGTACTGAATATGAAGGCTCTGCTACGGGGCTTGAGCCAGTTCAACATAGAGGCACACCTTGTGGGTTCAGTTCCAGGCCACTGCAATAAAGCAAATATCACAATAAAGCAAGTCACAAGATTTTTTTGGTTTCCCAGTGTATATAAGTTATGTTCACACTATACTAGTCTATTAAGTATGCAATAGCATTATGTCTTTAAAAATGTACAACCTTAATTTTTAAAGTTTTATTTCTAAAAAATGCTAATATCATCTGAGTTAATAAATCATAGTCTTTTGTGCTGATGGAAGGTCTTGGTTCAGTGTTAACAGCTGCGGACTGATCAAGGTTGTAGTTGCTGAAGACTGAGGCCTCTGTGACAATTTCTTAAAATAAGACAACAATGAAGTTTGCCGTATCGATTAACTCCACTTCTTAAAAAAGATATCTCTGAAACATGTGATGCTGTTTGGTAGCATTTTCCCCACAAAACTTCTTTCAAACTTCAGTCAATTCTCTCAATCCCACTGCTGCTTTGTCCAAAAGTTTATATAAATATTCTATAACTTTTGTTGTAATCTCTAACCTTCACCAGGAATAGAGCCCATCTTTAAAAACAGTTTTCTTTGCTCACTCACAAGAAGCAGTTCCTCATCTGCTCAAGTTTTATGAGATTACAGCAATTCAGCCACATCTTCAGGTTCCACCACATCTGCTGTTACTTCCTCCAATGAAGTCTTAAATAACCATAACCCTCCCCTTCCCGAAAGTCATCCATAAGGATTGTAGTCGACTTCTTCCAAACTCCTGTCCATGTTGATATTTTCACCTCCTCTCCCAAATCACAAATGTTCCAAATGGCATCTAGAATGGTGAATCCTTTCCAAAAGATTTGCAATAAACTTTGCCCAGATCCATCAGAGGAATCACTGCTTAGGGCAGCTATAACTTTATGAAATGTTCTTCTTAAATAATAAAACTTGAAGGTTGAAATGACTCCTTGATCCATAGACTGCAGGATGAATACTGTATTGGCAGAAATGAAAACAATATTCATCTCTTTATACAGCTCCATCAGAGTTCTTGGGTCACTAGATACACTGTCAGTGAGTGGTAATATTTTTAAAAGAATCTTTTTTTCTGAGTAGTATGTCTCAACAGTGGGCTTAAAATAGACCCGTTGTAAACAAATGTACAGTCACCCAGGCTTGGTTGTTCAATTTCTAGGAAACAGCCAGAGTAGACTTAGCATAATTCTAAAGTGCCCTAGGATTTCAGAATGGTAAATTAGCACTGCATTAGCTACTAACAAAAGAGTCAGACTGTCCTTTGAAGCCAGGCATTGACGTCTTTCTCTGTATGAAAGTCCTAGATGGCATCTTCTTCCAATAGAGGTCTGTTTTGTATATATTGAAAATCTATTGTTTAATGTAGCTACCTTCATCAACGATCTTAGCTCGATCTTTTGGACAACTCGATCCAGCTTCTACATTAGCATTTGTGGCTTCACTTTCGCTCTTATGTTATGGAAGCAGTTTCTTTCCTTAAAACTCATAAACCAACCTCTGCTAGCTTCCAACTTTTCTTCTGCGCTTACCTCTCTCAGCCTTCACAGAATTGAAAAGAATAGAGCCTTGCTCTGGATTAGGTTTTGGCTTTTTGTTGTTGTGGTTTAATTTTTTATTTTTTTGAATTTCTTATTTTTCTAAAACATCTTGTTATAGCAAAGGTTTTGGCTTATAGGAATGTTGTATCTGCTTTGATCTTCTATCCAGACCACTAAAATTTTCTCTATATGAGCAATAAGGCTGTTTTGCTTTTTAAATCAATTTTCAATAAATATATTTAATTTCCTCCAAGAACTTTGCCTTTGCATTCACAACTTAGCCAACCGTTTGGTGCAGAGACCTATCTTTTGGCCATCTCAGCTTTCAACACACCCTCCTCACTAAGCTTAACCACGTCTAGCTTTCGATTTAAAGCGAGAGATACGCAACTACTCTTTCACTTGAACATTTAGAGGCCAATGTATGCCATTAATTGTCCTATTTTCAATACTGTTGTGTCTCAGAGAGTATGAAGGCTTGAGGAGCAAGACAGGCAGGAAAGAGTCAGTTGGTGGAGCAGTCGGAATACATGTTTATCAGTTAAGTCCACCATCTTATATAAGTAGTTTGTGGTACCCAAAACAATTACAATAGTAACATTAAAGATCATTGACCACAGATCACCATAACAGATACAATAATACAAAAAAAGTGTAAAATGTTGTAAAAATTATCAAAATGTGACACAAAGACACAAAGTAGAGCACATGCTGTTGGAAAATGATGCTGCCAGACTTGCTCATCCCAGGGTTGCCACAAACTTTCAATTTGCAAAAAACACGGTATATACAAAGGGTAGTAAAGCAAAATGCAATAAAATGAGAAATGCCCGTAGACAGGTGTATTCCAGTTTGCAGAAACCTTATGAAATAAAAAATCAGAAAGAAAAACAAGATTAAAGCACTAAAAATGTGCCCCCTTGAGGTTTGGGTAAATGTTTACTCCTATTAAAATACCTTCAGGGTACTCTTTACTTGAGGAAGATCTGTGTCTTTCTTCCTTCCCAAAGCAAAGCTCAATGGATAACACCCTGTGTTATTAATATGATGTTGAGTGACTTCTACTGACATAAATATCACTTCCTTTAAAAGTCAAATACTGTACTGATATATAAATAAAAGACTGATGTATCCATTAAAGTTAATTTAAATATTAAATTAAAATATTAACTACCATTCCAGTTTTATTTAGAACTGTGATTCTCCTTACAATGACTTATGCCTCCAATGTTCTTTATCATTTGAAGTCATTTGAAGTCAAAGATCATCCAATTGGCCAGCACCTCAACGTGCTCTTTACACCAATACTCACCAATACTCAGGGAATTACTTTTGTTTGTTGTAAAGTTTAAATTTCAGAATTAGAATGTCTCTAGGAACAGCTACTTCAAATTCAAGATCATTATCAGTTAAATTAGTGATAACTGAAGTCATCACCAATTTATACAAGAGGCGCCAAACAAATAGGGACAGTCCAAGACCACTAGAGCTGGGACTATCTAAAGGGTGCCAAAAAACAACCAATGACTATAGCACTTTGCGTCTACACTGTGCTCCCTGACCGTCAATCCGCTGTTGGAGAAGAGAGACCAGCAGAGAAAAGCTGCCAGGAAACTGACCTTACAAGGCACGTTTCCTACAAAGATGGAATTAGACAGATAGACATACAGCAGAACCCAAGTGCTCCTGGGTATGAGCACCTTGCAGGCCTGTCGTCAGCCCTCTCCTCCCCCTCTAGAGCTTTCTCACACCAACAGCTGAAAGTTTCACCTCTAAAAGAGTGACCCCAAAGTCTCTCCAGCGACCTTCAATCCTACCAGTCCTACGTTCTCCTCAAATTCGACCTCTTTAAAACTGATCCTACTCGGTGTTCTCTTACCAACCTTGCTTCCTTCCCTAATTGTTTCTTGATTCAGCAAGTCATACATGCTTGAAATCTCACAATCATTTTAACTTAGTCCTACAGGTCCTATATTCAAACATTCACCAAATCCTTTTGTCTTTTCTTTTGTCTTTCTCATCTATTTTCTTATTATTCCTTAGATTATTACTCAGACTATTGCAAAACTCATGATAAGTTTAAAATAAATATGCACAAACTGGAACTTAGCAAATTCTTACAACAAAATTGGTTGGTAAGGTTATTTCCACCTTACCAGTAAGGAATCAGAAGTTCCAAAAATGAAAACAACCTGCCCAAGATCAAGCTGCCAGGAAAGGGGGTGACTTCACCTCCTGTTTCTGTCTCAAATCTCCATATTTATTCAACCCACCACAGTGCATTGCATTTTATAAAAAGAAAGTGATGGCTGGGCACAGTAATCCCAGCACTTTGGAAGGTAGAGGTAAGAGGACTGCCTGAACCCAGTGGTTCAAGACCAGCCTGGACAACTTGATGAGCTCTCATCTCTACAATAAATCAAAAAGTTAGCCAGGTGTGGTGGCACACACCTGTAGTTCCAGCTACTTGGAAGGTTGAGGCAGAAAGCTAGCCAGAGCACTGCAGGTCAAGGCTGCAGTGGCCATGAGCGTGCCACTGCACTTTAGCCTGGGTGACAGAGTGAGACTCTGACTCAGAAAAAAAGAAAGTGATGCCTAAGTAGTAAGTGTCTGATTCAGGGACTCAGCCCATGGCCACGTGGCATGATAACTTTTCTTCAGGTTACCTACTGTTGTTGGTATTCATTTTAATTTAATTATCCCCTACTATGTACCAGATATTGTTAGGCCACTTGTCTTTCTTTTCTTGGTTTTTGTTACACTTGATTCATCTCATTTGCTCCTCTCTTTCCTTTACAAAATAGGTCTTCATTATTTCCATTTTACACCAGAAATTTTTCTGGGTTTTATGTATTTTCTCATGACTACACACCTAACAAGTGACTGGGACAGGATTCAAACCCAGGAATGACTGGCTCTGAAACCAAGTTAAGCCCCCATGCCTCATCACTGAGCAGAAATTCCTTTATGGTAAAAAATTAAAATATGCCATTACAATTACTTCAGGAAGCCAGGAGCAAAAAAATGAGAAACACTTTTTCTACAGCAAGAATTTTAAAACGCAAAAGAAAAAGATTAAAGAAAGTACTAGAGCAACAGCAACCCACCAATAAGCCTGGGAGGCAGCAGCGCTTCTGCAGCTAATGACAGAAAAGCCAGGTGCTGCGCAGGCAGTTAGACTTTAAAGACAGTCTCACAAATCAGAATGTCTGTCTCTGACACCAGCTTAACTAATTTTGCATCATCTTAATTTCTTATTTTAATATATATGCATTATATTAAAATGACTTTGAGTTTAAATTGGGATATGGAAAAAAATTCTTGGAGTCACACTTCAACAAATTTCTGTACTACTCTTATTACATGTGACTTCTTCCTAAGCAGAAAGACACTAAGGAAAGACAAAAACTGAGGAAGAAACAGGATACCTTCTAGACACCAGCATTCCATTTGAGAAGGGGGGAGAAGCAAGAAGGAGGCAGACAACCACAAATATCAAATTCAGAGTGGGCTGAAGACAGACTGAAGCACTTTCCTCAGGCGGATCAGCTGCACACAGATATAATTCACCTCTTCTGCCTAGTCCTCTTATCCCGAGCAAGATCTGGAAGAAGGACTAGGAAGCTGAGACATAAAATAGATCTACTACACTAAAAAGGATATTTTAAAACGCAGTCCTATATACTCCAAGAACCAAAAGAGAAGTTTCTGCCATATCCCTGTATTTGCTATTTCTCCTTTCCTCTTGTCCAAACCCAAGATAAACAGAAACAGACAATATTCAGCTCTGTTAATGGTCACAGTGGCAACAATTGCGTCCTGAGAACTTACTGATTGGAGTTGTGGTCATCTGCTGATAGGCCGGCGAGGGAGAAGCACCCAGACACAAAGGAACCCATTGGAACACGTATAACTGTAAGTCTCTAATTATCCTTTCTAATTTTGGAGCCATGTGACGGGACTTCACACAGCACCGCTGACCCCCTGTCAGCCCGAGTGCTCTGGAACTGGACCACATGGGGAGGGGATGCTACTCTTGGTCCTTCATTAAAATATTGTGTTACATTCACAAGGTGAGCTCTTTCCTGGCTGACAAGCAGCCCCCTGGTCAACATGCAGCACCTAGGAGAATTTATTCCTGTATAGATTTATGGCCAGGATTTTAAGAGGCTATTTTTATTTTACAAAGAGTGATCTACCTGATATCACAAAGATATATAATACTTTTAAAGACAAATAGTGAGACAAGTACAAAATAAGTCTTTCCCTACCTGATACTAGAATGCTGTAAATTTAGAATGCTTCTTCTTTGACCTGGGTGGCCAGAGTAACAGGGAAGAACAAAGACTCTCTGGCCACCAAAGTATGGATAAGTCCAAGACTGGAAGGTCTCAGAGAGGGAACTAAGATTTGCTATAGAGCCACAACAACCTAATTGTCTTTCCCAACCACTTACACCTTTCTTTAAAGAAGCAATGCAACAGAGACCAATGTCATCCTGTGTTCAAAAGAAATCACTGTCAAATGCTGCCACTGAAATAATGTTTAATGACAAAATAAAGACACATTGAAGTAGAAAAAGATTTTAAAACATATCTTGGCAATACCAAACCAAATGCATTTTTGTTTTATTTAAGATATTTATCACAAAATCATTACCAGTCCTGTTATAGAATTTATCACAAAATCATTACCACTCAGACAGATGATTCAAGCGTTCTTATTCAGCATAGCTCAGTAAGAGCATGGGCTCTCGAGCCTGGCCACCTGGATTCAAAAGCTGGGTGTGCCACTTACCACGTGTAGCCTTAGAAAAGTTACTTGGCCTCTCTGTGCCTCAGTTTCCTTATCTGGAACATTAATATTTCCTTTATTTCTCCATGCTTATTATGAGAATTAAGCACCATATGTTTTCTAAATAAAACCTACAGGCTACATAGGATACAGAATTATATTTAGAGACCAGCTAAAGTAACTTACAATATTTTCTACAAGCTGACAACTAATATTTTATATACTGAAATCAATACTTAATGTCCTTGGTTCCTGTCTGCCGAATATAAAAGAAGCTTTACCAGGGGAGACTCATGAGTGTTATCCCTTTCCTTTGTGCCTTCCTCAGAGTACACTTTATTCAATAAGGCCAACCCCTGCTCACTAGCAAGAAAACAGGAGAGGATGGCAAATGGAGGTGGAATCCTGGGCACATGCACTTATTTTATTTATCACTTGTCTTTTGTAAATATCCTATTTATTAATAAAATGAGAAAATATGTTTTTCTTTGAATTCTAACACTTTAGTCCTCAGGATGTGGCTGAGAGACAGGTATAATATTTCCTTACCTCCACAGAGTTATGTTTTAATGCAGAGGAAATTTTAAAAGTCTGCTCACTGACTGATTTAAAAATTTATGGAAACATGCTAACTATTGACTTGGTAAATTTTTTCTCAAACTGAACACATACACCACCAGTAATAACAACAACCATTTCTACATTTAGAACTTAGTTTCTTTTGCGGGGGGTGGGGAGAGCAGGATTTATTGAAAGGACAGGAAAAAACTCCCAGAGCAGGAGGGGAACTGAAGGGGTTGCCCAGAACTTAGTTTCTTAAAAACAAACCAGCTCAGACTTCTGGCTCTGTAGACATATGACATAAGAGAAATCAGATAAAAAGAGAAAATAATGCTATAAGAGACCAGGTGACCCAGTATAATGAGTGAATCTTAGGAAAGTCAGACAACTTGAATTCTAGTCCAGGATCTGTTATTAGAAAGTCACTGACTTTAGGTAATTCATTTCACCCAACTAAACACAGACTCTTTACTATAAGGTTATCTCAGGCCCTTTTCAAGCTGTAAAATGTCATAATTCTCCAACCCACGACACTAACCAATTTCTCTGCAGCTGCAACTTCTCCAAAGCACCAAGTAAGGCAGATGGCAGCAAATAAAAATATGAAAGTTTTCCAGTTTCTTTAAAATTTCTTAGGATTATTAAGTCTGCTCCCGTTTTTAAGCCCTGAATAGAGACATATATCACAAAATAAAACTGCCTCCGCCTATAACCACTTATTATCCTATGCCAACTCAAAGAAACTGAAACAGGGGGTCCTATCAAGTTGGTCTGTCCAGTCACAACAGCACTTAGCTCAGGGAAGGATGAATGACCAGCAGTCAGGGATCGTGTGGGAGCAGCGCCAGGGCTGGGGTAGGAGGCAGGTTGGCTCATCTCCAAGCTGCCTGCCATTCAGTACTAGAATTTGGTCTTTTATCACGAGACAATATCTCATGGTTTGACCACGCAGGTGACGCAACTGAAACTTTACCTTGAGATGGCCTGAAGGATACCACTGTCTAAATCTGAGATGCCAAAATACCATAGCCTACTCCAATACTCTCTGAACTATTTAACTCTGTCCATACTCATGACCGGCACCCATGCTGGTCCAAATGATGACAACCTCGTGTTTTAAGTGCACAAGCCATATATCTAATAAACCTTTCAGTCAATTCTTTCGCTGATATTCATCTCATCTTCATTAACATACCCTGTGGCTTCTGTAATAAACACCCTCGGCCCAAAACACTCCCTGACCTATGTTTGGTCAACTTCCACTCATCCCAGAAAGTCAGATTGGAATTTCAATTAAATTATCTGCATACCTGTCCTATAGCATTTTATCACAATTTACAGTCCTCAGAAATAATGGTGAAGCAGAAATGGCACCCTCCATTTGGGGACACCACCTCTCAGGGGCACCTCTCCCCCCCCAGGAGCTCCCCACTCAGGGGCACTCTCCTTTTCAGGGACACCCCCACTGAGGAACATCCTAGTCTCAAGGATTCAGGAAATCTAAATGTGGACTTATCAGTCAACCAATTGAGTTCACACATTTACTTAAGCTTCTACTTTGCACCAGACCCTGTGTTAGGTGCTTTAATCTACATAACCCTTCTAATCTCACAGCCACACAACACACTGGATATCTATTAACCACATTTTGCAAATAAATAAATCAGATTTCAGGGAATAAGTGGCTTACCCAAGTAATTCAGACCAAAGACTTGTGTGTTTGATGCCTTATTCTTTTTAGTATCTCACTGTGAGCCAATAAGACAACTAACATCCACAGTTAATTTTACATGGAAATGCACAGCTGCAATGTTACAAGATGCCAGTCTTGATTTTGCTAATCTAATGAACTATCCACCTATAAACTGGTTGCAAAAAATGTTTAACACAGGGTTGAATGCTCAAAAGAAGTTCATTCAAAACCTGTAATATGAATACTGACTTTTTTTTAAAAAGCACTGATATTTCATACAGCTTTAAAACAGTTTATCAGGAATGCATCTACACTGTTGGTGGGAGTGCAAGCTAGTTCCACCTCTATGGAAAGCAGTGTGTCGACTCCTAAAAATTGACCTTCCGTATGATTCAGCCACCCCACTCTTGGTAATATACCCAGAGGAACATAAATCATTCTACAAAAAAAGACACCTGAATATGCATGTTCATAGCAGCACTATTCACAATAACAAAAACACGGAACCAACCCTACTGCCTATCAAAAGTGGACTGGATAAAGAAAATGGAATACATATGCATGACGGAGTATTAAGCAGCCATAAAGAAGGACAAAATCATGGACTTTACAGCAAACTGGATGGAGTAGGAGACCGTCATACTTAGTGATCTATTCCAGAAACAAAGAACTGAATACTCCATGCTCCCACTCATAAGTGGGTCCTGTACACGAGTCACATTAGCACAAGGGAGGGAGTAGCTGTTACTAGGCACTGCCAGCAGAGGAAAGGGGATGGGGGGGCTGTAACAACACAAAGCATACCTGGTCCTAAGCCAGGGAAAGTGAGGGCCAGATGGAGGCCCAAACTTAAGCTGCATGCAGCCTACTTGTGTGTTAATCCTAACCCTACATATCTATACTAAAGTAAAATGAACAGTTCATCACCATTTAATCTTCCCCCAACCACTACTTCCACACACACACACAGAAATATGTCAAAACTAAATTTGTAAAACTGTTATAAAGTTTAGCATCCTCTGCCCACTGATGGAGATGCTGAAAGACAAGCAGATGACATGAGGATGATGAGCAAGAAGAAACAAAATGTTGGACAATCCATGAATAGACAGGGAATCTGCAATTGGAAGGTATGGTGCATGTAACATCCCTAATTCATCAATTTATCTCCCAGGTAGACTAAAATTCTGAAGTAGAGAGAGGAAATAAATACTTATAGCCTTGCCCAAGGACTCATCTCTCAATCACCTATATGATCAGATTCTTCCTCCACCACCTCAGAAACAGGAAGACAGCCAGACAGTCAGGAGCTTTCAGAGCAAAGGGCTGGAAGAGTCCTTGCCGACCACCGAATCTAACACCTGCAATTTACAATTAAGGAATCTCGGCTAATCAAACAACCTCAGTGGTCACACTGAAGCCAAGGTCTCTCAGTGTTCCTTTCACAGCACCACGTGACTGCCATCAAAGTTGCATCATTAGATCAAATACCTATTCATCACCCTGAAATATTTGTCCAGTGTCCAATTTACAAATGGTCATCCAAGAAATACCATGGAATAGAATGACTACAGCTCACCAGTTTGGCAAACGCTAAGGTGTGTTCTGTTTGCCCCTAAAACCCAAATTACTTTTTACTCACATCATTTGCTTATATCCACTGAAACTGGCTGAACACTTTTAAAATATATTCCACACTCAGATTTCCAAGAGAGAATGCCATGAAAACCACTACCATGCAATTCATGAGAATGGGATTAGTACCTTTCCCAGAAAGCATTCTCCGGGGTGCCTTTCACATAGATGGAGTTGCTGGCATCATTCAGCCCATTGATGACCCCACCAGAATAGCCCATCATGATTCCACCATCTGCTGAGACACTCAGGACATCCTGAAGTCCTCCCCCTGATGTCCTCTCCAAGAACTGACCACCTTCTTTAATGCGCTGTTGTATCATAGGAGTGAGGGGCATTTCAAAGCTAAAATAGCTATCAGGCTCAGAGTATAACGTCTCCAACGACTCCGCACTGTAGTATAGAGAAGTGTTATCCAAAATGGTTTCGAACTGGGAGCTGTACACGTCAGTGGAATCCTCTGTATATCCGTGCCCAAGGATGTCTTCATCGTCCCCCCTAATGTGCTCCTCTTGCTCAACGATTCTGGAAGGTAAATAAGAGTGAAGATCTCAATATCAGGTTAGTTTCTTCTTTTAATTTTTTCCACTTCGACCATATAAAAAGGATGACACTCTATAGTTCTAACTCTTGTATTCATTGAGCTTATACCTTAAAATATTTGGGAAGAAAGATATGAAACATTCAGATTTTAAAATTTCTTCACATATATGTAGCTACTACACCATAAATAATTTAATAAAATTTCAAACTAGTTTCCTAGTGTGTGAATACATGTAGTTCAATGAATATTTGAAGAAAATAAATTCTCATTATAGCCAACTACACTGCACAAATTCAGATTATTTGCAACTACCATCATTCCTAATGATAACAGAAGCAGATAAATATATCTTGTAAACTTCATACAGTAAACTTTCAGTAAAAATATACTAAACGTTCATCAATCTATTAATACTTTCTGATTTAAATGAGAACAAATGTCAAGATGACTCAGAAGTCAAGGGCTGCCCCCTGCTGACAATAAACCGCACTGCAGAGAGATTTCAGATCCAATATTATCCAATGACAAACCTAAAAAAAAGGCCAACAGACATGGTTATTAGAAGGCTAACCAAAACCATGACAAACTAAAAACAACTTACAAGTTAACATACAGGGGTGCGGCATTAATTCCAGCACATGAATGTGAAAAATTAACGTGGAGCATGTTCCTCAAATATTGAAAATGGACATCAGAATAACTAAAAAATTTGGGAGATAAATCAGTAGCAAGAGCAGAAGATCAAAAGTTAGAAAAACCTGGAGTTGACTTTTGGCTGTGCCAGTTATTAGCAATGTCACCTGAGGCAACTACTTAGCCTCTCTGAACCTCAGATTCCTATCATTGGAAAGAACTGGAAATAGGAATTATGGCCAGGCGCAGTAGTTCATGCCTGTAATCCTGGCACTTTGGTGGGGAGGGGTGGAGGCAAGAGGATTGCCTGAGCACAGCGGTTCAAGACCAACCTGGGCAACTTGGTGAGAACTCGTCTCTACAATAAATAAATTAGCTGGGCATGGTAATGTACGCCTTTAGTTCCAGCTACTTGGAAGGTTGAGGCAGAAGGATCACCTGAGCCCAGCAGGGCAAGGCTATGATAGCCATGAGCATGCCACTGCACTCCAGCCTGGGTGACAGAGTGAGACTCCAACTCAAAAAAAAAAAAAAAAAGAAATAGGAATTACCTATTAAACATCTCATAATTAATCCACATTCCTAGGAATTACCTAATTCACATACAACAATGCAGGCTTTCTTGTTTTTAAGTTATTGATGGTCTACCATGAACCAAGTACTATGCTCTTAATGGCTTCTCATTGCACTTGGAATAAATGGGACAGCGCCCAGGACACTGTTGCTCCCTACCTCTCCACACTCACTGCACCCCACTCTCCTCTGCTCTTTATGCACCAGCCACACTGGTAGAGTTTCAAATCTTCAAACTTGACATTAGGCCTTTTGCTTCACATAACTCCAGGAAACACACATTCAGCAGGGAACCCAGCAGCCTCCTTGGCACATGTTGCTCCCTCTGCCTGGAACATTCCTCCTCTCCCTTCTCTGCCTGCCTAACTCTTATTCTTTCCTCAAGTCTCAGCCTAATTTCCATTTCCACAGAAAGACCTTGCCTAAGCCAGCAACCAAATTAGCCTCTCCCCTACTTGAAAGAATAATTTGAATTCTTTCTAGTAGTCACTATTCTTTTCCTCCACTGAACCTATCACAACTTGTGATCCTATACCTATTAATGTGTTTATGTGATCACTGTTTATCTTCAGCAGTAAATTCCATGGGGACCGTGACCACAGACCATATCTATTCTGAACATTCCTTCATGCCCAGCATCTCGCTGGGTCAAGGACATAGAAGACAATCAAATAATATTTGCGGAAAGGAGGAGTTAATTAATAATATGAACAACAGTAAAAGTACATATTCCAGTGGGAATATAAAAACTGAGCTATATGCCACATATCAAGGAGACCTTTGAGGGAAAGCTGGAGAGTTCATGAGTTGGGGGGATCTTGATAGATCCTAAGGGAGCAGCTCTCTCAGTGAATTTGTTAACTATAGGGAAAAAGGCATTTCCTTAAACTGAACAAAAATAATCCTTCAACCTCAAGACAGATGTTCTCTCATATATAAACTATAAAACAAAACATGGTGTCATGAGAATTGGTACAAATCGAGGTACAGTATGCAACAAATGATTTTACCAAAAGAAGCACTGTAGGTTCAGACTACAGTCAAAGAGAGTGAGGAAAGAAGGGTCATGCCTGCCATTTAACCAGGCTCTAGGCTGGTATGGACATCAGATATATAGGGAAAGACCAGAAAATACCACATGATGCCAGGTTTACTTATCAGGGCCTTAAATCAAAACATGTGCTACTTGTGCTACTTGCAAGAAGAAGGAACTCCATGTGAATATCATAAAACAACTGCATTATAAAGTCTCCTGCTGACCTCCTGAGATGACCTTTCTAAACACAGAAAACTGAGTGGACCAAACCCAGAATCTCTGTGTTCATACCTGTAGGTAGGCTGGGATGCAGGGATTGGAAAAATGTCTAAATTAGGGTATAAAGATTGTATAGGGCATGTCAAGAGTCCAAACCTCTTCATATTATTAAAGATAATTGTATAATTGTAGGGTGCTTTAGTTACCTTGATGTTAGAAAACTTGAAACCTGTCAAATATAATAAAATATCAGAAATGGAATGCTATAGTTTAGTGTTCAGTCTCTTCAGAACTCTTTCCCTGGCCCAAGCCTAATGGACAACTTTGTAACTAGATCACTTTAATATCTCAGAAACTTAAAAGGAATTTTAGCTTAGAAGGTGTTAGCTTATGGTAACTTCTCTTCCATTCTATGATAACAAGGACCCAGTGTACTATGAGTTGAGTTCTCATACCAAATTCTAGAAACAGCTTTCTCTCATATATAACAAGCATCACAAACAGTGGGGTACTCTGGGAGCTCACCTTTCTTTTTCTCTCTCTGGTTCAGGTTTTTTGTCAAGATGTTGTTTGTTTTCCTTCAGGAAGACTTCATCCTCTCCACTCTCATCAAGACGCACAGGGGAATATGGCCCTGAGCTAATGCCAGGCCTCTCTGAAGGAGTTTTCCAGGATCCATCCCAAACACTCTCAGTTAAATTAATTGAATTACACAAACCAGCAGATGACATGAGATGGCTTGGCACTTTGGAAAACTCTTTGCTTTCTGTAGAGGCTGCTCTTTCCAGTGATGTCTCGAAATCTACGGTATGCTGGGTTTTATGCTCTCTCCTTTCTCTTCCCGTCCACAGTATCTCTACCCCTTGAAATTCCACATGTTTGATCCGGCCTGTGCGTCCCAGAGAGCTGCCTCGATCACATCCCACTGGGTACTCTCTGCCGAGAGCAGACCTCTGCTCTTTCAAGAAACCAATGCTGCTCACAGAGTTGTGGGTCACTGCTGGGCTCCCCAAGGAGGACACAGGACAATCTGGCTCCCGCAAACACAAAGCCCCTTTTCTCCCATCATCCCCTTTCTCTCCATTTCGCTGGGAAAGTTGTGCCTGAGTATCTTCAGTTAGCAGGGCAGTCAGATCCTTCTGGATGCTCAAATAAAGATTTTCCTCAGTTGTTACTTCGGCTGAAAGAGGCAAGCCTGGTGGTTTTTCTTGGCCAGCAGGGAGTGGTTTGTTGACTCTCTGTGTTTTACAACTGGCAGTGCCCAACTCTTTTTCCACCTGTTGAAGTGAAAAACTAGAAACAACATCTTTGTCCAGTACCTTTGCAGCCTGTAATGTTCCTGATGCTATTCTCGCCTCTGTGGCTTTCAGAGCAGAAATCAAAGAGTCAATGGGTTGTAAACTTGGTTCTTTGAGGTGACTTTGAGAGGGGGCCTCTCTGACATCTTTTGGTCCTTCTGTAACACTGTCAAGTCCAGAGTAGTGGCCAGTGGAAAGCTGGACCCCCTGCTGCCCTTGCGAGTGGCATGGCAGAGACTCACCATCAAATTCTAGAGAAGCTCTAAGGCCTTCTCCACCTTCCTCCATGGTCCCATATTCTGGAAACTCATTTGTGACATTCGGTGGGAGTAAAGTGCTTCCTCCATGATCACCTGTGAACAGACCAGAATGGACACATGATTTGTTTTGGAACAACAGGGTCCGGGATGTATCAATGCATATTCACACATATGAGGCACTCAATAATACTTATTAATTTGACTCAGTAACTCCTTCCTCCCACCATCCTGTAACACATGCTTCTCATAATCTTGCAGCTATCCCTTCTACTTAGTCTACATAAGTATAACCACACAAAAAAACACTTTCAGCATAAGAGATAACCTAACAAAACATGCCACACTTAACCCTGAAAGCCCCACACAAGGATTCAGTTGCTTCATATACATAAAGAGATTAAAATAAGAATATGTAACACCTTCCAAATACCACTCACAAAATAGCAACTAAAATATTTATACTGGTCATAACACTAACTAGCCTTATGATCTAGGAAACAATGTTTGTACAGTGCCATCTCTAGGACAGAGCCTCTGAAAAAAATTTATGATCTATTTAAAGTCAGCAATTTTTTTTTTTCAGTCACAAGTCTCCCCTTCATTGCTAGACTTCTGTGCAGGGGAAAAAAATGCTTTCAAAACATCCTGAAGAATGAAAATGAAATACAAAATGTAATGTGTTGAGAAAGATTTCTAGGATCCCAGCTGCATAAAATTTATTTTTTCTCATTTTGTTATTTTAATTCACAAATAAGTTATATATAATGGTATAAAATATGATATTTAATATATGTATACATTTGTAGAATGGCTAATTCAAGATAATTAACATACCCATCATCTCACTTTTTTCTGTGTGGTGAAAACACTCAAACTCTACCCTCTTAGCAATTTTCAAAGTATACAATAAATTGTTATTAACTATAATCACCAAACTACAAATTTATTCCTCCTGTCTGACTGAAATTTTGCATCCTTTGACCAACCTCTCCGCAATCTGCCCTGGTCCCAGCCCTTGGTGGCCACCATTCATACTCTTCACTTTTTGAGTTCAACATTTTAAATTCTACACGCTAATGTGATCACTAACTGCATAAAATTTCAGTGGTATCCTATGTAGAGCCCCAATATATGAGGCAAGAAAACAATATTTAATTAGTATACAGTAGATGTATTATAATAAATCAAATTTACAATACTGTCCTATTATGACAGTCAGTGAGACCTGATAATAAAAACCTTCTGATAAGCAAAAAATTTTACTTGGGGATTTATGGATAACAGCTACAGTCCTAATAGCTCCAGTATCCAATCTCCTTATGAACTTGGTTTTGGTTACTTTGTATCAAGAATATCCTCATCCATCTAAACTAGAGATATAGCGCACTCACATTCACTTTATGAAAGAGGACAGATGCTGCTGTTTTTCAACCATCACACAGCTAAAACCTCCTATTTAGCAAAATACTTGTGAAATGTCTGAATATATATACTGAAATGGCATGAAAGACTTGATTCCAAACCAAAAAAGGAAGTAACCTGGAAACACCTGTTAACACATGGCATTCTCTAGTGTATTAAAATTTGATGAACAGTAATACAATGGGGACCCAAAAAACCTGAAATTGTTTTTTGGAGGGCAGGCCTCTTGTAGTATGGGCTTTCTCCACTAGGTAAGTGTTCTAGGGACTCACTCGGCATCAGTGTACCAGCTAGCATTGTTGTGAGAGGCTGTGAGAGGCTTCAGCGAATCATGGTCTTTTTTTGTTGTGTTTTGCTGGGTTTTTTGAGAGTCTTTCATCATGTTTGTACATTTCATGATGGGTGATTTATGCGCACACCTGCCTACACCACTCTGAGTGTTCAGCAGTTTTTAACCAAAAGCAGCATGATCCTCCCGTGTCCAACCCTTCGCCTATTTACCTGATCTCGTCCCTAGTGACTTTTTTGTTTCCCCAGATGAAAAAAAAAGTCCTCAAAGGAAACGTTTTGCCCATGTGGAAGAGGTGAAACAAAAACAACACAAACATTAAAAGATATCAAAATTAACAAGTTCAAAAACTGTTTTAAGCAGTGAAAAAAAGTCTCCATAAGTGTACTACATCAAAAGGAGAATAATTTAAAGGTGCCTGGAGTTTAAACATGTAAGAATATACAATTTTTTATAAATAAATTCAGAGGGTTTTTTGGGGGGAGGGGCCTTGTACATCTGAGAGTGTATGCTGTTTCATATTCCATTTTTAAATTAATTTGAAATACATTTTAAAAATTAAATTTGAAGGCCAGGTGTGGTGGCTCACATCTATAATCCCAGCACTTTGGGAGGCCGAGGAGGGAGGATTGCTTGAGCCCAGGAGTTCGAGACCAGCCTGGGCAGCATAGTGAAACCTCATTTCTATTTAAAGCAATAATAATAATAATAAATTAAGCCGAGCTCAGTGGCTCAGCCTGTAATCCCGCGCCTTTGGGAGGCTAAGGTGAGTGGATTGCCTGAGCCTGCGGGTTCAAGACCCGCCTGGGCAGCGAGACCTCATCTCTACAATAAATCAAAAAATCAGCCGGGCGTGGTAGTGCACGCCTGTAATTCCGGCTACTCGGAAGGCTGAGGCGGAAGGATCGCCGTAGCCCAGCAGGTCGAGGCTGCGGTGGCTGGGAGCGGCTACTGCACTCCAGTCTGGGTGACAGAATGAGACTCCAACTCAAAAAAAAAAAAAAAAAAATAATAATAATAATAAATTAAATTGGAATCGAGTGTTGATAAAATCTAGGTAGCCCTTCTCTCTGATGGTATTTATAATATCTTCACAAGACAGAACTAATAAAATGTAGCTTGCTGATATCTGAAGGAGAAGCAACTTTTCAAACTCTCATCTTAAAAAAGAAGACAGCTAAAAACAATAAAGTGGCATGCTTTTCCTAAGGTGGCATGTTGACATTTTTATTTCTCAGTAAAGAATGTAGTAGGACTTTCCATTTTTCTACCTTTTAAGACTCAGTGGTTTTTATTATATTCACAAAATTGGTGACCATCACTTATGATCTGATTCCAGAACACTTTTATCACATCCACAAAGAAACCACATATCCGTAAACAGCCACTTCCCATTGCCCCCTCCTCAGCTGCCAGTAACTACCAACCTATACTCTGATTCTACAGAATTATGTATTCTAGACATTTCATATCAGTGCAATCAAAAAATATGTGGCATTTGGGCCTGGCTTCTTTCACTTAACACAAGGTTATCAGGGTGTATTCATATTGTAGCATGTATCACAGCATCACTCCTTCAATTATTATTATTATTTTCTATATGGAGACAGGGTCTCTTATGATGCCCAGACTGATCTTGAACTCCTTGCTCCTTCTTTTTTTTTTTTTTTTGAGTTGGAGTCTCACTCTGTCGCCCAGACTGGAGTGCAGTGGCCGCTCCCGGCCACCGCAGCCTCCACCTGCTGGGCTCCGGCGATCCTTCCGCCTCAGCCTTCCGAGTAACCGGAATTACAGGCATGCGCTACCACACCCGGCCGATTTTTTTTTTTTATTTATTGTAGAGATGAGGTCTCGCTGCCCAGGTGGGTCTCGAACCCGCGGGCTCAGGCAATCCACTCACCTCAGCCTCCCAAAGGCGCGGGATTACAGGCTGAGCCACCGAGCCCGGCTCAAGTGATCCTTCTATCTCAGTCTCTTGAGTAGCTGGGACAACCACGGCATCCAGTCGAGAACCTCATGCTTTTTTATTGCTAAATAATATTTTATTGTTTGGAAATAGCCACATTTTCTCTATTCATCAGTTGATGAGATATTTGGGTTGTTTCTACTTTTTGGCTACTGTGAACAATGGACTGGTATACAAGTTTCTAGGTCTAAATATATTTTCAATTCCCTTCAGTGTATACCAAGGAGTGGAACTTCTGGGTCATATGATAAATCTATGTTTAATGTTTTAGAACTGCCAAACAGATTCCCAAAGCAACTGCACTATTTTGCATTCCTACTGGCAGTGCCTGAGAGTTCCATGATTGCCCATGTTTATTATTACAGACATCCTAAGATACAGTGGTATCTTAGTGTGGTTCGGATTTTCATTTCCCTAATGATTAATTATGTTGGGCATCTTGTCATGTGTTTATTGGTCATTTTGTCTCTTTTTTAGAGACATGTTTATTCAGATCCAGTACCCATTGTATAACTGGGTTGTTTGTGTTTTTATTGTTGAGTTGCAAGAATTAGTTATATATTCTGGACAAAAGTTCTTTATTAAATATATAATTTACAACGATTTTTCTTTTCTGTATGTTGTCTTTTCACTTAATTGATGGTGTCTTTTGAAGCCTAACAGTTTTTAAATTTTATAAAATCCAACTTATCTATTTTTTATTTGATTTCTTGTGCTTCTGTTATCATACGCAGCAAACCATTGTCTAAAACAAGGTCACAAAGATTACTTCTATGTTTTCTCCTATGAGCTTTTCAGCATTAATTATTATGTTTAGATCTTAGATCCACTTTGAGATAACTTTTGTGTATGATGTGACAAAGATCCAGCTTCATTCATTTGCATATGAATATTCAGTAGTGCCAGCACTATCTATGAAAAAGACTGCTTTCCCCATTGAAGATCCTTGATACCCATTTAAAAAAATCAATTGACCATATATGTAAAGGTTTATTTCTGGACTCTTAATCCTATACCATTAAGTGACATGCCTATATTTATGTTTATTTTTCTGTTTATTTTTATTTTTATGAGTCAGAGTCTCACTCTGTCACCCAGGCTGGAGTGCAGTGGCACGATCAAGGCCAACCACAACCTCAACCTCCTAGGCTTAGGCAATTCTTCTGCCTTAACTGCCCAAGCAGCTGGAACTACAGACACACTACCATGCCCAGCTAATTTTTATCTTTTCTATAGAGACAAGGTCTCACTACATTTCTCAAACTCCTGGACTCAAGCAATTCTCTCACCTCAGCTTCCCAAAGTGCTAGGATTACAGGCATGAGCCACTGCACCTGGCTGATGCCTTTCCTTATAATATTGTAGCAGTGCAGTGAGCAAAATCTGAAAGTGAGTTTTCTATGTTGTTTTGACTATTCTGACCTTGCATTTCCCAAATGAATTTTAGGATTACCTAGTCAGACAACTGAGATTTTGATAGGGATTGCAATGAATCTATAGAGTATTGGCTTCTTAACAGTTATTACTATTACAGCTTTTGATCCGTAATCATGGGTTGTCTTTTCATTTAATCTTCTTTAATTTCTTTCAACAATGTTGTGTAGTTTTAAATGTACATGTTTGGCATTATTTTTGTTAAATTTATTCCCATAAGTATCCTATTCCTTTTGATACGGTATTTTAAATTTCATTTTTAGATCATTAATTCCTAGCATATAGAAATACAATTTGTTGCTACATATTGATTTTATATCCTACAACCCTGCTGAACTTGTGTTTTAATTCTAATAGCATTTTTGTAGATTCCTCAGGATTTTCTGCATACAAGATCATGTCATCTGTGAATAGGGATAGTTACTTCTTCCTTTCCAGTCCAAATCTATCTTTCCCAATCAACTTTCTCTCAACTCCCCTTTCAAATATATTATATCATTGCCTCTAAACTGAAGGAAGTGTGCAGCACATGAATAGTTTGAAAAGTTTCTAATTCTAATACACACTGGAAATAACGTTAACCATACATACACTCTGATCATTAAACACCTTTTTCCTTCACACAACCTCTTTTCTCTACCTGACATACTTTTTATTCCCATCTCAACATGACCAAATTATTTTCACCTTTCAAGACCTAACTCAAATTCCTTCACCTTAAATAAGCCTTCCCTTAATTGCCAACCCTTGAAAGAAGTCACTTCTCCTCCCTAAAAATAAATGTCAAAATAACTTTAGCTTTATATTACATATAATGCAAATATAAGAAATAAATGAGAATAATGTTAGCTTACATCTTAAAGCTTCCATAGGCTACAATTTTTAAGCCATCATGAAAACTGACCACAGTGATCACTGAAGTCATATTTATACATAACACTACAAAATACTACAGTGAAATCCATTCAATAAAGGGAAGAAAATTAACCTTTATCATTTGAAGCCCACTTTCTTCTAATAGTTTCAACTGCCATCTTTAAAACAATCACAGAAATAAACCCTAGCCCAAAGAGAAGTAACCACAAAGAAATCAAGAAAAGGGGCCTCATATAAATTTGGTAACTCCTAAACTCATTTTAAATAATCTTCATTGCAATGTCCCCCAGAAAGAAACAGCAGATGCCACAATAGTGGGCACGTACTTGTGGAGTTTGATGTAACAACTTGCCAAAGAAAGTGAGATCAGATAAAAGGGAGAAAGGCAAAAGCAAAGCCCTGAATGACAAATAGCTTGTTTTACTCTTCGAATAAGTTCTCCTGGTCTAAGTTTACCATTCTAATTCAGGACTGGGGTAGATCGAGGAAACAAATGTTCTGAGAGGCTAAATAACCTGACCAAAGTCAATAAAATGATGTTCAATAAAGTATCGTATCAGAACTAAAAGCCAGGACTAGATTCCTCTTCTATCTCTCAGGAGTAAATGCCTGTGAAAAACTCAGAGGTCACTGAATTGTGGGACCATCATTTCCAACAGCACAATGTTAGAAAATATAAAGAAAGTCTTCTTGTCGCTTCTGGGTAGAAATTACCTTTATATGTCATGTCCGTGTGGATTGATTCAGCATAACGGCAAATATTTCCTTTCAAATAAGGCACACCTTTGTAAGTAGCAAGAATGATCTATTTTTTGCCGTTTGCATCTCGTCACAACTTGAACTGTCTTTAACAACAAATTGTTGCAAAGTATTAATCCTGATATTTAACTTAGAATTTCTGATTTATTCCTTATGTTTAAAAATTGGAACTCAATGCTAGGATTAGTTTTAGTTTTTGTTTTTTTTTAAGATCAAATTCTTTTACTTTAAGATATTTTTCTCTGCTTCCTTTTAAAACAGGGCCAGAGATACTTCCTATTAATTGGTCACAGCTTCCCAACATTTATTCACTTGTCCAGCAAATATTTATTAATTACTTGCTAGGTACTCAACATAGGGGATTCAAAGCTGAATAATGACAGTACATGAGAAGTCTTTCTGGCATGTTAAAAATATCACCTGGTAGTACGTGAAGGACATGTAGGGGAGAGGGTACAAACACAGACTCAGAACAGCAACACACACCCTAGCAATAGTATAGGTGAGAGATAATGATGAGTGCTAGAGCCAGAACAGAGGCAGAACAGACAGGAACAAAGATGCAAAGGTTGTTGCATCTCCTAGGACACTGCTTTGGCCAGTTTCCATGACCACCCCCCCACCCCACCCCCCACTGCCTCAGCCCCCACTAATTTCAATATGCTTCCTGGAAAGTCATTGCTCAGCCTCATCCAACTGCCATGGCTCTTACACCTACAACTTGTTAACAATTTCCCTTTGCCTTTCTTTGGTCGATATCTATTACTCATGTAAGAATCCAACTCAAAATATTTCTCCTCCGGAAAGCCTTCCTGAGTTAAGACCTGCCCGAATTTGATAACATATCTGTGACAGAGGGATTAGCTTACTACACAAAAAGAACTTTAGCACTTACCTAAATGTAAACTACACACTAGTAAAATCTGAATTAATAAAGAGATTGTAGCTTTACTGCACTTATTTTTCCCCTTAAAGGAATAAAAATATAGTGTAAAGTGTATAGTAGGAAAAGGAGAATAATTTTCACACTCATGTGATATATATGTACTTTTGGGGGGTATCTATTTATATTCCATTAGAAGTCATCCTTTTCTAACAGCAATCTTATCTGCTGCTTTATTTGGTCAGACTCCCTAACAAATTATGTTTCCTGTTGTTTAATAAAGATGTTTTTCCTGTGATGAAATACAAGCCCACTGATTATTTTTTAGATTTTTTTTCCCTTGATTTAATATACTGAGAAAGAAATGGGATACTTTTGAATGTTTACAAGATCAATGTTAGGACTGCTTTGGATTGTGTATTAAATAGCCATCTGTTTCTGAAACACAGGGACGGGACTGTAATAAATTTTCTTTAAATCACGAGGAAATGAGCCTGCTGCATAAGACTGGCTGCAGAAAAACCGTGGCATTTCTAAGAATTATCCTGTTTGAGGACCAGTAAATGAAACAGATATTCTTTCACTCTGGCCAGCAAACTCCTTAAAAGAAAATGGTTCAAGAAAAACAAAATAAATATTTAGCATGTCTACCGCAGACTCAGTCACTGAAAGTTGAAATTTGAAGCAAATAAAACAGTTTTTCATGGGGGATTCTGAGCAATAGGACATAGGTTTCTCCAGACAATACAACTGTCACATCTTTGCCTAGATTCTTCAAGAGAACCAAAATTATGAATTCTGCAAACATATATTTCCTGGAACTCGGTGGTTTTCAGAAAAGCTTTTTTGCTGTCTTAAAAGCTGTTTTGTTGCCACTAGAATATAAACTCCAAAAAGTAAGAACTGTGTCTGCTTTCTTTACTATCATAACCCCAGAGCCCATAATCATAGTACCTAGCAAAATGGTACTATTGTTGAATCAATGGATTAAGACTTTCCTATAACCAATGGGATACCAATTAACAGAACCTCAAGGCAGAAACAAAAAGCCTTCTAAAACACAAGCAAAAGACTACATGTTAGTGCCACTCAAGTTCAAGCCCCACTCAAGTACAAGCTTGAATAGGATGCTAAAAACACCAGGGGACTTCCCAACTTGAGAACTAGCCCATTCTTTCCTTTTCTCATCCAGCATTTTTTGTACACCATGTATGTGTCATGCACTGGAGCACAGAAAAACAAAAAAGACCAGTGTGGCTCTTGTCATCAAGGAGCTTATAATCTAGCAATTCTACCTGTATATACACTCTACTTGCAGACAAAGCTCAGGCAGTGGCAAATTTTAGTGGAGACAATCCTGGCTCATTACAGAATTCAGCATGATTCTACATGAGCTATTACTATTAAGCATACATTTTGCAACTGATTTCACTCTAAACACTGTGTTGTCCAATATGATAGCCACATCCACATATAGCTATTTAAATTTAAATTATTTACAATTAGCTGGGCTCGGTGGCTCAGCCTGTAATCCCGCGCCTTTGGGAGGCTGAGGTGAGTGGATTGCCTGAGCCCGCGGGTTCGAGACCCACCTGGGCAGCAAGACCTCATCTCTACAGTAAATAAAAAAAATCAACCTGGCTTGGTAGTGTGCGCCTGTAATTCCGGCTACTTGGAAGGCTGGGGCGGAAGGATCGCCGGAGACCAGCAGGTCAAGGCTGCGGTGGCCGGGAGCGGCCACTGCACTCCAGTCTGGGCGACAGAGTGAGACTCCCAACTCAAAAAAAAAAAAAAAAATTATTTACACTTTAATAAAATCAAAAATTCAGTTCCTCAGTGCTCCATACCATGTGTAGCTAGTAGCTACTATACTGTAGTATACAAACATAGATCATTTTCATCACCATATAAAGTTTCATTTGAAAGTACTACCCTAGAGCCTTCTTACTCACTGTGACCTTGAGATAGCAGCATAGATATCACCCAGGAGGCTTGCTAGAAAGGCAGGCACTTGGGCACCATACTCAAGACCTTCCCAAACAGAATCTTGTCGCTTTCTAAAACAAGAACCCCAGATGATTCATATACACATTAAAGTACAGAAATCACTGCTCCAAAACATGACAACAAAATCTAAAAGTCATTCTGACTGCATTTAAATGGCTATTTTTTTATTTTAAAAGATATCACAAGTTCCTACTACTAACCAAAAGGTCCAAATGTTCAATCAAATAGACAACAACTAAAGGAAGTTCCAAGAAAACACAGTCTCTCATTTCTATGAAGAGAAAGACTTGATCATTGTGGTCTGGGTTTGCCCTCTAACTAGCAAGTACCCTGGGACCCTTTTCAAGAGTGGAAGAAAATTGCCTCTACTGTAATTTGAGCTCTTCTTGATTTTATAGCTCATAGTAAATTTATCTCACAATGAATGCTCAATGACTCTATACTTATGCAAAGGATCATAAAATAATAAAATAATTGCAAGTGTAAACTTGACCATTAGCAAAAGCCTGTACATTAATATCTGTACACAGCCTTTAAAAATTACATTGGCGCTTAAAAGAAAAGGGCTAAGGAAAAAGTAAGGCTTTTCAATTTTTAAAAACCAGAATATTTTTCCAGAGTTGTAATGTTCATGTCTTTGGATGCATTACTTGTAAGTTAAAAACGCATAGGAAAATTTGGTCTGATGATGTACTATGGCTATGGAGAGCACTAAGTGTCTAGAATCTGTCTCATAAGATTTTCAGTTCTTTATGAATTAAGGGTAACCTAACCAATAATATATTTTCCCCCTTTGTACGTGAGATACTCATAAATGCAATGACATTCTTGGTATTCTCTGTTTCCTAATGAATAGCAGTTAGCAAATACCTTGAAACTTTTATTATCAATTATATGAGTAAAGAACTACAAATTATTGAATTACTTTAACAGTGGAAAATTTATAGAAGCAAACTTAAAATCACATTACCCCTTGACTTATCAGAAAGGAATTCAATCCCAAAGGTGGGGAAGCCATGACCATGGAGTAAAGGGAGGGTACCTTGACCCCTTAGTCTGAAAATTTATAAATCAATAAGATTAGATGACAAATGCCTAATTTACAAAGCAGATGTAAAAAGCAAGACTAAAAAAAAAAAAAAACTCAAATGCATTTCATCTATAAGTAACTATAATCGTTAACTGTGAATAATAATAATCGATGTTTTCATATTCATAATCAATAAACCTCTCCAGCAACACACTGTTGCATGGTTCAAGCTCTCAATGCAATAGTAAAAAATTTGTATTAAACCAAACAGAAGGATAATCTGACCCATTTTATCCAGCAATAGAAAATAAACTTGGTATGATAAAAATAACAGAAAATGAGTATGCGTAATTAGTAGTTACTAAATGAGTAGTCTAAGTTCATTATATTTTGGGACATGTTCTTCACCCTTATAAAAGTCACATTTTGGAGAAGGCTATGATATGTCCAAGATGAAGACTACTGTCTGGACACTGATAACTCTCTAAAAGCACAGATATTTGAGTTATTTATGTGCTGCAAAAGCCAGGAAAAGACCTGGCAGCCACCACACAAGCTTTTAACATGTGCACATACACAAAGAATGTTCCATTAATTGGACACTCTTTCCCCAAGTGATTAATAGTTGCAGCTGTGCTGACTGCAAACTGACTTTCACATATTAATGGTTCAGACTCAGTATTTCTCATTCAGTTCTAATCCTTAGAGAAATGATAATAGAAGATCTCTGCAAGCTAAGGAGTGGCACCGCATACAGAATACAGAAGGGAAGATGAGTGAGACAAGGAACGGCTCATTAATTTTAAAACAAAGTCTCTGCAACTGTGTATAGACTGTTACTCATCATAAAGAAGAAACACTAAGCTGTAAGAGCTGAACTTGAGCTCATCTTTAAAATCATTGATTTCCAAAGCTGGCTTCTTTTTCAACCAGAAGAATTACCCACTTTTGTCTGTCTCTCAGCCACTTGTCATCATTTCTTTTTATTTTTTATATCCACATTTGTGCTTCTCCTTTCAACCTTATCTCATATCAGAGTTGCTCCTCTGATTTAACCCATTCTGTCTATTTTCCTGTTTGGGAATCCATACTTCTAAAAATCCAATTTAAGAATTTCACTCTCTTCACCGACTTTTTGGTTTTTATTTTTTTTTAAGCAAAAAAAAAGTTTAAACTAAACTTTTAAATAATCCTATAATCTTGGTCACAGCAAGTTTCCTTTTGCTAAAATTAACATAGATGTGGTAATATTAATATAAACTGTTTCTTAAATAAAATATTTTGTGAACTACTTTAATATTTAAGAAATTGACGTTTCCAAATATTATACACTTCTTTTAAGGAATAATTATGAATGCCAAGCAACTGGAGTTCTTAGCAGTGATGATCAACTACTGCTTGGGACTTCCCTAAACAGTTGTCTATAAAGACAGATGTTAGGTGCAGTGGTAGACATGCAACCTCACTCAGCCTCCAGTGTGTAACAAGCCTCAGTTGATCAACATTTGTATTCAGTCATTTTCATGCTCAGTAGGAGACCCATAGTTTCACTAAGGATTCAAGTTACAAACGGACATAAACCATCATTCCAGGTATATTTAAAAATGCAAATTTATAGGGCATTGTTGAAAGCCAGTTTCTCTGTGAGAGAGAAATAAATCTTGAATTACTATAACCATGACACTTTTAACAGATAGGAAAAACACACCACAGTGTGCAAACTGAGACACCTGTCACAAATTAAACTTCCAGGAGAGATACTACCTCAGCCTCAACTACAGTGTTTACAAAAAAATTTTTGTGCTACCTCTGAGTCAACCTTGTTTTCTTCTAGGCTATTCAGATACTAAGCCGTACTTCAGGCAAGCAGATAGAAAGGAGTTTGAGCTCTTTAAGAGAAACTCCTCCCCTATTCCCATCCAGCACCACAATATTATGTCTTTCTGAAACTACAGGGGTAGCCTGTTTTCTCCCTTTCTACCTGTATAATACATCACAGACAGGGAGCAGAAATAGGGTGATAGAATTCTGTGTTCCCAGGAAAACTGGTTGAAAAAAAAATGAAAGGAAGTTAAGATTACAGGTAAGAATAATATTCTGCTTTCTATATAAAAATTAAAATTTTGAAAATGTCAATGTTAAATGTCAGATACTAAAATAAACATCCCAGGTTAAACCCAGGAGAGGTACTGGGCAAAGGCATCCAGAGGGCAAGTGGTATCTTTCTGATGACTGGGGAGTTAAAGAATGGTTGGCACGGGCATCCCTGAATAAATGCAGGATGCTCTCTCTTTTCTCTATCGGGATTCAGCAGATCCTGGTCAAACCCCAGGAGTCTCCTACTGGGACGCTCAAAAGACAAGACTAGTAAGCAAACGCAGTCAATAATACAGACGGATAATTTCACAGCAGCATTTTACAAGAAATAGATATATAAAATATATTTGCCTGCATAGACCTACAAATAGAGGTTACTCACAGAGATTACTGTAGCTCCAGCAGTTACCCATTGATCATAGAAAATGCCCAGTTCATCAGTTTAACGCTTGAGAAAAGTTAGCTAAAAAAGAAGCAAGCTAATTCAAAATATGCTGTTCTAGTCAACTGGAAGCAAATTAGTTTCAGATTTCCTGGCAGCCCCTTTTGCCCTGCACTGCACACGGTGATGTAAATGGAAGCACTTTGAGCACTTGGAACCCGAGCCGAGATGAGAGGAGCTGCTGCCTCAGTCCCTCTCACAAAGGCGGAAGCAGCCTGTTCTCTTGCTCGCTCTCTCCCTCTCTCTGCTTCTGTGGCTCTCTACCTTGGTAGCTTACCGAAAACAGCCACCGTAGGGCTTTTCTATATTTGTGAAAACTACTTCCAAGGAGATAATTGAGATGCCGGGAGTTGGCTTTAATGTAACCATTTCCCCAGTGCAGCAGCAGGAAGCCCAGCAAAGGCTTGGAGAGGATTGTACCATCCTCAGTGACATCAGAGGTGGGGCTGTCATTATGCAGCATTTTCTCTGAAGCAAGAATGACACATGTGAAAGGAGACCGGTAGGCTGCCTTTAAAAGGGTTGAATTCTTCTGTCATTTAAATGGAAAAGGCAATGCGAATATGCTGTTGAAAAGCTGCTGCAGAATGATATAAAGCCTCTTTGCCAGTCCTTATCTCACTGCTAAATGACGCTGCCATCTAAAGTCATCTCACTGTTCCTGGATTAAATTAATATTTGGTGGGTAATTGCTGTTACTTGGAAAAGTGGCATTAAAAGATTCAAAGACAGTCACATCCATTTTTAAATGTGATGGCATAAACTGTTATATCACTAATAGTACCTTAGGTGTATACACTGTCTTTCAATACAATCTCAGCAAAAACACCAAATGTTAAAACTAATCGTTTTACAGATGAGAAAAGCAAGGTGAGGTGAAAAGTAGCACAAGATGAGTAACACAATGTAATATTATTGGTCCCCTCAGTCTTGATAATGGCTGTTAATGCAAATATTTAAAATAACTCATCTTCTACAAAACGAATGTTTCAACCAGTATGAGAAGCACAGTCTGACAATACAAACCAACTAACAGTTCTTTCCATTAATTCCATATACATTTACCAAGTGCCAAATAGGCACTAGAAAACATGTTAGTTTTAATCTGGAGTGGACATTTCTAACAAGTAATAATATAATTAGAACAGAAAATGTTTACTTATGTGCCAAGCACTGCACTAAGTGATTTTATTGTGTTAACTCATCTATTCCTACCAGCAGCCCTTTGGGATATCTTCTAGTTATTGACCCATTTTACAAATAAGACTACTAAAACACAGGAGGCATGTGTCTTGTCTGGAATCACAGAGCTAAAGCTAGCATTACAAATAAGACTACTAAAACATAGGAGGCATGTGTCTTGTCTGGGATCACATAGCTAAAGCTGGCACAACCAGGATTCAAACACAGGCAACATGGCTCCCAAGTCCACCCTCTCTACCACTAAGCTATCCTGCCTCCTGAGGGATTCTTTGCCAAGTAAAAGAATTTTAAAGAAAGATTAGAAGTAGTTTAGTACTGATTGCTCATGTGTCCTTGGGCCAATGATTCAAAATTTTTCAGCTTTAGTTTCCTGATTTCTGAGCTATAGATGCTTACATTATAGCTCAGTGTAAACTACGTGGCTACAGCATGTGATCTAGACTTGTAATGTGGATTCCTTATCTGGATTCCATCACTTTTCAAATATGTCACCTTGAGAAAGTTATTTAATCTCTGTGGGCTTCAATTTCCTCATCTGAAAAAATAGAAATAAAAAATGGAGCTGCTCTAAGGATTAAATGAACTATGCAAATAATTATATAAAGCACTCAGAGTAGCAACACTATATAATAAAAGCTCAACACTAATTATTACTATTATAATAATCACCATTACTTCTATTTTGTTTTATTTTATTTTGAGTAGGAGTCTCACTCTGTCACCCTGGCTGGAGTGCAGTGGCATACTCACAGCCACTAGCCTCGACCTGCTGGGCTCAGGTGATCCTTCCACCTCAGCCTTCCAAGTAGCTGGAACCACAGGCACACGCCACCATGCCTGGCTAATTTTTTTGATTTACTGTAGAAACAAGGTCTCACCAAGTTGCCCAGGCTGGTCTCTAACCCCTGGGGTTCGAGCAATCCTCTCACCTCTGCCTCCCAAAGTGTTGGGATTACAGGTGTGAGCCACCGCACCGGACTCATCATTACTTTTAGTATTACATTTTTTTAACAAAAATCGCCTACTTTTTGCTTTATCAAAATCCTCTCAAAGAAGAACTGGTTTGAAGATTTGGTTAGAAAAGCAAAAGACAAAGTATGTTGACTTCATACAAACATTGATCAATTCATGAACACCAATGCACTCTGAGATTTAAGTTGGAGTTGCAGGGCATGATTTCCAGGAAAGCTTCTAACAAGGGGAAGAAACAAGGGTATGCACTCTTTTGCCTTCCCTCTTCCTTAGGCCTGGAATTGGGAAGGGGAAGCTCAAGCTGAAGCAACCATCCAGAACTGTAGGGATCCCATCAGCTAGGAAGGCAACACAGGGGGAAAGAGTCCCATGCCCACCACATATCTCCAACCCCCATCTTCTTTTGCATGGGAAAGAAATAAACCTTTAGGTCAAGTTATTTAATTCGAGTTTTCCAAATGCCTAGCATTTCGCATTAGGCTTTCAGCCAACATTTTCTTTGGCTGACCCCCTAAAACTCACCGTTTCAAAAAGTAAAACTTACAAATAAATGTGATACGGATTCTCTAGTCTTTTGCAGGTACCATCTCTAAAAATGTGCACAGAAACAGCACTTGATTAAGCAGTGCCATCTTAAAGTCCTCAATGGTTTTGTTTTGTATTTTTCCTATTGACTATATTCTCTTAATCTCTGTTTTCTTGATACTCTGGCATTTGGGGCCTGAATCCTGGAGAGACTGCTCCTCCCTGGGCTAACTAACTCCTAGAGATAGAAAAGACTCCCCAGCAAGGGTGCCCTTGATATACAAAACAACCAATCCTGAGCCATACTCCTAACCATCTCCTTTATCAAGCTCTGACACACCAAGGCAACATTCCCCCTGCCCTAAATCACCCAGGGGCCAGGCCCTGGACAACTGAGAACCGCCCCTATAGCCCTGAGCCTGCTGAAATTATTCAAGCTAGCCAATCCTAAACTTACTCAATTTGCCAACCCCACCTTGCCCATTCCTTTCTGCAAAAACCCCGATAAAGCTCTGGGCCATCTCCCTTCCTTATCTGGCTCCTGACCAACCCTGGTGTGTCCTTCTATGGTCCTGCATGGTCCTACATGGCCCTGGGTATCATGCTGTCCTATGCCTCCTGTTTCCAGGGATCTGTGAGTATAAACTTCTTTCACCACAGTCGTTTCCATATCTGCATGTCTTCCCTTAGCAGTATTTTCTAAAATTTCAAATACAAACAAACAAAATTGAAACAAAGTTGAAGCCATCCTCATAGAGTTAACAAGAATTCTGGACAGAAATATAGATATAATTAAGCATTAATTAGGCTACACGTTGACCCACTTCCACGTAATAAAGCACTAAATACTGACCATTTGCATCTCCATTGTTCCTATATATAGGATTTCTGATATTAAAATCATAAGGCTCTTGTTTAAGAATGGTTTAACATGTTTTTCTGATCCTGAATTCCAGCAACACAGCTGATGTCAACCAGTTGAAGACTCTCTTAGAGAAATAGAATCAGCGTGAGAATAATTTCTTCATCTCCCTGTCCCATGACTTCAGCCATTGTCCTTCGACCAACCAATGATTCCCACAACAAAACTCATAAAATCCTAAACTCAAATTTCTGGGGAGTGGAATCTGAAGTTTCCTTGCAGCGACCCTATGATTAAACCTCTTCTTGGCTACAACCAGATGCCTCCGTGCATTGATTTGCTGTGCACATTGGGCAATGAACTTATTATGGCTACAGAATTTTAAGAGAAGCAAATGATAACTCAGTAATTTTTAGGAATAAGATTTCAAATCAGTAACATATTTCTAGGCTTTAAAGTCACTAGCACCTTGGCTCTTTAGTTTGAAAATGACAAGCTGTAGATAGTAAGTTTTTATTTGATGTAATGTGTTATTTCTCAAAAATTCCATATAAAGTAATACAAAAAGACAAGCAAGTTAATTGTTGCTCTTCAACTTAGTATGAGATTTTTAAATTACAACTTTTTCAAAAATCAAGAATGTGATCGCCATAACATCCTACATTTTATCACCTTCTTTAAAAACTACGAACTCCATGTAGGAGATAATAAGATCATCAAGGGAACTGGTAACAATACGTCCTTATTTGAAATAATTTTCCTTCATTGAGCAGTTCCAACAAATAAGAAACCAGTTTTCCTAGCTCAAATTTATTTACACTTTTAGTCTTGTTCTTCATCTTAAAAAAAAGTCAATGCCAATTTAAAAAATACAAAAATTTAGTGTTTATATCTTAATCTATTGTCTCTGTTATAAGGTACATCTAAATGTTTAAGCTTAATGGAGAGAGAAAACCAGAATTCCAGGAAAATATAACACGCAATAAATCCAAGTGAATAGAGAGGAAAGGTGTGAGATACCAAGAAATAGTAATGACAGTCATGCTAGAGCTCTATACTCTTGCGGAAAAAAAGAACTTTAATCAGAGAAATGCAAGTCTTTTTAATTATCAGCTCCACAGAGACATAAAAATGAGACAATAATCATGTCCTGTTCCCCACTTTGCACTATATATTCTATATTTCTTAAACTGCTTGCTTTTGCCACAAGTAGCTATAAACTAACCTAATAATGCCACACAGAACACTATAATCCATGCCCATAGTGTAACAATATAGAGCCAATCATTAATCAATGTTAATTCTGTAAACCTACGAGACTTCCTAACAAACAACTTTGTTCTCCTTTTTGGCCTTTAAAAATTCACTTGTAACGACTGTTAATCAGAGAGTATTCAGGGCAACTTGAATCTATACTCCTGGGTTGCAATCCTCAAGCTTGGACCAAATAAACTCATATTAATTTTGCCTCAGCTTCTTCCTTTTAGGTCAACACTCTGAAACACTGTTTTTAAAAGGAAAAAAAATAAAGTGAAACCTAACTTATGAGCAGTATACATACACCCCTCCTAGTATGCTTGTTGGGAAGTATATATTATCAAAAGTTTGTATGCTTGAAGTATCATGCACAGTAGAGGCGTAATTAAAAGTCACCTGCAAAACTTTCTAACTGTTCTAGGACTACCTGACAGATGAGCAAAATCAGCTGACCTAACAGTCTGAGTTGGTGCATTTCTTGCCTCTCTGAGCACAGAATAGATGTGTGTTCTCTGCACTACAAACTGCACTGAGGGTACGCATTGAAGGAAGGAAAGGAGAGAAGAGGGACAGGAAGTCACAACCCACACTTCGGGACTCCTATGTACTAAGGACTGAATAGAATGCTTTTCACCTCTTAGGCCTCCCCATCGCCTTCTTGAAACTTTCAAATACCATTTTCTACTCTCAGGGAAGGAAAGTACCAGAAGAGCAGAAAGGAAAGCACCAGAAGAGCAGAAAGCAGGTCTCATAGCAGGTTTCTCTGTTAGTTCCTATAAGCCTAGAGCTTACTATATATATGTTTGCTACATAGCAGACTCCCAATTAATTGTTTCATTTAGTCCTTAAAACCTCCCTAAGAAGTAGATTATCAGGTATACCTAAATATAAAGGCAACATAAGTAGTTATTAGGTAATCCATAAATTCCGATGGGACAAAAAGTTTATTGATCACATTGAATATATAAATTTTAGGATGTAGATGAAATAATTTAAATGACTTCTTATAATATTTTCTTTACTATGTTAATTTTTACATGTAAAAATCACATACTACATAAAACAATACGTGTTTTTATTCACTTGCAAGGGGAGGCTAAAAAAATAGAACTTATAAAAATTTGTGTATTTATTCTTCCATGTTTAAACTTCAGTCACCTTCAAAGTATTCTGTTTGATGCAATACACTTATCAAGATGTTTTTTCCACTGCTCAGAGCAATTTTGAACTTGTCAATTTTGATGACTTTTAATGTTTCTGCCATTTTTTTGTTTCACCTCTTCCACATCGGCAAAACGTTTCTCTTTGAGTACGTTTTGCATCCAAAGAAACAAAAGCTGCTTGAGGTGAGATCAAGTAAATAGGGAAGGTGGGGCACAGAGTCGTGCAGTTGTGGGTCAGAACTGTTGAACACTCGATATGGTGTGGGCAGGTAAGCTTGTAAATCACCCATCATGAAATGAGCAAACACGATGAAAGAATCTCCAAAAAAATTCACTGAAGCCGAATGTACCCTTCTTACAACAATGTTAGTGGGTACACTGATGTCAATGGATTCCTGGAAAACTTACCTAGTGAGGAAAGCCTAAACTACAAGATGCCTGCCGTCTAAAAAGTAATTCCAGTGTTTAGGGGATCCCCCCTAGTGCATTACAGAAAATGATTGTATTCAAGCTTTTCACATGAAATTTGTCATAAGGATCATTGCCACTCCTAAAATCTCACTGACTCACATCTTTGGTTCTGTCTTAAATTACTTCAGATTACAGCAATTTTAAACAGGTGATGCTGTCACTGGAAATTCTATCCTAATCTATAGTAACCATTCACTAGAAGTGATCTCCACATCACTTAAGTATGTATGACCTATAAAAGTCATCGTTACAAAGCTAGTTTGCAGTGACATCTGACACTTGCACCAGTGGGACCATATCCCCAGGAATAATTACTAAATGTGTGTTCAATTTGTTTTTTCCTTCTTTTTCAATTCATTTTAGTGATCTCCATAAGCATTCCAAACTGGTATTATCTGTAATTATTTCAAACTAACGTGTTTTCTACAAAGAGTTATTTTTATTCAAAAATAATCAAAAGAGTACCCCTAATATAGAAAACTTTTAAAACTTGAATATAAGGCCACTCCTTTTTTCTTTCTTTAGAAAAAAAAATCCTCAGCCGGGCTCGGTGGCTCAGCCTGTAATCCCGCGCCTTTGGGAGGCTGAGGTGAGTGGATTGCCTGAGCCCACGGGTTCGAGACCCGCCTGGGCAGCAAGACCTCATCTCTACAATAAATCAAAAAATCAGCCGGGCGTAGTAGCGCATGCCTGTAATTCCGGCTACTCGGAAGGCTGAGGCGGAAGGATCGCCGGAGCCCAGCAGGTCGAGGCTGCGGTGGCCAGGAGCGGCCACTGCACTCCAGTCTGGGCGACAGAGTGAGACTCCAACTCAAAAAAAATAATAATAATAATAATCCTCACCCTAATTTGGGGGAATGTTGGGTATTTCTTTTTATGAACAAACTATACAGAGAGTTTAAGCAATCAGGTCAACACACAATTAGAAGACAGAATAGGAAGCATTCCTCAGACCAAAGTTTAAAAAAGAAGGGGGGCATTTATTTAGCAGCCCACATGTGAACACACGAAAAAGCAGAAGGGAACAATTATTCTAGCACAGCTTGTTGATTATTTGTATAAACTCATTTACAATCATAATTATCTCATGTTATTTTATAATTAATATAAACTATATATAAACATTTTTAAAGAACACACAATATGCCACTGGTAAATTTGTTGAGTAGTCTAGTTATTTCCAATATTATCCTAAGTACATTCTTATACTGACAACTGGATAATATGATTCAGAATGTAATCAAAATATAATAAGCCCCACTGATCCAAATGAAATAAATGTCCAAAAAGTATTTGTTTTGTGAATTGTTGTGTAGATATGTCACTGAAACCCTGCAAGATTGTTTGAGATGGCATAACTTGGGTTGCATGTCATAGGCAAAGATAGTTGTTATGGTCACTTGGGAAACTGCTTTCCTCACACACTAGGTCTGGAATGGCATTAGAACCTAAGGGTCCTGGGATAGCACTGGAGCAGGGAGTCAGCAGAGCTTTGGCTTAAGGGGTTGTTGACCTGAGGGGGTCTGCATCTGCCCAAAAATAAAATGAGAGCTAGTTCTTGGAGAAACTGAATCTCCCTAAAAGTAGGAAAGTCAGTAAGCATCCAAATGGCAGCTAAGAGGGTAACAGGAACCAGTCAGAAGGGTACTATAAGCTGTACTTATCAAGTCAATTTCTGGCTAGCCTTTGATTAAATTTAGGTTAATAATTCCGTATTCGACAAATCCCTTATTTCTTAGCTGTCTCTTGTTATTTTTTTATTTTCTTTTTCTTTTTTGAGTTGGAGTCTCACTCTGTCTCCAGACTGGAGTACAGTGGCATGATCATGGCCACCGCAGCCTCAACCTGATAGGCTCAGGTGATCCTTCCACCTCAACCTTCCAAGTAGCTGGAACAACAGGCGCATACCACCATGCCCAACTAATTTTTCTGAATTACTGTAGAGACGAGGTTGTCAAGTTGCCCAGACTGGTCTCAAACCCCTGAGCTCAGGCAATCCTCTTGTCTCAGCCTCCCAAAGTGCTGGGATTACAGGCTTGAGCCACCGTGCCCAGCCTTGTTATTTTCTTTTATTTCTTTCTTTCAGTAAAAGATTCTCTTCAAAAGCTCTAGTCTTGTCTCAGCTGCATTATAGCAAAATGCAACGTTCTCCATGTTTCTGTAGCAATCACTAACGGTATACTAGAAGCAGGGAAGCAGCACTGGAACATCTCTAGACCTAGGCTGAGGAGCAGAGTCTGGTATGGGCAGTGTAAAGAATTTCTTTTAACTCTCTCTCCCCCAGCTCACAATGCAATATGCTATCCTAGCTGTAGCTCGTTGCTGCTGCCATTCTGCTCCGAAAGTTTCCTTGACCTGTTGCACCACTTCCCCTGCCCTTTATTTATAGGTGAAGACAGGGCTGCCTCTCAGCCTGTTGCTCTTCTCACTTCACATTCTTTCCTTTTAAAATGCATGAACTGATAAGAAGCATCTAGCATCCAACAGAGAAACTAGTGTGGTGGCAAAAGTACTATAAATCAATTAATACATGTAAATTTCCTGAAACAGTGCCCAGCATACAGGAAATATTCAGTAAGAACTAGCAGATATTACTACTACTGGGAATCTACCCTGCCTATATTACTTACCAGGTGCTTTGGGCAACTAATCTTGCCTTTCTTTTCCAGCCTTTGTACTCACTACAAAGTACTTTTCTACTTCCAGCCTTTTGTTCAATTAACTTTGAACGTTATTCAAGCAATGAATAACTGTAGGCAAACAAGATGCTTACTTCACAAGGTTATTGTAAGATTAAAATGACAGAAGTCACATGAAACAGTACATGAAATCCTCAAAATGACTAACTGTAAGCAAGGCTCTACAATTAACATAGCTCTATACTAATAATTTCAGTTGTCTAGTCTTGACATCTCCCCTAAGCTTCAGTCTTTACCTCACACTTCTGTTGAGTGGGAAAGTCTTACCAAATAGTGACTATTATATAGAAAAGGGGAAATATGTCAATAACTTGGTCGATTCAGAAGCAACTGTGTAAATCGGCAAGAACACACATCTAAAGCAGGGGTCTAAACTTGAACTGCAATAATAGAACGAGGGGAGAAGAAAACAAGATAACTCTAGATCAGTTTGTATTTTTTTTTAACTCTAAAAGCAAAGAAAGCCAAGTACAAAAGAAACCTTACCAAGTGGAATCAAAGGTCTCAAATTTACATTCCCATCTGTCTTAGCAGTAGAATCCCCAACCTTATGATGATAATCATAACACAATAAGAAAAAAAATACAAAGTGAACCATAACTCTAAGTAGCTCACACAGTCTAGTTAGCTCACCTTATGGAGAGGTCTGAGAAGTCTAGAAGTGATGAGTGTCTTTTATGAATAAAAGGGAAGAATCTGAGTTGTGTGTGAAGGGCTAACTTGAGCCTATATGCTCAAGAGAGCTTTTGGGTACTCTGTCCAGCACTTCTAGACAGCTGTCAAGTTATTGTCAGTGATATGCCATTACATATTCACAGTATCTCACAAGAACAACCCACTGCAATCACTCTTTGAAAGAAGTCACCAGAAAGAAGAAAACCTGCACTGAGGAAAGACAGATGCTTACTTTCCTGGGATCCTGTATGAGATTTGAGCAATTAAGGCAGACTGCTCTCTGAACTGAGTCCCTGCACCTATCATCCCCTGGAGAGTTAGGCACATCCAGAGAAGCAGAGTAAAGCAACGAGTCAACAATTCCTAACTGGCAGATGCTCCATGTCACACATTCAACTTGTCAAACTCACAGTTTTTGCCTTCCCTGCAAAACCAGCTCCTGGTGGAGAATTCCTATTTCAGATGCATCATTAACATCTCCTGTCACTTTACTGCCAAACTTTAGAATCGTCATATCTCCCCATATCTATAGTCACCAAGACTATCATTACTTTCTGGAAGTCTCATGAATTTATGCATTTATATTCCTGTTACCATTTCTTCTCTAGAGTACATCTTATTGCTTTAGGAATTCACCACTGGACCTAACAAGTTGACCTCCTCAACCTCAACACTAATTCATATCTTCCAATCCACTCTAAGCCATTTTGCTAGCTTAATCTTCCTAAAACACTTTTTAGAATGTATGACAAAAGTATAAAAGACATCTGTGTGTTTGGGGTTTTTACTATTATTTCTCATTTACACATAATTATGTACACCTATGGGATACAGTGTGATATTTTGATACATGTATATGATGTATAGCGATCAAGATCAGAGTAATTAGCACCTTAAACATTTATCATTTCTTTGTGCTTAAAGCATTCAAAACTCATTCTTCTAGCTATCTGAAAATATACAATAAATTGTCAATTATAGCCACCCTGTACTGTAATACTATATAATGCCAGAACGTATTTCTCCTCTCTAGCTGTACTTTGTACTCATTAGCCAACTTTGGTCATCCCCCACTCCGCCTCTAGTAACCACTATTCTACTCTCTACTTCTATGGAATCAACTTTTTTAGCTTCCACATATGGGTGAGAACATGCGGTATTTATCTTTGTACGCCTGGCTTATTTCACTTAACATAATGTCCCCCAGCTAGCTCATCCATGTTGCCACAAAAAACAGAATTCCGTTCTTTGTTATAGCTAAAGAGTATTCTATTGTGTATATATACCACATTTTCTTTATCCATTCATCTGCTGATGGACACTTAGGTAGATTCCTTAACTTGGTTATGGTGCATGGTGCTGCAGGAAACATGGGAGTGCAAATACATCTTCGACATACTGATATCCTTTCCTTTGGATATATACCAAGTGGTAGAATTACTGGATCATATGATAGTTCTATTTTTAGTTTTTGAGAGGCCTCCATACTGTTTTCCCCTAATGCTACACTAATTTACATATCTACCAACAACGTATAAGAGTTCCCCTTTCCTGAATCCTCACCAACATTTTTTATGTTTTGTCTTTTTGACGACTGCCATTCTAACTAGAGTGAGATGATAACTCATTGTGGTTTTTTATGTTTTTATGTTTTTTATGTTTTTATGTTTTGTCTTTTTGACGACTGCCATTCTAACTAGAGTGAGATGATAACTCATTGTGGTTTTGGCTTGCATCTCCCTGATGATAACTGATGTTCAGCATTTTTCTGTATACGTATTGGTCATTTGCATGTCATCTTTTGAGAGATGTCTATTTACTAAATTCCTCATTTTCAAGTCATTGCTTATTTTGTTTTCCTGTTGAAATGCTTGAGTTCCTTGTTTATTCTGGACATTAGTCCCTTGTCACATGAATAGTTTCCCAATATCTTCCCCCATTCTGCAGGTTGTCTCTCCACTCTGTTGCTTCCTCTGCTGTACAGAAGAAGCAGCTTCTTAGTTTGATATAATGCCATTTTTCTCTCTTTGTTTTTGTTGCCTGTACTTTTGAGGTCATCTCCATAAAATCTTTGCCCAGACCAATCTCTTGAAGCATTTCCCCTATGTTTTCTTCAAGGAGTTTCATGGTTGTGGGTCTTACATTTACTCTTTACTTCATTTTGAGTTGGATTTTTATATATGGTGAGAGATAAGGTCTAGTTTCATTCTTCTGCACATGGATATCTAGTTTTCCCAAGACCACTTATTGAAGAGATTGCTCCTTCCCCAATAAATGTTCTTGATACCCTTCTCAAAAATGTGTTAGCTATAAACATATGGATTTATTTCTGGGTTCCCTATTCTGTTCCACTGGACTGTGGATTTGTTTATATGACAGTATCATGTTGTTTTGGTTACTATAACTCTGCAGTATATTTTGGAGTCAGTAGTTGATTCCTCCAGCTTTGTTCTTTTTGCTCAGGATTGCTTAGACTATTCAGGGTCTTGCGTGGCTCCATGTAAATTTTAGGACTTTTTTTTTTCTATTTCTGTAGCAAATGACATAGGTATTTTGAAAGGAATTGCACTGAATGTGTAGCTTGCTCTTGGTCGTATGGTCATTTTCACAGTATTAATTCTTTCAATCCATAAAAATAGGATGTCTTTCAATTTTTGTGTGTGTCCTCTTCAATTTCTTTCATCAATGTTTTATAGTTTTCCTTATAGAAACCTTTTACCTCCTTGGTTAAATTTATTCCTAGGTCTTTGTGTGTGTGTGTGTGTGTGTGTGTGTGTGTGTGTGTTATAAGGGATTACTTTCTTTTTCTGCTAATTCAATGTTGGTATATAGAAACACTACTGATTTTTCTAAGTTGATTTTATATCCTATAACTTTACTGAATTTGACTGTCGGTTCAAAGATAAAAGTTTTTTGTGGGGAGCTTTTAGTGTTATGTATCTGTATGATGTCATCTGCAGGCAGACACAATTTGGCTTTCTCCTTTCCAATTTGAATGCCTTTTATTTCTTTCTCTTGCCCAACTTCTCTCACTAGAACTTCCAGTACTATTGAAAAAAGTGGGGAAAGTGGTCATCCTTGTCTTGTTACTGCTCTAGAGGAAAGTTTTCAACTTTTCCCTTCAGTATAATGTTAGCTGTGGGTTTGTCACATATGGCCTTTACTGTGTTAAAGTATGTTCCTTTTATACCTAACTTGTTGAGATTTTTTTATCATGAAGAATTTTTTCAAGTAAATTTTTTGCATCCACTGAGATGATTATGTGGTTTTAGTCTTTCGTTTTGTTAATGTAACATATCATGTTTATTGATTTCTGTACACTGAAACATCCTTGCTTCCTTAGGATAAATTTCTTTTAATCATGGTAAATTATCTTTTTAATGTGCTGCTAAATTTTTGAGGATTTTTGCATCTACTTCTCACGGATATCGGCCTGTAGTTTTGTTTTTTTGAATTGTATCCTTGTCTGGGTTTTCATATCAGAGTAATGCTGAACTTGTAGAATGACTTTGGAAGAATTCCCTCCTTTTCAACTTCCTGAAGAAGTTTGAGAATAATTGGTATTCATTCTTCTTTACACATTTGATAGAATTCTGCAGTAAAACCCCTGGTTCCTGGGCTTTTCTTTGATGTGAGACTTTTTATTATAGATTCAATCTCATCACTCATAATTGGTTTGAATGGTTCTATTTCTTCATGGTCCAATTTTGGTAGGTTGCATGTGTCCAGAAATTCCTCTAATTCTGCTAGATTTTCTAACTTGTTAGCATAAAGTTGTATATAACAGTCTCTAATAATCCTTTGTATTTCTGTGGTATCAGTTGTAATGTCTCCTTTTTCATTTGATTACATTTATTTGGGTCTTTCATTTGATTATATTATTTGGACTTGTCAATTTTATTTATCTTTTAAAAATGAAACTATTAGCCGAGCTCGGTGGCTCAGCCTGTAATCCCGCGCCTTTGGGAGGCTGAGGTGAGTGGATTGCCTGAGCCTGCGGGTTCGAGACCCGCCTGGGCAGCGAGACCTCATCTCTACAATAAATCAAAAAATCAGCCGGGCGTGGTAGCGCATGCCTGTAATTCCAGCTACTTGGAAGGCTGAGGTGGAAGGATCGCCGGAGCCCAGCAGGCGAGGCTGCGGTGGCCGGGAGCGGCCACTGCACTCCAGTCTGGGCAACAGAGTGAGACTCCAACTCAAAAAAAAAAAAAAAAAAGAAACTATTTTTTGTTGATCTTTTGTAATTTTTTAGTCTCAACTTCATCTGCTTCTTCTCTGATTTTTATTATTCCTTTCCTTCAAGGGTTTGATTTCTTGCTTTAATAGTTTCTTCAGATGCATTATTAGATTTTGTATTTAAAGTCTATCTGCTTTTCTGATGTAAGAATTTATTGCAATAAACTTCCATCTTAATTTTGCTTTTGTTGTACCTTATAGGTTTGACATGTCGTGTTTCTACATTCATTTCAAGAAATTTCTAAATTCCCTTCTTAGTTTCATCATTGACCCATTGATCATTCAAGAGCATGTTGTTTAATTTCCACATATACATACAGTTTCAAAAGTTCTTCTTGTTACTGATTTCTAGTTTTATTCTACTGTTATCTAAAAAGATACTTAATTTGATCTCAATTATTTTAAATTGTTGAGCTGACATACTCTGCGAGAGTCCCTGAAACATTTTCTGATGGTACTGTCATCACCACAAGCCAGTTACATGTCTCCCCCCTCAAAAAAAACCCAGAAATTTCAAGTAGATAGCCAATGTAACTATATTATATATATATAGTTATTATATATATATATATATATATATACACACACATAATTCTTTAACTCAGAGTGAGCAAAACTTTTTTTTGAAGGACCAGTAAATAGTTTAAGGTTTCTGGGCCATAAAGTCTCTATACAAATATACAGCTCTGCCATTGCAACAAAAACAGCCACAGATAGCAGTAAATTAACACGTCTGTGTACCAATAAAACATTATCTACAAAGACAAGAGAGGAGGAGGATTTAGCCCAAGGTCTGTAGTTTGCCAAACCCTGCTTTATCTTGTCGCTCAATAACTTTTGCAATCTGACCACTAACTCCCTATCTTATTCCCCTACTGCTATCTTAATAGTTCTGTGTATTTGGCGTGTCTCTTTAAATATAACAAGCACATATCATATAAAATTGAGAATGCTAAGAAATGTACTGGTTTTATAGATTTTTAAAAATTGAGGCACAGAGTGGTTAAGCAGCTTATAGCTAAGACTAGAAGCCAGGATGAAAAATCCATGCTGTTAAACATTACTAAAAACTGCCTCTCCACTGGTCAACTCGGTTTCCCCACTAAGTTATATAATGAGCTCTGCACTTTTGTTCAAAAGTTATTCCCTCTTCTCAACCTATATCCTATTCATCTTTCATGTATCAACTCAAATCCCACTTCTCACTGAAGTCACCAACTCATAGTGACATCTCCTTCCCTTTTACTCTTAAAACAAGTATTGCCTAGACTTTTCTGAGCATTTATATTTTCATTATTTCATACTTTCTTTTTACTAGCTTTTATCTCACAATTTCTATAGCCTAGATAAGTATCATTGTGTTCTGAAGTTTAAAAGTATTCATTATTTTTTACTAGGATGATGCTATTAACATACAAGACAATCCACAGATATATGGCCTAAAAAAATTTTCACCACTCCCCATACTTATAAAGATTAGAGCAAGTGGTTTCTTTACAGTAAATACATCATTTTTCAAACTGAAAAAAGAAAGCATAAATTGATCCCATAGATCTTTGAAGTATGAAGTGCACCTTGCAAAAACAAGTACAACAATGTATATTCAGTAATTTAACTAATTAGAAGGAGTTATTTTATAGTAAACATTATGTTTGGGTGATTGATTTAGAGTAATAGTTGTACTTGAATGACTAGGAAAATAGAACCCTTAAACTGATTTTTATGTTACTCAAATCTCAGAGAAGTGGTTTTCTTGCAAAAGACCTCTTCAAAAAAGCTACAGAACCCCCTCCTGATTTAAAAAATATGTACATATATACACACACAGATAGATATTTTGCCTCAAATATCTGGGGACTCATAGACCCTCTGAATTTAAAATACTGTGTCTCAGAGGGTCTCATATTAGCTACTCATAGCTTTGACTCACTTAATAAATTTTCCTTTTAATTCAAGTTAAAGAAATTTCATCAAGATGTCACTAGGCAATAGGAGTTTTCAGCTCCATAAGAATCTTATGTATATGTATACAATCCTTTGTGGCAGTATTTTTTTAAACTCACACTCAAATTAGAAGGTGTCAAAGATCATAAACAATGGCAAAAGGGAAATGTATAGTTAAGAGCAAAGCAGTAAGAGGGTCTGGAGAGCAGGCATACTACTAAAGACTTAAAGAATTCAATGTCATTATACTGCCTGTCAGGAAAGCTCTGATGGCCTGAGGACACTGCCATGTGTATGAGGGGCATAGGTTTTCTATGAACAACGTATGTTGCCTTCTTGCTTAAACTCAAGCCTTTAAATCAGAAGTGGTAGTATCATATCCTAAAAGAACAATTCAAACTAAGAAAAATCAGCAGAAGCAGCTAACTCTAAAATCTATTTAAAACTCAAAATCAGAGATTAAAAACAAATAATGAATTCCTAAAATAAATACAGTCATGTACCACAAAAGGACATCTGAGTCAGCAGGGAAATACACAAAAGGATTTACATGCATAACTGTACAAGTATGCGAAAGATTCTAGTGGAGTCTAGAAAAGCCTATTGCCTAGTGACATACTGATGAACCTGACCCTGTGTAGGCCTAGGCCAATGTGTGTTTCCGTGTCTTAGTTTTTGACAAGTTTAGAAAGTAGGCTGGGTGTGGTGGCTCACGCCTATAATCCCAGCACTTTGGGAGGCCGAGGTGAAAGCATTGCCTGAGACCAACCTGGGCAACTTGGAGAGACCTCATCTCTACAGTAAATCAAAAAGTAGCCAGACGTGGTGGCACATGCCTGTACTTGGAAGGCAGGGGCGGAAGAATCACCTGAGCCCAGCAGGTGGAGGCTACGGTGGTCATGAGCGTGCCGATGTACTCCAGCCTGGTTACAGAGTGCGACTCCAACTCAAAAAAAAGTTTAGAAAGTAAAAATAAAAACTTAACATTTTTTAACGTTTATGGAATATATGAAAAAAGAAAATGTTTTAGTATGTTACTATATATGTATAGTACTATTACTATAGTATAAGCACTATTACAAAAGAAGTCAAAAAGTTAAAAAATTAAACTTCATAAAGTAAAAAAAGTTACAGCAATTTAAAGTTCATTTGCTACTAAAATTACATTTTTATAAATTTACTGTAGCCAAAGTGTACGGCGTTTATTAAGCCCACACTAGTGTATAAAAATGTCCTAGGTCTTCATGTTCACTCACCACTCACTCCCTGATTCACCCAGAGCAAACTTCCAGTCCTGCAAGTTCCATTTATACTAAGTGCCTTAAGCATGTGTACCCTTTTTAACATCTTTTATACTGCATTGTTATTGTACCTTATATATGGTACGATATATATAGTGTATACTATATACACTATATCTACAAATATACATTTTTTTTTTTTTTGAGTTGGAGACTCACTCTGTCACCCAGACTGGAGTGCAGTGGCCGCTCCCGGCCACCGCAGCCTCGACCTGCTGGGCTCCGGCGATCCTTCCGCCTCAGCCTTCCAAGTAGCCGGAATTACAGGCATGCGCTACCATGCCCGGCTGATTTTTTGATTTATTGTAGAGATGAGGTCTCGCTGCCCAGGCGGGTCTCGAACCCGCAGGCTCGGGCAATCCACTCACCTCAGCCTCCCAAAGGCGCGGGATTACAGGCTGAGCCACCGAGCCCGGCTCAAATATACATATTAATAGAGACAAGATCTTACCATATTGCCCAGGTTGGTCTAGAAAACCTGACTCCAAGCGATTATCCCGCCTTGGCCTCCCAAAGTGGTGGGATTACAGGCATGAACCATCACATCTGGCTATATTTAAATATGCTTTTACACAGGAATACTTACCATTGGGTTTCAACCACCTATAGTATTCAGTACAGTAACAAGGTGTACATATTTTAGCCTAGAAGCAATAATATATTATGCCATATAGCCTAGGTCTGTAGTAGGCTGCACCATCGAGGTTTAGATGAGTACATTCTATGATGTTCACACAACAGAATCACTTAATGCTGCATTTCTCAGAATGTATCCCTATTGTTAAGCGACACATAACTGTACCAAGAGAGTAACACACTCTTGCATACAAGAGACAAATGACAAATAATATTAAGAATAGGCAGTTGCTGGATTTTAATTTTCTTTCATTTAAACGTTTTAAAAAGTTATATTTATTACATGTATTGCTAAACAGTATTCAATTTTTATAATCTTTTCCATTCAACACGCAAGAATGAGAGCAAGATATCACAAAAAACTTAATTTTAAGTATTTGACATGAAGTGGTTAAAATCAAACTATCTGTAGAATATAATGTATATATTGATGAATGTAGGTAAATGATGATTGCAGAATTCAAATAGGTAAATTGATGAAGGTAGAATTTTTTAAATAGCCAAATACCAATCAAGAGAACTGGATGTAGTCTCAGCAAACAAAAACCATATATAACTAAATTAGTACCTTACAGATTGAATGGTTCAACAACAGAGGCAAGCTCTAAGGTATAGTGAAAGACCTCCAAGAAATGAGGGTAGTCAACCAAATTGAGAGAAATTAAATAGATTTACACTTTAAATCACTATTTTTGAACTAATATTTAAGATCTTCCATGGTCATATCTTAATTCACTTCTCTGAGTCAATATTCTACAATATCCACCACAACATCCTATACTGTCTCACCTATTTCTAGAACAGAATATTCTCTCCTCTCTTTCCACCTATTCAAATAATATGTATCCTGTAAGGCATAGAACAAACTAGCATCCCTGCAGGGAGCCTCTGGCTACTCCCTTGCACTCTGTTCTGCTTCTCTCCTCTTCTGTATAATATGATGACCACCTATCCCTCACTTCCCATGCTGAGTCTGATCTCAAATAGTCTGTTCTCCTTATAAAAACATGTCTGTCTCTAAGCAAGATCTTTAGCTGGAAATTAGTCATCTGTTGATGAGATCTGTACCAATCATTTGCCACTTAATAGTACATCATCTTCTAGTTAATGGTTCCTCGTATGAATGTTGCTTGCTTATGAGAGTTCATTAGCTCCTTATGAGCAATGATTAGCAGTATTGGGTACATAGAAAATACTTAATAAATATTTGTAAAAATTAGTCAAACTTCATTATTCCCTGCTCTCCCCTGTAAAAACTAAATATGAGGGCAACCCCCCAAAAATTGGAATTATTTTTTTGGAGGGCAGGCCCCTTGTAATACAGGCTTCCCACTAAGTAAGTGGTTCTAGGAATCCATCAACATCAGTGTACCAGCTAGTGTTGTGAGAAACTGTGTTTAGCTTCAATGAACAAAATGACTAAAGAAGAGTGAGACCCTGTTTTAAGTTTCTATTTAAAGTAAAAATGACTAGAGAATCTTTGTAGCGGCAGGTTTCCTAGAATTTGTTGGAAACTGAGATTCTGGGATCCTATACGAGTGGGGACCCTAAAAACCTCAGAATTTATTCACTAAAAAATGTGTCTTTATTCTTACATGTTTAAACTTCAGTCACCTTCAAAGTACTTTCCATTTGATGCTATAACCTATGGAGATGCTTTTTCCAGTTTTTTAACTTGTCAATTTTGATGCCTTTTGGTGCCTCTGCCGTTTTTTGTTTCACTTCTTCAATGAAATATTTTTTTGAAGATTCTTTCAATGTGTTTACCCATTTCATGATGGGTTATTTATAAACTCACCTACCCACATCATGCTGAGTATTCAGCAGTTTTTGACAAAAATAGCATGACCCCCTTGTCCTACCTTCCCTATTCACCCAATCTCACCACAAGTGACTTTTTGTTTGTTCCCCAGGATGGAAAAAAAGTTCTCAAAGGGAAACATTTTAACAATATGGAAGAAGTGAAACAAAAAACGGCAGAGGCACCAAAAGGCATCAAAATTGACAAGTTAAAAAACTGGAAAAAGCATCTCCACAGGTTATAGCATCAAATGGAAAGTACTTTGAAGGTGACTGAAGTTTAAACATGTAAGAATAAAGACACATTTTTTAGTAAGTAAATTCTGAGGTTTTTAGGGTCCCCACTCGTATAGGATCCCAAAATCTCAATTTCCAACAAATTCTAGGAAACCTGCCGCTACAAAGATTCTCTAGTCATTTTTACTTTAAATAGAAACTTAAAACAGGGTCTCAGTCTTCTTTAGTCATTTTGTTCATTTTAACCAAGTCTAACTCCAAGTTCACCATGACAGGTATCCCAAGGATGACTAAAGGAGCCTTATTTCAGCACCCTGAGACACAGGGGACTGCCCCAAGAAGAATTTGCTTTCCTCCTTTAATGACCCTGTTATCAGTCCCCAAAAGCTACCAGTGGAAAGAAACTCATACTAAATAATCCAATGCCCCAGACCATTCCTTCTTTTTCTTCCAAAGGAAAAGTACACAGGGAGCTGCTGTGCTGTGAACAGCTAGATGGGACCTAGTAAACCATACAGCCCGGTGGTTTGTTTTTTAGTAGGAAATAAGTGCCTTTCAGTGGTATCTGATACAGAAGTCCAAAAGGCAAAACAGATAAAAGGGGCAGGGGATTGGTTGGTTGAGAGTAAGAAAACAGACTCATACCACCATCTTCTATTCCCCCTCAAACCCCAAGGAGGTACAAAGACCTTAGTTTAAAGATTTTTTTTTTTAAGTACAGCCAGAAAGATCAAACTACTCATTATCATACTATCAATTAATAACAATGTAAGTAGTACAGCCCACTTTCAAGTGAAGTTAGCAGACTGGCAATTGAGGTATAGCGGCACCTCGCTCTGATTCCTTGTAAGGATATGATGAAAAGACAGTCTCTGAAATCACACTTGATTTGCCAGATCCACGACTCACTTGATATGTAACCTGAGGTTAAGTTACTCAGCCTCAGTGAGTCTCAGTAATCTCATCTAGGAAATCGGGGGTGGGGGGCTGTGTCAGAAGATCTGTATGAGTTTTTAAAAAATAACTAATATAAAAAATGCCTAGCAGAGTATCTGTTTATAATAATTGTGTAAAAATGTTCTCTCCTGATTATTCTGTCTGATAAAACAAAAATGGAATCTTTATCTTTGCTTTTCAAATAGCATTTTTCTTTTCTTTTCTTTTTTTTTTTTTTTTTTTTTGAGTTGTAGTCTCACTCTGTCGCCCAGACTGGAGTGCAGTGGCCGCTCCCGGCCACCACAGCCTCGACCTGCTGGGCTCCGGCGATCCTTCCACCTCAGCCTTCCAAATAGCCGGAATTACAGGCATGCACTACCAACGCCTGACTGATTTTTTGATTTATTGTAGAGATGAGTTCTCGCTGCCCAGGAGGGTCTCGAACCCGCAGGCTCAGGCAATCCACTCACCTCAGCCTCCCAAAGGCACGGGATTATAGGCTGAGCCACCGAGCCCGGCTGCATTTTTCTTTTCTTATAATTCATATCTTTAAGAAAAATATCTCACTCATTTTTTTAGCTTACACCATAATTTAATACACAGCAAAACAAATGCAACAGTTAATTATCAGTTAATAAACAATTATCAGTTAATAAACAGGCAATAAGATGTTCCACATTAGTCTTTAAATTATTACATCTCCAATAATGAATTCTTCAGAAGTTTTTGAAAAATGTATATTTGAGGGGAAAAAAATCAACACCCCAAACCGGATTTCATATATTATTTTAACACATCTTGTATTCAAGCATTGTTATTCTCAGGAGTCTACCAAAATGTAGACGTTTTTGCCATGAAAATTCCAAATCTTTACTTTATAACATCATAATGAGATTAAGACATAACAGGGCTTATTTGTACACCACTGGCATTTTGACAAACCTCCAGATAAAATTAAGCAGAAAGAACAAAAGCATATTGACAGACCTCCAAAACAAACCTGAAAGAAGTTGGCTAGCAGAAAACTCAAACAACACTTGACAACGTAAGCTGCTACTAGAAAGTGTTGTAGACTCAGTCCACCAGGGGGAAGTATTGTCTAACAATTAACTGTACTACATTCAACAGAAATAAAACTTTGTACTTTCTAAAAAATGTTCTAAGCTTTCGGGGGAAAAAAAAACGAATATATTCTTTGAATGAAAAAAAGAAATGTCTAGAAATCTGTTCACTAGACATCTGTAATTAGGTTAAAATGATATGATAAAAGATGGGCCACTTCTCAAAATCATTCTGTACCTATGACTTTATCATACCTTCAGTTGTAGGATTCCCCTAAAAGGAAAGAAGACACTCACCATAACTACTTCAACAACCCAACCAGAACCCGAACTGACTGGCAGCTAATGCTGAAGCCCAGAGAAGATGGTGAGCATCACAAATTTCAAACCATTTCATGATAGCCATTGTGTTAAATATCTACCTACTATCCCCATAAAATCATTCTCATGGAGCTGTAAATACATCCGAATCTTAGCTTGAGAGATACAGTTACTGTGCTTTCACAGTGACAAAAGCCCAAAGTGGACTGCTGAGGGGCTAGAGGACCAGGGTGTTTTTAAAATTGTTTTTGGATTAATCTAAACAACTTAACACTTATACATACACACACACACACACACACACACACACACACACACACACACACACACACACACACACACCCCTCCTATTTTATTGCATTCAATTGCCTCCTAATTGCTACTCGCTTTGGTCTATCCCTTGCCGGACTCATCTGTGGCATGTCTCTGCAATTATGGCCTCCTTATTAAAAGCCTCTCCTTTTTTTCCCAAATATTTTCCTATAATAATTTCCCTTCTGTCTCTCTGGCTGATCCTCCTAAATTTCTTTTAAACACTACTTTCTCAACCTGCCCTTCATATGTAGTTTTTTCTTCATAGTGCCAACTATATACTTCTTTTCATTTTCCACGTGTTTCCTGAGCAATCATAATCTTCTAAAAAGTCTTCTAAGCTCCCACAGTCAGAGGCTCCAGACTGTACTTTTAGACCCAGAATTCAGGCTGTCCCCTGCAGATATAGACTCCAGGCCTACCAGGAACCAGGCTGGCCTCTGGGACCTCAGCTCCAGAAAGACCAGGGTCCAGGCTCCAGTAGACCCTGGGGATACATAAGCACCCACGAACCCAGGACTAAGCCTCCAGGCATTACCCAGCCATGCCAGCCACTATGATACCAGGCTCCAGGCTCTGTAGACCTAGCCTCTGGGCCATCATGCACAGACTCAGCCTCTAGGTCACCCCTGCAGCCCTAGGCAACAAGCCAGCACCCACAGACCCAGGATATAAACCTGTCCCAGTACTAGGTCAGCCTTGGGTTCTAGGCCACTCTAGGTAACCCCAGATTCTAAGGGACTACAAGTCTAGGCCTGCCTCCAGTGAAGCCAGAGTCTAGGCACCAAGCTGGCTTCCACAGATCCAAATTCCAGGACTGTCTGTACAGACCTCAGGTACTAGGGTGGCCCCTGCAAACTCAGAACCATGCCCCTACTACCACAAACTCAGGATCCAAGCACACCCCATTACCAGGCCAGGCCTATGAACTCAGAATTCGGGACCATCTCTAGAGATCCAAATACCAAGCCCATCCCAGCACCAGGCTGGCTCTGGCAAACTCAGACACAAAGCTCACCCCAGCACCAGTTCTACCCTCGTGGACTCGGGCTTCAGGCTGGCTCTTGTAGACCAAGCTCCAGGCCCACCACAGTAAACCCAGCAGGTATATTTAAAAATACTGAACTCCACTCATCACCCAGAAAAAGCACATGAAAACTACAATGAGATATTACCTCATACCTGTTAAAATGACTATTATCAAAAAGACAATAGATAACAAGTGTTGGCGATGTGGGTACAAAGGGACCCTGTATACTGTTGGTGCAAAAGTATGGAAGTTGCTCAAAAAAAGTAAAATTAGAACTACCATGAGTTCCAGCAATCCCACTTCTGAGTACATAGCCAAAGAAATGAAGTAAGTATGTCAAAGAGATGTCTGAATTACCATGTTCTATGCAGCATGAATTATTCACAACAGCCAAGACATAAAATCAAGCTAAGTTCTAAGAATGAATGAATGGGTAAAAAAAATGTAACACACACACACACACACACACACACACACACACAACAGGTCACTATTCAGCCTTAAAAATAAAGAAGGAAGTCTATAATCCCAACACTTTGGGAGGCCAAGGTGAGAGGATTGCCTGAGCCCACGGGTTCGAGAACAGTTTGAGCAACTTGGTGAGACCTCATCTCTACAATAAATAAAAAATTAGTTGGGTGTTGTAGTATGCGTCTGTAGTTCGGCTACTTGGAAGGCTGAGGTAGAAGGACTTGCCTGAGCCCAGAAGGTCAACGCTGGGGTGGCCATAAGCGTGCCACTGTACTCCAGCTGGGCGACCAAGTGAAACTCCAACTAAAAAAAATTAAATATAAAAAAATAAAGAAACATTTGTCACAACATGGGTGAACCTGGAAGACATTATGCTAAATAAAATAAGCCAGGCACAGAAAGACAAATATTACATGATCTTATTTATACATAGAACCTGAAAAAGTAGAGCTCATAGTAGCAGAAAGAGTAATGGCGGTTATCAGGGGCTAGCAGGGGGATGAGGATGGAGCAATGTTGGCCAAGGGGTACTAAGTTTCAGTTAGACAGGATGAATAAATTCTGGAGGTCTACTCTACAGCATGATGACGAGTTAATAATAATGTATTGGACAGGTAAAAATTCTAACAAAGGAGAACTTAAATGTTCTCACCACAAAAAAATAAGTACATAAGGTGATAAATATGTTAATTTGCTTGAATCAATCATCTCACAATGAATACATATGCGAAAACATCATATCGTATACCATAAATATATGCAATTTTTATTTATCACTTATACTTTAATAAGGTTGGGGGGAAATAGTGAAAAAAGGGAAAGAAGGTAGGGAGGGGAGTCATGTAGGGAAGGTGGAAGGTCTTAAGAAAAAGTTTTTAACAAAATAAAATAAAATCTCTTCCCTCTAGCCCAGACCTGTACCCACTTGCCCACTGAATATCTCCATATGAATGTGATATGGGCATCTCAAATTCCACATGTCCCAAAATGTCTTCATCTTCCTCCTCACAATAAAATCTGCTCCTCCCTCAAATCTCTACATGTCAACAGACACCACCATCTACCCAATTGCTCAAAGCAGAAACTACTCTGAAAGCCTTCCCTTCCTTTCTTTCCTTATCCAGTCAGTTACTAACATCAGCACCTTACCTTCTCGGCAATCTGTCTCTTCTTCCCCATCTCCACTGCCTCGGTTCAGGTACTCATCATGTGTCCCTGGCATTCCTGCACTACTTTCTGACACAGATGCAGGTGGTTTACCCCATTATCCACTCCTTCTCTTCCCTTAGTGCCCCCAAATTTTTAGCTGGGAACATGGTCACTCCAAATAAATACTACATTTTCAGCCTTTCCCTTGCAGCTAAATGTGGCCACGGCACCACATATGGACAATGAGCTCTACCTGTAAGTGTTCAGTGGCAATGTCTCCAAAATACAGCAACTCCTCACTTAATGTAGTAGATTCCTGGAAATTGCAACTTTAAACAAACTGGCATACACGAGGTCCTCAGATAACAGTTTTCATTATAATGGTAGTAAGAAAAAAATGGTTCCAATACACATACTATAATGTGGTTTCCCTTAAAGTCACAGCTTCCAAGAACCTGTCGAGGACATTAAGTGAAGACTTACTATATCCTTAAATACAGTTAGTGCATGCCCCTTTGCCCTTGTGATTCTCTCTTCCTCCTTCCTGCTCTCAGGAATGTGGCTCAAGCAACCACATCAGAAGATGACAAAATCTTGAGGGATGGCAGCCCAACTAGCCCAAAGTAGCCAGGACCATCAAACACTGTGGGACTAACATACCAGCTCTGAATCATCTATGTAGTTTTATTTCATTGAAAAGAAGAGTAAACTTTTATTTTGTAAAAAAAAGAAATACATAACAAAGAAAGTCACAGGGGTATGAGCCTGCCCTCCTAACAAGGTACATTGCCTCCCACCTCACCTCTCCATGACCACCATCTGTCTCTACATTGCTTCTAGACTGATTTCCTATATCCCAAATGTGAAGAACCAATCCATTATTTTAAAAATCACTCAATTACATACTGATAGCATGCTTTATTTAGCATGGCATGTAAGACCCATCATAATATGGTCCCTACCTGCCCCAAGTCTTTCCTCTCTCATTGCTCCTGTGTGTCACCAGCTTGCTCTGTATAAACCATGATTAGCACAGCCTTACATATGCTTCTGCCACTGCCAAAACATCTTTCTTCCCAGCACCTGTTCCAAATTATCTTCAAAAGTTCTGTTCAGAGAGACACCTCTTTCAGGAAACTTTCCCTCTAGTCTGCGGATGTGCCTTCGATACCCTCCCAAAGCCCAGCTCTCTCTACTGTAGCAGATATCATACTGCGTTAGAATCATCTTATTACTTGTCTCTTTCCCCAACCAGACATCAGACTGCACGTTTCATCTCTCTGTCTCTAGCCTAGCAACTGTAGGTATCTACTGCATGCTGACAAAGTAAATACTCTCAGAAATGTATTGACAGAAGGTTTTGGCATCTACTACCTGACACAAATGAAAATCCAGGCCTCTTGATTCTTTGCCCAAGCCTTTCCAGCACATCAGCATTTCCCTAGCTGTGTTCCAATAACACCCATTTAGGGAATGTTAATAATGAGAATAACGTGTGGATTTCCGGCATGACACACAGCTTTCAGATTCACTGACCTGTCAAAAGTCTCCTACCCCATCCTCTTGGCTCCTACTACCTGGAAGGCATTCTACCTCCACTCTGCCCTTTCCCTGGTTCCCACCATCCATCCTTCAGACCCCCGTGCCAGTTCAGACCTAGGGAGGACTCCTTCCTCTCCCAGGCTTTTAATAATGCTCTAGAATTTGGCTGAAGATTACCCTGAAACACACCAGTCTCTACAATTTCCTTAATTCTCCTTTCTGAAGATAGAGGTTTTGTCTCTCACATTTTTTAGCACTTGTCCCTTTTTTCATGATTTTCAAAGAATACCCAGAGTGAATTTATAATTTATCTGCAACTATGCTCAGCTTCTTAGGACATAATCCCTCAGAGTTTAAATTCATGTAAAAGGAGCCAGGTGATCTTCTCGGGCTTCAGCCTCTTCCAGCAGTGTTGGGTCCACCCCTTCAAACAGGCGATTGATTGTGTTTCTTGATAGAGAAAGCCCAACCAGGCAGGAGTTTCATATCCCTGCTGTATCTCAGAAATCTCTTTGTATTACCTCACTCCCCCAAAGAAAAGAGCCTAACCTCTCCTTGGCCTCTCTCTTTTTTAGACACCGCACAGTCATTATACCTAACCCTTCGGAGCAGGCCTGCTCAAAGCGCCATCCAAGAACAAGTTGGATCGGAGTCACCCGAGGAGCTCATTCAAGCTCTAGATTTCGGAGCCAAATGCCAGAATAAGAATTACTGGCATGAAGTTCAAGAACTTGAATTCTTAACGGGCATCGAAAGCATCCAAGGTGTCAACAGATCTTCTGCTTGCAGGGTAGGGTGGGGCAGGACTGGGCAGCCAAGTGCCCAGAAACTGTCACCTGCAGCCTGAAGCAGCGGCCTTCATTCGCCTCAGCGCACCGTCCAGAGAGTTTCATTTTCTATGTGAGCCGTGAAGTGAAAGGTTCACAGAGTTCCTAGAATTTCCTAGAGGACTAAATTAGTATTTCTAGGGGAGGTTCACAATGATCACTTTCAAAACTTCCACAGGCTAACCTGATGTGCACTGCCAGTTAAAAATCATTGCTTTAAAATAGCAATTTTCAATTCTTTAAGAGCAACAGTACCTTTTTATAACAAATGTTTTGCAATGCCTCCTTTATTATCCTGAAGTGAAATTCCTAACCGACACAACTGCCTAAATATAAAACTCAAAATAATCAATATAATGCCCTAAATGTAATACAAAGAAGAAATAAAATTTAAATGATTTTCATTATATAAATGTTCAAGTTAGTCAGAAACTGGCTTGCTGAAGATAGAAAGACCCTGAAAGCAAACCTCAGGTATAGACACACAAATGTGTCAAACTGGTGACTCAATTGCGTGAGCACTGCCTTCTTGGATATGAAACTTCAAAACAGTGAACAATTTTTAGAAATCTAGGAAGAAAACAAAGTACAATCTTCTCTTGATTCACACAGCAGTTACAGTCCTAGAAAACTCACTGCTATTTAAAATCATGTAAAAAAATTTTTGTTTATACATCCTAAGGCCAGATAATTAGAAACATATTTTTTCCCTACATGAATGTCCAACAGGATATTCAAGGTCAGGCAGCACGTGGAACAATTCTTCCTTGTAGGATACTATCTCATGAACTACAAGATGCCTCACAACCCTGGCCCCTACCCGTTAAAGACCAGTAGCCACCAACCCTCCCATCCCCAACCCCTGTAACAATTAAAAATATCCCCAAGCATTCAACCTATACAAACAGTAAGAACAGAAATACCTATACCAGACCACAATATTTTTTCCCTCGTGCCACTATCTTACATTGTAATGATTCTAGAATCTATGCATAATTCCACCTATACTTCTAGTAATATTTTCAAAAGCAAATATTAATATAAATTCTACTGTAACAGAAATTGCTGGTAAAATTCTACATAAATGAACTATCACAGACATAGAAACTTTCTTCATAAATTCTTTAAAAACTAATGCAAGCTACTTTTATTTACAATCGAATCATGTTTTCGTATTGACATATTTTAATTCCAGGGACATCCTCTCACTCATCTGATTGATATTCAACTGGTAGTGGTTCCTAAGGAGTTCAGCTTTGAATACAAGTAAAATATACTAAACTATGGTTTCAATGTATTAAATGATAAAATGGCTTAAAAACAACTCAAATAATTTACTTTTTAAAACATAGTGGTTCTCAAGCCTGTATGTGCATCATAAAGATCATCCAGGGAGTTGCTTAAAAGTGAGAAATGCCAGCATCGGTCCCTTGCCCACAGACTCTAATTACAAATGCCTAGAGTAGGAAAAGCCCAAGAACCCTAATTCTTTTTTTAAAGGACTGCAGGTAGTTCTCATGTTGGCTGGGGCAGATCCAGCTTTGTGGGTCTTGAGTGAAAAATTCACCTCTGCTTTACAAAATAAAAAGGAAAAAATACATCCCACCTAAAAGTAAAGCTTAAGATTAGATAGTTTATTTAAGGATCCGTGAAGGGAAACTGCTAAAAGCATACTTTATAAAGTGGCTTCTACACCTGACAATAAAAAAACTGTTCAGAGTCTTCAACATCTCAAGGATCCAAGTTTACTCTAAAACATCCTAACTGAACCCAAAAGTCTAGCTTTCCAATACAAAACTGGGAACAGGAAAAGATGAGCTTTCCAATATAAAAAGACTAACTTTCCAATATAAAACTTGAGAACAGGAAAATCTTTTAACAGTTAATAAGTACATGAAAAGAATTTGGCCTAATTACCTCTGGTGCAGCAAGTTTATGAAGATAAAAGCTCAATTCTAATTGAGATATTTTAAGAATACAGAAATAAACCCAAAAAGTGCTTATCCTATTCTCTCAATCTACACTTAAGACTTCTGTGACCAAAAGGGGAGTCAGAGGGGATGCGGATTTCCCACACACCAAGTAAGCAGTCAGTTCTGCAGTAGACACCAGTCGGGTGTCTCCTCATTCAGTTTAATTCTGACACTATCTACCTGGAAATAACTTCAGATCCCACAGGTTGAGGGGTCAGTTCCCAACACTGCCCCCATTTTAGATGCCAGTTTAAGCCCCAGGTAGTTTTACCTTGTGAACTCTGACTGACCAGCTATAAACTGGGGCTCCCACAACCCCCTCTCTAGGATTTCATTAATTTGCTAGACTGGCTCACAAAATGAAGGGAAACACTTACTTACATTTAGTATCTATTATTTTTTAAATATTACAAAGTATACAGATGAAGAGATGCATAGGGCAAGGCATGTGGGGAAAGATGCAAAGCTCCCATGTCCTCTCTGAGTTCACCACCCTCCCAAAACCTCCATGTGTTCAGCTCCCCAGAAGCTCCTCAAATCCTGTCCTTTCGGGTTTTTATGATGGCTTCATGACACAGGCATGACCGATTAAACCAGTGGTCATTGGTGATCAACCTTACCTTCAGCCCCTCTCTCCTCCCAGGAGGCTGGGGAGGCGGGGAGCTGAAAGTCCCCACTGTCTGATCCTGACTTGGTCTTTCCGGTAACTAGCCCTATCCTGAAGCTACCTAAGGGCTGACAGCCAGCAGTTAATCACAAGCATACAAAAAGATACTTATCATTTTGAAGATTCCAAAGATTTTGGGAGTTGTACGCCAGAAAACCAGGAGAGAAGAGCAAATACAGTCACATAAGGATACTTAGGTCAATAACGAACCATACATGGGATGGTGGTCCCCTAAATTTATCATACCACATTTTCCTGTTTCCTTTCTATGTCTAGATTTGTTTAAATACATAAATATTTACCGCTGTGTTACAACTGTCTACAATATTCAGTACAGTAACAGGTTTGTAGCTTAGAAGCAATAGGCTGCAAGGTTATGCCATATAGCCCACATTTACAGCAGGCTGTACGATTTAGGTTTGTGTAAGTACATGCTATGATGTTCACACTATGACAAAATCACCTAATGACACATTTCTCAGAATATAGCTCCATTGGTAAGCATTGCATAACTCTATATATTTCACAACAACACATTTGTGATATTCCAATGCTGTTCCAAAGCTAATCTGATCCCACTCTCAAAAGTCAAATTCTCCTCCTCATCTTTTCAAATTCTGCCTTCAAAAATAATAATAATAAACACTAGTCTAAAAGAAATGGATCTCCTAGGCAAAATAAAAAAGTTGTACTGAGTAGACAGTAGGAATAAACTTTTCAACATCCCCTCTAGGTTTATTTCTGCCACACCCCTTAGCTATCTCAGTATATACAACACCAAGTGGTTCCAATGAGTCAGTTAAGGCTACCAGCATGCAGCTCACTCTGTATATATGTGGGCCAATGTGGAATAAGATGGAAGCTCTGACTTACTATACCAAAACCCTAGCCAAAGAGAAAATTTATAGTCACTCCTGGCCCACTTTGCCAAAACAGAACAAACCACTAAAAACTACTGCCTATCAAGCAGAGGCTGTGGCATAGCTAAAATAATGGAGAACATATGGTCATTTAATAAGGGCCAAGTGAACAAGTCGAACATATAATTGTATATTATACTGTAAAAACAATTTTTCTGTTTTCTATAATGGGAAGGAGGTAGGGGAGGGGAAAGGAAGAAGCAAACTAAATAAAATATGCCAAAAACAAAAAGATAAAAGATTTACTAAAGGACTTGCCATAAACTGATTAACCAGCTTGTAGCTGTGGTAGAGACAAGAAAATAAACTCAACAGACAACCTTAGAATTAGTGGACTTATCATATGTTCCTTTGTGTATTTGTGGTTTTCTATGCCAAACTATGTTTTTCCTAAAGCAATGACTCCCAGCTTTCTTAAGTCCTGCAGCCAGATGCCAAGATTAAAACAGGGCATAAAGTTAAGCTACAATGCTACTTCTTTTTCATCTTACTCTCCAGGAATTCTGTGTGTATGGAGAGGTGTCCACCCAATCAGTAAGATGCTCTACATTCATCCAACACATTCTATCACCCAGACTGTTCAGCTCCTTCTTGACACCATAAACAAGAAGTAACTCAAAGTGGATTACAGACCTAAAGGTAAGAGATACAACTATAAAACTTAGAAGAAAATATATGAGCAATGATTTCTTAGACATAACACAAAAAGCATAAGCCACAAAATAAGAAATAAACTTGAGTTCATCAGTCAAAAACTTTTGTAATATAAATGATACTAGCAAGAAAGTAAAAAGAAAACCCACACAAGAGAAGAAAATATCTGTAAATCACACATCTAATAAAGGGCTCTTACAAAGACTATATAACGAGTTCTTTCAACTTAATCATAAAAAGACAAATAACCCAATTAAAAAACAGGCAAAGGATCTGAATAGACATTTCCCCAAAGATATACAGATTGAGCATCCCAAATCTGAGATCCAAAATGCTCTAAAATCTAGAACTTTTTAAGTATCAACATGACACTACAAGTGAATGATGAAAATGACAATGTTAACACTGCAGAAAAAGCACCTCTTCAACAAAATACGTTGAAAATGTGCGATGCACTTACTGAAGGACTAGTGTCCATTCATAACAGAATGAGAAACCATGTCCATTTAAAGAGTCAAAGAGAGACTTCTGAGACAAAAACTGTTGTTAATGAAGCAGATGCCTCTAGAAGAGGCATTTTTAAAAGCCATCCAGCAAAATGACTCCTTGTCTTTGGTGAATGGACTTAGTTCTAGGTGGTTTCTAGGTGGTTTCTCACCTGCTTCTAATACCCATCCCCCCAAAAATAGTGTATAGTAACCTTTTCATCAAAACACAGCACTACAGGTAGAGACTGAAAGCCTGCTATTGCGTGTTTAACAGCTGACACAGGTATTCTGTTGATGCTAATATACTGCTTAGTTTCCCCGAAAACCTCGCTTTTTCATTGTATTAAAGGTATGTCATATTTTTTACCATGAAGTACTTATGTGTGAAAAAGTGTAAGAAAGTGACTACTTATCAAAAGCATATAAATTCAGTCAGGAGTGATGGTGATGCCATACCATAGTCTAGACTGGTGGCTGAGATAAAGACACCTTTGCTTTCTGATGGTTCAGAGTACACAAACTTTGTTTTATGCACAAAAGAATATAAAGTATAGTATAAAATTACCATAGACTATATGCATCATATATATAAAACATAAATGAATTTCGGGTTTAGACTTGTATTCCCTCCCCAAGATATTCCATTATGCATATGTAAATATTCTAAAGTTCAAAAACACACAAAGTCCAAACACTTCTACTGCCAGGCATGATGAGGGATACTCAATCTGTACAATAAGACTATAAGCACATAAAAAAATGCTCAACATCTTTAGTCATTAAGAAATACAGACTGTTTTTCTTTTTGAGAAACTTGTCCATGGCAGGTCTTTCTGCTATGAATCTTCCTTTTTGTTTTTCTTCTTCTCACTAATAAACTCTGTCTTAAAACTTAAAAAAAAAAAGGAAAGAAATACAAAACAGGCCAGGCTCGGTGGTTCAGCCTGTAAACCCAGCACTTTGGGAGGCCAAGGTGAGTGGATTGCCTGAGTTCACAGGTTGGAGACTATGCTGAGCGACTTGGTGAGACCTTATCTCTAAATAAATCCAAAATTAGCCAGGCGTGGTAGCATGCACCTGTAGTTCCGGCTACTTGGAAGGCTGAGGCAGAAGGATTGCTGGAGCCCACTGCACTCCAGCCTGGGCAATGGAGTGAGACTCCAACTCAAAAAAAAAATAAAGAAGTACAAAACAAAACCATAATGAGACAGCACTTCATATCCATACAATGAAAATAATTAAAAAGACAGACAATAACAAGTGTTGACAAGAATGTGGGAACAACTGGAACCCTCTACGTAAGAATAAAAAACATGTTTCCTCTGCTCTCACATCACAGTGTGTGTGTGTGTTGTGTGTGTGTGTGTGTGTGTGTGTGTGTGTGTGTGTGTGTGTGTGTAAGGGGGAGTATCCCTGATACATCATGCAGTACAAATGGCACCAGCTGGGTGTCCTCTGATCCAATTCAATTCCGACACCATCTACCTGGAGATGGCATCAGATCTGACAGTTGAAGGCTCAGTCTCCAAGACTGTTTTACCACACAACACTTTAGATGCCAATCTAAAGTCCCAGATTGTTTGACCTGTGCTTCTGACAGGCTGGCTATCAATCAGGATTTCCACAGCCACCTCCTTGGGTTCAAATACTTTTCTAGAGTGCCTCACAAAACTCTTACATTTGCCGGTTTATTTAAAGGATATCACAAGGGACACGATGAAGGGATGCACAGGATGAGATACAGAGAAAGGGGCATGGCGCTTCCAAACCCTCCCCAGGCACGCCACCCTCCAGGAACCCCCAAGTGCTCAGCCATCCAAAAACACTCAGGACTCTAACCTTCAGGTGTTTTATGAGGGTTTCATCACATAAGCAAGAATTAAACCACTGGCCAACTTAACCTTCAGCAGCCTCTCTCTCCTTCCTGGAGGTTGGAGAGTGAAACTGAAAGTCAACCCTCCAATCATGCCTTGGTCTTTCTGGTGACCGGCTTCATTCTGAAGCTACCCAGGCACTGCCAATCATCAGTCCACTTATCAGCATACAAAAAGACCACTTTGGAGAGTCTAAGGATTTTTAGAAGAAGACCAAATGCTTATTTCACAATACTGCATCCTCATATACTGCTGCTGTAAAATTATGCCATTCTGTGGAAAACAAGTTAGAAGTTTCTCAAAGATTTACTGCAGAATCACCATATGACTCATCAGTTAAACATCTAGGTGTATGCCCAAGAGAAATAAAAACATATGTCCACACAAAAACTTGTACATAAAAGTTCCTGGCCAGGCTCGGTGGCTCAGCCTGTAATCCCAGCATTTTGGGAGGCTGAGGTCAATGGACTGCCTGAGCCCGTGGGTTTGAGACCAGCCCAGGCAACTTGGCAAGACCTCATCTTTATAATGAATCAAAATTTAGCTGGGTACAGTATTGCACGCCTGTAATTCCAGCTATTTGGAAGGATGAGGTGAAAGGATCGCCAGAGCCCAGCAGGTTGACACTGGGGTGGCTGTGAGCATGCCACTGCACTCCAGCCTGGGCGACAGAGTGAGACTCCAACCCCCCAAAAAATTCCTAACTGTATTATTCATAATAGTCAAAAAGTTAAAGCAACCCAAATGTCCATCAAATGATGAAGAGATAAATAAAATGTGGCCTATCTATATAATGGAATATCATTCACACACACACACACACAAAATTAGTGGTTCATGCTATAGCACAGAGGAAAACATTATACTAAATGAAAAAAGTCAGTTACACTAATGATTCCATTGATATAAAGTGTCCAGAATAAGAAAATCTCTACAGACGAAAGGTAAATTAGTGGTTGCCTGGAGGTACAGTGAGTGGGTGCAACTGTTTCTTCTTAAGGTGATAAAAATGTTCTAAAGTTGACTGTCGTAATGGATGTTCAATTCTGGGAACACACTAAAACCCACTGAATTTTGTACTTCAATAGCTGAATTGTATGGTATATAAAATGTATCTCAATAAAAATTTATTTTATTTTACTTTATTTTATTTTACTTTTTGAGTTGGCGTCTCACTCTTGTCGCCCAGGCTAGAGTGCAGTGGCACACTCACGGTCACCACAGCCTCGACCTGCTGGGTTTAGGTGATCCTTTCGCCTCGGCCTTCCAATTAGCTGGAATTACAGATGCACACCACTACGCCTGGTTAGTTCTTGTGATTTATTGTAGAGAAGAGGTATTACCAAGTTGCCCGGGCTGGTCTTGAACCCTCAGCTTCAAGCAATCCTCTCTCCTCACACTCCCAAAGTGCTAGGATTACAGCTAAGCCATCGTGCCTAGTCTAAAGCTTTATTTTAAAGAAAAGAATTATTCAGGTCTTTGTGTCACTGTAGCAGACAGGGACACAAGTTTCTTTCCTCTTCTTTCTAAGCCATATGAAAATGGCAACAATAAATGTCAAAGAAATAAATTCACGACAGTGCTAAGAAAGAGAGGTATAGCCATAGACAAAATAAAACATAAGTCACAATCCAAAACAAACCAAGAAGGTCACAGGTATCCTAACAGTAGAGTCACAAAAAAACCTAAAAGCTTGGAGTTGGAAGGTATCCATACCTGAAATGGAAAGCAGAACTGATGTCACCATGATTAACTCAAAAGCTATCTGCAAAGTAGCCTCCTGTGTTGTCTTCTCTCCTACCCTGCTCCCCCAGAGGCTTAGGTACATCGAGACACTTAGCATGGGTCTAATCCCACCTGCCAGTAGCCAGTCTATACATCCCACCTCATAGAAAGTCACCCTACTCTTCTTCTATAGAAAGGGAAGGTGCCTGGCAGGGATAGGCACTCCACATGTTCAGAGAATCTCTAGCTACCTATATTTGAGTGCTTGGTCTTTCATTCACCCATATGAATGAAAAAAACAAACTACAACAGACATCTGAGGAAAAACAGTGGTTTTCAAGAACAGTTCCAAGATTTAGTGAAATAGAACTGACCCTGAATTATGTAGAAATTCAGAACTTAGGTAATCTAAAAAAAATTTATAATAATTTAGAAATATTCAAAATAATGCATTTTTTGTTAGAATAGAAGACAATACTTTAAGATAGGAGAAAAAAACTACAAGACATAGAAGATTAATCCAATTCAGGAGAAACAACATCCATCTAATAGGAATTTCAGAAGTAAAGACCTTAAAAAAAAGTAGAGGGCAAACACTTTCAGAGTTAAGGGAAGATATGACTGAAAGCACCATGTAGCCAGGAGAAGATTCACATGGCCTGAAATGTTAGCAAGCAGGGGTGATGAGAGCCCTGAAAGGTGTCCAGAGAGTAGTAAACATTACAGTCACATCAGCACCCATGGATGCTAAAGGACAGTGAAGCAATGACTTCAAAGATCTGAAGGAAAATAATCTCAACCTAACCCTCAAGTCAATGAAGCATGAAAACAAAATTTTCAGATTCACCATGTTTTAGGAATTTTACCAATCTCAGAACTTTCTAAGAATATTGCTCAGCCAAAAAAGGAGGTGGGTGTCTAAAAAAGAGTTCATCAATTTCTACTTTAAATACCAAGTATAAACTCAATAACATACACTTAAGTCATCCACTGGCTTTTTGGGTTTTTTTTCCATTTCACTATGTATATTTTTCATTTTCTACAAGTTATAGTAGTTGTTTCGTAAATACACGTCTTTTTATACATTCCTGTTTTACCATAATAGTTTATTTTCCTTCTTTTATTTTTTAAACAAACCTATTTTATAGTTTCCGAATTCTATTATCTCTAGTTTTTATGGTCTTGCTTTCCCTCTAAGTTCATAATGTTTTACGTAAGTTCATCATTGTGAGAGGATTATTTATTTATTTGCTTGTTTGTTATGGGAGTCTTACATGTTCTGGGCTGTGAAAGTAACCCTTGGAATAGTTTTCATTTACTTTGGCAGTAACTTGTAGGGTCTCACCAGTCTCATGTCAGTTTTATATCAATTTCTAGAATTCTCTTGAAGCCTCCTATGTGAAGCAAGTTTGGGTTTCAATCCCACATGAGTGACTCTGGCCCCAACTCAGAGTTCTAAAAAGTCAGCGTATCAAGCTCCAGTCACTCCTCCCTGTCACCACCATCAACCCCAAAGCAAATATACAGTTTGTCTAGTCCCCGTTTTCAGCAACAGCCCCAGTTTGACACAAAGACCCGATTCCAACTTTCTGTCTTGTGAGGCCGGAGACCACATAGACTGTTCTTATCTGGGTAAAAAGCCCTGCCCTTTGGACTGCTGAGGGGTCTGTTCCTGCTTCAGACTCTCAAGTTTATTTCTTCTTTGTCTAGTACCTGAAATTTCCTCTCCTTTTTCTCAAACTCATCTATATACTTAAAGTTTGTTGGAGTTTTTTCTCCTGTTCTCCATCAAATCAATCTGCCATGTTGTAAAAAGTCTTCAAAGATATTAAAACATTTGCATTTTAAAACAAATTACATTAATAGGAACCATCTTAATAAAAAAAAAGCTTTTTAAAACCGTTAAACCATTAATTCTCTAACCCTGAGAGAAGTACAAATTTGGGCACAACTATCAGGAATAATAAAGTTTTAAAACAGGAGAGACAAGTTAGTAGACCTAGGATATCAAAAAGTATCATTTAACAGGACTTAGAAAACAGGAACATAGCTCACACCTATAATCAGTAGCTCACGCCTATAATCCCAGCACTTTGGGAGGCCAAGGTGAGAGGATTGACTGAGCCCATGGTCTCAAGACCAGCCTGGGCAACTTGGTGAGACTTCATCTCTACAATAAATAAAAAACTAGCCAGGAGTGGTGGCACACATCTGTAGTTCCAGTTACTTAGAAGGCTGAGGCAGAAGGATCATCTGAGCCCAGAAGGTAGAGGATGCGGTGGCCATGAGCAAGCCACTGCACTCCAGCCTGGGCAACAGAGTGAGACTCCAACTCAAAAAAAAAAAAAAAGAAGAAAACAGAAACATCATTATGATTGAGAACTATGTTTCTAAAATTCCATTATTTGCACATATCCTTATAAAATGTTACTTTTAGAATTAAGTAAAAGATTCCAATGGACTTATAAAACATTAGTCTTGGACTGATATCGTCTTAAGAATGTAAAATTGCACCCTTCTACTCCCCCTTTCTGTTTTTTCCTCCCTGTGGCTCTATAATTTGGATTTAAATTTTCATTCATATTTTTCATATGACATTAACAATATAATCTTCAAACAGCTCCTCAACAATAACAATCTGAAAAAGCAATTTAAAAAAAATCAAAACATGACTCTAAGCCAAGGATTTGTGGTATACGTTCTTTAACTTTGTTTCTTTCCTTTCAAACACTTGGTTGTGTTGCTCCCAGGTCAGATCCCTAAAGCTTCTCATTTGAAAGAACAGGCTTCAATGTACAGTGTATACCAAATCAAAGTCAATTGGGGGTAAAAAAATAGGGTTGTAATGGATCGTGCAAAGTCTACCACTTGTGACCCGACACAATGGCTCACACTTGTAATCCCAGCACTTTGGGAGGCAGAGGTGACAGATTGCTTGAGCCCGAAAGTTCAAGATCAACCCTGGGCAACATAGTGAAACCTCGTCTCTACAAGAAGAAAAAAAAAAAATCAAAAAAATTAGCCAGGTGTGGTGGCCTGCACTTGTAGCCCCAGCTACTTGGGATGCTGAGGTGGAAGGATTACCTGAGCCCAAGGGGTCAAACCTGCCATGACCCATGATCATTGTGATCATGCCACTGCACTTCAGCCTGGGTGACACAGTGAGGTCAGTCTTTTTAGTTTCAGCCATTCTAGTAGATGTATAATAGTTCATCACTGTGGTTTTCATTTCCATTTCCTTAATGACTTATAATATTGAGCATCTTTTCACATGTTTACCTGCCATCGATATATCTTCTTGGTGAAGTATTTGTTCAAATATTCTGTCTATTTGGGAAGGAGTGGTTTGCTTTCTTGTTAAGATGCAAGAGTTATCTGTGAATTCTAGATACAAGTACCTTGTTGAATACTAAACACAAAATGTAAATAGTCAAACTGCTGAGAACTCCTATCTAGCTAATTTTGCTGAAAAGAACATTACACCTCTACATATGATTCACTCTACCTTCAAAAATAAAAAAAGGTGATTTTTAAAAAATTGACATAAAATACTTTTTTAAAAATGATATTCTTCGGAATTCATTTATATCTAAGTCTAATGAGCACCTTACCTATTCATACTTAAGACCATAAATTGCCACAAAGGCAAAATTTGCTTATATAGTACAATTTAGAATGAGCTCCAATAAAAAGAACTAGCTTTTTAATAAAGTATTTACTTCTGCTACCTAGAAACTAGTCAGAGGCTTCCAAGTGACTAAGTTCTCACTCTACAATCATTATAGAATCTTAAAATCATAACACACTTCATATGGCTTCCTTTCTAGCCCCAACCCAACTCTTGCCTTTAATGATGGGCCCTGAATAGCTCAGGTGAAGACAGGAGGAAGGCATCTTTAATAATCAGACATCTTACTCAACAGAAGATTCCCTGAGGGCTTCCCTCAGAGCCTATTTATTCTGATCTTAGTGACTTTTAAGCCTTTCCCATCTAAGAGTTGTTTTTCTACAGGAGCAGGCAGTATAAAATGTCAAACTCCTGATGCAGAACCACAAAACCTGGATGATGGTCTCAAACCTGCCAAAGAGCTTGGGCAAGTCAATTTACTCTCTTGAATCCTCAGTTTCTTCAACCATAAAATGCAAAGATGATTTCTAATATTTCGCCCAACACAAATATTTTGCTGGCTTGATTATGTAAGTGGGCTTCCTAACAGCTACACAGTGATTGGGTACCATGTGTCACAAACACTGAGCTGTGCACTTACAACATCATTTGATATCCACTTCAACTCCATGAAGAGTTTACTGCCATTATCCCTATTTCACAGATGAAGAAACAGAGGGGATTAAGTAACTTGTCCACAGACACCCGTCGATGGTCAGGACTCAGGCTTTGCTGTCGCTACCACTAGCATTTGCACTCGGTAAACTGGAAGGAACAGCAAGTTGCTTCATTCCAGCCCACAGTCAGCAATGAGGAGTGATTACTGGCAGTCAGCTCCAAAAACACACATATGCTAAAAATCAAGTTTAGGACCATTTGTGGAATTCTACATTTCTCCAAACAACTCAGTTACCCCTGAGGGTACCTATCTTACATCAATGCATCAAATAATTTCCAATTACTGGCTTGCTGTACCTAATAAGAGGACTGCATTAAAGCCTAGACTCTTCTCACAGGCTAGCAGAGAGACTGAATTTTTAACCTGATTCTAAAGCACCTAAACTATGTGCTCTTGGGCATGTTCTTTAATATCTCTGAAGCTCATTTTCCTCGCCTACTTATCTCAAAAAGTTTATAAATCAATAGAGAATGTAGGAGTGAGATTCCGTAAACTGCCAAGAGGTTGACTCCCCTCCTTAGAATCCCAGAGGCCCTTTCAGTTTCTCACACAATTCCACAGGTCACTTTTTCTCCCTAGAATTTGAAGAAAGTCTTATTCCTCTTCAAATCTTCCTTGACATTTCTCCCTTCTGATTTTGACTAAGGGGGAAGGGAAAAGGGAGGGAGAAGGGGAGAAAGAGACTGACCAACTTCTGCAATTTAATGTTGCCCTAAGCACTCTGGAAAAAAAATACCTCCTGCTATAGTGTACTCCACCTGACTAGTTTAGAAAAGCCACACCAATCATCTGAGTACAACAATTCATAGAAAAATTGTGTGATGAGAGAACATCAGGGAACAATGCCATCCAATCCCTAATGACTACAGGCCTGGTTAGTCCTAGACTGGTCACCTACCTCTAGTGACTTGCTGCCTCCTTACTAAAGTCACAGTACAACTGGTATCACACATATCCCTTAAGCCCACAGCCTCTTCACAATTACCAACCCCTGCTCTCGCCCTTGAAAGGCTCCTAAAAGCTAGGACAGCTCCCAGAAGTACGAAAGAAACCAGATAAGCATGGTTGGTTACCTCTTTCCATTCATCATGTTGATGAATAGATCTGAGAATTCCAGCCAAAGGATTCTTCCCACTGATCCCATGTTCTCCCATACCCTAACCAATACCCTAAGCTCTTGGTACTGATTCAAAAGCCCTGCACTAAGGAACACCTTACAAATAATCTTAAAGTGTTTTCCTTAGAACCTCACTCCAACAAGCCATGTTAAATCCCTGCTCAGTGGCAAAGTCTCAGCCCTCTCTCCTGCAGTAGTGATGCTCTGCTTGGACTAAAGGATCATAAACCAACCAATCTTACCTGACCTGGCTATACCATTACCAGGCTGCCATAATGAGGCAGCCACCTGTACATTTCTGGGGATGCATTCCAAAGTCACTTTCAGCATTTCCACTTCTCTAACAGACTATTTCTGGAGTACTTAGACAGTTTCAGTCAATGTGCCCATAAAGAGCATGGGAACTGCAGGTACAGGCTAACATCTAACATGGACAGAGTTAACAATCTGATGATAGCTTCCAGTACCTATTTAACCCACTTTTTAAAAAGATATACATTGGTCGGGCGTGGTGGCTCAAGACTGTAATCCCAGCACTTTGGGAGGCCGAGGCGAGTGGATTGCCTGAACCCTCAGGTTCAATACCAACCTGGGCAACATGGTGAGACCTCACCTCTACAATTAAAAAAAAAAAATTAGCTGGGTGTGGTAATGCACGCCTGTAGTTCTAGCTACTTGGAAGGCTAAGGCAGAAGGACTGTCGGAGCCCAGCAGGTCGACACTGGGTTGGCTGTGAGCATGCCACTGCACTCCAGCCTGGGCAACGGAGTGAGATTCCAACTCAAAAAAAAAAAAAAAAAAGATATACACTGGAAGAGGTATATCTATCAATCAAATTAAAAGAGAAATACTGTCCTGTTCTTTCTACTACCTTTCCCAATCTGTCCTTCTGACTTCGAAAGCACTTTTGTACATCATCTCTTTGTGACACTACAGAGGGTACCTTCCAAAAGTCTATATAAACTTGTATCTTAACACCTCTTGTGCAGTCAGCAACAGCTTCTGCTGCCCCTGCATTTTTCAGATCAATCCCTCTTGCTTTATCTATCTGAAACAGTACTTAAGACACCTCCTCTCTACCTGCATCTGGATAAAATGCAAGCTCCTTTACCTTGCTTTAGAAGACTCTACATGATATGGCCTCTTTCTAAGTAATCATACTTCTGAACTTATCTCTCACTGATGCAATACATCTATCAAGAAGTTTTTTCCACTGCTCGAAACAGTTTTTGAACTCGTCAATTTTTATGCCTTTTAAGTGCTTCTGCCGTTTTTTGTTTCACCTCTTTCATATCGGCAAAACATTTCCCTTTGAGGACTTTATTCATCTGGGAAAACAAAAAAATGAAGTTGCTCGAGCCGGACTTAGTGGCTAAGCCTATAATCGCAGCACTTTCACAGTACTTTGGGAGGCCAAGGCAAGTGGATTGCCTGAGCCACGGGTTTGAGACCAACCCAGGCAACTTGGTAAGACCGCATCTCTACAATAAATCAAAAAATTAGCCTGGCGTGGTAGTGTGCACCTGTAGTTCCAGCTACTTGAAGGCTGAGGCAGACAGATTGCCAGAGCCCAGCAGATCGACACTGCCACTGCACTCCAGCGTGGGCCACAAAGTGAGACTCCAACTCAAAAAACAAACAAACAAACAAACAAAGTCATTCAGAGTGACATCAAGTGAATAGGGAGGGTGGGGTACCAGGGTCATGTGGTTTGGGGTCAAAAACTGCTGAACACTTGGCATAGTGTGGGTAGGTGCACTCGTAAATCAATCATCATGAAGTGGGCAAACATGTTGAAAAAAATCGCCCCCCCAAAAAATCACTGAAACTGAACACAGCCTCTCACAACATTAGCTGGTATACTGATGCCAGTGGGTTCCTAGAACACTTACCTAGCAGTGGAAGCCTGAACTGCCAGGGGCCCACCTCCAAAAAGAAGGGTTTTTTTGCGTCTCACTCATACACTCCTGTTCAGGCCATTGCCTCAATTTGAAATGCCTTCCCCAAACCTCTATAAATCAGAATTTCAGTCATCCTTTAAGACCAAGTTCAACTTCCAACTCCTCCATGAAGTCATCACCAGCTCAGCTAAAAGTGATCATTTCCTCCCACTAGTCATTTGGAGACATGTAGCTTTTCCTTGACCGAAGAATAAGCAACTCCTTCTCTGTACCCTCACAGTGCCCAACACAAGTGATCAGTACATAATAAGTGCTCATTAAATATATTAGTTCAATAAGTGCATGCAAATGCCACCAACCATCTATACCAAGGTGAAAAACAAACAGAAGGTGTAAAATTCATTTTGGTTTGCCTTCGATACAACATATTTTAGCTGGCAACACAGGAAAAAACTACTCAAAACACATGAGTAAGGAAGAACCAAATTCACCCACCAATAAGGCAGAGGACTATGTGGACATCTGCTATGATCTTTACTCAGCTAAGTAAAAATTAGTTTTGTTGAAGTAAAAAAAAAAGCTTAATCAGCACAAAATTACAATGTGGATCCAAAGTTAAAATGCCAAGGAGCAGCCGGGCTCGGTGGCTCAGCCTGTAATCTCATGCCTTTGGGAGGCTGAGGTGAGTGGATTGCCTGAGCCTGCGGGTTTGAGACCAGCCTGGGCAGCGAGACCTCATCTCTACAATAAATCAAAAAATCAGCCAGGCATGGTAGCGCATGCCTGTAATTCTGGTTACTTAGAAGGCTGAGGCGGAAGGATCGCCACAGCCCAGCAGGTCGAGGCTGCGGTGGCCAGGAGCGGCCACTGCACTCCAGTATGGGCGACAGAGTGAGATTCCAACTCAAAAAAAAAAAAAAAAATGCCAAGGAGCTTTAAACAGTCTTGGGGTGACTATAATCAGTATCCTGTGTCTGGAAATAGTGATTAGGAATGGATATTAGATACCCCAAACCCTCAAGTCTGGAAGAGTTAGGCATTTATGATACATGATAAATAGTATAAATGGCTATATCACATAATAAGCATGTGAGAGATATTATGAAACATATTCCCCTCTAAACGGGCACACTGTAATAAAAGAAGAATTCCTTTCTAAAATCATTTAGCTATTTTGTACTACAACTTAGAGTTCCCAACTACTGAAATATCTAATAAGTATTCATTTTCAAGACAAAATAAATTATGATATGGCTGCATATATATTGCCTTCTTGGTATCCTCAAATATGGAGTTATTAAATAATCCCACAGGATTGACAGTAGTGGGAATCTACCTGGGAAAGGGGGGGCACACTTCATCAGCAAGGGTACCTGTATAATGAACATTTGTATAACTAGCTCTGAACTGTACCCCACATCTTTAAAATAAAAAAGTAAAAGTTAAAATAAATAAATAAATAACCCCACCTAAAATATAAGTCAAAAATGTAGACTGCATTTAGTTTTTTCAACTGGACAACAGCTGTATTAAGTCAGATTCCTTGTCCTCCCAAAACAGAAATGAGCATCAGATAATGACATAGCTGAGGAATATCAGGACTGCACCTCTAAATGTCAGTCTCAAAGGTCAGGAATACAATGGTGATGATGCTGATGATGATAACTGTAACAAATAATTGCAGCAAACGCTTTTGTATGGGGATTAAATGGGGATGTATAGCACTTAGTATATACCAAGCATGACTCTAAGATCTTTACATATGTCAACTTATTTAACCCTCCAAAGAATTCTGAGACATATATCACTATAATCCCATTTTACAGATAAGACACTGAAGCACAGATAGATTGGGTAACTTATGCAAGGTCACACAGCTCGTAAGTTACAAGGCCAGGGTTCAAGCTCAAGAAGTCTAGCTCCAGAGCTCAGAGCATATTAACCACGTTCAATAGCCCTTTCCTGTCTAAAACCCAAGATATGCTAATATCCTCTTTATCACTGGTCTTCCACAGACACAGTTAAATGTTTTGAAACTCTACTTAAAGCTATTTGTGTGTTGATATAGTACTTCTTTCTAGAAAAATGCCTTCAAAATTGTATTACCCCAACAGGTTGAGAGCATGAGCTTTGTATTCAGGCAGACTTGGGTTAAAGTCCTGGCTCTGCTGTGTGAGTGAACTATGATGGAGAATAATTACTTCACATTACTCATCTAGAAAACAGGGATAGTAGCACCAAGTTGCGGGGTTACTGTGTGAAGTAAGTGAGATTTTGCATTGCAAAGCACCTAGCATAGTGCCTGGCACACAGTAAATAATCTGGTAAATTAGTTAATATTTACTGTTACTAGTACTAGTTCTTCTATTCTAAATCTTCCTGTTTTGAAATGAAATGTTTTGCTTCTAATTTGCAAATGCTAGAATATGGTAACTAGATCAGATCAATACTAAAAATAAACAAGAACTAAGATAATTCCCAAAGTGAAGACTGCACTGTCTGAAAATCATTGTGGAAATATTTCTTAATAATATATGTTAGTAGCCAAAAACAAGCACCAACAATAAATTAGTAAATACATACAACAATGGTGAATGTGAAAAATTCTTACTAGAATTAGTTAGTTCTTAAAATTTCAAACATCAAAAGCTGAGAATTCTTCAAACCAAGAACATGACTAGAAATTATCAAGAACAGGCTAGAACAACTACAGCCAATATTTCTGAAATCTACACCCTGAGAAGATTGTTCTGATGAATAGTTAGAGCAAATGGGTTTCCAGAGGTAGGAAGGAAGTAACACAGGTGAAGAAAAGTACTCAGAAATCATGGTGTTTCATAACTTTTACCTAAAAGAAGGGAATCAGAAAACGCTTACTAGTATCTGGAGTTTTCTCTTCAGGTCTGCCAAATAAAAATTCATATTTGGCCTTGGCAACATTTTGGGAATGTGCAGATGCATTGTTAACCCAAACAAATGTCTCTGCCTGCAAAATAAAACAAAACAAAGATATCATTTAAAATATATCATGAAACATTATCCAACAAGGAAATAGTTAATCAATTAAGACATGTACTTGATGGAATGGTATATAACCATTCAAAATGAAATGCGAACAGTATAACAAAAAAAAAATCAGAATACAAAATTATCACTTCATGATTACAACTACAGAAAAAAACATATACATATACTCTGAATATCCTGGTTTAAATATATATATGTGTGTGTGTACATATATATATCTGAGTGTGTGTGTGTGTGTGTGTGTGTGTGTGTGTGTATAAACATCTATTGGGAAATCAGAAAAAAATTGAGAAGTTTGGCTTTGGGAAGCAGAGGTATGGTAGATTTTTTTTTAAATTACGTTTATACTACTTTTCTGCAATTAAATACTGTATTTTATTTTTTTCCAAACGATTATCATTACCCACAGTCTGTAACAAGAATACTTCTTTGTGTGGGTTCTGCTAAGTATGCCAAAAAAACTGCAGTCTTTCCCCAAAAGGGATCATATTTTTACATAATCAGGAACACCATTCAACCAAAAAGGGCATGAAACAGAGCTGCCAGGCATTCCATATACACTGACCTAAATTATAGAACATCTGTCCCAGTGTTCTTTATAATTACTAAAAGTCCTGTATTTGAAATAAAAACTACAAAGGCAACAATGGAAGTGGTACATTATAATTCTGAATTCTAAGGCCTCCTTTCTGGTTGTTTTAGGCAATTGTCAAAAATCAGGAGTGCCTCCCTTCTCTGGCCAGGACTAATTAGAAAAAGAAACAAGGAAAAAATTTCAAAACACAAAGAAATGTGACCTAGGCCAGTTGGAGAGTCCTCCCGACATCTTTTTACTCTGAACTCAAACATTAACCAGGATCCAGGCATGACCCTCACTGTCTTCTACAGCGGTTATGAAATATCTGCTTTTCTCATGTCAGAGCAGCAACAACCATTCATTCACTTTAGAGGAGAGAAGTATGAAGGGTTTTATTAGCAACCAAGTAACTACTTCAAAGCAGAAAATTTTATGATTTCTATTATATCCTTTGGAGCAGAAATGACTGACAGTAGTGAGAAGACACCATCATAAACTCCATTACCCCCCTGCAGACACATTCAGTGGGCAGGCCCCTCTTTGTTCTTCAATATCAATATTAAAGAGCTAGCTTGCACAGTTTTCAGGCAATTTCTTAAAACAGCTCTACAGTCACTGGTGCTCATAATGTGCAAAACGTATCTTTCTGAAAAAAAGTGCACACTCCTCTTGATGTTAACCACAGGTTGTCACAATTATCCTTTTCCCCAATAGAGAGCAAATGGTAATTTTGACATGTTTGGGCAGCTTCGGGCTAGTAAAAGAGGAACTACATCAAGGGGCTCCCATAATAGGTGTCCTAATTCAGGTAAGGTGGTTAGGAAAGGCCCTCTGAGGACCTAATACCTGCACAATGAAAAGGATAAGAGGCTGCGAAAGAACAGCAGCAACCAGCAGAGACATGGAGGCCAATACGCTATGGCCTTAGGGTATGAAAGGACAGGCCTACTCAGATAACTGAGAGAAGGCCGCCATGGCCACAGAAGAGTGAGTGAACAGGTAAGATTAGAGACTGGCAGGGAGAACAGCACCGCCCATAGAAGAGACTGGAGCCAAATACACAGGGTGTGTAGGTCAAGGATAGAATGCAGTACTTTGATCAGTTTGATGGGAAGCCACTGAAGGGCTTATGTGTTACAGGGATTCATTTACATTTTTAAAAGACTGTTCATTTAGACTTTTATAATATCATGTGGTTGTTATATAAAAAATGGATTGGAGAGAGACAAAAGGAAGGAGAAACACCACTTAACAGTCCAAATGAGAGTATGTGAACTCAGAAATGGATGATGGCAATGGAAATAGGCAAAAGTGAATGAACTTCAAATATATTTTGTAGGGAAAATCCACAAGGCTTTCTGATAAATTGAATTTAAAGAATGTAGGGAAAGGAAGGAATCAAGGATAATTACAATGGATAACATTTACTAACCACTTACTCCATGCTAGGCACTGTTCTAACACAATACATGAAATATCTGATTTAATGCTCAGAACAGTCTATGAGGTAGGTAGGTACTATTATCATCCCTGTCTCATTGGTGGAAAAAAGGAGGCAACAAGCAGGAAACTAATTTTTCCAAAGTTATACAGCTGCTAAATGGTAGATCCCAGGTTCGAATCCAACCAGTCTAAATCCAGAACCCATGACACTGAGGATGACTCCCAGGAATCTGGTTTGAGCAACTGAATGCATGCACTGAGATGGCAGAGACTAGAGAAGGAATACTTGGGCTTCCAGGTGTCCCCCCCAAGGTCTCACTAAAATGCCAGAAAAGAAAATTTTAAGAGAAGAAATCCATTACATTGGTGCTAGAAAGCAAAAAAAAAATACCACCCATGAAACAAAAGCTTTTAAAAATTCTAGAAAGATAATTTTTGGGCTTAGAGTCTCAATTTAAAGCTTAAAAACTGTTCTCTAAAGAAAGGTTCCTCTTGAGCGAAGATTGTTAATCTCAAATCCACAGCAGGGCACTCAGGTTGTCCATCAACTGAATTCTGGAATTCTGAAGTTGGGGCTTGGGGTGAATTAACATCTTCACTTAAGCTTCACTGAGCTTACCTTAAACTCAAAATTAGCATTTTTTTCTCAAATATGAATGTAGGCAACAAATCACAGTATTGGTAGCAATAACTCTAACTTTGCCACCGATAGAAATCAGTCATTTTCACATAACATATCAGCTACCACAGAATTCAAAATATCATTTATATTCATTCCTAGTCTAAAAGGTAGTAGTTATTAGACCCATCACTAAATCTTGTTATCAGTAAAGAAACACATATACTATCATATCAAAATGTAATATTCTGGTAGCCATTATAATTGGTTTCTTTTGCAGCTCTACGCATTGAGTGTATTTTTAAAGCATTATTCTGACAGATCCAGAGCTTTACCAGGATGCCAAAAGGGGCCATGGCACAAGAAAGATTAAGAGACGTTTTTCGTCCTCTTTTTGTTCCTCAAATGCAGCTCCTGAACCATTACTGGCTTATGTAATCAGCTGAGTGGATTATGATCAGATTTTTTTTAAATAAATAAGTTTATATACACATACATATTTAATAGAATAAAACTGAAAATAAGAGTAGAAAGCATATAGTAATATAAACATTGTTATATAAAACTTCTAAATTGCGTGTGTGTATTGAGTCATTATTAAAACTACTTCTCACCATAGGTCATGATCTAAACTGTTTGAAACACATTACTCTAAAGTAGTTCTCAAACTTTGGCATGACTTAGCATCACCGCCAGCCCTAATTAAAATACATATTTCTGGGTTCACACCAGAGTTTCTGACTCAGTAGGTCTGGGATGGGGCCTGAGAATTTGCATTTTCTAACAATTTTCTGGGTGATGTCAATGTTGCTTGGTCCAGGAACCAATGTTTGTCATACTTCAACTGTGCATGTAAGCCACCTGAGAATCTTGCTCAAACCTATAGTCAGCAGGTCAAGGTGAGGCCTGAGATTCCACATTCCTAAAAGTTCCCAGGTAATGCTGATCCACAGACCACCAGTTTGAGTAGCCAGGCTTAAAGGCACTAAAGCTTGAAGTGAAGCAATATTTGATGTATACAGATTGTGTATACGTTGTGTACAAATTCTCACAGGGGAGAAACATTTTTTAAAAGAGCTGCTCTACCCAGAAGTAAAATACACTAAAGGGCTCCACTTAACAAAGCACTTGATACTTTGATAATTGTGAGGTACCCTAAAACCCAACATTCAGGCCCAAATCAAAACATTAACACTCTCCCATCTTACTAAGTGAAATAAAATTCCTTCTACTAACATCAGTTATTCTTGAAGCTGTGAGCCCCATGATATATCCTGACTATGCCAAGGTTTACAAATCTCTACCTATCTTTACAATAATGTATGCAGGTCTTTGAAAAATTCTACTTGAAATAATCAGCTTGGTGGAAGACCCACATAATCCAGGCTACTACTTTTTCCTTCTGTACTACTAATTGAATAAAATACACTCTTTTGTTTTATCACAGTTGTTTTAAGAACATAAATCTCATTAGGAAACATAAAATATGAAGTAAACAGCAGATAAACTGATGATCGAGTACTTGAACTTAAATCCCAGTTCTGATACTGTCCCCTCAATCTCACACAAATGTTAGGACTTCAGCTTCCTTGTTGATAAAAACTGTTACTTAAATTTATCTGTAAGATCCCTTCGAATTCCAAAGCATGATGAGTCTTCATATTTCTGAACCACCTTTACAGACACTTCATTAAGAAGCAATAATGCAAATATTTTCTTTGTGAAAAAATTACAATGGCGTGATACCCAAAACATATCCCAAATTTAAAGATTCAAGCCTACCATTAAAGGGATGAAACAAACAATATCTCAACCTTACACCTGACATGGCTTTTCAAGGTCACAAAAAATTTTACTTACATTATCCAACTCACAACATGTTACTGATAATTACCATTTTAGATGCAAGAGAAATACTATTGATGTAAAGTGATTCTTCTTTTTAATTGTCTAGCTAAAAAAAAATCAAGATGACAAGGTTGTCTAGCTAAAAAAAAAAAAAAAAAAAATCAAGACAACTTTGTAGCAGAAAGCTACAAGTAAATGTGGAAGTAAAAGTAATTTCCAGTTGATCTGGAAAGGGCATGCTAGGGCCTTAGTGCTGGGGAGGAGATAGGGTTGAGAGTAAAGTTTGAGAAAGGGGACATGTTCCTTCATTTATTATTATTCCCAATTATTTCAAGTTCAATATGAAGTTCAGAAGATCTGAAAGCCTCCGATTTAGGTATTATAAAGAGAAGATTAAAAGCTAAATTAAAGACTACAAAAATAATATTTCACAATCACTCAAAACTAACACTTGATTCCAGCTTTCTCACTCCACACTTGATCTTGTTTAATCCCATCTGTTCTCATCACCCAACAGAAGCCAGGCCCATGGAAACAGGGCCTGCACTAACTCAAGTGCAGGCAGGGACAAGGAGCTCAGTGTAAATGCTGCAAAAGGCAATAGGTAAGTGCTACGGGGTGAACTGTGTCCACCCACCAAAATTCACAAGATGCAGTCCTAATCTCTAGTACCTCAGGTATGACAGTATTGAGAGACCAGGTTTTCAAAGAAATAATTAAGTCAAAATGACATCATTAGAGTGGGTCCTAATCTAACATGACTGCTGCCCTCATAAAAAGAGGATAAAACGACAGAGACATACAGAGAAAAGACCACGTGAAGACACACCTGGAGGCCAGGTTCAGTGGCTCAGCCTGTAATCCCAGCGCTTTGGGAGGCCGAGGCAAGTGGATTGCCTGAGCCCACGGGTTCAAGACCCGCCCAGGCAACTTGGCAAGACCTCTTCTCTACAATAAATCAGAAAATTAGCCAGGCATGGTAGCGTGCACCTGTAGTTCTGGCTACTTGGAAGGCTGAGGCAGAAGGATCACTGGAGCCCAGCAAGTCAAGCTGCAGTGGCCGGGAGCATGCTATTGCATTCCAGTCTGGGCGACAGAGTGAGACTCCAACTCAAAAAAAAAAAAAAAGATACATGGAAAAGGTGGCCATTTGCAAGCCAAACAGAGAGGCTTCAGAAGAAAACAAAGCTTGCAACACTTTGATCTCAAACTTCCAGGATCCAGAACCATGAGAAAATTAATTTTGTGTTTAAGCCACCGAGTTTGTGATATTTTATTAGAGCGGCCTAGGAAACTAATACTTTAGGGAAGGCTGAAAGATTCGAGAGCAAAGGGATGTCATCTGGGATGATAGGAAACTTAAGTTGCTCTCTTTTAACAGGAAAGAGGTATCAGTGAGAGGCTGCATCCTCAGACCAGTCCACACCGGGGTATGTGGACTTGAAGGCATAAAGTTGGAGAAGTATAATACTCTAACCTAGTGGTTCTCCAACTATGTACATGAGAACCCTAAGATGCAAGGAGATGCCTGAGTATAGAGATGGGGTGGCTGGAAAGATCAACTCAGAGAAGTCAGGCAAAAAGAATTCCTGTTCCCTCAACCCCACACTACCTTTTCAATCATAATAGCCTCATTTGTGTTTCATATATTCTGGTTCTGTAGCAGGTTTATGGAGAGGAGAGTAGCCCAATGGAAAAAAAAAGTTTGAAAATCACTGTTGGCCAGGTGCAGTGGCTCTCGCCCATAATCCCAACATTTTGGGGCACCCAGGTGAGAGGACTGCCTGAGCCCACGGATTTAAGAACAGCCTGGGCAACTTGGCGAGAATTCATCTCTACAATAAATAAAAAAGATAGCCATGCGAGGTGGCACATGCCTGTAGTTCCAGCAACTTGGAAGGCTGAGGTAGAAGGATCACTTGAGCCCAGCAGGTGAGCGTGCCACTGCGCTGAGCCTGGACGGCAGAGTTAAACTAAAAAAAAAAAAAAAAAAAAAAAAAAATCACTGTCACTTTTTCTGGGTAAGATGCAAAATGAACATACACAACTACATTTGCTCTCTTCCAAAACCACTAAAAGCACAATAAAGAGACTTCCTTAAAAAAACACAAACCCACAAGAGAAGAATAAGAGAAAAGACAACATTTTTGTAGCAAATGGCCTAGCAATACCTGACATAGCAAACACCAGGAAAAACTGAAGAAATCAAAGAATCAATTCAATTTATACAAGATATTCAAAGGCCAAGGGAATAAAAGTACCTGGCAAACTCTTGATATGAGGGAAAAGTGAGTTGTTAAAATTAGTAGGATTGTTTACGAAGAATGGTTATCAAGCAGTTATTCCCCAGATCACTAACTCTATTATAGTCGGCCACTGCCCCTCCCCCACCCAGGTAAAACAGTAGTTTTATTAACTGGAGAGATTTTTCAAATACCATCTCTAGCCTGAGGAACACATGGAACAAGAGAAAACAAGGATACGATAGAGAAACTGGGAATTTGCATGCTGGATATTAAAATACTTAGTTTTCTTCTCCCACCCAGCTTATGAAATGATAGCATTCTGTACTATCCTGCAAACAGGAGATCTGAAGAGTGTTCACTGAGGAACGCAACAAGCCCAAGAAGTAAAGACTATATAATTGAGTCAAAAGTCCACTAATAAAGGACCTAACCAGATCCTGCTACAGTGAAGCTTACAACTTCAGTTGGCTATTTAGACCCCCTGCTATATTATATTAGATTCCTTAACTTTCAACCCTAACCCTAACCCTTACCCTAACCCTAACCCTAACCCTAGCCCTTACCCTAACCCTAACCCTAACCCTTACCCTAACCCTTACCCTAACCCTAACCCTAACCCTATCAAAGGACACATGATTTCAATTTGTCCTATTACTGATCATATTTACTTTGATCTGTCATGCTTCTCCACTGCCAACTTAAACTTTATCTCTTAGTATGCTATGGAAAGACACTTAGACACTATGTGAATATCCTGTTCCTCATCAAACTTTCAACTTATAAATTTATTTATTTTTATCACTATAAGCTGAATTGATTGCTTTAGTCAACATGTTGCCCAGTTTGGGCCAGCGGCAGCCTCTTTAAGCTCTCTGAGCACTTAATTACTTTCTGGTACAATAGAATGTTTCAAGCTTCTCTTGAATTTTCCATCTGCCCTAGAATGAGACATTTCTTTAAAAACAATTACAACAACACAACCTGATTCCTTCAAGTGAAGAATATTCTATAGATCCAAGACCTCATTGCTGTTGGGATATAGCTACTTACAGGCCAGCTCAGGGGACAGAGTTAGAGAATTTTAATCAGACAGACATACATGTACACACATACACACTCACACTCATTATGGCAAAGTCCCTTCCCAAGATGTTTACATTCTAATCCCTGGAATCTATAAATATCACCTTTTATGGCATAGACTTTGAAGATGTGATAAAGTTAAATGTCTTGACATGGGAGGACTATCGTGGACCCAAATGCAATCACATGTGTCCTTGTAAGAGGGAAGAAGGCCGGGCGGTTCAAGTTTGTAATCCCAGCACTTTGGGAGACTGAGGCGAGAGGATTGCCTGAGCCCGTGGGGTTCGAGATCAGCCTGGGCAACTTGGTGAGACTTTGTCTCTACAATAAATCAAAAAAAGTTAGCTGAGCATGGTGGCGCATGCCTGAAGTTCCAGCTACTTGGAAGATACGGCGGAAGGATCGCCTGAGCCCATCAGGTCGAAGCTGCAGTGGCTGTGTGTACTGCACTTCAGTCAGGGCGACAGGGTGAAACTCCAACTCAAAAAAAAGAGGGAAGAAAAGGGAAATCTGAGGCAAAAGAGAATACGTGAAGAAGCACAGAAAAGCAGAGCCAAAGACGCCATGCCATGGAAGGAGCGATGAACCAAGGAATGCAAGGAATATATCTTTATAGGCTGGAAATGGCAAAAACTGATTATCCTCTAGGGTCTCTAGAGGGACCACTGTCCTGCTAGCACCTTGATTTTAGCCCCTAAGACTTTTTCAGACTTCTGGCCTCCAGAACTGTAAGAGAATACTTATCTGTTGTTTTAAGTCACCAAGTTTGTGGTACTTTGTTACAGTGACCATAGGAAACTAATACAGACCCATAGAGAAATATATAATAATTCATTTATATGTCTGCATTTATTTCTACATCTATCTAGTAAAAAAACTGAGTTCACTCATATTTTTTCAATAAATGTATTCTGTTGTTTTCAAATATAAATGAGTCATTAATGAGATAATCACAAGACTAACATGTAACTAGTTATCCCACTTATACTGTTCGTTAGAGCAGTTCTTTCAAATATACTTTGCTCTTCTACTATAATTAAGACTTTCTACTATAATTAAGAATTTTTATTGCTGAAAAACAAAACTACTCATTCCTCTAGTTTACTTGGCAATAAAGAAGAAGATTCAAATCCTAACATGTGTAGCATTTTTCCCCTTAAAAATATATCTGGACTGGGCATGGTGGTTCAGCCTGTAAACCCAGTGCTTTGGGAGGCCAAGGTGAATGGATTGCCTAAGCTCATGGGTTCAAGACCAGTTCTGGCAACTTGGCGAGACCTCGTCTCTACAATAAATAAAAAATTATCCGGGTGTGGTAGCGCACACCTGTAGTTCCAGCTACTTGGAAGGCTGAGGCAGAGAGATCACGGGAGCCCAGCAGGTCGACACTGGGGTGGCTGTGAGTGTGCCACTGTACTTCAGCATGGGGAACAGAGTGAGACACCAATTCAAAAAAAAAAGAAAAAAAATATATATATATATAAAGAGAGAGAGAGAGAGAGAGAGAGATCTGACACATGCCTGTATGTAAACAAGTGGGAAAAACACTGGTGCTTGGGTGTAGGACCCACATATTCCTTACAACCAGCCCCTACTTCCTTGACAGGATAATAGGATATTCCAAAAATCAATAAAAAACACCAAGTAAAATTGGGACAGAAAGCCTCTCAAGAATAGAGAGAGCCAAAAACAACCAGGAGACAAATGGGGTAACTGAAAGCCCAAATCTCTAATTTCTGGAGGTTAGAAACAGCATGGAAACCAAAGTGCAAATGAGGAAATGGACCACAAGGCTAAGGAGAAGACCTCAATAAAAAGCAAGATTCAGCCCCCCAACTAGTCATTATCCAACCCTGCTGCCAGCCTGTTTTTAACTGTGTGTACGAAAGAGCCAAGAGTTGAATGCATGGCCTTTTTAAAGGCCCCTGGAGGTCCATTCTCATTTTCCCACCAGCTGTCGTCTATTCCCTTTGCCCATTTCCTGAAAGCACGCTCCCCTGGGACAAGGGCAAGAGGGGTTCTTTCGCTCCTCCCAGCATGGAGTCATGGCAGGCAACCTTAGTGGGTGGTGGTGGGGTGCTCCAGAGCAGAGCTGCAGAGGCAGGAGTTGGCTTCCATAAACATGCATGTCAAGGCAGAGGAAAGGACAAGAAAGCACACCTTTATAGACTCAAATGAATCTCCCTTTGACTCAAACAAATCTCCCTTTGATACCCTACATCTTGGACCCAGCTAAGTTGTCGTCCACCCAAATGGGAAGATTAACCCCCCTTCTAAGACTGTGCTGCCCAGAGCAAGGCTCCGAATTCATAATGCATTAGGGTTTCTTACCAATGGTGATAGCCGCTTTATTTTTCTAAAGTGTGATCTAGAAAGTTGGGGGCTAGGAAGCTAGGATGCTAAACATTCAGTTGTAATAAAGCCTACTGTAAAACCAACGTAAGACATAGTATCAAGTTTTCCTTACACTCCTTCACCAAGACACCAAGTAACTAAAGAGCTGGAGAGCTTCAGAGAAAAAAATTAAAAGAAAATTATCAACCAGTTCTGCCTTTTCCACCATGTCACAATTAGGAGTGACAAATGGGGAGAGTTTCGAAAGCAATTCAAGCCTTCTTTCCACCTTTCATTTTTCCCCACCTATTCTTGGCCTTTTTTGCTTTCCGTAGGCTCTGGATCTGTGTTGCTTCTGATTATGCTAAAATTCATAAATGAAGCCAACAATATAGAGATTTGCATTTTTAGAATACATTGTTAAACCTTTGAACATATCTCCTTCCTGGCTAGAGCCTTCAGATTCTTAACAGGAGACTGGAGCTTTCCACATGCGGAGAACACATAAGGATTTAAGTCAGGTCACAGGAGGAAAGGCTGAAAACCACAGAGAACTTTCAAAGTCAGCCTAGCATCATGAGGAAATCAACCAGACTGAAAAAATAACACTCATAAATGCTCCTCTATGTCTTCTTTTAAAAACGAAGAAGGATTGAAGCCTGAGAATAGTCAAAACAAGTACCATGCAAAGCAGAGACTACAGGCTCATACTAAGTGTTCAACAAATCCTTATAAGCTCAGCAACCTCAGAGAAAAAAAATCTTGAAGCTTTTACAGAAATCTTCATCAAAAAATTACACAAATGAAAATTAAGCATCAGCCTTGTTCATCTAAATCTGATTTGTAACATATCATAGTGTCTTTAGTAATTTCAAAAGTTTCACTAATTTCTGAAACAAAATCAAACCCACTTCAAATTTTTAAGAAAACGTATTACTTGGCATTCTGACTAAAAGAAAAAGAGGTGCTAAATGTCAATTTAAGGTAGAAAACAAACAGTTCTCAATAAAGAAAAAAGTTGATTCCTCCTGAGGCTCTGTACCCTTTGACCATCATCTCCCCATCTCTCCCACCCCCAGCCTCTGGTAGGTCCCATTTGGTCAACTACCTGTTCAGGAACATCAGGTTGCTCCCTGGTGCCCTGACAACTCAGCAGCCTCACCTACAGAAGCAAGAGATTCAAGAATTGCCTTGCTGTGACTCACTTGAGAAAGACAACACAGGAGTGAAACATTCTAGAGCAATATTTCTGTTGGCCCGAGGCTGATCTGCCAGACTATCTGGAATGCCTTTGAATAACCTGCTGACTGCTGAACTGAATCAGATTCCTGAGAGTGGAGTTGAGAAGCCTGCATTTTGACCTCACTCCCCAGGTGATTCTGAAGTTTGAGAGCTACTATTGGTTCTGGAGCTATATGGGGTATACAACCGGGCCCTCAAAAAGTACTAATGATAGCCGGGCTCGGTGGCTCAGCCTGTAATCCCGCGCCTTTGGGAGGCTGAGGTGAGTGGATTGCCTGAGCCTGCGGGTTCGAGACCAGCCTGGGCAGCGAGACCTCATCTCTACAATAAATCAAAAAATCAGCCGGGCGTGGTAGCGTGTGCCTGTAATTCCGGCTACTTGGAAGGCTGAGGCGGAAGGATCGCTGGAGCCCAGCAGGTCGAGGCTGCGGTGGCTGGGAGCGGCCACTGCACTCCAGTCTGGGCAACAGAGTGAGACTCCAACTCAAAAAAAAAAAAAAAAGTACTAATGAAAAGCAGGACAGAGGACAAACCTCATTCCTCTCAGACTACCAACACCACTCCTATAATACAAACTACAACCACAAAGTACCTGGAGAAATGTACCAACAAGTTAGGATTCCTGGCTTATTATGCATATTTTGCAACTGACATTAAAGTTCTTAGTTGCTTTTATCAATGGCTTTAAATTTGTGCAGTTAGTAAAAATAATGCTATGAACCATGAAGATGCATTTGGACCCAAGAAATCACTAAGTATAATTCTGAGAAATGTTCCTGGCTACAGAAGAATGCAAATTACCTTTGTTCTTAAACACAGAATACTGGAATAAAGTTTACATCTTCTCCTCTCCCACCCACCCACATCCCCACTCCCCCAATCTCTGATCTCCAGAATTTCTGTTAATTAGAGGCTTGTACTTTCTAGCTTTGCAACTATAAATGGAACATAGAAATAATGTGATTAACTCTATTTTCTAGGCTTAGTTCAAATAATACTTAGTGCTTTACTAAATACCATTAGGAGTTGATTTTTTTTTTTTTTTTTTTTTTTTTTGAGTTGGAGTCTCACTGTCGCCCAGACTGGAGTGCAGTGGCTGCTCCCCGCCACCACAGCCTCGACCTGCTGGGCTCCGGCGATCCTTCCACCTCAGCCTTCCAAGTAGCTGGAACTACAGGTGCACGCTACCACGCCTGGCTAATTTTTTTTGATTTATTGTAGAGATGAGGTCTCGCCAAGTTGCCCAGGCGGGTCTCGAACCCGCAGGCTCAGGCAATCCACTCACCTCAGCCTCCCAAAGGCGTGGGATTACAGGCTGAGCCACCAAGCCCGGCTAAGAGTTGATTTTAAGAATGTGTTTTGAGGCTTGCTGGAGACCTAGAAAATAACTTGTATCTGTGGAAAAATTAAAGCAGAGTTCCACATAATTAAATTATAAATAAACTTCTGAGATTCACATGTGAAAGTCAGAGCTTGCCTCTACATTTTATTGATACATATGATGACAAAATCTAATTAAATGGAGTTGATGGCTCACATCAATTTATGAACAAAGACTACTGATGTGAGTCTGATTACGGATACATAATTGTGCTTTGGGGAGCTGAGAACAAATCTTCTGAACAAGAGCAAATTAATTAAAAATATAAGGTATGATATTATTAGAGTAACAGCTCCATATTTCAAGTGCAATATTTTAGCAAACACATATTCAGAATATAGAAAGATTTTCAGAGTGGCCAAAGTATACACATTTAAAAGTCTCTGCTATTAAACAAATGATACTTTATTCAGCAGAGTCTTTTAGGGCTCTTACATATAGATGAAACAATTTATTAGAGAGGAAACCTAACAGCAAGCAGACACTACATAAAGCCAAGAATCTCCACAAGTCTGACAGTAAAAGCAAATGATAAAAGACAACATGCTAGGCACAGTGGCTCATGCCTGAAATCTCAGCACTTTGGGGAGCAGAGGCGAGAGGATGGGCTGAGTCCAGGGGGTCAAGATCAGACTGGGCAACTTGGCGAGACCTCGTCTTGACAATAAATCAAAAAATTAGCTGGGCATGATGACGCACACCTGTGGTTCTAGCTACTCGGAAGTCTGAGGCAGAAGGATCACCTGAGCCCAGTAGGTAAAGACTATGGTGGCCGTGAGCATGCTATTGCACTCCAGCCTGGTCGACAGAATGAGACTCTGACTCAAAAAAAAAAAAAATGACACCATAAGCAAAGGTAAAAGACCAGTATAGGCTGTGAGTAAATATGTGAAATATATATTAATATTTAAATATCTAAGATATAGCAAATTCCAACAGATCAACAAGACAAACCCAGCATAAAAATAGACAGAAGAGAAAAACAATTTGAGAAATGTAAATACAAATGTCTAATATGATGTTCAATCTTCTCATTAATCAGTGAAACCCCAATTTTTTTGTTTTGGTTTTTTTTTTTTGGAGTTGGAGTCTCACTCTGTTGCCCAGGCTGGAGTGCCGTGGCACACTCACGGCCACTCCAGCGTCAACCTGCTGGTACCAGCGATCCTTCTGCCTCAGCCTTCCAAGTAGCCGGAAATATAGGCACACACTACCGCTCCCAGCTAATTTTGTATCTATTGTAGAGACGAGGTCTCACCAAGTTACCAGGGCTGGTCTCAAACCCATGGGCTCAGGCAATCCACTCACCTCAACCACCCAAAGTGCTGGGATTACAGGCTAAGCCACTGAACCCGGCCACAAATTTTTTTCTAAAGTCATCGGTTTTTATCCTTTATACTAGCAAAGATTAAAAAGTCTGAAAATAAATTTGGAAAGGCTGTGAAAAAACCAATAAACTGGCTAGAGTATAAATTAACAGTCTCTTTGATGATGAAATTAGCATCTAAATGTTAAAAAACAATCTCTATGACCCAGCACGTTCATTTCTGAGACAGACCGAGAGATGATAGACAGTGACAAATAGATATCTATATGTAAGAGTGTATGTGTGTGTGTGTGTGTGTGTGTGTGTGTGTGTGTGTGTGTGTGTGTCTTATAAAACTTTGAATAGGTACCCAAGGCAACATACACAAGTGTATCCTTGGCAGCACTGTTTGTAACAGCAAAAAAATAGAAACAACCTAAATGTCCATCAATATAGAAATAACCAAATAAAATATAGGATAGAATACTATACGAGATGATTTTTTTTAACATGAGGTAAACTTACCATATACTGACATGGATATATGCCAAGATATGTAAAAAAACTGAAAAAAGTATGTATAGTACAGCACTTAAGATACAAACACACACAAACATACTACCATCTGTATTAGCCATAAAAATACCTGGAAGTATAAAACACCAAAAGATACCCATGGTGGAGTACAACCAAGGTTTGGGGAGGAGTGCAAAGGAGAAATTAACTTTATCAGTAATGTCTTAAATTTGTATGATAATACACTCGTGTATTAATTATGTAATTAAAATTAAATTTTTCTAAGAACAAAGAAGAGCAATACAGAGAAAGAATGTCAGTTGAAGAATGAATTATTATTATTTACAAACTCAGTCTTACTCAGTTCTTAAATCAAATCTGGTTAAAATTTTCTCACAATAAATTATCAGTCTTTGGTCCCCTAATCCAAAAGCAACTATTCACCCATCCATCCATCTATCCCTCTCTCCATCCAGTCATATCACAAAAGAATGCTCTGATCTGGAAAGGACTGCAAGAAAGAGTGTCTATTATACACCAAATTCTGGGGAACAAACTCATAATGTAATATCCTGATTTTCTGAGTGCATCTAAGAATTGCTTGGAACCTCATCCCAAACAATTCTGTTTTGACAGGCCTGCTGGGGGTTCAAGACTCTGTATTTCTGGTAAATCTACAATGTCACTGATACACATGGTTCAAGGACTACACACTGAGGAATACTGCTGTAATCTAGGGGGATTACAACATTAATCTTTACACCCTTACCCCAAGTTCAATGAACTGTGTCAGTTTTGTGAATGACATCAGGCCAGGAACAACAGACAACACAAAGACAGATAATATTAAGGAGTGTGCAATCAAATAAGCAGGATACACTACTGTGCCAGTCAGCTTTCACTAGATTTAGCTGCAGCAGTAATAAATAGCTTCCAAATGTTAGTGGCTCACAGTGAAGGTTTTTTTTGTGTGTGTGCTCAGAATCTGTGGATGCTGAGAAACAACCGTGACTCTGTTCCAGGTGCAGGTAGGCTGCAAATCAGCTCCCTGCATCTTCTTCATTCTGGAATCTAGGCTGAAGGACATGTGACACCATAGCCACAGAAAAAGTTGGGGTCAAATCACACAATATATTCATCACTTCCACTCATGTTCCAGGATCACATAGCTGAGGTGTTGCATTAACCAATCCTGAAGTCCAAACAACAGTCCTTCTTTTTAGGCACATTACTGAAGGTGTCAGCATATGAGCCATTTGGATAATCTAATTACTGTCACCCTATGGCATCCTAATGGATGATCCCTAATTGAGAAGAACTGCCCTGTAATGCTAGGTTTCTCCTTACCCTTAAACTTTTTCTCTTCACCTTTTTCCACCCCAGTCATCACACATCTATTCCCTGATGCCTTCTTAGTATGCCTCACTTTGTAAATAACCCCCCCAGCCTCAACCTTGACACAAACAGCCCCCGCCCCCGCCACTAACCGCTCATGCCACTAGACATTCTTCAAGTAACATCATTCTCCAAGCTCGTCACTATCCCTGACTGAACACTTTCATCATTTATATATAAACCTCTCCTCTGAGGCTCACACTAGCTACCTACACCTTTGTAGCCCCTTCCCATCCCGACTTCTGTCTTATAAGACATAAATGGCATCTGGCTGAGAGTTTTTGCTTCTTACACAACTGTTATCATTCCCAGTGACTTCAAAGTTCACATGGGTGACTCACCCAACTCTCAAGCCCCTGGTTCCTAGAGCTATTCATCTCCACCAATCTTCTCCTCTACTGCACTCCACTGCCCACTTCCATATTCCAATTCCCACTCTCTGACTTCAACTTCCATCCTGTGATTTCTTGCTTTCTCATTCCACTAAACTCATTCAGACCTGGGTAGCCATGACTTTCCTTTTTCTGAAACTCTTATCAGACTAGCTCCTTGGTCCCCTTCACTGGATTCTCTTTCCATTACATTATTCTGGGGTCGCTGCTCCAGGGTTAATTTTCTTCTCTTATCAAGTTAGAAATGCTTCCAGGTGCCGGGCACAGTGGCTCAAGCCTGTAATCCCAGCACTTTGGGAGGCCAAGGCAAGAAGATTGCCAAAGCCCAGAGATTAGAGACCAGTCTGCACAACCTGGCAAGAACTCATCTCTACAATAAATCAAAAAATTACCGGGTTTGGTAGCACGCACCTGTAGTTCCAGTTACTTGAAAGTCTGAGGTGGAAGGATCACCTGAGCCCAGCAGGTCGAGGCTGTGGTGGCCGTGAGTGTGCCATTGCTCTCCAGCCTGGGCAACAGAGTGAGACTCTTACTCAAAAAAAGAAAAAAGAAATTCTTCCAGGAGATCTTATCCAAATCCATGACTGCCACTAAAACCTAAACAATGATGAAAACCCAGACTTCATGATAGATATATCTCCAAAGGTACCTACAAATTCAACATTTCTAAAAATAAAATTAATTATCTTTTCCCCCCAATTCAGGTCTTCCTACGATATTACTTATCCTACTAAATGACACTAACATTGATACAGTCGCCTAAGCCAAAGTCTAGAAGTCATTATAGATACCTTCTTCTTTCTCACTTCCACTTCCAACAGATCTTCTAAATCATGCCACTTCTGTCAATATCTTATCTCTCAATATCTTATGCCTCTTAGTGTCATCATTTTCCTGCAGTGTTCTAGCACACTCCAAGTCCCTAAAAATCATCATGGTGATTATCACCTCCTTTCCTATCCATCCCACTGCTCTTGCCATAGCTCATTACCCCATTTCTCAACTGATCCACTGAAATAATTTTCTATCCGCTTTTCTGGATTTGTCCCACACCAGAACATTCTAAATTAGGTCATTTCCACTTTTAAAATCTCCAGTGGTTCCGAAAACTTATGACCCACCTCTCCCCTCTCCCCTCTCCCCCCCCCCCTCTCTCTCTTTCTCCATTTACTCCCACTTTTTTCAGATCTTCCAATTCTCTTTGCTCTCCTTTTCCTCTGACGCTTTTCTATATACACCTTTCTTAGTCTGGAATGCCCTACCTCATCGTCTTATCCATGTAGAAAGGTCTTTTTTATTCTTCAGGATCACTTTCTGTGATGCTTTCTCTGATTAAAAACCATCTTCCCTCAAGACAGGACTGATCAATTCCCTTATTTTTGCCTCCACCCTTCTTTAAATGTGTCCATCATATCATGGCTTATCATACCATTCACTAGCTATATAAACTATCTGTGATTCAACTTGCATTTGCTCTTCTAGAAGAAATAATAGTCTGACTCCATAAGGTTTTTGTAAGAACAAAGAAGATAACATATGTAAAGTACTTAGAACAGCACTGAGGACATTTTATGTGTCCAACAGATGTTAGGTACAGTTGTTATCATTACCATTGGTATTAATAGTACATTTGTGTTTCTATTAATATCTTATTTGGTTTACAAATCTCTCTTACTTATTCAACTATAAGCCTTCAGCCTTTGGAGTACAGGAACGATATGTGTATTACTATTCTTTTTATTTTTTTTGTTTTAGAGACAGGGGTCTTCTTACATTGCCCAGGCTGGACTTGAAGTCCCACCTCAGACTCCCAAGTAGCTGGAAACTGCAGGTGCACACCACCACACACGGCTTTGTGTACTTTTTTTTGAATCAGTCTCACTCTGTCACCCACACTGGAATGCAGTGGCACGCTTACAGCCACCCTAGCATTGACTGTGTACTTTTTAACAACATAATTTTTATTGTTGATATATTTGCATTTCAGTAAGATAAATTTATTTTATTGACTATAGAATAGTTACTATGTAACATAATTTATCAATTCTGCACTATCATAAATAATCAACCTTCTACCTATTTCTTCATATTCGTTTCTGATTAGTCTAGAAAAATTCCTAAAAATAGAACGCTGGTGCCTATAGTTCAAGCTACTTGGAAGGCTGAGGTAGAAGGCTCGCCTGAGCCCAGCAGGTCAAGGCTGTGGTGAATGTGAGTGTGCCATTGCTCTCCAGCCTAAGTGACAGAGTGAGACTCCACATAAAAAAAAAAGAATGTTGTGATCAAAGAAAATGGAAAATGCACACTGAAGCCTCTTGACTCATGTTGCCAAGCCGTCTTCCAGAAAGCCTGTACCAGCAGTGGACAGAAACTATATTTTCAATCACGTTTGATTCTCAAGTCAAACCACAGTTCTTAGCATATTGTAGACACCTAATCAACTGAATGAATGGGATGAAAAACAAGGAAGCTGAGAGAAAAGGGCACTTCTGAAGAAATGATATCCTCAGAAAAGGGCATTTCTGAGGAAACAATACTATCTTAGGAAAGGCAGCCCACTAGGGAAGTGTAAAACATGTTCAGAAAATGGCAGCTAGGCCAGTTCAGCTGACTGCAGCACATTAAAGGAGGCTGAGAAGAGTGAAGAATAGCCAGTTTCTCAAACTGGAGTGGGCAAACAAAACTATGGGGATCTTGCTAAAACTCTGGCTCTGATTCAACAGATCTGGGATGAGGTCAGGGAGTATGCATTTCTAACAAGATCTCAGGTGCAGCTGATGCTATTGGTCCATGGATCGCACTTCAAAAAGTAAGGAAGCAGATGAGTACACTCAAGAAGCAGATCCTCACTAAAGAGTTTCAAGTGCCAGGCACAAGAGTTTAGACTTTATTATTTGATGTTCAATTTAAGGAGGGAGGTATATTGAAGGTTGCTAAGCAAGGGAGACCTAATTACTTAAGAAAAATCTTTTTTGTTTTTTTGAGTTAGTCTCACTCAGTCACCCTGGGCTCCGGTGATCCTTCCGCCTCAGCCTTCCAAGTAGGTGGAACTACAGGTGCGCGCTACCACGCCCGGCTAATTTTTGATTTATTGTAGAGATAAGGTCTCGCCAAGTTGCCCGGGCGGGTCTCGAACCCGCGGGCTCAGGTAATCCACTCACCCCAGCCTCCCAAAGGCGTGGGATTACAGGCTGAGCCACCGGCCTGGCTAAGCTTTATGCCACATTACCAACCAAGTCTTTCTTAGTGTATCATTTATTTTGTTTTGTTTGTCACTATAATATTTTCTCAGTTTCAGTTAATATTATACACAAACATGAGGCTTTTTGTCACAGTTTCAGTGCTTTACATATATCCTTCTCCAGTGTAAAAAATGATTGTTAATAATGGAAGAAATAATTAACAGACAAAAACAAAAGGACCGAGGGTTTGGCTTTTCCCTACCCACTCACCCCCAATCTACTCTGACCCATTGGGCTAAAGCCACAGCTCCTGGGTGCTGCTTTATCACTGTTTCTGGTGGCAACCTGTGCTACAGTTGAGGACATTGTTTACAAAAATGACATGGGGTAATCAAGTGTTACATGCCCCCCGCCATTCCCTTCTCCCAAGATGAGATCTCACCTTCTTCAAACTGCATAAGTGACGACTGCCAATTTGGGGAGCATATGTTACTTCAACACACCTAGGCTTAAGAACCATCACACAGGAAAGAAGAGTGATTGTACACAATGTGAAAAATGAATACAATTCAAGAAACAAAGGGAAGAACAGTCTAGGCAGAATCTAAATGTCCAACAGCTAATTCCACGTTATCCTATCAATCTCTGTCCCCTCCAGTCAGCCTTAGCATTGGAATGCTAATATAAAGAGGCCAGCATTTGCTGAAAATCTGTTATTCCATTATGGCTTGAAAAGGGAGGAGCTTAAAAAAGACATGCAAAAGTTAGGACGAACAATTTCAATGGTGATCTCTGGGCATTTTGCCAACATCCTCTCATCCTTCTCATCTAGAACACAGCAGTTTCCAAGGTTCTCATGAGGCTCTCTAGTAAGTACCCACTGTCTCACGAGATCTCCAAGTTAATAACAAATGCACCTGCATGTGGGATGAAGTATGGTGCAGCCAGCATGACCGAGACTGAACAACCTGAGCTGTGGAAAATGAGTCTCTGCTAGGAGATGTCTGTCACAGCACATTCACATGCTGCTGGGGTGTAAAGAGGTATAATCTTTTAAAGACATAATCTGGCTATTTCCATTAAAATTTGAAATGCACGTGTCCTTTTATCCAGCAATTCAACTTGTAAAAATTTATTCCACAGAAAGCCCACATGCCAAAGAGGAAGGTACCGTGATGTTCATCTCAGTAAACATGAGAAACAACTCATGTTTAGGGACCGGGTCAATATATTGAAATATGATAAAGTATATAAAGATGATATTAAGGAAAGAATGACAAGGATCTTATCTTGTGTGTTACTGGAACTACTTCCAAGTGATTATATGAGGGGGGCCCAAAACAAACCAGAATTATATTTTGGACGGTGGGACCCTTAGCACAGACTTCCTCCAACAGGTAAGTGTTCTAGGAACACTCGCATCAGTGTACTAGCTAACGTTGTTGTGAGAGGCTGTGTTCTCGTGAAATGTCCCAAGTTGTGGCAAACAGGTGACTGGTTCTTCTATCATCAAAATGCACCTGCCCACATCACGCTATGTCCACAGTTTTTGACCAAAATTGGCATGACCCCCATGCCCCACCCTCCCTATTCACTGATCCCACCCAGACAACTTTTTTTGTTGCTCTGGATGAAAAAGTCCTCAAAGGAAAATGTTTTGCCGATGTGCAAGAGGTGTGAAACAAACAAACAAACAAAAACAGAAGCACAAAAAGGCATCAAAATTGATGAGCTCAAAAACTGTTCTGAGCAGTAGAAAAAGTATCTCAATAGTCGTACTGCATCAAACAGAATACTTTGACAGTAACTGAAGTTTAAACATGTAGGAATAAACACACAATTTTTTATAAATAAATTCTGGGCTTTTTGGGACCCAAAAAACCCAGAATTTCATGAATACATACATATATCGTGTATGTACTAATGTATTTATATAAGTATATATAATTATGTATTCATACACATTGACTATCTCTGATAACAGAGATTGCCTTAAGGGAACTGAGTTTCTGAAGTTAGGTAAAGACTTTCATTTTATAGCTCCTATTCCTTTTATTTATTTTTTAATCATACAGATGTATGGCTATTTCCTTTTTTACTAACTTTCTGGGGAGTTATTTTTCTAAATCTATTTTTTATTTCCCAGTGCATGGATTTTTTTTCTGAGCACTTGAGGAAATACAGAAAACATTTACAAGAAAACTGCAGGTCAACCTCACGATACTAAATGCAAAAATATTAAACAAGATGTTACCAAGGTTAATTCAATAATACATCAAAAACATAATCCAGCCAGACACAGTGACTCAAGCCTGTAATCCCAGCACTTTGGGAGGTCAAGGAGAGGATTGCCTGAGCTCAGGGGCTCAAGACCAGTCTGGAAAATTTGGTGAGACCTCATCTCTACAGCAAATCAAAACATAAGCAGAACATGTTGGCACATGCCTGTAGTTCCAGTTACTTTGAGGACTGAGGTGGAAGGATTGCCTGAGGCCAGCAAGTCAAGGCTGCGGTGGCTGTGAGCATGCCACTGCACTCCAGCCTGGGCGATGGAGTGAGACTCCAACTCAAAAAAAGGGGCATAATCCATCAATGACCAAGGATGCCAAGCTGTTTTAATTTTAGAATTCAATTAATATAATTGATCACATTGGTAGATGAAAGGAGAAGCACCCATGTGATTATCAGAATATGTGCAGAAAAATATTTGATAAAATTCAACATTAGCTTATTGTTTTTAAGAGAAGCCTTAGTGAACGATGTATAGAAAGAACTTCTATAATTAAAGCATTACAGAAAAACCCAGAGTAAATATACTTAATGGTAAATTTTCTCCCTATATGTCCTATAAGCAAAGAGAATACAAAGGTATTTAGCTATGACTCAATCTCTCTTTGAAAAATGATCACTTTAAAATATCTTGCATTTCATTTCAAGGTCTTTAATGTACATTTCTCTTCTGAACATCCAAAGCCAGAAGTTCCACAAATTCCAACTGAAGAAGTTCTAAAGTAGAGCTTAAATTTTAAAAAAGTAAAAACAAGAGTCCATTCTATAGCATTATCAAATTTACAGTACTCAATACTCTAAAGTGTTTTATAAACCTTCAATGGGTCCTTTAGCCTGCAATATAAAGTCCACAATCTGGCTCTGCACAATCTGACTCCAATCTCCTGTTCCAATTTGACTTCTCATTGTTCGACTACGGGAACTAACAGTACTCATCTACTCAGTGTCTAGTGCCTTATGACTCCCACTAACCTTGTCTTTCCTCCATGCTCACATCCAGCTGAGAGAAATGGAAATCAGACATCACCCTTATTACTGATAAAAGCTGACTAGACACAATGGCTAGAGATCTGTCATAAGAATTAAGCAGATTGCCCCAACCAGTCACTGACACAGCTAGACAACTTCACGCCACCCAAACAGGGCAGATCTGTTTATACAAGGCAAAAGAAGCCATGGGTAGACGACTCTGAACAGTGCACTCAGCTCAGGGTCTCAGTTCCTTTTCCCAAACTCACCAACCAGATAAGCCATTCCTCTTCCTCTTCCCATTTCAGACCTGCAGTCTGGACCAGGCCAGGGAACAGTAGGCTCCTTCACTAACATTGAACACTTCTTTTCAAAGCACAGTAAAAGCCATTCTGACTCAAAAACCATTCCATCCCAGACAACTTTTATGCTATCCATTCCTTAGAATTCCTAAGGAACTAACGTCTGTGCCACTCTGTTGATTCAACATTTACAATAATGTCTCTGGTACTGATAAACAGTCTATCGAGATAAAATAAACAATAAGTTCCCTGATTCTGAGATTCTCTCTCTCTTTGTACTCTCATCACTTAGATGTATGTTCTGAACAATAATGATGCTCAACTATCTATTAATTTTTTAAAATTATGACTGTTAGAATGCAGAGTGTGGTCTTTAGTAGGTAAGAAGGAATCTTAATTAAGAGAAAACATGATCAAAGAGATATTTTCTGAAGATTATTAATCAATGGCATGTCTGATTAGAATACAAGATACAAATAAACAGAGACACAATAACAGAAGGTGCAATAAAGAAAACTAGCTATTTAGATGTGATTTAGAAAAAGGTTCTTTGAATGTCAGAATAAAAAATCAAGCATAAATTATAAAATGTTGGAAAGCTGTCCAAAAAAAAACCGAATTTTCTGGGCATGGTAGCTCACACCTGTAAACCCAGCACTTTGGAAGGTTGAAGCAAGAGGATTGCCTGAGTCCAAGGGTTTGAGACCAGACTGGGCAACTTGGAGAGACCTCATCTCTACAATACATTTAAAAATTAGCTGGAAGTGGTGGCACAAACCTGTGGTTCCAGCTACTTGGAAGGCTGAAGCGGAAGGATCGCCTGAGTCCAACAGGTCAAGGCTGTAGTGCCTGTGAGCATGCTACTGCACTACAGCCTGGGTGACAGAGTGAGACTCTGACTCAAAAAAAAAAGAATTAAATTAAATTAAAATTAAAGCAAATCAAGAAGACAGATTAGGAAATGCATAAATATACTAAAGGTTGCTGTAGGTCACTTGCTGATATTAAACTACTGCTTAGCGACACTGCTCACAAAACAGGATTGTTAAAAATGGGAGCTAGAGCCGGGCTCAGTGGCTCAGCCTGTAATCCCACGCCTTTGGGAGACTGAGGTGAGTGGATTGCCTGAGCCTGCGGGTTCAAGACCCACCTGGGCAGCGAGACCTCATCTCTACAATAAATCAAAAAAATCAGCCGGGAGTGGTAGCACATGCCTGTAATTCCGGCTACTTGGAAAGCTGAGGCGGAAGGATCGCCGGAACCCAGCAGGTCGAGGCTGTGGTGGCCAGGAGTGGCCACTGCACTCCAGTCTGGGCAACAGAGTGAGACTCCAACTCAAAAAAAAAAAAGGGAGCTAGTAAGTCATTTTCATATAGTTTCTATGTAAACCAACAGATCTCAATTAGATCCTTATTAGAGTTCCAAGCCCTAACTGAAAAGAAAAAGGAAGACAATTTAAGGAGCTGATAATGAGGTTTCTAGAGGGAGGGAAAAAACTTAGGGCAAATATTCTTTAAAAGTCTGAGGGGTAATCTTACTATTAAAGACTAATGCTCCAGAAGGATATCAAAGTCACTCATAATAATTTGGAGGTTGACAAGGACTGGTTTAATAGTGTTTTCAAGTCTGACCGAGAACTCTGACATTTAGAAATAGATAAGATGTGAATACTTAAAGTCATATTTTCGTTTCAGGAAAAAAAAAAAAAGACTAATGCTTAAAGAGAAAAATGCAATTAGACATTTTCCTACTCTAATGAAAAGAGAAATTCAACAACAGAGAAATGTTAGCTAAATCTAAAGAAGACTCCTCTAAACATAAGCATTGTTAATGAACCTATGGCAGAAATAATACTACCATTTTTAATTAATCAACACAATACATAGGAGTCCAGGAACACAGTGGGACAGCAGTTCAGTTCATAGAGAAGCTTACAATTTAAGCTATCTAAAGACAAAAGAAGACAAAAGTAACAACAATAAAAAAGTCATAAAAATAAACATATATAGAAGGTATTTGTAGATACAATTACTACTCTGGAGAGGTCTTTAAAATTACCATAAAAGTATTTTGTTTGCCCTGAGCCAAATAAATACCATGATAAATGCCATGACACCATGGTAAATCAGATATGATGTTTCCAAAAAATATTCCTGATATTCAACAGTGCCTGTGCTTCCTTCACTCTACCACTCACAGCCTCCAGTCCATAGCAGATATCACTAAGATATGGATGGCTTGCTTTCCTGCTCAAAACTATATAAAATCTGTGACACTGGCTTTCACTTTGAAAAAGTTTTATATTTAAAATGAAGATAGGTCAAGTGAATTCTTAAAACCTTATTGTAAACGTCAGGAATTTCCTATAAAAATTTCTCCATTAAAAAAACTTAGAGAGGTGGCCAGTGGAGCCAGCGAGCCTGGCACGTGACTCCCCGACCGACTCCCTCGGTCGCTCGGAGGCTGGGTCTGTCTGTCCGTCCGCGGGTGCCATCATAGCGGACGTGGCCAGTCAGGTGCTCCTGAGCTACGGTCTCACCATCCTGTCCCAGCCGCTCATGTATGTGAAAGTGCTCATCCAGGTGGGATATGAGCCTCTTCCTCCAACAATAGGACGAAATATTTTCGGGCGGCAAGTATGTCGGCTTCCTGGTCTTTTTTGTTATGCCATCATTGATGGAAGACGCAGGTTGTCCACAGGCTTAACTCCAAGACTACGTTCAGGAGTCCTTGGAACTGTGGTCGATCGGAAAGTTTTACAGCATTACCAGGAATGTGAGAAGGGTGAGGAGTTAGGACCTGGAAATGTACAGAAAGAAGGCTTATATCCATCTGACTGAGTTATCAAGGAGACAACTCGAGAGATGATTGCTTGTTCTGCTGCTACCCTGATCACACATCCCTTCCACGTGATTACTCTGAGATCTATGGTACAATTCATTGGTAGAGAATCCAAGTACTGTGGACTCTGTGGCTCCACAGTAACTATCTACCGGGAAGAGGGCATCCTAGGATTTTTTGTGGGTCTTGTTCCTCACCTCCTAGGTGACATCATTTCTTTGTGGCTCTGTAACTCACTGGCCTACCTCATCAATACCTATGACAGTGGGGTTTCCACCATGAGTGAAATGAAGAGTTATTCCCAAGCTGTCACAGGATTTTTTTGCCAGTATGTTGACCTATCCCTTTGTGCTTGTCTCTAATCTTATGGCTGCCAACGACTGTGGGCTTGCCGGTGGGTGACCTCCTTACTCTCCAGGATATTCTTCTTGGATAGATTGCTGGTGCATGCTACAAAAAGAGGGCAATATGAGCCGAGGAAATCGCTTATTTTTCCAGAAAGTCCCCTTTGGGAAGACTTATTGTTGTGACCTGAGAATGTTAATTTGAAGATGTGGAGCAGGGACAGTGACATTTCTATAGTCCCAGATGCACAGAATTATGGGAGAGAATATTGATTTCTATACAATACAGCGTGCTTTTTTAATAATCATTTGATCTTGGGAAAATAGAGGTGTTTGCTGTCTGCCCTTTTTGTTCTTTTTCCCAGCACAACATAATTTACCACTGATATGCTCCCTTTAGTTACTCTGAAGTGGGACATTTTTGCCCCCGATTCTTATTTTATGGAAATAGAAAGGAAAAAAAGTTACATTTTCCTAAAGGAACAGCCAGATCGTCATGTGATTTGAGCCTCTACTTAAAGCTCTAAAATAAAGAGAAAGAGAAATAATTCTGTAAAACTTTAGAAAATTAATAAGGCCAACTATGTGCGAGGTGATGAATTACCTTTTCTTGGGTAGAGTCGAAAAAGCCAGCTGCATCCACCAGTATCTGTCCCTAGTACATGTTTCTAAGCTCACTTGATTAACCTCGAAAAGGACAGTGCTTGCTAAATGACCCTAGAAAATCTCTCTGTGAGGTATCCACACCTTCAGGCTATTATTGCAAAAAATAAAGTGTCACCACCAGCCAAGAAAAGGGACAATGACAGAGAACAAGCAAGAGTTGTGAAAGAAGTGGAGGAGTAGAGCTTTTTCCCCAAAAGAAGTTACAGTTTTCACATAAAATATGAAGAGCAAGCGCAGCTGCAGGAGTGCCCGTTGCCAAGAGTTGCTTGATTGCCATTCCCGAAGTGGCATCACTCTGTGGTTCTCATTGTACATAACCTTTTGTTCTTCGGCTTTTTGTTGTGTCTCCTTTTTGTTACTGTTGCACAAGGTAAGTAGTTCCTTTCTCATTTCTGATGACAGCCTTGGAAGTATATCGGTCCGCCCTATCTGGTAATGTGGGCTTAGTCCATGGGGTCTTAGCTGTCGACTGCCTCACATGTCATACCCTCAGCCAGGCATGCTACCATTCATCGGAGGACAAAAATCACTTTTCAACTCAAGCATAAAGCTCCTATTTACTCAGGTCTTTTCCAAAGCTGGCAAAATGCTCTAAGATGTGAAAGCCTATGGTTTTGCTTATTTAAATAACCCACTGGACATTGCCAAATGAGTGAGCTGCTTCTGAGACTTCTCCTTCCAAGAAGCAGCACCCATGATAACAGGGTGAGTGAGCATGCAGGGTCTCCTCCCTCCCCCAGGATTTGGAAATACAACCTGAAAGCTTGTGAGTAGCTTAGCTGACAATGTCTTTGATGTCTCTTTCTTTGTCTCCAAAAGTAATGTAAATTTTATATACTGTTCAATATTATCTGCATTTGTTTTAACATAAAAATGTTTTGCTGTCTACTTTTTTCTCCCAAAAAATCTTCAAGAAAAGACGGTCTAGGAAAAAAAAAAACTTAGAAATCTTTGGTTTACTAAGTTGGGAATATATGACAATACAAGCATGCAGCAAAGGTATTTCTGTTTAGAAAAAAATGGCAAACTATATTGCTAATGCATCTCCAGTGAGATGTCTTTTTTTACAGGATAAAAAGGTCAGTTTTAGGTTGAGAAGGGACTTGGAGTTATTCCAGCTGACTATTAAGCTAATGCTCGAATCCCCTCCACAACATCCTGCCCAGAAATTCAAATACCTCCTTCAATAGCTGAAGAATTAACTCTGCTGGAGAGCTCTTGTTGATTTAATTTTTTTTCTTAGAAAAAGAAAAAGAAAAAAAGGTTATGTATGATTATGTAGAGCTAGGCACTGTGCTAAGAACTTTATTTTATCACGTTAATCTTTACAACTACCTGAAGATCTAGGCTCCCTTGTTACTATCTCACAGATAAGGAGACACAGAAAGGTTAAAGGTCACATCAGGCAACTATTGGAACCAAGTCATGCCATGATCCTTGAAGGAGTTTTACTTAGACACCATATATATTTCCATTTACCACAAGCTACAGACTTGTCCTCCTTAATTTGTTTCTAAACTAAAAATGTCCTTTAAAAATGGAATGAAGAGTCTATACCAATATTTCAGATCTAAATCATTTATTAATAGTACTCCAAATTTAATGAAATTGCAATATTTTAAGATTTTTGCTTATAGTTAAAATGCAGAGGCCACATTATCAAAACATGAAGCAAATATGTCACTGGAAAGAATACGAGATATAAAGTTGGCCCCATCCGATGGGTTGTTCAGCCTACCTATTCCATACTTGTCCTACTTACTTGCTATCTCTTATGAATAATGGTGTGGGCTTCAGGTAATTTTGTCCCAGTAGGTAGGATTTATTCGTGAAGAGGGAGAAGAAATAATACTTTAGTAAGAAGACAGCACATATATGCATGGTCTCTACTTCTACCTGCCTGTAAAATAGGCAAAGTAGCTCAAATGAAATAAAAGTTATAAGAAATACTATCCTCTAATTTGAATTAATAACTCTTGTTCACAAAACTAATGCTTTACTCCTTAAACCTGAAGCACTTTCTTTTAAACTACAAAGATTGGGTTGCCTCAGAATCAATTCATAAGACAGGCAGTGATTACCTCTTCAAATGCAGCCTCACAAGCAACCAGCTACTGTTGACTTAATGGTAAGGCTTCTCTTGATCTCCAGAGCTGCTGAAGGGTCCTGAGTGGCTCTGAAAGGGCTGTTTTTTCCCCAGAAAGGCACAAAAGACTCCTGTGTCTACAACTTCCGTCAACTCATTCAGAACCAGTGGCCTCCATTTGTACATCCAAGCCACTCCTTTTACATATTTGAAACTCAAAAAAAAGCATAACATTATAAACAAGGAGACACAGATGTCTTCACAGGGCTATATGTCAGGAACTACAATTATCCGTGTTGCTTTTAGGTCAGGTTTTTTGCTTTTACAGCCCTAAAATGTTTTTGGGTTTTTTAATCTCAGCCCTAAAATGTTTAAAACAGACTACTAACACATAATTTGCATGACCAACTTATTCTCCATTGAAGCTCAGCTCATAAAAAGTTCATTCATGTTAAAAAGTTATTTTTAAATGCGCCTAACTCATTGCTTAGAATATGCTAACAATTAAGCCTTATACTTCAGTGGAATTTTTAAAGTTTAAAATTTTATTTCTCCCATCTCGTTTCCACCTCCCCCAATTCTGCCATCCTGAATATCAACATTATTTTAAACTTTGCTGTTTTCTATTATAGTAGCCTCATTCATTGGTCATTCAGAACACTGAACACTCTGGCATCTGACTTTTAAAGTCAGCTATACAAGTCAGATTTTGGCCACCTAAAGATGTATGAGCACATCATGTCAAAGCCCAAAGGAAGTTTCTCCAGGCAAAACCGGGGAAGATCTACCCATGGTGAGCAGGCTGTGCCCTTCAGGAAACACAATCCCTATTGGGTCATTCACAAAAAGACCAAAAGCAGACTCTGCTTGCAAGGTCTTATATCTTATCCATCACCCCCCTCGGTGGGGTGACAGCATGCCTCACACACCCTGGTGAGAGTGCACACACGCTCATGCGCACGCCAGGTTGCCAAGATGACAGTTTACTACCCGAGTAAGGCATGAGGTTTAAACAATGCTCTAAAATATTACAGCCTAGAGTTATTGACAAAGCTGAGTCCCCACAAATAGACCTGAAGCTGCAAAATGCAGTAAGTGGATTACAGAAAAAGTGTCCAATCCAACAACAGTAGTCAAGTTTGCAGGATTCTTGAGATGTATGGCAGGTTAAAACAAGTGACGCCAACAGGCCTACTCTTCAATTTGACACATGGATATTATCACACCCATTAGATGGGCCTGAAGCTTAATACAGCACTTTACTTTAATGTTTAAAGCAACACGTGAACAAAATAAATGAAAGCTTAATAGCAGAGTAAAGCCATGCCTGAGTTAAACTCCAGGTAATATAACACTTGGGGTTTCCGTGCCCATTTCTTCCTGTGAGTTTAAAGCACATTACTAGCGTGATCTCATTAATCCTTGCAACACCTGATGAGGGGAGTAGGCAGCAAGTATTTTAATCTTCCCTTATAAGATGTAAAAAAAAATGTTCTGTATAACTTTTCCCAGAATTACTGCTGACACTCAGTCCTAAAGTCAGAGAAACAGTTGATTTGAATCTCAGTAAAGCATTGAATACACTAGGCTATTTTAAAGGAAATGCTTCTCACTGAGATAAGATGGCTTCTTAATTAGGCAGTCATATACAATATTCTTTCCATATGGATTGCCATTCTGGTTCTCACAAAGTTTTTACACTTTATACTACACTGTCAAATAGATTTATTTTTTTAAATGCACACTTCTCTACAAGTGTGGCTTCCAGTTGTGCTTTTCAAACAGGGGCATCGTCATACCAGCAGGGTTGCTCAGCAGTGTGCCAAAGGGGTTCACAAAGTCTAGGCCAATGGGGCACATTTGCTTGGAACTCGGTTTGAATAGATGGTCACTCTGAAATCTGATTTTTTTATGACTCTTATTTAACATAGTACAAGAAATCCTAGCCAGAGCAATCAGACAAGAGAAAGAAATCAGAGGTACCAAAGAGAAAAAGAAGTTAAATATCTCTCTTCACTGATATGATTCTAAACCTAGAAAATCATATAGATTCTCCCAAAAAACTCCTAGAACTGATAAATAACTTCAATAAAGTCTCAGGATATAAAATCAATGTGTAAAAATCAGTTGCATTTCTACACACCAACAACAAGTAGGCTGAGAACCAAATCAAAAACACAATTCCACTCACAATAGCCACCAAAAAAAAAATCCCCCAAAATACCTTGGTATTCCACCTACCCAAGGACATGAAAGATCTTTACAATGAGAACTAAAAACACTGCTCAAATAAATCAAGGACAACACAAACAAATGGGAGAACATCCCATACTCATGGTTTAGAAGAATCAGCAGCATCTAGGTTGGGCACAGGAGCTCACACCTGTAATCCCAGCACTTTGGGAGGCTGAAGTGGAAGGACTACTTGAGACCAAGGGTCCAAGACCAGGCTGGGTAACATAGAGAGACCTTTCCTCTATGAAAAAAATAAATAAAAATTAGCTAGGCATGGTGGCACACACTTGTAGTTGTAGCTACTTGGGAGGCTGAGGCAGAAGGATCTCTTAAGCCCATAAGCCATGATCATGCTACTGCACTCCAGCCCGGGCAAGAGAGTAAGACCCTGACTCAAAAAAATAAAAATAAACATACAATAAAATAGCATCTAGATGTAAATATCAGCTGGGCACAGTGACTCATACCTATAATCCCAACACTTAGAAAGGCTGAGGTAGGAGGATCACTTGACCCCAGGGCTTCAAGATCAGCCTAGGCAACACAGTGAGAACTCTTCTCTACAAAAAAATTAAAAATGACCCAGGTGCATAGTGTAGTCCCAGCTATGGTGAGCAATGATCATGCCACTGCACTCCAGCCTGAGTGACTGAGACCCCACCTCAGAAAAAAAAAAAAGTCCATTCTACCCAAAGCAGTCTACAGATTAAACACACACTCTACCAAACTACCAGCAGCATTTTTCACAGACCTAGAAAAGACAATACTTAAATTCATATAGAAGAAAAAAAAGAGACCAAATAACTAAAGCAATCCTCAGCAAAAAGAACAAAGCTGGTGGCATCACAACAAAACAACATGGAAATGGTACAAAAATAGACACATAGACCAATGAAATAGGTTCAAGAACTCATAAATGAAACCACAGATGTACAACCAACTTATCTTTGACAAAGCTGACAAAACAAAAACAAACATTGGGGAAAGAAAACCCTATTCAGCAAATGGCGTTGGGAAAACTGACTAACCACATGAAAAAGAATAAAACTGGGCCCCTATCTGTCATCCTATACAAAAATGAACTCAAAATGGATCAAGAACTTAAACATAAAACCTCAAACTATAAAAAAAAAAAAAATCAAAGAAGAAAACCTAGGGAACACCCTCCTGGACAATGAATTAATGGCCAAGCCCTCAAAACCAAATGCAATAAAAACTAGAATTGACAAATGGGAACTCATCAAGCTAAAAAGCTTCTGCAAGTAAAAGAAACTATCAAGAGAATAAAGAGAAAACCCACCGAATGGGAAAAAATATATGCAGACTATGTAACTGAAAAAGGCCTAATATCCAAAATCTATAAGGAACTCAAACAAATCAACAGAAAAATAAATAACTCCATTAAAAAGGTGGCAGCCCCTGACAGATTCTCTGGTCGGAGTTACAGGGATGCTGAGACTGCCATCTGTACCTTTAGTGACCATGCTGTCCCAGGTGGTACTTGCCACCACCACCACAGTGGGTAAGATGTGCAGGCCCTAGTCTAGACTATCCAGGTGATTAGAAAGAGCACCCTCTCTGAAGAACACCACTCTCCTGGCCCTAGGGACCCTATGTGCTTGGAACTGGGCTTATCCAAAGAAATATATGTGATTGCCCCAGAGATCTTCTCTAACACAACAAAAATAGGGTTGCTTGTCTATGTAATTAAAAAATATAGTACCTCTATTGGAGAATTTGTTGATAAACTCAATGAGCAAAAAACCTTCCAACTAGAAGAGGTGAAGCACCTTTCTATCAAACAAATCCAGGATGCGATTGATTTGGAAAAGACACAGCAGGCACTGGTTCAGAAGCTCCATTACCTTTTCCATGTCCCAAAGAATAACACTGCTATGACCTTTTTGAGGTTATTTACCTGAAATGACTGCATTGCATATGTAAGGAAGTGAAGAAGAGCCTGGACTATCACATCTCTGAGCAGGATATGATGCATTGAAAAGAACAAGAGAACATGGTAAACTGGGTGGAGAAGCACGTGGTGCAGAGCATCTCTGCCCAGCAGGAAAAGAAAACAACTGCCAAGTGTATTGAAGATCTAAAGCTGCTTCTAAAGAAGGCTCAAGTTCTATCCCATTGAGACAGCTAGAAACAGTTGACTGACAAAATGGAAACTAGTCTGTGACAGAATCATTCTGTACTGCTGTCTACTGCAGTTACAGTTTACCTTTCCTAAAAATGAAAAGTTTGAACTAAATCCATTAGCTACCCGGGTGTTTCTCATCCCCCTCACTCTGCATTTAGACCAATGAAACAGGTTAGAGAACTCATAAATAAAACCACAGATCTACAACCAACTTATCTTTGACAAAGCTGACAAAGCAAAAACAAACATTGAGGAAAGAAAACCCTATTCAGCAAATGGCGCTGGGAAAACAGGCTAACCACATGAAAAAGAATAAAACTGGGCTCCTATCTGTCATCATATACATTGGCTGCTTGATGGTATGTAGAAATGCAACTGATTTTTACACATTGATTTTATATCCTGAGACTTTACTGAAGTTATTTATCAGTGCTAGGAGTTTTTTGGGAGAATCTATATGATTTTCTAGGTTTAGAATCATATCAGTGAAGAGAGATATTTAACTTCTTTTTCTCTTTGGTACCTCTGATTTCTTTCTCTTGTCTGATTGCTCTGGCTAGGACTTCTTGTACTATGTTAAATAGGAGTCATAAAAAAATCAGATTTCAGAGTGACCATGTCACTCTGTGTTCCATGATCACTTTTTTTTTTTTTTGAGTTGGAGTCTCACTCTGTCCAGACTGGAGTGCAGTGACCGCTCCCGGCCACCACAGCCTCGACCTGCTGGGCTCTGGCCATCCTTCCACCTCAGCCTTCCAAGTAGCTGGAACTACAGGTGCGCACTACCACGCCCGGCTAATTTTTTTATTTATTGTAGAGATGAGGTCTCCCCAAGTTGCCCAGGCAGGTCTCAAACCCGAGGGCTCAGGCAATCCGCTCACCTCGGCCTCCCAAAGCACTGGGATTACAGGCTGAACCACCGAGCCCGGCCACATGATCACTTTCGAGTAAACAGTTTGCTTTTATTAAAAGTTGTTGTCTGACTAAAGGAAAAAAAAGTGGGCAAAGGACATGAACAGACACTTCTCAAGGGAAGACATACAAGCAGTCAGCAAACATATGAAAAAGTGGTCAGCATCACTAATCATCAGAGAAATGCAAAAACAAAACTACAATGTAATAACATCTGACACTGGTCAGGATTACTGTTATTAAAAAGTCAAAAAACAATAGATGTTGGTGAGGCTGCAAAGAAAAGAGAATGCTTCTACACTGTTGGTGGGGATGTAAATTCGTTCAACCCTTGTGTAAAGCAGTTTGGAGATTCCTCAAAGAATTAAAAATAGAGTTACCATCCAATGCAGCAATCCCACTTCCGGCAATACACTCAAGGGAGCATAAATTGTTCTACCAAAAGGATACCTGTCCCTGTATGTTTACTGCAGCACTATTCACAATAGCAAAAACATGGAATCAGTCCAGATGCCCATCGAAGGTGAACTGGATAAGATAAATATGGTATATGTACACTATGAACTACTATGCTATTAAAAAAAAAAAAGGAAATCACGCCCCTTGCACCAACATGGATGCAGATAGAAACCATCATTCTAAGTGAATTATCACAAAAACAAAAAACTGAATACCACATGTTCTCACTCATAAATGTAGACTCATATGGGCACAAGAATGGGGACAACAGACACTGGGCACTGCAAAAGGAGGGAGAGAGGGAGAGGGGATAAGGGATACAAAGCCACCACTGGGTGCCATAAGGAGAGGAAACACAGGCTTCTTCCAACATTTACTTTTTCTAAAAGCTCAGAATTAGGACTTGGTATTGAGGGTCTATTCAAATATTCCTGGAAGCTAGGAGGTGACTCAAGAAGTTTGGCAAGAGGCCAGCGAAAGTTCTGAATCTAAGATACCAAAAACAAACTGGTAGCTCCTTTGAGGAACTTTCTGAGTAATTATGATCATGGGAGACACTCATGTCAAACTCCTTAGGATCATTCTAGATTTATGAACAACAGAGGCACAGAAATTCATGTCCACATTCCTATAGTTCCTGAAATTGCCAGAGAAGGAAGATTTTCTTGGTTCTCAGTTGTTTGGGACTGCAGGCCCCTTGGAGAAAGTTGTGAACACATTGTACCTTTTCACTTCTGCATACCCACACAAAACTGTACACCACTTCAGGACAGCCACTGACCTAGGTTAAAATCACCCTATGTTTCCACTTAAGAACTGAGATTCCTTAATTCAGAAAAACTGCTCCCAAGTCCAATTCTGACTAATCAGGATACTTTGACACTGAGGAAAATGTTAAAAGAAGACCATAAACTTTACAAGTAGACTTGAAACTTCATTTTAAAAACAGAACTTGAATATCTAAATAAATTATCGTCATTCAAATAGTCACCCCAGGAAACCACAGATGTTACTTTAAGAAACCTTGAGGATATCATCTGGAATTCCTATTCTGAAGTATCCTTCAAAGCTAGTTTTCACATCGCGTAAGACAGAAGATTTCTTTACAGACATACTTCATGTCTGACTAAAGGAAAGCTGTTTCCAGCTTGCTATCACCCAACTTACAGAACAAACTTTAAAATGTTGTGGCCTGACTCAAAAATCACCCACAAAAAATAAAGGTTCACCACCACTAAGGATATGTTTCAAAAAATGTAAAAGAGCACATAAATACAATTCCAAAGAAAATAAGATCTAATAATGTGCTGAGTTATTGCAACATCAAAGAAATAAGTATATTGCCTTACAAAGTGTCAACTCTAGGAAAAAAATTATTTCAAATCTTTAAGCTACAATATAAAATGTATTTACTTAATTAATTAAAGTACTTAATTAATTAAGTTCAAAGAGGAGGAGCTAATATTCAGCAATGCCTTCCAGAGTGACTTATCCTACTGGGATCTACTTTAATAACAGCTGTAAGATGCTAAGCAAAGTCATATCTCAGTCACACATTCTTTTAAAAATCCATCTCTCACAAATATTCTATGACTACTCAAGTGTCCCACAAAATACATTGTCTAAAGGAATTCCTAAAAATAAAACATTTGAATTTAGATGCAATAGGTAGCCAGCAACAAAATAATTGTAGTATTATCTTCACTTTGAATTGCATAGAAATCCATAGTACACCGTGAATTTTTGGTAATGATCAGAAAATTCCTGGAGGGTAGGGACTCAGTAATAAAATACAAAGTATCCATGTTTTAGTCCTTGTTAAAAAATTATTGTATACCAATAGCTTTGTATTAGTGGTCATTTCTAAAGAGAGGTCACTATACCTTACTTGTTCAATGTATTCACAAAACTGGACTAATAAGCAAGAACAATTCCCCTGAGATTTTCCAGCAAAATAGTTTAAGACCACATTAATCAAATGTCTTTGATCTTCTGAATGTTCATCTTTAGGAAATTCACCATCCAAATTATTACACGGGCTCTTCATGACTATAGCCATAGCTACCATACTTTACAGACCCGAATTCCTATGACAAGTAAACCCTGGGAGCTAAGCACTGAGTACACAAGGACATAAAGATAGGAACAACAGTTACTGGAGACTCCTCAAGTGGGGAGAAAGGGAGAGGTCAAGAGTGGAAAAACTACCTCTTAGATAATATGCTCACTATTTGGGTGACGGCCTCAACAGAAGCCCAAACCTCACCATCATGCAACATATCCATGTAACAAGCCTGCACAAGTACCCCCTGAATCTAAAATTAAAAATAAAAACAAAAATAATAAGGAAACCAAGGGTCTTTCAAAGTCTGAAAATGCTAGTCACAAGGAGTAAATATTCAGGGGAAACGATGACTCCATTATTATGGATCTGCAGATACCACAGACACATGGTTTCCATACAAATTGACCACAGGGGATTTTTTACAACTGTGTCCAAACTACGTATAGCTTTAAGAATTTAAACAGTTTATGGATATCCCTGCTTGCACAATAAAATTAATAAGCAATATCTGGTTTTTGGAAATGAGAGATATATGCTAGATAAAAAGAGAACCTCGTTTCCCCCAGCATATTGAATGATTGCTAACCCAACATTTCATATTTCCTTATATTTGCAGTTAGACAAATTCCACGGAGCACTGCAAAAACTTCAGTGGGCCTGATAAGGTTGTAATCTTTCTACCAGCCAGTCAGACACAACTGTACATTTACAATTTCTCATGTCCTAAATGCCAGTATCCTGCCATGTTCCCTGTCCCCCTCCTTCTCGTACCAGTACCTGTTTTGAAAGGGTAAAAAAGTTAAGTCTTTCCTAAAATAGTACTCTGAAAATTAATTAGTTAAGGATGAGAAGAAGTAATGCCTAAGTGCTATATAAATAGTAATTATCCACCCTAGGGAGTGTGTTCCTTCACTAGGATATGCAAACCCTACAGCTTAGGCAGGGATGAATAAAACCCCACACCACGACTTGGAAATAGTCAAGACTACAACATTTAGGTTCCCCGTTAAAAACAAAACAAAGACTTGGGTTGGTTTGGGCAGAAAAGACGTTTGCTTACTGGCAAGGTTCTGTGTAGCTCACTGTCTGCAGGAGGACTGGAAACCCAGGATCAGGGCAGAGCACAGCAAGGCCCCGCCCCACAACAGCCTGCTAGGGCTGCTGCCACCACTGCTTCATCACTGTGGACAGTACCCTCACTGCACCTGGGCTCTGCACCTAAACACTGCCAGCAGGACACTGGCCTATCAACAGCCCAGCTATCCCCAATAGTCTTCACAGACAGGATCTCGGAACCACTCCTGAGAAAATGCCAGAATTGATCGGATTGGCTGTGCTCAGATCACACACCCAATCTGAAGTCCAAAGGTGGTGAGGAAAAGACACGGCCCCTAGCTTCAGCACAGGGAGGCTGAGCCCCACCTCCCATTGGCTTTTATTTACACACACACACACACACACACACACACACACACACACACACACACGGGGAGAACTTGGCATGAAAAAGGGAATCCTTCTACCACAGGAGGATTTCGAAGACAGGACTCTGGGCAACATAGTGAGGCCTCATCTCTACCAAAAAAAAAAAATCAAAAAATTAGCCAGGTATAGGCTGAGGCAGAAGGATCGCCTGAGCCCAGGAGGTTGAAGCTGCAGTGAGCCATGATCATGCTACTGCACTCCAGCCTGGGCAACAGAGTGAGACTCCGATTTAAAAGAGAGAGAAGATAGGATTTGTAGAGTCCCTTGCAATTCTAAAATACTATAACAAGTTCAGATGAAGATGTAATGTTAACATACTCAACAGAAAAGAAAGGAATAAATCTTACTGGTTCAAACAATAACGATGAATAGCCTATTTCCTCAATCTATTTTCACAGAGAATGATCTCACTAAAGCTACTCATTAAAACAAACTAAATAGAGTATCCCTTAGTAAAGTAGAGTAAAATAAAGTAGAGTAGCTCCTACTTTATTTATATACTTATAGATCCATTTATCTTCCTAATTTTGACTTATGAAAAGCAAATGGAATTGATGTTCTCCAGTGATACTAAATAAAATTTTGTTACAATGTTTAGAGCAAATAACAGGAAGGGAGTAGGGAGTCTACGAGATGTAATCAAAGAGTAGAAGGCAGTATCTAACTCGGAGACAACATACACAATTTTTCAAAACACTTGAAGGACTCCAACCATGAAACAAGTTCTCCAGCAAAACAGGGAGGTCCTTACCACTGGAAGTATAAGAGCAGAGTAGGTAGCCACTGCTAGGAATAGTACAATGGGCTGAATGTGTTTCCCCAAAATTCATATGTTGAAACTCTGATCCAATGAGATGGTATCTGGAGGTGGGGCCTTTGAAAGGTAAGTAGGATAAGTGCCTCTTAAGATTAGGCCAGAACAATGAATTCATGGCCAAGTCCTCAAAGGCAAATGCAGCAAACTCTGAGACTAACAGGTAGGACCTCATCAAGAGAGTAAAGAGACAACCCACAGAATGGGAGAAAAAATTTGCAAGCTACACATCCCAGAAAGGCCTAACATCCAGGATCTACAAGGAATTCAAACAAATTGACCAAAAAAAAAAAAAAACATTAAAAAGTGGGCAAAAAACATGAACAGAGACTTCTGAAAGGAAGACATACAAGTAGCCAACAAACATGAAAAAATGCTCAGCCTCACTAATTATCAAAGAAATACAAATCAAAACTACAGTAAGATACCATCTCACAGAAATTAGGATGGCGACCATTAAAAAGTCAAAAAACAATAGGTGTTGGTGAGTCTATAGAGAAAAGAGAATGCTTCTGCACTGTCATTTGGAACGTAAGCTACTTCAGCCTTTGTGGAGAGCAATGTGGTATTTTCTCAAAGAACTGAAACTTGAACTACCATACAATCTAGCAATCCCATTTCTGGAAATACTCCCAGAGGAACATAAATTGCACTACATATGCTTATTGCAGCACTATTCACAATAGCAAAGATATGAAACCAACCCAGATGCCTATCAAAAGCAGACTAGATAAAGAAAATGTGGTATATATACACAATGGAATATTACACAGACCTAAAGAAAAACAAAATCATGTCCTTTGTGGCAACACAGATGCATCTGAAGACCATTATTCTAAGTGAACTACCACAAAAACTAAAAAATGAATACCACATGCTCTCACTCATCAGCGGGCCCTAATCATTGGGCACGCAAGGACAACGGCCAGAACAACTGATGTCAGGCACTATTAGCAGGGGTTGGAGGAGGGGGATAAGGAGCACACAGCCATCCATGGGATACCACGTCCACTACAGTGGGGAGAGGTCTCACTAGAAGCTCAAACCTGACCTGCATGCAATTTACTTATGTAGCAAATTCTCACATGTACACCACAACTCACCCAAAATAAAAAAATTTTTTTTAATTTTTTTAAAAAGAATAGTCCAGAAAATGAGATAGCTCTTTTTCCACCATATGAGGATACACGTAAACAAGGAAAAGGACACCAAGAATCTCACTGCAGCACTATGTCACCAAGAACCAGATCATTCTGGCACTATGATCTCCAGCTTCCATGAATGAAACAAATACGTGTTTCTTTTTTAAGTCATCCTGTCTATGGTAATTTGTTAGAGCACCTCAAACTAAGACACACAGAATGGAAAGCACTGACCTTGGGCAAGTGGGTAGGCTGGTTGGTCCTGTTCAACCAGGGTTCTTAAAAATGATTTCTATAGTCTGGGAGAAAAAGCTGAAACCAACAAGATAAAATTTTATGTTTGGACTAAAACAATAGACCAAATATAGGATGGTGTAGACCTGAGTCCTGGAGGTTTATTCAGTTGACTACCCAATGTGATCTGAGATTCTACTGGAAGGCTGTCTTCAGTCCTCAAACTGCTCAAACCACCTGGGAGTCCTGAGTTATCTCGAGGGTTTTCCATTTTACAAAGAACACTGACATACTTGAAAGTATCAAGACAATGGTAACCAGGATGCACAGACATCTGAAAACCCTCTCAAGAGACAGGGATAATGACGTGAGTAGAGAAAGAAGGTCTGTATTAATCTGCATAGGAGGCCATAAGAAGATACACTAGACTGGCTGACTTAAGCAACAGACATTTTTCTCACAGTTTTGAAGGTTAGCAGTCCAAGATCAAAGTGCCATCAGGGCTGGTTTCTGGTGACGGTTCCGTTTCTGGCTTGTAGATAGCCACCTTCTCATATGTCTCTCTTCCCTCTTCTTAGAAGAACACCAGTCCTATTGTATTACAGCCCCACCTGTATGACCTCATTTAACCTTGATACTTCCCCCAAAGGCCCTTTCTCCAAATATAGTCATCACTTTAGGGGTTAGGGCTTTAACATAAGAATTTTAGGGGTACACAAGTCCATTTATAACAGGACCCAAATTTAAATATATGAAAGACTGTCTGAAAGAAATACCAAGTTGGCCTTTATTGTTCGAGAAGGCAGATTAGAAACAGAGCAGGAGGACTAATGTTGGACTAGATGAATTCTAAGCTTCTTTCACTCTATTGTTATTATTAAATGATAGGATATGAGTTACTGGACACTTACTATGCACCAAACTTTGTGCTAAAACACTATCTGAACAAATCTTTATATCCACTCTGAGGCAAATACTACTACCAGAGCCATTTATTGTTGTTGCCTACAAATTGAGACTTGTTTTTGCATGGTGTCACTTTGCTGTTAAGTGGCAGAAAGACAGGAAAATCACAGGCAAATGCCAAAGCCACTCAACCAAGCTTTTAACATTGAATAGCTTACAATACAATTGGGGGAAAAATTTCAATTACCAATAGGAAAATCACACACAAGAAAACTAAATTACAAACAACCACATTACCACTACCATTTTTTTCTATGTTCAAGGTGTTTTCATTCATTGTCAGAGTTCATCTTCACTGCAAGCCAAGGAGGTAGGCATTATTATGCACATGCTACAAATGAAAAAAACAGGTTCAAAAACCCTTCCTCAGACTCATATACAGTTACTAAAAACATGTGGGGGCCAGTATTCAAACCAAAGTCTGAGTTACGAGGTCTGACAATTAAGTTGGCAAACTCATCTTAGAAAAAGTGCTACATACCTCATTGCTGAATATCACTACAGTCACCTTCAAAGTACTCCCCTTGGGAAGCTATGCACCAATGGCAGTACCTAGTCCACCTAACAAAGCAATTTTGAAACTCTTTTTCTGGAATGGCCATTAGCTATCATCGTATTATCCTTGATGTCCTGGATGTCATCACAATGTCTTCCTTTCAATATTTCCTTTCTCTTTGAGTAAAGAAAAAAGTCATTGGGGACCAGATCAGTTGAGTAGGGAGGGTGTTCAAATACAGTTATTTGTTTACTAGCTAAAAACTCCCTCATAGACAGTGCTGTGTGAGCTGGTACATTATCGTGATGCAAGAGCTCCTGCAGGACCATTTTTGCACACATCTTTCTCATGCCAAGATTTTCAGTCAAGATTTTCCTGTTTCTTTGTCAATGTTTATTTGGACTGCTATGTGTCTCATAATCAACCAATGGCTTTGATGCACAATTTGACAAATGTTTGCAATGTTTTCATCAGTTCTGCTCATTACTAGTTGTTCTGACCTCTCTTCATCAGTGATGCTCTCTCTCCCCTCAGAAAAACATTTAATTCATTTGTACACTGCTGTTTTCTTCATGATATTATCCCCATAAACTTGGACTAACCCATCCAGATTTCATTTCTACTCTTGCCAAGTTTAACAAGAAATTTAATGTTTGTTCATTGTTCTAATTCAAGTTCCACCATTCTCATGACAGCACACAAAACATGCAACAATAATAATGAACGTCACTCAGCAAGACATTGCCCCACGAGGAAACAAACACAGCCATGAGACACTGATATAGCAAAGTTATAAAACTTTACCAAGTTGTTTGTACAATGCTGCCAACATAAGCACACGGTGGCAAGTACACGAACTTAATTGTCACACCTCATATTTCAAATGCTTATCCTTTGTGTCAACTACAATTTACTTCTACTGGATTCTCACTTGGCTCAGGCCTTGAGACTTCAAAATCCCCTGGAGCTGACCAAATTTCCCAGAGAGGGCCAAATCGAATCCAAATATTTCCTTCAAGAGAGAAAGAGATGCAAAGAAAGCAAGTCCTAAAGCAGTGAGCAAAAGGAAATCCTACTCACCTAGACTCCACATTCTTGTTGGGGAAGACAATGAACAAACTTACATAACACGTCAAGTAAAAAAAGACCAAAAAACACAGAGAGTGCAGGGGCACAGCAGCAGGGACAGAGGATGTAGTGGATGCTATTTTAGAACAAGTGGGCAGGGTGGGCTTCGGCTTAAACCACTGCAAAAGAGTGCAGCAGGCCTGCTAGCTATCACATCCAGGAGGCCCTGTAGTCTTGACTACAGTTTAGTACTTCCTTGCTTTTCACTGGAGGAAAGGGTGGACCATATTGCTAATTACAAACAGGTCAAAGGGAAGGAAAAATTCGAAGTCTTTTTCCTTGACCACAAGGAAGGCAGTTACCATGGACTGTTGCCATGGCACTGGGGAAACAGAGATAGCAGCATTCCAAGTTTCAGAGTATGAAGAGAAATGCACCAGTGAGGAGAGGACAAAAGGCGGGCAGAGGTTTCACTCCCTGGGCATGCTGAGACCCGCTGGGCAGCAGGCAGGAAGCACAGCTTTCGAGAGGGGCAAGGGCTAAAGTGTGAGGAAGAGGAAAAACTCAGAGCTACTTGTTCCTAATACATTAGGGTACTTAATGGAACAGTTAGCAGAAAGATAAAAATAGAAGAACATTGCTGGCACTGTGCTTCACGCCTATAATCCCAGAACTTTGGGATGCCGAGGTGAGAGGATTGTCTGAGCTCACAGGTTTAAGATCAGCCTGAGCAACTTTGCGAGACCTCATCTCTACAATGAATCAAAATATTAGCCGGGCGTGACGGCACATGCCTGTAGTTCCAGCAACTTGGAAGGTTGGGGCAGAAGAATCGCCTGAGCCCAGCAGGTCAAGGCTGCAGTGGCCGTGAGTGTGCCACTGCCCTCCAGCCTGGGTGACAGAGTAAGACTCTGACTCAAAAAAAAAATAGAAGAACACCAGGTTTCTGAAGCGTTCTACATTACAGAGTATTTCCAGGTAGATATTTTCTGAAATGTTCATCTTTTTGCCAAAATGTACCTTAGATTTCAACCAGCTAATTTACCACCTAATGTGTACGTCTTCTCAAATAAGGTATGGCCCAGGAGTGGAAGGCTACATGGTGGGATGGAAGGAATATGTGCTTAATGTCAGGCAGAAGAAGGTTTATAGCCGATTTCTGTCATTTACACAACTGTGGAACTCTGCATAAGTCACTTGGCCTATCTAAGTCCCATGTTCTTTATCTGTAATATCAAAACAGAAAGATTAAAAGAGATAACAAGTATAAGGGTATAAAGGCTGACTTACAAGAGTAAATTAGGAAAAATTCATCCCTTTCCTTAAGCAGTTCCAGTATCTTAACTTCTGCTCTAATACCATCAGAGATGGGAAGGTGAGGCAGTTCATTTCACTGTCAGATAACTGAAATTACAAAATTTTTTAAATTGTACATAAAGGCAAAATCCTCTTCAAGACATGAACAAACTTGCCTCAAGGCAATTCACAAAGGAAGAACTGCTAACTGCAAGTAAACATATGGAAAATATGTCAATCTTAACTCAAAATCAAAGAAATACACATTGGTCAAGATTTTTTAAAATAACATCAAGTTAATAGCATTGGTTATTGGGATACAGGCACCATATTATACCCTGATGGTCAATGTACTTATAATCCAGAGGAATAAAATATTAATCAAAGCCTTCAAAATATGTATTCTCTTCCATTCACCATTTACACTTTTCTAAGAAATTTCCTAAGAAATAAGTAGATGTTCCTGACACCATTGTAGTAAAAAGCTGGAAGGGAAAAAATCCACCATTCATATAAATTATAATAGCTCCATAAAATGTAAAATATACAGTCATTAAAAACGCTTATGTTGGAAAGATATTTGCAATGCATAGGAGACTTTAAAGGCTAATTTCCTTATTTTACAGAGCTCATAAAAATCATCTTTAAAAAAAAAAAACCTACCCAGTTTTAAAAAATGAACAAAGGCAGTTACATAAGTGAAATACAAATGCCTAATAAACACATATTGTACAACCTTACTCATTATCAAATAAATACAAACTTAAATTGAAATATCATTTTTCACCTATGTAAAAACTGTAATATCTGTGATACCTAGAACTACAAACATATTTTGTGTTTTTTAAATTTTTTTTAAGTCAGGTCTCACTCTGTCACCCAGGCTCGAGAGCTGTGGCATGATCACAGCTCACCCCAGTCTCGACCTCCTAGATTAAGGTAATCCTTCTGCCTCAGCCTCTCGAGTAGCTGAGACTACAAGCACATGTCATCATGCCCTGCTAATTTTTTTATTTTTTTGGTAGAGACAAGGTCTCACTCTGCTGTGTAGTCTGGTCTCAAACTCCTGGGCTCAAGCAATCCTCCCGCTGCAGCCTCCCCAAGTGCTGGGATTACAGGCATGATCCAGCCTAGAAGTATTGTAAGACAAGCACGCTCACACTCTCATGATGGGAGAGTATGTAGACATTATTAGCATTTACCAATATCAAGGACTCACCCATCTCCAGTAAAATTGGGCATATATAAATGAGAATAGTCAAGACCATGTACTCCAAAAGCAGATGACTGGGCTCAAATACTAGATTTCACTTACTATGTGACACAAGGAGAACTGATTAACCTCTCGGGACCTTAATGTCTTCAAATGTTAAAAAAAAAAAAAAACCAGGGATAATAAAAGGATCTACCTCATGGGGATATTTTGAGAATTAAATTCTAGCACAGTGCATGGCACATAGTATAAGTGATGATAATAGAAATCACTGATCTTACTATGTAGCAGGCACTGCTCTATGCATTTATGTATAGTAACTGATTTTATCACTCAATAAAAATAGCATTAGTATAAGAATATTGCCGCATTGCTTATAATTGCAAATATCTGGAAACAACCAAATTATCCATCAAGAGTGAACCAGATAATTAAACCAAAGTACATAAAGGATGTCTATGTGACCGTTACAGAGAATGAAGTAGCTCTGTACATGCTGATAAAGATCTCCAAGCTTATTAGTAAAATTTTTTAAAAGCAAGATGTAAAAAAAATGTATATTATTCCTTTGTGTAAGCAGAGGTAGACGGATGGATGGATGGATGGATGTTAAAGCTGCCATAGAGCTTTGTTTTTGAAGACCAACAGTACAGTGTGTGGTTAAGAAACGGGCTCTAGAGCCAGACTGCCTGGGTCCTAATCTGGGCTCATTTCTTACTGGCTATATGGCTTTGAGAAGGTAATTACACACTTATCCTTAGTCTCCTCATCTGTAAAATAAGATTAATAATAGCATCTCATTCTCATATTTTTGGTGAGAATTAAAGGAGCTAATAGATAGAAAAACCAGTCCCTGGTAAGCAACCAGTTAATTTTATTTTATTACTAATCTCTTTAATAGGTCAACATGGACTGTGAGATAATAGGCCTTTTTCATTTTCTTTATATTTATCTATATTTTAAAAAGATAGTAACAAAGAGATTTGTCTTCTGAAAGTACAAAATTGTATTTACCGATATAATAAATGTATAGAATATGCCAAATGAGAAAACGCTTGTGCAAAATACTGTAGAACACAAACTAATTTCTATTAAAATACATTTAATGCTATGTGAATAAATGTACATTAAAAATGTTAAATATCCACTAAAATATTACCAGTGGTTTCTCTGGAAGGTAGATTATAGATTATTTATATTTTCTTCTTTTTGCTTATCCCTATTTTCTGATTTTCCTAAAATGAACACACACCACTTATGTAATAAGATCTTACCCAGGTGCAATGGCTCACACCTGTTATTCCAGCACTTTGGGAGGCCAAGGTGGGAAGATCAGTTGAGCCCAGAAGTTCAAGACCAGCCTAGGCAACACCTTATCTTATCTCATCTCTACAAAAAATCCAAAAATTAGCCAGGCATGGTGGAGTGCACCTGTAGTCCCAGTTACAAGAAGGATCGCCTGAGCCCAGGAAGTCAAGGCTGCGGTGAGCTATGATCATGCCACTGCACTCCAACCTGGGTGACAAAGTGAGACTCTGACTCAAAAAAAAAAGAAATTTTAACTGTAAAAATTTATTTCCAACCATAGAAGGCACAAAGAAAGAGGTTAAATGGAGAGGCTTCAATGATGTAACCAGAAATGGACTTTAGAGTAAAAGCAAGTGAACAATATGTGTTTTCCTGAGAACTCTTGACATAAAGCCACTAGCAAGAAAAACCACAATTGATAATCAGTAGCTAACATGGCCATCCCCCCTGGGCCAGGCTTCAGGCCAGCCTACTTGGCTTCAGGGAGATGTGCTGGGATTAAGAAAGAGAACCTGGCTCCGGGTAAATGCAATAGAAGTCAAAGCAGGTAGCACAGCTCACACCTGAAGCTTGCTGCAAGTTCAGAGGGCACTGAAGGCAAGGTTAACAGCAGCACTGCACACCCACACACTATTTGAACACTAGTTCAGGGCAGCAAATCAATGACAGACCCTGAGTGAACTGGGAAAGAACAACTAAAACATTGCAAATAGTTTCTGAAGATCAGTTAACATTATGACTTCTCTTAAAATGCCCAGACTCAGTAAGCGAGGAAGGTCATAGGATTTTATTCAGATTTGCAAGTAGAAAGGGAAATGTGATATTATAAGCACGAAAGCCTTTTGAGAAAAATCCGAAAACTGATCAATTATCAACGACACAAATTTCAGTTTGCCCCTTCTCACCTTAACATCTCCACACACCTGAAACAGCCAATTCCATGGACTGGACTTGAGTAGAGCCAACCAGCTTAAAGATGCAGTAACCTTGAGATGGGGTCTACACTGCAGCAATGGGGAGCAGTGAGCAGCAGGTGCAGGATGTTCCTGTACCTCACCACTGACACACTCCTCACCTCGTTTATGCGCCAGACGCCGCTTCAGATCACTGCTTTACTCGTGCCACTTCTGAGAAGGAGCAAAAAAGACATCATTTTTTCTTTATGGTCCCCTCTCTCTCCATCACTCAACCTCAGTCTCTCCATCTCTATCACTGACACTGACTCTTTCTCAACGTTCCTCCCTTTCTCTCCCCCTCTCCATTCCCTCAACCCCACTAGTCACTACACTAAGGCCAGCAAGAGGCCACAACCACAGAAGAGCTTCCAGGCAGCAGCAGAGCAGCTGAGCTTCAAAGAAAGCAAGCCAGACATGGAGTCCAAATGCCTGCATTCTTTCTAGAGTGTGCTAAACGACCTCAGTCTCGCCCCTTTACCGTGGTGGACCTATTTTCTCACCTGGAGGACAAATGGGTAAGAAGAGACTTCTGAGGTCCTTTTCCTGCTTTAAAATTCTGAGATACCACAACAGCTAAACGCGGTCCCTAAACAGGAGAACCACTAGGACACGGGGGAAAAGGAGGAGTCAGCACAGTGTAATCTTTATTTTATTTCTACCGGCATTTTTCCAAAATGACTATTGCCAAGAAGTATATCCAACCAGACCCTGGGTCCATGTTTTAATTTTTATACACTGCAACTAAAAACAGAATGACTTGCTTTTACTTTGGATTCTGGCATTCTTTCTATTCATGAGCAGGACTCACATGAAGCCAAGTAAGTTTTATCTTAGGCAGCACATTCTTACTCAACAAGAGAACTTTTAGCATTTGGACTAATAGAATCAACAGTATCGTTCATTCCAAAAAAAGAAATTGCTCTTTTGATATGGCCTATCCAGCATTTTGTCCAAGAAAAATATTTTTATTTTACTATTTTATTACACTCTATGAGTGAAGCATTTATTTTATTAAAATAAATCATGCTCTTTAAAGTACAAAATAATATACTCTTATACTGTAAAACATACTTATGCAAAGTAGGTTATTAGGGAAAGAAGCCATTTTTGTTTTTTCTCTACTGTGGAAACAAACCTCCAAAGTATTGAGAGGCAGAACATAGGTAAGTATACAAAAATCAGATTTAATCTTGACAGAATCAAATAAGAAATACTCATTATGCACTTACCTATGTTCTAGCAGAAATTAAAGAAGTCAAAAGTATAACAGGTTCCCTGCCTACAAAGGGTTTATATCTCATGTGGAAATCAAATGTACACACATGGTAACTACTAGCTAAAGGCCTACGGCATGCCAAACACTATGGGAGGCACGAGGTACATGAATAAGACTCCACCTCTACCATAAAGGTGCTCAAAAACCAGTGGCGAGCCAGAGCTAAGTAACCCAAACACAGCTAACCTCCCAGCATTACTCCATTGCACTTACAGTGAAGTCCAGTGCCCTTCCCAAGAATGTGGCGGCTTCCAGGGTACAGGGAAAGGGAAGGAAGTAGGAGGTATCTTAGCTCATGGTCACCTCTCCTCATTCCTCATCTGCTGCAGGTATTCTCTCTCTGTCAGGTGAATGCCTGTTTGGTTGGCTTTTATCATTCTGACCATCTTTCTCTTTTAATTGGTACATTTAGTCCATACACACTTAATATAATTACAAATCTATAGGGGTTTGCATCTACCCGCTTATTTTGTGCTATTTGTCTACTATTTTATCTTTCTCTCCTTCCTTGCCTTCTTTTTATTTAGTTTGTTTTTTATTATTCCAGACCACCTCCCCCAACAAATTTTGATGCTACACATTTTGTTTCTAGGTTCTTATTATCCTAGAGATTGCAATAAGTATACTCAACTTACCAAAGTGTAAAGTTAATTAATTCTATTCCTCTTCTGCCTGACTTAGAACATTTTAACACTATTTATTAATACACCCTTCATGACCTCCACTCCCAATTCAAAACACTGAGCTTCAGTCACAGTGAACTCCCCTGCTATTCCCTGAGCTCTTACACCACCTTTGATCCCTGGTCTGCACTTGGCTGCTCCCCTATCTAGAATGCCACTCCCCTATCTAGAATGCCACTCTCTTCTCCTCACAACCCCTCCCCAACCTAGCTAAACCTTGCACACCTCTCAGGTACTAGTTTCTCAGAACATTCTTTGCAACTTCCGCAGTGAGTTTCCCTCTGCTATATCTGTCTTCCCCCCAGACATTAAGCTGCAACAGTCAAGGACTGTTGGACACTAAGTTCCAATATATAAAGGCCTGCCTGGATACTACTAAGCCCTCAGCAACACTTAATAGATGCTCAATAAATATAAATATGTGCTGAATGAACAAATGATTGAATGAAATATAGTATTAATAGTTAAGATATACAAAAGTCAGGAAAGATGAAAAAAGATCACAGGTCACCCAAATGAGTAACAAAGTCTAATCATTATAGAAGCCGAAAGAACTACCATGGTGAAGGCTCTGGTGCCAGACTAAATGAATTCAAATCCAGGTGTCTACCATGTACTAGTGGGTGACCTTGGACAAGGTTCTTAACTTCCCTGTGACTTTGGAAAATCATAAAATAAAATAAAAAAACTCATCAGACTGTCTTAAGGAATAAATAAGCTAGCACTTGAAAAATACTTGGAATACTTCCTGTTAAAGATTCTGTATATACAGGCATACGTTGGAGATATTGTGGGTTTATTCCAGACCACCATAAAAAAATGTATAAAGCAAATCACACAAATGTTTTGGCTTCCCACTAAACATAAAAGTTGTGTTTATACTACACTGTAGTCTGTTACATGTGCAATAGCATTATGTCTAAAAAAATGTACATCCCTTGATTAACAAATACTTTCTTGCTTAAAAATGCTAACAATCCTCTAGCCTTCAGTGAGTCATAATCTTTTTGTTGGTCTTGCCTCGATGTTGATGGCTGCTGACTAATCAGGGTGGTAGTTGCTGGGAAGGTTAGGGTGGCTTGGCAATTTCTGAAAATAGACAACAATGAAGTTTACATCAATTGACTCTTCACAAAACATTTATCTGTAACATGTGACGCTGTTTGACAGCATTTTACCCACAAGCAGAACCTCTTTCAAATCTGAAATCAATCCTCTCAAAACTTGCCACTACTTTATCAACTAAGTTTATGAAATATTCTAAATCTTTTGTTGGCATTGCAACAATATCCACAGTATCTTCACCAAAAGTAGACTCCATCTCAAAAAACCACTTTCTTTGCTCGTTCTAAGAAGCTACTCCTCATCCACTAACATTTTATCATGAGAGTGTAGCAATTGAGTCACATCTTCAGACTCCACTTCTAATTCTAGTTCTCTTGTTATTCCTACCACATCTGCAATTACTTTCTCCACTGAAGTCCTGAATACCTACCCCAAAGTTATCCATGAAGATTGGAATAAACTACTTCCAAACTCCTGTCTATGTTGATCTTTTGTCCTCCTCCTGTGATTCACAAATGTTCTTAACGGTATCTATAAATTCCATTTATAGAGCACAGGTAGAGCAGACTTAGCAAAATTCTTAGGACCATAAGATTTTCAGAACGGTAAATAAGCACTGGCTTCAACTTGAAGTCACCAGCTGCATAAACCCCAAGCTTTAAAGCCAGGATTGACTTCTCTCTCTAACCATGAAAGTCCTAGATGACATCTTTCCAAGAGAGGGCTGTTTTATCTACACTGAGAATCTGTCGTTTAGTGTATCCAGCATCATCAACGATCTTGCTGAATCTTCTGGATCACTTGCTGTAGCTTCTCCATCAGCACTTGCTGCTTCACCTTACACTTTTAAGTCGTGAAGATGGCTTCTTTCCTTAAAACTCAGGAACCAACTTTTCTTCTGCAGCTTCCTTACCTCTCTCTGCCTTCCACAGGAGAGATAGGACCTTGCTCTGGATTAGGCTTTATCTTAAGGGGATGTTGTGGTTGGTCTGATCTTCCATTCTGATGACTCAGATTTGCTGTTTCACTTTCTTATCATGTGTGTGTTCTCTAAAGTAGCTTCCTCTCCTTCAAGAACTTTTACTCTCCTTCAAGAACTTTTCCTTTGTATTCACAACTCGGAACTGTTTGGTGCAAAAGACCTAGCTTTAAGCCTGGCTTTCAACATGTCTTCCTCATTAATTTTAATCACTTCGAGCCTTTGATTTCAAGTGAGAGACATGCAACCCTTCCCATCACTTGAATACTTAAAGGCCAGTGTAGGGTTATCAATTGGCCTAATTTCAATAGTGTGTCTCGGGGAATAGGTGGGGGAAGGGTGACTATGCCTATACGTTTACAACAGAGTTGAATATCTAGTAGGTGAACAGCACAACTGAACTATAACCCTTAATAGATCCTTATTTAAAATTTGGTTTTTCATACATTCAAATGATCCTAACATAATACCTTTACATCATGGCACAAATTTATAGCTCATGAGGACAACATCACTATATTGCAATATTGGAAAGCAATCAACCAGAATTATATTTTTTAAAAAGTTAAACAGCATTAAATACATGCATTAAAAATATTTTTTAAAAAATAACTGGGTGCGGTGGCTCACGCCTATAATCCCAGCACTTTGAGAGGCAGAGGTGAAAGGACTGCCTGAGCCCAGGGGTTCGAGCAACATAGTGAGACCTCGTCTCTACAATCAGTTAAAAAATTAGCCAGTGTGGTGGCACATGCCTGTGGTTCCAGCTGCGCAGAAGGCTGAGACAGAAGGATCACCTGAGCCCAGCAGGTCGAGGTTGGGGTAGCCGTGAGCATGCCACTGCACTCCAGTCTGAGCAACAGAGTGAGACTCTGACTCAAAAAACAAAATACAAAAAATAGGAATGAAAATACATTTTTTAAAGAATGATATCAAAGAATGATTAAAGGAACCATCTGAGCAATTGAAGGAGCAAAATTTTACTTTTTTTAATGAGGTAAAAATATAATTTCATGACTTTTGTAGTCGTACCAAATTTTATTATACTTCTTTAATTGTAGATATTAAAAAGTGGTGAGTTTTTTAAATCTTCACATTATGTGAATAAAAAACTAAATATTCATTATTATTCCATAAGATAGACAAATAAGGCAAATACTCCTGCCCTACCTGTCTTTGGGACAGGAGTGCAACCAAGCCACGGTGCACAGAGGGAAGACTTCTGATGTCATGGAGACAGTCTACACTTTCAAGTCCCCCCCAAATACATCAACCAGCTCAGTGTCATCAAGAAATGGTCCTATTCCTCTGCCATCACCCTTCAGTTTCACAGATCATGAAGCTGCCCTGTCTGTTCTTGGTCCTGGAACTGAAAAGCTGTAACTTCTATAAAAATGTATGTAAGCCTTTGGAGACTTATTAAAACAAACCTGAGCACTGACATCTGCATATATGCGGGGGGGAACCCCAAAAACCAGAATTATCTTTTGGAGGGTGAGCCCCTTATAGGATATCCTTCTCCCACTAGATAAGTGTTCTAGGAGCCCATCAGCATCAGTGTACCAGCTAGCACTGTTTTGAGAGGCTGTGTTAGGCTTCAGGGAAGTTTTTTTGGAGATTCTTTCAACACACTTGCCCATCTCATGATGGGTGATTTACTGCCCACACCGTGCTGAGTGTTCAGCAATTTCTGACCAAAAACAGCATGATCTCATACCCCACCCTCCCTATTCACCCAATCTCACCCCAAGTGACTTTGTTTCCCCAGTGAAAAAAGTTCTCAGTGGGAAACATTTTGTCCATGTGCAAGAGGTAAAACAAAAAACAGCAGAAGCAATAAAAGGCATCAAAAGTTTTAATGAGTTCAAAAACTATTTTGAGCAGTGGAAAAAGCATCTCGATAGGTCTACTGCATCAAATGGAGAGTACTTTGAAAGTGACTGAAGTTTAAACACAAAAAAATACACAATTCTTTATAAATAAAATTCTGAGTTTTCTGGGTCTCCCCTCATACAATATCTGGAAATCTAAACTCCCTAATACTTAAAAGTACAATCACTGTTCTTTTGTGTTTCTTGTTTCTTTAGACTGATAGGAAGATGCCAGGGATTTCCTGGGTCACAGGTTATATAAAACGCAGCTTGAGCAAAAGCTGCAATAAAGCTACAAACTGTGATTTGGGGTCTTTGCTTAAATATGAGATACTTGATGGGGGCTTTATCATGCAGCATTAGTTTATTCACTTTCTGACAAGAATAACTGCTTAAATGTAAATAAAAATATTAGTTTTTTCAGGTAAATACACTCCTTCCTAAAAATAGCATTTTCTTTCAGGATTTTTCTACTAAAAGTGGACATTTAAATAAAGTAAAAGGTATTGGGTTAGAGTTCTTTTCTTTCTAAACATTAAAATATTAGAGTAATGTATTTCATTTTCCTAGAAGCCAATTAAATATTTCCTAACTAGTTTGGAGATGCTTTTTAAATGGTTACTTTCTGATTCTAAATTAATAGTCTGTTTTTGTATTTCCTTTGCAGTAGCCCACTCACGGCCACTATAGCCTCAACCTGTTGGGATCAGGTGATCCTCCTGCCTAAGGTTTCCAAGTAGCTGGAACTACAGCCACGCACCACACATCTAGCTAATTTTTTGGTTTATTGTCGAGATGAGGTCTTGCCATGTTGCCCAGGTTGGTCTCAAATCCCTGGGTTCAGGCAATCCTCTTACCTCTGCCTCCCAAAGTGCTCAGATTACATGCATGAGCACATGACTAATAACTCTGTTATAATCATATTTCACTATCAAGGTCTGTTGTCATATTCTACCTTACTTTACTACCCAAAGTTCTATTTAAAAACTAAGATTCCAGTTGTATTTAATTTTTCTAAGCCACAAAATATAAAGCAGCACAGCAATAGGACCTTAAAATATTCATTGGATAATGATGCTAGCAGAATCTCATTAATTTGGATTAATTGTGGATGGTCATAATGAACTTAGACATTTTTATTTTTAAAAGAAATTGATTTTGAAGCTTTCATATACAGAAAATAACTGAAACTGGGTTAATAGTAGAGGTCCATAGAGAAGCTGCATAAATGAATAGACATAAATTACTGTAATTAGAATTTCAGTTATAACGTACCTAGGCACCTGAAAATTGCTTCTGTCCCTGTGGTGTTTAGTTTTTTTACTTGTTTGTTTGATTTTGTTTGTTGAGCACCTCATATGAGTAGCACTGTGCTTCTCATTTAATCTCAGAAAACTTCTGCAAGGTTAGTTTTATTGCCCCACTTTTATAAGAAAATACACTCAAGGATCAAAGGAGTCAGTAAAGTCTATCTGTCTCTTTATGCCTCACTACACATTCTCATGAAGCCCATCAGCTCTTGCTTGAGATAAAAATGGTGAGATCAGCAAAAAATGTTCAATGTTTGTTTGAAAAAAAAATCTCACAAGCACTTTTCAGTGGTGTGGCATTTCTTTTATCTGGTGAGCAGATATATTACTAATGCTGTTTTTGAAGAGTTAGGCATTTCCCCTATCGCCAAATGCCCCTAAGGGATTCTTTAAACCCAATGGGCTAATCCAGCCGTTTTCAAACTAGGTACCAGACCACTCCAGAAGGGAAGACTAAGATGTGGTAGAGCAAACAAAGAGTCAGGAGTGAGGAGTAAGGAACTTGTCCTGTCTGCTATGGATTAGCCATGAGGACTTGAGGAAAATCAGCTAACTTTTCTGAACCTCACACAACAGGCCCACTCTAATGGCTGTCACGGGGCTAATAACGCAGACCTCACCCACCTCACATAGTTTATGGCAGAGTCAAACAACATAGTATATAACAGTACTTTGTAAACTATACTCAGTGCTGTATTATAATTTGGTGAATATTTTTCATTCCAGATTTGTATTTTTAAAAGATCTACAAAACTTCTATTACTATTCTGTTTTAGAAGCAACGTTTTTAAAGAGATTTAGCTTAAAATTTAAAACTACCAGGAAACAGATGAGATTAGTTTTACAGAAATTTATTTTATTAAAAAAAAATCTTTTGTGCAAAACGAGCTGCAATTGCATGACCTAAATCTGAGTGTACACACAAAATACAAAACAAGGGCCTAGCCTGCAACTCACTGATTCTTTTAACAAATATTTATAGTACCTACCATGCATCAAGTACCACACTAGCAGCTGGGGCAATAACACTGAACAAAACAAAGTCCTTAATGGTTAGATATCTCTGAATCCTTACACCTCATAGTGCCTACCACACGGTAGGCATTAATGAATGTTAGAGAAAAACATGTATACATGAAGAAGTTAGGCATACAAAAAATGACCAGAAAGAGGCCTGTCACTAAAAAAGTTACTTGCATACTGACTAAATAAAATTCTCTGGTACCTTGCAAAGACTTGACGAAAAGTGTCCTGTTAAATATGCTCCATTAGAACAGTGTAGGAAAGGGAATGAAAGCAAAAGCAGGAAAAATCCTAACCCCAAACTGCAAAACAAGACCCACCTACCTCTCTGTTATCTTAGAAATAAAATTGAAACAGATGAAAACCCAGCAAATAAATCTCTAATTTAAAAAACAAATAAACTCCCAAGTGTAAAACCTGCTTTTCATCAATCAAATAAATCAGGAGGGCAGCATTTCTAGGCCATTGCCCTCGGGTCTAACACAGCACTTATAAAATGGCTTTCCTAATTAGTCTAATCATCACTTCTGTTCCACATGGTTGTAGCTGCCTAATTACCCAACTCAAGAATGCTCGCCCAACCCCCATGCCAAGCCCCTCACAGCTGGTTGTTGTTTTGTTTTGTTTTTTGAGTTGGAGTCTCACTCTGTCGCCCAGACTGGAGTGCAGTGGCCACTCCCTCCCGGCCACCGCAGACTCAACCTGCTGGGCTCCGGCGATCCTTCCGCCTCAGCCTTCCAAGTAGCTGCAACTTTAGGCGCGCGCTACCATGCCCGGCTAATTTTTGATTTATTGCAGAGATGAGGTCTCACCAAGTTACCGAGGCGGGTATCCACTCACCTCAGCCTCCCAAAGGTGCGGGATTACAGGCTGAGCCACTGAGCCCAGCTCACAGTTTTATTTTCAACACACTACTTAAACCATTATCTTCAAGAATATTAATGACACCACCACATGTAAAAACAAGTATTGATTTGCGGGTGTGGAAGAGACCCCAAAGTTCTGGAACATTTTCTTCCTTAGAAACTTTTAAGGAAAAGAAGCATGCAAACAAGAGTAGAGAAAATAACTGGTTTCTGAAATTCTCTTAATCATTGTTTTAAAAATCTAAAGCAATAGGAAAATGACACAGAGCAAAAAAAGCATGATTTTGCCCCAGAATGTGAGTGCTTGCTGGAACGGAGCCTGTCATTTTGGTTGGCATGAGGGCTTCAAAACTGACAGCAAGCCAAAGTCATGTACACCATGTGACTGTCACTGTGTTCTGCATAAACAGCCTACACAGTAAGGACTCTAGGTTAGGGCAGCTTGGATTTGTAGCATTCTTTTTCAGACTGCCTTTATTCAGTTCTTCCTGCTTTAGACACTCTATCAGGAAGAAATAAAAAGCATGCCAGAGACAGCAACAGCCATGAATGCAAACACACAATGTAGCGGGCTGAGTTTGAGTAACCAATACCCGGTGAGCATCTCCTGTGCACTAGCTAGGTACCTGTGATGTTCTAGAAAAAGTAATTTTTTGTTGTATGGCAATTTTTTGAAGAAGTTTAGTTGGCCCTGTTACCTCAGGTAGGTGTTGCTGGGTCATTGAACTGATTTCTTTGGTTTCAATCTCTTTTCATGAGTACTTCAGAAGGAGCTTTTTTGGAGCAAAGGGGGAAAAAAGAGACAAGAAGGAATTGAGAGGATCAAAGATGCAGACAACACCCAAAAAAGATACAGGTAGTTATTGGGTGTTTTGTTTTATTTTTAGTATGTAGAAGAGCAGCAAAAAAGAAAAAAGAAAGAAAGAAAGAAACACAAACTTTTGGCAGAAAAAAATTATTCACAACCACAAGTGCAGGTTAGATGATTTAATGAGAATACTAAGGATTAGAGAATATCCCAGCTCTATTAATTATCAAGGGCAAATTTTTCTACCTCTGAGGTCTGATTACATTTCTATGTTTATGCTACCTTCTTACACAACTTATATCATCCTAAATAAATTTTTAAAACCAGTAACAGCAAATATCCTAACAGGACTTGTTTTTGTTCCATTAAACTTCCTCTCAAGGCCCACCCTAGGAGTGAGGTTCAACATCAACTATCCCCATGAGACATGTCAAACCAAATGACTATTACATGAGTGAGCACTGTGCTAGAACCAATGGTGAAGAAAGATGAAACGCTGCCTAGTCTCTGTTCTAAGAAGTTTACAGTCTAGGCCGAGGGAGATGAGTAGCACAAAATAATATCCAACAAGAGTGCTCAACTCCTCATGGAATTCTGTTAATCCACTAGAAATCTATGTCATTCTTCCTCTCCTTACACCTCAATCATAAGTTTCTGTTGAGCTACACAATCTGTGGCTCATTTCTCTTTCCATTTGTCTGTATCACAACTGCCACCACCCCTGCCCAAGAAACCTTCATCTCTCACCTACAAAAGCTCCCTAATTGATCTCCCTGCTACCTTTCTTGCCCTCTCCCGTCCACTCTCCAGAGATATCTTTTTAAAAGGCTAGAAGCAGCTTCAACCCCTTCAGTGAGTTTCCATTTTCATGGGATAACATCCAAGTACCCTGCTTTAACTTGAAGGTCCTGCATGATCTGGCCTCCTGATGGTTGCAATCCCATTCCTTCAGCCCTTCATCCTCCCCTGTCGCTCTCACTTGGCTCAACCCCCTGGCCTTCTCTCAGTTCTTCATGTGTCATGCTCTTTCCTGCCTATGGCCTTTGTGCTTTTATTCCTCTATGGCATATGCTTCCTCTGGCCAGCCGCGTTTCATCTGCCACGGACATCTGCTGTTTCTGCCTGCCCTGTGCTCTCTCTTCTGGTAAAAGAACACCTCTTCTTTAAGTCATCTCTCCCTCAATCTCCATCTATTCGGTTTGGCTTAAACTGGTCACTTTTCCCCATCCCCAACCAGGTAATCAATCTATAATTACCAGGACTTTTTTGGAATAAAGAAAAAAATTTTAAATTAGCTTTTTAATAGAATTTTTTTAATGAATTATACAATCCAAAAAAGACTGTCCATGAATACCTTCACCAGAGGCCAGTCATGCACCCACTTTTTCCATGATCTATAATTCCCATGATGATTAATTACACTCACTAATGGATGAAATGCTACATTAACACAGCAACATAGTGATCTCAGTTTTGCCAAAGTGCTTTCAAATAATTGAAGGGACTGCCTCGAAAGACAGTTAACTTGTCCACATGGTCCTCTAACTCGCTCCCGTTAACCCAGATCAATTTACCAACTCAGCTAGCTGACACCTAAGCCCCAGGAAAATGAGACCAGAACTAGAGTAGAACAAGCTGACAGCCACAGCCTAAGGAAAATAAGGCATCACAAAGACAGGTTTTTTTACATAGGTCTCTCCCTAGTCTCACTTGGTGAACAGCAAAGCAAATGTATAATGCTTCTGACCAGACACTGCTATAGATACAACACTAAACTAAAACTCAGACTAATTTCCAGGGGTAAAAATATGCAAAAAAAAAAACTACAGAAGTGAACTTGGCTATAGAGCCATAGGATGTTGTGTTTATTCTCTCGGAGGACAATGATCCTAGATAACAGAATACACACACACACACACACACCCCTAACACCTAGGGAGGCTTCACAGTGCACCAGTTCCCTGGATGCTATCTGGCTAGAGGTTAACTGCGACCTATACTGGCAGGACCTTCTCTGTCTATTTTACCTGAGTCAAATCTCTAGAATTAGTCCAAAACTGATAATGCTTGTGGAATGAAGATGGGACTTCTGAAATGTACTGAGTTGTGAGCTAGTGACATTTTAAAAGATTAAGTTATACCCATGCAAAACGAACAGTGTTAATTAAGATAGAGATGTTATTTTAAGCACTGTTTCAGTCAGGACTTTTAGGCAAAGGCATTTAAGACATTTTGTCTGAGCTCACAACTAAAAATAAGTGAAGGTTCTAAATTAGCAACCTCGATCTATCTTCAAAATAACTTCTACTCATTCTTAAAATTTCCTTGACTAAATTATCATAATAATGGCTATGCTTTTATTGAATATTTACAATGTGCCAGACATAGGGCTGACCGTTTCACAAGCATGGTCTCCTTTTAATCGTTTAATCTTCAAAAACGCCTCATGTAACAACTTCTACCCTAATTCTATCAGTGAGGAAATCGAGACTCAGTACATTAATAAGTTTCCCCAAAACAGGATCATCAATAAAAGGTGAGATTCAAACCCAAGTCTGTCAAATACCATACTGGAGTGAAAATATTTTTCAAAGCAGTATATGGTAGAATATTTTAAAAAGGTTTATACTCTGTTTTTATGAAAAAGTTTCATACTTTATTGTCAACTCAGTTATTAATATATAACTAATAAGAATCAAATCTCAAACTTCAGTTAATTTCTATTATGTGATGAGACCAAAAGGTGTTGTCTCACTAGATCGAAGCAAGTAGGACTACAGCATGCTGAAACTCCCAGGGAATCCCTTTAAATTGTTAGCGATACTTTTAAAAAAACAAAACAGTTCTCCTCATCCTCTGCTCAAAACCATTTAATGACTTCCTATTTCAGAGTAAAAGCCAAGACCCTATAAACTGTGCTTGGAAGTGTCTAGCACAGGAGGCCCTCAGTAAACACTTGCTAAATGAACAGATAAAAATTAGAAGAGCCACTGACTGTATCCTTTCTTCTGCTTTTAACAAAAAGATGCATATGTTTTCAGGGAAATAAAACCCCGTGGCATTATGAAGTTGAGGAAACAGAAAACTTTTCTTTAGGAAAATCACCAAACTCTGAGTTCAGATAAGATAACCAAAAAGGAATTAAGTGTGCCCTAATTAGAATAAAATGAATGCCAAGCTGCTTTATTCTGTTAGCTTTGAAGAAGATTCAAAAGAACCTTTAAAACGTTACTAGAAATGACTCAGTCTGTTTCATCAGTAGATTAGAAACTGTAATTCTAAAAAAGCAATGGACTTGAAGTCAATACCTAAGTATTTGTCCAACTGTGTCTTTAACTCATTCTCTTTTTCTCTGTTTCCTTATTTGCAAAACATGAGGTTAGACTGCAAGATTTCCAAGGTCTTTCTCAACTCTGACATTCTATTATTAAATCACAATCTCCAACTGAATTTACAAAACAACTCAGTAATTATTTGCATCATACAAAGAATCTGATTTTAAAATACAACTTACTACAAAATCACAAATCAACAACTCACACAACGGTCAATCCTGTGCCCTTGTATAATCCAAATCTTCCAAATGCAGGCTTTTAATTTAGACTATCTTGGTAGTAACCTAGTCTCTATCCAAACTCATCGAGAAAGTTGGTTTAGTTTTTCAAACAACTGTTAGAAAATTATTTATGTTGAATTAAAATCTGCTATTCTTTAAATTTCTCTTCAGTATTTTTCAGAGAAACAATGAGTATATTTCTTCTGCACAGCCAGTTTTCTCTGTAGATCATATTTTTTATTCCAAATGATTAATGGCAGCTATTACATCCATTAATTTTTCTCTTCCTTAGGTTAAAGATTAGTTTTGACAAGTCCTCCGAATATCATGATTCTCTGATCACCAACCTTTCCTTTCATTGTTAATGTCTCGTTTAAAATGTGACACCAGCCGGGCGTGGTGGTTCATGCCTGTAATCCCAGCACTTTGGGAGGCAGAGGCAAGAGGACTGCCTTGAGCCCATGGGTTTGAAACCAGCCTGGGCAACTTGGTGAGATCTCATCTCTACAATAAATCAAAAAATTAGCTGAGCATGGTGGCTCGTGCCTGTAATTCCAGCTACTCAGAAGGATGAGGTGGAAGGATCGCCTGAGCCTACTACTGCACTATAGCCTAGGTGACAGAGTGGGACTCCAACTCAAAATAAATAAAATAAAATGTGACATCAGAATGAAATAAAATAATTCTCACAGAGTCTGTTTCAGACTACAGTGCCCTGCTTTTGGTACTTATTTATTGATAAAGATAAAATCAACTTCACAGAATTGTTGTTGTTGTTGTTGTTGTTTGAGTTGGAGTCTCACTCTGTCGCCCAGACTGGAGTATAGTGACCGTTCCCGGCCACCGCAGCCTCGCCTGCTGGGCTCTGGCGATCCTTCCGCCTCAGCCTTCTGAGTAGCTGGAACTACAGGCGTGCGCTACCACACCCGGCTGATTCTTGATTTATTATAGAGATGAGGTCTCGCCAAGTTGCCCAGGCGGGTCTCGAACCCACGGTCTCAGGCAATCCACTCACCTCAGCCTCCCAAAGGCACGGGATTACAGGCTGAGCCACCGAGCCCAGCCACAGCACTGTTTTAATGATTAAATAAGATGAGTATAAAGTCTTATTAGTACAGGATTTTGCATTCAGTAACCACTCAATAAATGGTTGTTGCTTCACTTGATTGCTATTAATAAATAATACTATTTCATTAGTATTACAGCCATATCTCCCCAGTTAAGCCATAAGCTCTAATTCTCTATAACACAGGTTTACCTTACATATTGTTAGCTGTTCTCCCATGCCAGGGTTCCGCAGAGAAATAAAGTGTTGAGGCTCTATTTAAATTGAAGATCAATGAGAAACCAAGATAAAGCAGCTCTGCTTGTTTGTTTTGTTTTATGTTGACTTGAGGTCTCACTCTGTCACCCATGCTGGAGTGCAGTGGCAAGACCATGACCCACCCCAGCCTCGATCTCCTGAGCTCAGGCAATCCTGAGCCCCCCAAGTAACTGGGACTTCAGGAGCACGCCACCAAGCCTGGTTAACTTTTTTTTTTTTTTTTTTTTTTTTGTAGAGACAAGGTCTCCCTATGTTGCCCAGGCTGGTCTCGAACTCCTGGGCTCAAGCGATCCTCCCACCTTGGGTTCTCAAAGTGCTGGGACTACAGGTGTGAGCCACCCTGCCCAGCCAAAGCAGCTCTGAAATTAAGACTTACTGGCAAACAGGATGTGATTTAATTGAGTCAATTTATACTTATATTTCCCAACAAAATGATTATATCAATCAAGCAATTCTACTTTTTTGAAACTCAAGAAACTATTTCTCAATCAATTTAAAAATGAAGTAAATGTATGCACCACTGAGATATGCTGAGGAAGCAAGCAGTCTGGCACAGAGTTTAAGGAAGTGAGCTCTGGAATCAGACTATCTAGAGTCCAAATCCTTGATCTACCATTTACCTGCTGTGTGACCTGAGGCAAATTATTTAACCTCTCTGGTTTCAGGATTCCCATCTATAAAATGTGAGTCATAACAGTACTTACCTACCTTAAGAGGGACTCAAACGACAGCAGATGTGATGTCTGGCATACGCTTCTCACCTTTCAAAAACTCTCATTGATGCTACTGTTGTAACTACTATTCTGAGGTTCTATCTCAAGAAGTGAATTATCCTAAATAATATTGCTAAGATTTATCATCTGAAAGTCTCAGCCATTTTTAATGTAGATAGGCCCTCTCCTGTGTTAGCCACTGCTGAAGTCAAACATCTTAATATTCTTTGCATACTTACAATTATCTATGTTTTACACATTCATCCAGGTTTATGGTAGATGTTAAGATTAATGTAAAAAATTCTATCCTAATTTTAATGCTTAACTAACCATATATGTCATCACTACAGCAAATTGTGTGTTGATATTAATAGAGAATAATGAAATAAGGGAACAAACAGCTGTGCTTGTCACACCTGAAATGCTCTGCATAGAAATCTGTGCTGTCCAATATGACAGCCACATGGAGCCATTTAGCACCTGAAATATGGCAGATCTGCTGTGAGTGCAGAATACAGCCAGATTTCTAAAACTTAGTATAAAAAAAGAATATAAATTATCTCATTAATAATTTTTATGCCTATTACACATTGCAATGGCAATTTTTTAATATATTAGGTTAAATGATATTATTTAAATTAATTTCACTCATTTCTTTTTACTTTTTTAATGTGGCTACCAGAAAATTTAAACACTTTAATGAAATTCTCATATTTCTATTGGACAGCATTGATACAGACAATCCTAAAAAGTACGCCTCATGAAAATTAAATTCAGAACAAGACATATGATCTAAATTATAGAAGAAAATAAATGTAGAACTTACATAAATTTTCAGAGCTTAAATACGTAATTAATTTAAAACTCTTCTCCAATCTCTGCCAAAAAATGTCCCTTCATAAGAAGCTCTTCCACTCTAGAGCCATCTGAAGCTTTTATTAGCATGTGGTGATTTTAAAGATTTCCACAAGCTGACCAAATTTACTTACATAACAGAGTCAAAGGACTGACTCCAGTGAGGGAGCTGTCTACTAAAGAGATTCAGCATTAAAAAGCTGACAACACTTGAACTGGCAAATTGACCCCACTACTGGAACTTTGCCTATACCCCCAAAGCACATAGGAGGGTGATCACAAGTCTGGGACAAAAATGGCCCTGGGATTTAAATGAGACCCAGAACTCTGGCCTTCCCAGTGTAATATTAATAAAATTTACCTTGAGTCTCTTCAACTATCTAATTATTAAGCAAAATACCCAGATACCAGTAGACTTTTTGCAAAGGACAACAGAAATGGAAAAATTAGAAGGCAGAGACTCAGAACTTCCAGCTAGAGAAGACTCCATATGGAAATACTAGATAAAGTAGGAGAAGAACAGAAGTAAAATCTAAGGGGGGGGAAGCTTAGAAGTAGTACCCTAAGATGTATTTATACTCAAAATGAGGTGTGTCGGCATCCCTGGCAACACCTAGGAGCTTGTTAGGAAAGCAGATCACAGGCCCCAATCCAGACCTAAAAAATCGGAATCTTCATTTCAACAACGTACCCAGGTGATTTGCACAGCGACCTCTGGAAAGCAGCCACTTAACCACACAAGATCCAGGTAGATCTGTGTCTTTAAAGTTCTTACTCTTATTACCCATCTGTTGCCCTGTGGTTGCTAACCAAAAACACAGGATCTTTTGTGCATAACGCATGCAATAACTATGTTGTAGACTGAATAAATTATTTGAAAATAGGATCCCATATATGCTTGAAAGATGGCAGGAAATCTGTGTTTCAGGTGACAGCTAAAGTCATCAGTCACTGAAAGCATGTGGACAGGCTATACCTCAGAACCATGCATATTGGAGAACTAAGTTGAATAAGATGAGCAGACATGACTCATACCAAAAAAATCATTTATTTAACGTCTCAGACAAAATAAAAAGTTTTGATTTTTGATGGAAATGAGATAAGAACTTTGTATAATAAAAAAAGTGACTGCATTAACTAAAATTAGTGTTTACAACAGTAAGCTAAATGATTCCAGTTGTTTCAAACTATACTGAAGTTCCCTTGAGTGGGAACTGTATTATAGCCATAAGGGTCATTCATTTCTTCCTTTTCACTGTCTTTCCCATTAGTAGTCAAACAAGCTGTTATTCTCCCTATTTTAAAACATCTTTTGACTCCATTTCTTGCTTCAGCTATATTTTTCACCTTCTCCTTACATCAAAAATCTTGAAATATTTGTCTAAATTTGATTTTTCCATTCCTTCACCTCCACTCTCTTGAATTCTCATGGATCAGTTTTTGGTCCCCTCTGCTCCACCAAAATTCCTGTTGTCAAACTCACTAATGACCTCTCCTTTGCTAAATCCCTGGGTCAATTTTCATTTGACCCTCATTTTACTTGACCTCTCAGGAGCCTCTGACTCATCCTCCTTGGTTTTTCTACCAAGCTCCCAAGACACGGCACTCTCTTGATGTTCTCCATTAGCTGCTTTTCCTCATTCCTCTTTACTGGTTCCTTCTCTGTTCCCCAGCATCAGTATGGAAGGAGCCCAGGTTCTGGGTCCCTACCCTCCTTTCCTTTCTATTGACACTCACTCCCTTGTGGATTTCCTCAGTTTATATATTCTGCAAAGTCCCAAATGTTTACCTCTAGCCCAAACCTCATTTCTGAAATCCAGACAAATATGTCCAACTGCCAACTAACATCTCCACAACTTAGCACCTGATTCTTTCTCCAAAATCAGTTTCACCCTATTTCAGTTAATCCAGCTCCATCCCTCAACCTGCATAACCTTGCAAGTCACCCTTGACTTCTCAAACTCACATTCCATGTTTAGTTAGTCAGAAAACTCTCCACACTCAACCTTCAAAACATACCAGTCTGGTCCAAGCCACCACCCTTGCTCACCCAGGTTACTACAATAGCCTCCTAACTGGTTTGCCTACTTTTGCGCTTCCCACTTCAGTCTATTCTCATGAAACACAGCAGCAGTGTGTCTTCCAAGTACATAAGCCAGATCATGCCACATCTTTATTTGAAACTCTCTAACTGGCTTTGAAACTCTCTAACTTGCTTCACTTTCAGCACAAACCGAAGTCCTTGCAATAGCCTACAAGGCCCTACAGGAACTACCCGTGGTGTCTGTCTGCTCCTCCCTGCTCACTATACTTCAGTCACACCGGTATTCCAGTTCCTGGAAGGCAGAAAGCAGGCTTTGCACTTGCTGTCCCCGCTTTCTGGAGCACTCTAACACTCTTCCTCATTCTTCAGGTCTTTGGCCGCGTGTCACCTCAGTGAGGCCATCCTTGACCGCCTATGTAAAATTGCAAATCCATCCACTCCCAGCCTCCTCCCTCCTCTGCTTCATTTTTCCCTGAAGGTCTTCACGCCTTCAAAATACTATTTTCTTTCCCCCTCCCTTTTCGCCCCCTCTTTCACACACACACATACACAGTCCGTCTCTCTTTGCAAGAGCAAGGATTTCTTTGTTTTGTTTACCACTGTATCCCCAGCACCTAAAATAATGCCTGCTACATGAGAAACACTCAATAAATATTTGTGGAATAAATGTAAAAATGAAGAAAAAAGAGACAGCGACACAGACCTGTCTATGACCTATTTTTATACCGTGGAGCCTTTTAAAAGAGTTCTATTTTTACCTAACCCTGAATTGTACCCAATAACTTTAAAATAAAAAAAAAAATTTTTAATTTACTAAAAAGAGAGATGGGAGACAGGGCAAGATGGCGACGGCATAGGTGAACTGGTGAGATTCTCTGAACGGACCAAGGCTGCATACTGCTGAATAGACAGACTGTAAAGCAGAGGGAAAAGTGAACAAAACCAGAAGACCCTCATAAGGAAGAACAGGTCATTGCAGAAGTGAAATAAAGGCAACCCCACCTTCCCTCAAAAACAGAATTGAAGAGGGGGAGGGAAAGGGGGAGAGGGAGAAAAATCTACAGAAATGAAGAAAAACCAAAAGAAGAGTATGGGTCTCTCCCAGACACCTGGGAGAGCAGACATTGAGAAAACTGACTTTGGAATACAAACAATGAAAAGTCCCCAAAATGAAGGGTCTCAAAATGCAAATGTAGATATCAAAACAATAATGGAGAGATTAAAAAGAATTGAGGAGACACAAAAAGAAACTAGGAAGGAGCTGATATCTGAGATAACAGTAATAAAGAATACTGTGAATGAAATAAATAACAAACTGATAAGCATGGAAAGCAGAATTACCCAAGCAGAAGAAAGAATCTCAGAGCTTGAGGACCAAAATATAGAAATAACCCAAACTCTTAAAAACACAGAAAATAAGCTCAAAAAGACAGAACAAAACCTTCAAGAGATGAGTGACTACCTTAAGAGGCCTAACCTAAGAATAATCAGACTCCCTGAGGCAGAAAGAGAAACAGAGACCACATTGGAACAAACTTTCCATGAGATCATTCAAGAAAACTTCCCTTATCTAATCAGCGATGCAAAAATTCAAACACAAGAGATTCAGAGAACCCCCACAAGACAACAAATGAGAAGACCAACTCCTAGACACATAATAATTCGCCTAAATAAAGTAGGCACAAAATAAAAAATCCTAAAGGCAGCAAGAGAAAAAGGCCAGATCACCTACCATGGGAGACCAATCAGAATAGCAGCAGATTTATCTGCAGAAACCCTGCAGGCTAGGAGAACTTGGAGCCCTATCTTCAAAGTCCTAAAAGATAAACAATTTCAACCAAGAATAACCTACCCGGCCAAGCTAAGCTTCATCAGTGAGGGAGAATTAAAATCTTTCCCAGATATCCAATCCCTAAGAACTTATGCTGCCACCAAACCATCTCTACATGAAACACTTAAGAAAGTACTAAACACAGAAGAAAAGGAAAAAAGAATAACATTCTTCACAAGAGTACAGGGAAAAGAATAAAATATACACGAACCAACCCCAAAACCAAAAGAAAGACAAAAAAAAGAAAAAAGAAAAAAGAAAAAACCAAGTAGAAGAACAACAACTCAATAAGAACTCCATGATAGGGACGAACTTTCACATTTCAATAATTAGTCTGAATGTGAATGGACTAAACGCACCACTGAAAAGACATAGAATGACAAAATGGATAAAATATCACCAGGCAACAATATACTGCCTTCAAGAGACCCATCTCACTAGAAAGGACATACACAGACTCAAAGTAAGAGGATGGGAAACAAATTTTCAGGCGAATAGAACACAAAAGAAAGGAGGAGTCGCGATCCTAATTTCAGACGAAATACCATTTAAGCTATCAAAAATTTAAAAAGATACAGAGGGCCACTACATATTGATAAAAGGTTCACTCCATCAACAAGAAATATCTATCCTAAACATATATGCACCCAACATAGGTGTGCCAACATTCATAAAGCAACTTCTAGGAAAACTAAAGAAAGACATTGATTCTAACACCATAATAACTGGGGACTTTAATACACCACTCACAACCTTAGACAGATGATCAGGACAAAAAATCAGCAAGGAGATCCAGAACCTCAATGAGACTCTGGACCAAATGGACTTAATTGATACCTATAGAACACTCCATCCAAAGACCACAGAATACACATTCTACTCATCACCACATGGAACATATTCTAAGATCAACCACATAATTGGACACAAATCAAGTACAAGCAAATTTAAAAGGACTGAAATTATACCATGCACCTTCTCGGACCACAGTGGAATAAAAATAAACACTGACACAAGGAAAGTCCCTTCAAAACCCACAAAGACATGGACACTAAACAGTATGATGCTAAATAACTCCTGGGTCAATGATGACATCAAAACAGAGATCAAAAGATACCTGGAGACAAATGAAAATGAAGAAACATCTTACCAAAATCTCTGGGATGCCTTAAAAGCTGTAATAAGAGGGGAATTTATTTCCCTACAAACACACATGAGGAAAATGGAAGGAACAGAAATTAACAACCTAACAAGCCACCTAAAAAAGCTGGAAAAGCAAGACCACAAAAACCCTAATTTCAGCAGAAGAATCCAGATCACCAAAATAAAAGCCCAAATCCAGGACATAGAAGACAAAAAGATAATAGAAAAAAATCAATGAAACAAAAAGCTGGTTCTTCGAAAGAATAAACAAGATTGATGGTCCCCTAGCTAGACTGACCAAGAAAAAATGAGAAAAAAACCAAATAAGCACAATCAGAAACACAAAAGATGAAGTCACATCTGACCCTGAAGAAATACAAAAGATCATTAGAGACTACTATGTACACTTGTATGGAAACAAACTTGAAAACCTTAAGGAAATGGAGGACTTTCTGACATCACATAACCTACCTAAGTTGGAACAAGAAGAGATTGAGACCCTAAATAAACCAATAACAATCAAGGAAATCGACTACGTAATAAGAAAACTTCCTACAAAAAAAAGCCCTGCACCAGATGGCTTTCCAGCAGAATTTTACAAGACATTTAAGGAGGAGCTGATACCAATCCTACTGAAGGTATTCCAGGTGATTGAAAAAGATGGAACGCTCCCCAAATCATTTTACGAAGCCAACATCACATTGATACCCAAGCCAGGTAAAGATCCAGCAAAGAAAGAGAACTACAGGCCAATATCTTTGATGAATATAGATGCTAAAATTCTCAACAAGATCCTAGCAAACCGGATTCAGCAATACATCTCAAAAATCATCTATCATGACCAAGTAGGCTTCATTCCTGGGATGCAAGGCTGGTTCAACATTCGTAAAACCATAAATGTTATTAAATACATTAACAGATGTCAAAACAAAAACCACATGATTATATCATTAGATGCAGAAAAAGCTTTTGATAAAATCCAGCACCCCTTCTTGATAAAAACCCTTGAACATCTAGGCATACGGGGAACATACCTCAAAATAGTAAAAGCCATCTACGAGAAACCCACAGCAAGCATACTCCTAAATGGACAAAAATTAGAACGATTTCCCCTGAAAACTGGAACAAGACAAGGATGCCCACTCTCACCCCTCCTGTTCAACATAGTATTGGAAGTCTTGGCTCGAGCAATCAGAGAAGAGAAGGCAATCAGGGGTATCCAAATAGGAAAAGAGGAAGTCAAGTTATTTCTCTTTGCAGACGACATGATTGTATACCTTGAAAACCAAGAGAATCTGTCAAAAACCTCCTTACACTGATAAAGACCTTTGGCAAAGTCTCAGGATACAAAATAAATGTACAAAAGACAATCGCATTTCTCTACACCAATAATAAACAAACAGAAACCCAAATAAAAAACACAATTCCATTCACAATAGCCGCAAAAAAAATGAAATACCTTGGCATCTTCCTAACCAGAGACATGAAAGACCTTTACAAGGAAAACTACAAAACACTGCTCAAAGAAATCAAAGTTGACACAAACAAGTGGAAAAATATCCCATGCTCATGGATCGGAAGAATCAACATTGTGAAGATGTCCATCTTACCTAAGGCAATCTACAAATTCAATGCAATACCCATCAAATTACCAGCAACATTCTTCTCAGACCTAGAAAAACAATGCAGGAATTCATATGGAAACACAAACGTCCAAGAATAGCCAGAACAATCCTCAGCAAAAAAAACAAAGCAGGTGGTATCACACTGCCAGACTTCAAACTTTACTATAAAGCTACAATCATCAAAACAGCTTGGTATTGGTATAGGAACAGGCATATAGATCAATGGAATAGAATTGAGATTCCAGAAGCAAAACCTCAATTTCTCAACCAACTCCTCTTTGACAAAGCCTCCACCACCTACCACTGGGGAGAGGAGAACCTATTCAGTAAATGGTGCTGGGAAAACTGGCTGACCACATGCAGAAGATTGAAACAGGACCTCTATCTATCCCCATGCACAAAGGTTAATTCCAAATGGATCAGAGACCTAAATGTAAAACCTCAAACCATAAGAACCTTAGAAAATGAAGGAAAAACCCTCATGGAAATCGGAACTGGCATCCAATTCCTGAACAAAACCCAAAACCCACAGCTCATAAGAGAGAAAATAGACAAGTGGGACCTTATTAAACTGACAAGCTTCTGCAAAGCCAAAGAAACCATCAAGAGAGCAGGGAGACAGCCTACAGACTTGGAAAAAGTATTTGCCAACTCCAGGTCCGACAAAGGCTTAACATCCTGGATCTACAAGGAACTCAAGCATGCTGAAAAGAAAAAAACAAACAACCCCATTATAAAATGGGCAAAAGATATGAACAGACACTTCACAAAGGAAAACATCCGAGCAGCCAACAAACACATGAAGAAATGTTCAACCTCACTAATCATCAGGGAGATGCAAATCAAAACCACACTGAGATACCATCTAACCCCAGTCAGAATGGCAATTATCAACAACTCAAAAAATAGCTGCTGGAGAGGGTGTGGTGAAAAGGGAACACTTCTACACTGTTGGTGGGAGTGTAAGCTAGTGCAACCTCTGTGGAAAGCAGTGTGGCGATTCTTAAAAGCTCTAAATACCAACCTCCCATATGACCCCGCAATCCCCCTACTGGGAATATATCCTGAAGAACACAAATCACTCTACAAAAAAGATACCTGCACATGCATGTTTATTGCAGCATTGTTCACAATAGCAAGAACCTGGAAACAGCCATGCTGTCCGTCAAAAGAGGAATGGATTTTAAAAATGTGGTACATATACACGATGGAATACTATGCAGCCATCAAAAAGAACAAAATCATGAATTTCGCAGCAACCTGGATGGAACTAGAGTCTATAATACTGAGTGACCTCTCACAGAAACAAAGATCCGAGTATCACATGTTCTCACTCATATAATGGACCTTAAACATCCAATGCAATACTATACGAAAATGACTGACCGTACTGGGAAACTATGATGGGGGAGGGAGATGGGATTAACAGTAGCAAATATCTGTCTGGGTACGGGGAAACATCCTATATCAACAGGGTGCCTGAATGAAACGCAATTGTATATCTAACCCTTAACTGTACCCCACAACTTCACAATAAAAAAAAAAAAAAAAGGATGAGAGAAAGGTAACTATGAAAAAGTGCCCTCTATTCATAATATTAAAGATATGGAATAAAAAAAAAAAGAGAGATGAAGTGATAAATAAATAAAGAGTTATATTTTAAAGAAATCATTGTGTATGCAAATACATACCCAGATATTATGGAAGAAGCAAAGATGCTCCAGTGTGATCATTAAATTAAGCTTTTGCGCCGGGCTCGGTGGCTCAGCTTGCAATCCCGCGCCTTTGGGAGGCTGAGGTGAGTGGACTGCCTGAGCCCGCGGGATCGAGACCCGCCTGGGCAGGTGAGACCTCATCTCTACAATAAATAAATAAATAAATTAGCCGGGCGTGGTAACGCACGCCTGTAGTTCCAGCTCCTTGGAAAGCTGAGGCAGAGGGATCGCCGAAGCCCAGCAGGTTGAGGCTGCGATTGCCAGAAGCGGCCACTGCACTCCAGTCTGGGCGAAAGAGTGAGACTACAACTCAAAAAAAAAAAAAAAATTAACCTCATGCAATATCTGTCCTATTGTAAAGAAACAGCTCTCTAAACTGAGAGAGGCCACTCCAAGGGTGCTACGCTTTCTCAAAACCCTGGATCTTGCTTCACCAAAGCTAATTTACAAGCTGGGTCCCAAAAGATCCACCCTTCTGGCAAGCAGGTGAAAATAGCCAGGCCAATATAATGGACTTTGATTTCTTTGATGAAAGAGAAATTATGACGCAGAGTACAAAGCACTTTATAGTTTTAATGTTGTATAAAATCCGGGTGTAATCTATTCTCAGTGAACTTCTGGACTCAAGTACAAGACAGAAAAAAATGTTTTTAATGTTGGTGCTATACTTTGGTGATACACTTAGGAGACATACACGGTGGGTCCTATTTTTATAAAATACAATTTAAAAGAACTTAACATTATTTTCCAGGTAAAATGAAAGCAAAATAACTTCAGCAAACATTTATATGTAGAAATAAATTATTCAGGAGTGAAGCAGCTTTGCACACAACAGAAGTAATATGAGGCAAATAAAAGTCATTTTTTTAATGAAAAAAAAGTCCTACTATCTCCACCTTATAATATTCATTCCCCTAGACGATACCAGGTCTACTTGTTTCTGAAGTTATGTTTGTAGCAGAAGCTCCTAGCCATCCTTCAATTAACCAATTCCAGGATGAACCATCACCCTGTAAAACATGCTGGTGATGCCCATTAGTACCTGGTGCTCTCAGCTGATAATCAAGACTCTGGCAAGCTTGTGATCTTGCTCTCTTGGCCAGGCTGAAGTGCAGTGGCAGATCATAGCTCACTGGAGCCAAACTCCTGGCCTCAAGAGATCCTCCCACTTCAACCTCCCTAGTAACTGGGATCACAAGCATGCGCCACCACACCCAACAAGCTCATGAAATTCTGCTCACATGCTGAGGCGGTGGTTATCAAAAATCAGCTATTTTTAAAAAAAAAGAAAAAGAATCAGCTGTGTTTGCCCCCAAATGGATTTGTGCTGGTACTACCTACTACTGAAATTATGTAATTTTTGCTAGGGGGAGGGGAAGCATGGGACTGGCAGTAGTGGGAGTCTGCGGGGTGCGGGGCACAAACTCATCGACAAGGGCACCTGTATAATGAACATTTGTATACCTAACACTGAATTGTACCCCACATCTTTAAAATTAAAAAATTTAAATAAATGGCAAAAAAAAAAAGAAATTATGTAATTTAAATATTATGTGAAACAAATATAGGCATAATAAGCAAGAGTTGTAAAACTAAATGGAATGCTTTAGAACACCATTTATGGCCATAAGATAATTAAACTGACAAATGTTTTATTTTGAAATTACTTTTACTAAATAGAGGCAAAATAAAAGTTTTTAAAATATTTGTAAAATACAAAGTGTCATGAAGCAAATACTTCTATATAGCCACTCAGTTTTTAAAAAACAGAATTATCATTTTCCCCTCTAACTTCTCTGCGTTGCTTATTGATATATAATAATTTTATAAATAAAACTATTTCTCACTGACTAAATAATCACAAATGTATTTATTTTAGTAATGCCTCTAAAATTTTGGCTTTAATTTCTCTTAGTCTATCAAGTTTTTTTAAACACATAAACTCCCTATCTTTACATAAGTTCCAATTTTAGAATTATGTTGTGGCTGTTTTTTATAGAGACAAGGTCTCGCTGTGTTGCCCAGACTGGTATCGAACTCCTAGACTCAAGCAAATTACCTGCCTCAGCTTCCAAAGTGCTAGGGATTACAGGTGTGAGCCAAAGCACCCAGTCTATGTTGTGTTTTATTTGATTTGATTTCCCCAAGCAGGATCAAGTCATCAACTGATAAACAAGCCACATGAGGAAGGTGGGAAGAAATGCATCGAATATGAAAAAATCAAAAAAATGAATGAAACAGACCTCTGAGACCGTTAACGTCATAACAAGCAGACAGCCCACACCTTTATCTACCTCTACCAGAAGCCTCTGCCAAAAGCGAAAGAGCAGGGCAAGTAAGTGCATAGTAACACATCGCTGTTATCAATTTCACGCCCTAGGTTGTCATTCGCAAGAAAGCTATGAAAGTCACACACCTGGAGCTCTAAAAGGAACCCACACCATGGGGGAAATTCCACTTCTCCAAAACAGGAGATGTAATCAGACCCCACAAGGAAGCCAACAGTAACAAATTATTAGACCAGAAATCCTGCTGACTCTGGAAATCCTATTTGGCCATCAGACAAGGTTAAATGTTAGAGTACCTACTCTGTCCATTTATTCCTGAGAGGGTTCCTATACTTAGCTACTTAATAGCCTGTGGGGTTTAACTCACTCACTGAAGAAACAGTCATCGCTTAGTACAGTGGGGGGAGTGGGATGGGGGAGTATGATGGGGGGAAGGGTATGGAAGGTGGCTGCAGATTTGGGTATCAAAATCTCGATGTTTGAGTCCCTTATATAAAATGGTATAGTGAGGAAGGAGAAGCTGAGGACACATCTCTGAGAGCCTACCTCATGCAGACATCATACTAAATGCTTCCACAAGTGTGATCTTGTTTTAAAAACAGACTTTATTTGGAGGACTTTTAGGCTGACAGTAAAACTGAGCTGAAGGTGCTTATCATGACCCCCACTGTCATCACCCCACACCAGAGTGGTACGTGTGAGAACGTCAATGAACCCACACAGACACACTGCTCTGAGTTAGACCTTAGTCTCAGCCCTGCTGGAAAAGTGGCAGTTGCCTCATTGACTACTATCTGGTTTTCCTGCGTGGTACAAAGGCCTTTAGAAATCTCCTGCTGTGATTAATTGGCTAACAAGTGGGGATTTCTGAACCCAAAGCATCGAATCTGTACGGGAATCAAACACATGGAAGGTCTTTGATTCTTCCAGTGTCCCAGATCTCAGTGAAAGTTCTGACCCCAGTCTCAGTGGAGACAGTTGCCACAGGCTCAAGGAAGGAAGCTGCTCTGAGGAGAGATAGGATCCAAACATCTCAAGAAGATGAAAGATGACAAGAGTTGGCGACCCTTACCCCAAGGAGTGGAAGCCTCCCTACCACTGACAAGCAGTGCTTCCTGTGGTGTCTCCAGCATCCTCCAGAAAATGTGAACAAAGCACAAGAAGTCTGAATATGTGGGGGCCACCAACAGCGCCTTTGAGCTCAACCAAAGGTGACCCTTCCCAGGTGCCCTGCATTGACTGAGGTCCACTGGACAAGGGGAGAAAACTTCAGGATTGAAACTGAGCCACACTCACCTCTGCCAGTAGCTGCTGCAAATACATCACACCCCCCCACTAACCAATCATGATCACCCTGGCTTAGGGTACAGGAAAGTAACACCCCTTGAAGGCAAAAAAATATGGCTCCCTCTTAAAATTGCTAAAACTAGCTGGGCATGGTGGCCTACACCTATAATCCCAGCACATTGAGAGGCCGAAGTAGGAGGATTGCTTGAGGTCAAGAGTTTGAGATCAGCCTGGGCAGCATAGCAAGACCTCCATCTCTACAAAAAAAATCAATAAATTAGCCAGGCATGGTGGTGTATGCCAGTTACTTGGGAAGCTAAGGCGGGAGGATTGCTGAACACAAGCATTCAAAACTGCAATGAGCTACGATTGCACCGCTGCCCTCAAGCCTCGGCAACAGAGCAAGACCTTGTCTCTGAAACAAAACAAAGCAAAAATTGCTAAAGCATTGGCCTGAAACTGACTTTGGTAGGTCATAGTTTATATCCCCATCTTTAAGCAAAACCACAACAAAAAACTTTTCCAGTCCATTTAAAGACCTGGAAGGAAGAAGGCGATTCCTCTGTCTTCCTTGATAAGTTACTTTAAGGTATATGATTTTCTAGTGTAAATGTAAGAACTTGACTTTGAGGCACCTATAAACACAATGATTTTACTGTTCCTATTATTGCATTTATTTCACCTTGACAAAGTACAAATTTTTAGGACAAAACACTACATATTAAGTTACAGTCTCTAATGTCCACCTGAGAGTATCATCAAGCTCGATCTAGATGATCATTTGGTATGACTGCATGAATTCTCTATTGTTTTATGTGCAGTTTTTCCATAGAAAAAGTATTAAAAGTTAAATGTTGAAAAAATTTAAAAATAAGTAAAATGGTGTAGTATTTACATATAATCTACATGCATATTCCCGTATACTTTTAAATCATCTCTAGATTATCTATAATACCTGACAATGTAAATGCTATGTAAATAGTTGTCATACTGTGCTGTTTAGGGAATAATGGCAAGAAAAAAAGTCAGCACGTGTTCAGTACAGACACAATTCTTTTTTTAGTATTTCTGATCTGAGGTTGGTTGAATCCACAGATGTGCTATCCACAGATACAGAAGGCCAACTGTACTAGAGTTTTCTCTCGGCTTCCATACCACTTACAGGTGATCACAGCATCGAGTACAAATAAGGCCAGTTTTACCATTTAGTAGATGTGTGACTTTAAGACAGGCAATAATAATTTCACCTCCCACCCTGGTATAACCTACCATCCAGGTCACATTTACTGCATACTTACTGTTTTTCAGAAACTGTTCAAACCCTTCCCAACCACTAAATGTTAGAGATATTTGATGAGGTAATGAAGCAATGGAAGCAGAGGCATGTTAAAATAACCTGCCCAAGGTGACACAGCCAGGAAGCAAATCAGACTTATTCAAGGCCACACTCTAATCACTATACAGTACTACCTCTTGGTGACACAGAATTATCTTTTAAAAGAATTACAGAGCCAGGCACTGTGGCACACCAATAGTCCCGGCTACTTAGGAAGGTGAGACAGAAGGATCGCGTGAGCCCAGGAGTTCAAGGTTGCACTGTGCTACGATCGCGCCTGTAGATAGCCACCACACTCCAGCCTGGGTAACAGAGCAGGACTCAGTCTCTAAAAATAAAAAGAGAGGACAGGCAAATGAGCCCCCCTCTTAAGTTCAGATTTATCAAACTCTTCAGGAGACTCTAATCAACCCCCTGAAACAAGCAAAATGTAGAGATATGTAAAATACAGTCTATTTTTCTTTCCACGTCCTTTTCTCCCCATTGAGTTTCATGGAGATCTGTGTGGATATGGGAGGCCTCCAGGGATTCTGCAAAGGTAAAAACAACACATCTTAAAGAGGAGAAAAGGAAGAGGGATGACTGCTCTCAAAAGAGTGGTGGTAACCTTATGACTTGAAAATGTCTATGAGCCTGGTGTAAACCTCTACCACATGTAGGGATGGAGGGGACAATTTGGGTTGCCTTGGATGGAGATTTAGTGCAAGCAAAGTAGCCAGACTGGATTGATCAGCTCCTTGTCACCTCCCTCAGTGAGAAATGTTTGCTACCTGGAGACAACACCCATTCAAGATAACTAATTAAGTTCCAGGGGCTACCACTAGTGCTATAACAACCTGGTCATTATTACTACCAGGTTAGGTCAGAGTTTCCCCAACATTCTGATCTTAAGAATCATATGGGGTGATGATGAAAAGTACCCCTTCAGAACTACTGAACCAGAATCTTCAGGCAGCACCAGAAATCTGAAACCAGGTGTCCCTGTGATAGAAAAGTTCCGGAAAAATTATTTAGATCATGAAATTACATGACCTAAAAGATCAAGAGGGGCCGGGCATGATAGCTCACGCCTGTAATCCTAGGGAGGCCAAGGTGAGAGGACTGCCTGAGCCCACAGGTTCGAGACCAGTCAGGCAACTTGGAGAGACCTCATCTCTACAATAAATCAAGAAAAAATTAGCCAGGCATGGTGGTACATGCCTGTAGTCCCAGCTACTTGGAAAGCTGAGGTGGGAGGATCACCTGAGTCCAGCAGGTCGAGACTGTGGTAGCCATGAGTGTGCCACTGCCCTCTAGCCTGGGCGACAGAGGGAGACTCCAACTCAAAAAAAAAAATTAAAATTAAAAGATCAAGAGGGTCTTCTAGGTAGGGTGTCTTCCTTTCAAACAGTTATCTGTCTAAACTAGGAAGAGGATACTATCTTCTATACATAAAAGTCTCCAGAGAACCAGATTTCAAAATTTCCTTTCAATACATGAGTCTTAAGTCTTCAGAGTTTTGTGCTCCTCCCAAGTAGCTCAGGCAAAGGTTAAATTCGACCTTTTTCAAACAGAAATAAAAAGAACAATATTCGTTACACAAATCACTTTAGTTAAAGCATTATGGACTCACTTCAAGAAATATGCAAGGTCCTGGAACTGTGCTAAGCCCTCTCATGCTTTGCTTCAGATAAAGAATCTCACTAATTCAAGACAGAAACATGAAAATGAGAAGAAAATCCACAGAATGGGAGAAGATATTTGCAAAGCACAGATCTAAGAGACTTGTATCTAGAATATATAAACAACTCTTACAATTTAACAATATAGGGCAGATAATGCAATTTTAAATGGGCAAAAGATCTGATCAGATGTTACCCAAAGAAGATATGCAGATGGCCACCAAGCACAGGAAAAGTTAGTCAGCATCATTAGTTTTAGGAAAATGAAAGCCAAAACCACAATGGGGTACCACCTCCCAGCCACTAGAATGGCTAGACTCAGACAGAAAGTGAGAAATGTTGATAAGGATGTGGAGAAATGCAAATCCTCCTACACTGCTGATGGAATGTAAAATGCGGTAGCCTCTCTGAAAAAGTTTGTCAATTATTCCAAGTGTTAAATACAGAATTACAATATGACCCAGCAATTCCACTCCTAGATATCTACCCAAGAAAACTTAAAGCATGTGTCCACACAAAAACCTGTATTTTAATGTGCATAGTGCCATTATTCCTAAAAGCTAAAAGGTGGAAATAACTCATCAAATGATGAAGGGATGAATACAATGTGATCCATTCAATGGCATATTATCCAGCCATTAAAAAGGAATGAAGTACTAACACATACTATGATGAGGATTGGCACTGAAAACATTATGCTATGTGAAAAAAAGCCAGTCACAAAAGGTCATATTTTGCTTGAATCCATTTACATGATTTGTGCAGAACAGAAAAATCTATTGTCAGAAAATAGATTAGCGGTTGCCTGGGGCAAGCAATGGGGGCAACAGCAGGACAGAGGGTGCCAGTGACAGTTTATGGGTCTAGGGTTTGTTTCTGAAGTGATGAATATGCTCTTAAGTTGACTACGGTGATGGATGCACAACTCTGTGAACATACTAAAAAAAAATCACTGGATGTATAGTTTAACAGCACACGCACACACACAAACATACTACGCTTCACATAGTATCTGGCCCATAATAAATACTGAATAGATGTCATTCTTTCTCCTCTGTCTGTCCCCATATTTTTGTATTGTTATGCCTTGATATTGTTGTGTTTTTACCACAACTTACAAAACTCAAAATTGGAAGGTATTTCAACAGAGACCTGACCATGAGAATGCTCTCATTTTCTCACACATGCCATACTCAAGAACACTCCTAATGCCTGACTCTTGAGAAACCCTGGGAGCCTACAAATGTGACTGACTACCTCCCACACTTGTCACTTGTATTTGGGGATAAAGACTAAGATCTTTTTCTCTGCTCTTCACTTCCCAATAGTTTTAAAACGCAGCATACACCTTGTCAATACGGATGCTATTGAGGCATTTTTCCTGTCAGCTCCATCTATACTGAAAAACCACTGGGCTTCAAGACACTCTGCAGGCATCGCCAGAAGACCTTGGTTACCTTGATATCCAGCACTGACCACCTGAATATTTTCCGCAATGTTATGCAGAGTCAAAGAGGGCTTGAAGCTATGGAACCATCCATAGCTTGCAACAAAAAAAGTCAACTGCAGTGTTTTCACCATCTTCTTAAGCTCTCAAAAAACTCTCAGTCATCTCTTCAATTAGTAAAAGCCAACAGTCGACTCTCAGCCAGACCAGGCTCAAAAGCTTTTCCTTCATCTTGCTGAGTATTATCAACTGTTTTAAAATCTGCTCATTCTTTCAGAATAGTTCCTACTATCAAAACATTTTTCTTCTCATCATTTTCAATAATTTTATCTCTACTTTTTCTTTTCTTTTCTTTTTTTTTTTTTTGAGTTGGAGTCTCACTCTGTTGCCCAGACTGGAGTGCGGTGGCCGCTCCCGGCCACCGCAGCCTCGACCTGCTGGGCTCCGAGTAGCCGGAATTACAGGCATGCGCTACCAGGCCCGGCTGATTTTTTGATTTATTGTAGAGATGAGGTCTCGCTGCCCAGGCGGGTCTCGAACCCGCGGGCTCAGGGGCAACCCACTCACCTCAGCCTCCCAAAGGCACAGGATTACAGGCTGGGCCACCGAGCCTGGCTTTTATCTCTACTTTTATCTCCATTAACACCCCTTTTCCCCATATACTCTTGCTACTTTTGTACCTATCAGACATGATAAGGCAAATATGCACAAACTCAAAATTTATCAAAGCCCAGTTGGTAAACACATGTGAGCAACCAGGTGGTCAAGACAGAAATGACAGCCGGGTCAGCAGACTACACCATCTATTAAAGCACTTTTGCTCTAAAGCTGTGTTGGCCAATATAGTAGCTACTAGCTACCTGAGGCTATTTAATGAAATTTTTAAAATTTTAAAACTCTGTTGTCAAATCTCACTAGCCACATCTCAAGTGTTCGGTGGCCACAGGCAGCCACTGACTACTTGATTCAACAGGGCAGATACAGGGCATTTTAATCACCACGGAAAGTTCTACCGAACAACACTGTCTCAGGGAATAACTACAATGAGTCCATGAAAGTTCTTAAATTCTGAGTTAGGTGCAATAGTTTCAGTATTTACTAACTATGAAGTTTGACTCTCAGAAGAATGACCCAAACGCCTCTGAATGTTCTTGGCAGGTTCCTAGGTCAGTGGACAAGGCTTTCTGGAGCCTAACACAGAGCTCAGTACATGGCTAGTACTTACTATTTGTTGAACATATGAATAGCATAATAATGTCTAAACTTCAGTCTCTGCCCTGATTGACTTCTAGATATGCTCATGGAAAGCAATGAGATTTTTTTTTTTCATCATGGGAGATTTCTATAGGGAGAAATAAGCATCAGCAAGTGGGGAAGACAGCCCATGGACCTTTTGGAACCACTAGAAATAAATCTGCAAAACATAAAAATCTGCCCAAAAGGAGCTGTGATATTCAAACAGAAAGTTTCAGACTCAAGGAAACATCTTGCTTCTTCAAACACCCGCTACTCAAAGCTTGTAGGGACATGAAGGGAAGGGAAGGCTAGGGAGATGCTCTGGAAGATCACACAGCCGGCTGCCACTTTCTCAACATTTTCTCAATATAACTTTGGTAGAAAAAAAAAAGGTATAATCACAAAGGCAGCAATCTATTAGAAGCATCGCCTGTGCTGCTCACTCTTACACCTAGACTCCCCCTTCCTTCAATGTCTTATGACTCAATCTATACTGTGCCTACCAAATAGTTTCTTGGAAAATAAGAATTTTCGAAAATCTCCATTTTAATTTTTTAAAATGTGTTTTCATATACAGAGAAAAGCAGTTTCATTGGTCCTTAACCAATAATCTCCTGGCGACCAAACAAAAGAAGCTATAGCTGCTCCTACTTAACATTTTCTACTTCCCTTGTCCACAGACTAAATAGCCACGGGAAGAACCAAGCTGCTCCATTTCTATAATTCAGTTTTTCTTAGCAAAGGTCTGAGAACAGAAGGCCAGAGAAACAGGGAGCAGCTGCCGCCCGATCTTCTTATTAATGCCCTCGGCTCAGTCCCCAGCCTTCTCCTTATTGTTTCAGACTCCTTTTCTCAACAACCTCTAAGCCTCGGCTCATGGGAAGAAATAACAAGGAAAATTCAGTGTCAACACCCACTGCGGCAGAACCATCTAGATTACCTCTCTTAGGTGATGCAATTAGAAATGAAAATAGGTGAGCCTTACATTCCATCTTAAATTGTTAATCTGCTTTATTTGGAATTTCAGTCAATGATTAATAACTATATAGAACTCCTATGTGGTCCTACAGTGATCCCTTTAGACACTACAGGTTTAAAACATTACACAATTTCCACCTCTTAAGCCAAGCAACCATTCTGAACTCACTATTTAAGCCAAGAGATATATAAAATAATGGTTGTTGATGAATTAGTCATCCAATATTCAGATTCTAAGACCCAAAGAATCTAAATACTAGAGCCAAAACGTTCAGTTTTCTGCAACATGCAATGCTAACTTTGAGGAAATAAAAGCAGAACAGCGGCTAAGAAAATTGGACTACCTAAGTTTAAATCTCAGCTTTGTCCCTACCCAGCTGTGGGATCTTGAGTAAGTTACTCAACCTCTCCAGACTTCAGAATGCAGATGACAGTACTGATCTCATGGGTTGTCATGGGGACAGGGGAGATAATCCATGTAAGAGCTCAATAAATATTAGCTGTGATTGTAACAATTCCTCATGCCTGAAAAACATCACTTAAAATAAGCTTTTTCCAAAAGTTAGGACTTAAAACTTAAGGAATATGCTGCTTCTCAGAAGACTCACATGAAAATACTAAGAAAAAAGAGCTGCAGCCCAGGTCAAAATGTTCATTTTTCCACTTGCCCTAAATCCCTACTCCAAGAATAATCTTTTAAAAATATTCACAAATAATTCTGATTCATCTCATTGATCTACAGCCAGGGAAAAAGTTTCAGATCAGATCTGTTCACTGTAAAGCGAGCCCCAAGGAGTGAGTGGTCTGCCCTGGCCACAGCCTGGCTCTCACATTGGAAGAAGGAGGGAGGAGCACGCGGATACCTCATACCACGGGTGTCACCAAGAGAGAAAATGCTAAGCCACCTCTGCGCCCTGGAGTGTCAACAAAGTCCCTGCCCACTGGGCACCACTGAGCCCCAGTTTGTTGACCTTCTGGGCACAGTTAAAAAAAAACAAACGATCTTTTAGTAGAGCAAACAAGTACTGCAGGGACATGAGCTTTTATTTATATAAATAAGATAGCACAAGCAAAGATTCATTATCAATGTTATGAGTTACACCTTATATTCAAATGAAGAGTGGAAATTTGGTAATTTGGATTTAAGAACCGCTTGCTAACTACATGGGGCAAATTATCCTTTTTCTCCATTATAAAATGCAACAGTCACACAACTAATACTACCTAATTTGGACCTTGTGAAAAATGTCCCTGGAAGATGGCAATGTAACTCAGAAGCATTCTTTCAAAAAATAATGCCACCACTTAAATTATTTCCAGCACATCTCTGAGTCTGCATACAATATCACAAACAGCACAAGCTGTCAGGACATGGACACCCCGAACAAATGCTCTGGAAAATTTCATCTGGATCTTGTCCTCCTCCAAAATAAAGCCAGGCTGTTTAACTGTAAAAGAACTAGGAAGAACTCAGAAGCAATATTCTCAAGGTGAAAACGCCTCTACTCTTAGCAAAGGAAAGTCAAAGACCTCTGCTTGGCCCAGACTGTCAGGGAAGAACCCCTAAATGTTGAGAACCCTTACAGCAGTGGTGCTTACTTCAAGGTTAGACTAGATCCCCAGCCTTCTGTAAGACTGGTTCACATACCAAGGTACTCAGACCCTGGTCACCAGATCACTTTTCACAGTCTGCCTAAACCTCAAACATGTCTGAATTCATTTCTAAAAACTGGGAAAGATCACCACACCTAACTCACCTCCCAAGATAAGTTCTTCTTGTAACTGCCAAGTGACATTACCCCACGTAAACCTCAATCAGTCCTGAAGCCAAAGCACATACACATGTTAATGTTCACACAGTTTTTGCCTCAGCATCTCTTAACCAAGACTGAGATTAACCCATTACTACACTGGCGTCTCAGCTTATGAATAATGCATGACAAATCACTACAGAATTTCTATAAAGAAAAGAAAATCATTTCTAAGTAGTTGTGCCTTGGACACAGTTTTTCCAAAGCTAAATTCCACTCAATTTTCTTGAGTGGACTGACAAATAAATATATAAATATATAAGTATCAAATACATAAATATTTACACATTATACAAACATATAAATATCAGGGTTTTAAAGAGAAAACAGAAGCACTAATGAAAAGTATCTCTGAATTTTTCTTTTCAATGAGCTGCTTCTCTGTCTTATTTTATTGTTTTATTTCCAAATTCCCAAGATTTACTAACCTATAAGGATTTCCAAGGTTACCTAATTTTTTAATTGCTAGCATTTAATTAAAAGCCAAATTGAACCACTTAAGTGCAAATGTACACAATAAGGCTTGTATTATTCTTTGGTCACAAATGAACATTGTTAACAAAACTTTTTTTTAATGCGAACACACATTCAGATTTGCAAATCAAGCTTCTTAAGCTCACATTTTTTAGAAACAGCATTCAATTGTGGAATTTCACCTAAATAGGGTTATTTCAGCTTTGCAGCTTTAATCACTCTCCCACATTCTACGACCAGGATAAGAGTGCTGATCCATTCAAGGAATATACAAACAGATATTCAGAATGTGAAATTAACACTACACCACTGAATGTAATGCATGTAACATGTCCAGGCATGGAAACATAAAATGCTGGAGCTAGAAGGCTCTGAAAGAGCAGCTACCCAATCATTCACCCCATAAAGGAGGAACTTTAGCTAAAGAGGCTAAATGATTTCCCCAAGACAGTGGTAGAAACTCAGCCAGTCTGTTACAAAGCCTACAAGCCAGGTGTCCTATCTACTAGTCCCAAGTGTTTTCCTTGGCACACTCTGCTCCTTTTGGTACAAAAAGCTTATATTAATGAAATATCTGACAAAATCACATATTTGTGATATGATTTGTGGATAGATATTAGAAAGTTGTAAAAGGATATGCATCTAGCCACTAAAAATTGCTTAAGGTATTAGTTTATTCTGCATTTGCTGTGGTTCCGTTGTGCATGTTGAATTATTAAACGCTGAAGAGTAATTTCCTGACTTTTTGAAAGAAAATCTCTTGATTTATAAATAACCTTTATAAGAAGGATAGTAAAGAATGAGTAGTAAAGTATTTCTTGGGAGAAAATAGAAAGTGCATTTCCTTTCCTTCAGCAGGGAACATCCTTTCCCCCACATCTCACAAAAAGCCAACCAAACCCCCCCCATCCCCTTCCTCCCCCCACCCCCCCTTCGGGTCCAGCTCAACTGCCAGCTCTTCTCTGAGAACTTCCAAGCCCTTAGGCCAGAGCCTCTCTGTCCTCTGGGAGTCTCCATCATGACCTGTAAATAAGACTCTCCTACTAGAAAGCAAGCTCCCTGAGAGCAGAAATCCTATCTTACTCAACCTGACTATTGGTCTTTGCAGAATCCTTTGCATAGACCCGGTCATAACTAATGCATTGAAGCATGCTATCAGAATCCCACTTAAACAGTAATTTTCCAGATCTCTTTCTTCCCTACACCAACACCTGGACCCACTCAAGAGTTATATTGGAGCGGAAATCCTGGATCCCGCTCTCGGGAAAATCAGTATCTGGAAGATGAAATCGTAGCACCCATTCCATCCTCTACCTAGGGGGTGTTTAACATCCCTTAACATCAAGGGGACTAGCATAACTAATCATTTATTATTTAGGTCACCGATCACATTTTAAACCTTCGTTCTCTAATCTCGTTTAAAAAAAAAAAATCTCAGAACGTCATTTGCCAGAACGTCTTGCTGAAAAAAGCGGACACGGTTAAATGCGTGTAAAATAGAAAGATGCAAATGTCTTTCAAAGCGACTGGGAATATTACACCGAATAATCTTCCCTCGTCTGTTTGCTCGCTCAATGCAAGTTTGTTTGGTTTTTCTTTTCTTCTTTCTGACAGAAACGTGATAGTCCCTAAATACGAGCGGACTTGGCAGAGTAAAATCGGCACATTAGGTCCTCTCTAGTGCTTTCCTTCTTTTGATCTTCAAGCAAGAACGAGCACTCAGGGTTGTCTCCCAAGTCTCAGGTTTTCAAAGCAGAGGGGTGAGCTGAAACCCCTCAACCTTAGCGCCCCAAAGTTGACCCTGCCGGGCTCCTAACAAGCACAAAGAAAGCGCAAAAAAGGAAAACAGTCACCAGACCCTATCGCCCTGGCACAAACACGAGTGGCCCGAGGGTCCCGGGGGACAGAGGAGTCACAAAGCAGGACAAACCCCAAGTGGGACCGAGGACACCGCGTGCCCCCCACACGCCCCCGTCCCCGGCCGGCTCGGAGCTCACCGCGGCGCCTCTTCCATCTTCCATCGCCCGCCCGGCCCCGCGCCGACACCGCCGCCGGGCGCTCCGGGCCGGGAGCCTCAGGGCGCGAGTGCGGGCGGCCGGCGCCGCGTGCTCTTTGTTGGGCTCCCGGGACGGCCGAGCGGCGGCGGGCGAGGACCCTGCGGCGGCGGCCGGCGCGCACCCTGGCGGAGGCTGGCGAGGCTGCGAGCCCGCCGCGGCCGCCCGCCCGCCCGGCCCCCAGCAACGTCAACGCGAGGGCGGCGCGGGCGGGGACCCGCTGGCGGGCCGGGGGGCGAGGGGTGGAGGGTGGAGGGTGGAGGGGCGGGGCCGAAGCCCGGGGGCGGGGCGGGGCGTCGGGGGCGGGGCCTCGGGGGCGAGGCCGGGGGAGGGCGTTGGAAGCGGCGGGAGGCGCCCCCCGGGGCAGCGCCGCCGGTGGCCGCCGCTTCTGCCCTGCGCTGCCCCCGGGGGCCGAGCGCTCTCGCCTTGGGCCCCCTGCCTCCAGCCGGAGAGCGGAAACCTGCCTGTTGCTTTGTCTTCTTCCCCCACAGTTTCCCACCCGGAGAAAAGTGAGAGGCGCTTTCCACGATGTTTCCTTTCAGGAAAGAGCGGAGAGTCGGGCGCCGTCTCTCCCGGTCCCGGGAGGCGCGCGGAGCCGGGACACGCGCTCACGCGTCCTCCCGGGGTCCCGGGCGTCCGAGCGGGGGGCCGCTGGGGTTAGGTTGCGGTCGGTTGGCCTCTCGGATGGGGTGCCCCACAGCCTTTAGTCCCCGGGACCCGTCGACAGTCCATCCCCCTCTCCTCCTTCCTGCAGCCTTGTCACGGGACTGTCCCGCACCGAGAGTGCGTGCGCGGGGATAGGTCACGTAAAAACCGCATTTTCAATCAGAAGTGCCCCCAAGCCGGTGCCTTTTATTCTCTGTCTCTTTATCCGTGCCGCAGAGGGAAGGGCTGGCACGGCGCCCTCCTCTGGTTAAGAAAAGGGGAGACCTAAGGTCTTTTCTAAGTAAAAGGCGCTTCACCTTCAAGTTTCATGCTTGTGTGGACTCATCACCTGGAGGTAGAACCCCATGTGGCCAGCTGCACGGCTAACCCATGTTGGTGTTACAGCTTAATTGTTCCAAAGACTAGTCTTAATCAAGTGACCAGTAGAAGATACCCAAATAAAGAGAAATGACTAACTTGGCCAAGCCCAGCTTACAGACAGAGGTAGGAGTCAGGTTCCCTGGTGGTCCTACAAGCCAACTTCCCAGGTCAGCGTGGGCTACCCCGTGAGAGTAACTGATCTTTATCCATGAAGAGCGTAGCAAGATGCAGCAAGGCCACGTGAGTCGCGTGCCTTTGCTTCGACTGCCCTATCCACATCTGTCAAAGTCAGCCAGTGGTACACGCCAGAGGACCCAGAACGAGAGGGTAGATGCCTTTATACAAATCGATTCGAACTTCTGGTAAACGACCGCAGCTCATTTGTACAGTACGTACAAATGTGTCGATTTTGAAGCACTCTGGTTACCTGAGTATGTTTTCCGTTTATGGATCTACCTTCACCCTTGCATAAACACTTTACAGACAGTTCTTGTGTGCCTTTTCCCAATATAAACTCCTGCCTTCCTTGAACCGTGGGGTCTGACTATTTTGTTGGCAACGAATTGAGAAAAAGACCAAGAACAAAATGTAGTTGCTATCCTGGAACTTGACCACTGACCTGGTGGCCTCTACCTGGAAAATTAGCCAACTCATAAGCCCACATGTAACTAATCATATAGGAGGCAGGGTGAACCTAGATTTACATGATTTTACTAGCTAAGGAACTTGGGACTAGATCATCTGAGCCGCTGTTTCCTCAATTATAAAATTGGGTTAATAATGCCTTGCAGAAGTGTTATTAGCAAGTTCCTGACCCATAGTGGATGTTCGATAAGGGACATTTTAAGAGTTAAGCAACAGAAATGTGTTTTCCATTTTTCTGGCAAAGAGAATTTCTCATCTTTTCTCCCTGAAGCAAAAATGTTTTAAGATTATACTTATAAAGCTGATCCCATATTAAATAATTATTCATTTGTCCAATTTTAAATAATAAAAGATAAAACTACTATTAGAGGTTCTGATCAGCATAAATTAGCCAGTGTTACCAGTACTAAGTTTGCCTGAAGCAAATCAAATAAACATTGACATTTCATCTAGTCAGCATGTATCTTCTGTGTAAATAATTTGTTAGACTTTTTGAAATACTAAAAATGAGGTAAGAATTCCAATTTCTCCTACCCTAGCCTCCAGAGATCCCAGAAACCCAGCTCAAATCATCACAATTGTGCCCGTTCAGTATCAAAACGCACAATAATCCACCTTGGTAAGAGAAGCAAGGAGGCACACAGAGCAGCTGAGTAGCAGCAGTCCCTAAAAGATACATGGGCTGGTATATATTTATCCAGTACCATATTCCTCCCAACTCTTCCCATGAGCCATAGTGTATGTGATATTAAATTAAAGAGAAACTAGGCCAAGATCGGTGGCTCAGCCTGTAATCCCAGCACTTTGGGAGGCCTAGGTGAGTAGATTGCCTGAGCCCGGCGGGTTCGAGACCAGCCCAGGCAAGTTGGCAAGATCTCGTCTCTATAATAAATAAAAAATGAGCTGGGCATGATAGCATGCACATGTAGTTCTGGCTACTTGGAAGGTTGAGGTGGAAGGATCACCGGAGCCTAGCCGGTCGACACTGGGGTGGCCTTGAGTATGCCACTGCACTTCAGCTTGGCGATGGAGTGAGACTCCAACTCAAAAAAAAAAAAAAAAGAAACCATACAATAGGCCAGATATTAAATCCTGGAAGTCAAAAGAAAAAATGAAAAGGAAGGTGAAATTCTGTCATGTATTATTCATGCATACCATTAATCCTCACTATTTCTCCCATCCTTGACCCTGCTTAGCTTCCAAAATCAGATGAGATATGACACACTCAGGGTGGTAAGGTCGTATACAATCCTTACTATTTCTAAAAGCCACTGAAAGACCCAGATTATGGAATGTTTATTAATTTTTTGGTACAAAAATAAATATTTATTTCTACACCTGAAAAATCCCACAAACATTACCAAATCCAGGGAAACCACATAATAGTTTTACCAACTGCCTATATATTATTTGTATTAATTAACTTCCTAAAATATCTAAATAATAGTTATCTTAGTCTATTTCTGCTGCTCTAACAGAGTACCACAGACTGGGTAATTTATAAAGGAAAGAATTTTATTTCTCACAGTTCTGGATTCTGGGAAGTACAAGAGCATGGCAAGGGTCAGCCCATGGTAAGCAAGCATGAGAGACAGAAAGCAAATGGGAGTCAAACGTATCCTTTTATCAGGAGCTCATTGTCAAGATAACTAACCCGCTCTCACAATAACTGCTTTAATCCAGTCATGAGGCTACTGCCTCCATGACCTGATCACCTCTTAAAGTCCTCACCTCACCTAACCTTTACTACTGTTACAATGGCTAAATTTCAGCATGAATTTTGGCGGGAACATTCAAGCCATAGCAAATACTTTTTCTTCATGTGCTTTGGCTACAAACTTTTGATTACCTCTTTTGAAAGTTTTTTTTTTTTCTACCATTCAAGGCATAGCAATATTTTTCCTCATGTATTTTAGTTACATATTCTTAACCATCTCATTGGAAAGAATTTTTACACAGTTTTATTGAGCTCTAACTCACATACCACACAACCCACCCATTTAAAGAGTATAATTCAATGTTTTACAGCATATTCATAGAATTTTGCAAGCATCACCACAGCCAATTTTAGAAAACTTTCATGATCTCCCCAAAAATACCCTATGTTTCCTCTTTAACTCCCTTGACCAAGAGCAAACACTAATCTACTTTCTGTTTCTATAGATTTGCCAATTCTGGACATTTCATATAAATGGAATCATAAATGGAATCATATGCTCATTTCACTTAGCATAATGTTTTCAATGCTCATCCCAGTTGTAGCATGTGTCAGAACCTCATTTTTTATTGCTAAATGATATTTCATTGTATAGATAGGCCATATAATATTGATCCTTTCATCAGTTGACGGACATTCCAGTTGTTTTTACATTTTGGCTTTTAAGAATAATGCTGCTAAGCCGGGATCGGTGGCTCAGCCTGTAATCCCGCGCCTTTGGGAGGCTGAGGTGAGTGGATCGCCTGAGCCCGCGGTTCGAGACCCGCCTGGGCAGCAAGACCTCATCTCTACAATAAATCAAAAAATCAGCCGGGCGTGGTAGCGCATGCCTATAATCCTGGCTACTTGGAAGGCTGAGGCGGAAGGATTGCCGGAGCCCAGCAGGTCAAGGCTGCGGTGGCCGGGAGCGGCCGCTGCACTCCCGTCTGGGCGACAGAGTGAGACTCCAACTCAAAAAAAAAAAAAAGAATAATCCTGCTATAAAAATGTATTATGTATGGCTGGGCGTGGTGGCTCATGCCTATAATCCCAGCACTTTGGGAGGCTGAGGTTTTGCCTGAGCCCACAGATTTGAGACCAACCAGGGCAACTTGGTGAGACCTCATCTCTACAGACCTCATCTCTACAATAAATAAATAAATAAAACCAGCTGGGAGTGGTGGCACATGATTATAGTTCCAACTACTTGGAAGCCTGAGGCCAAAAGATCACCTGAGCCTAGCAGGTCAAGGGCGCAGTGGCCATGAATGTGCCACTGCACTCCAGTCTGGGTGACAGAGTGAGACTCCAACTCAAAAAAAAAAAAAAAGTATGTATAAGTTTTTGCGTGGATGATTTCATTTCTCTTTCCAATTCTGCCTAGAGTAGAACCCATGGATCATATTTTAACTCTATGTTTAACTTTACTTCCAAACTGTTTTCTACAGTGGTTGCACAGATTTACTTTCTCCCCAGCAATGTATGAGGGTTCTAATTTCTCCACATTCTCACCAAAACTAACTATTGTCTTTGAGTATTGCCATCTAAGCAGCTGTGATGTGGTAGAATGATTTTGAAACCTCATTCTCTATGGGTAGTATAGGAAGACAGTCCAGTCTTTTTCCTAGCATGGTTGATCACAATTTATTGTTTTATTAGTGACATTTTAGAAAAGTTTCAGCCACAGGGCGCACTTCATCAATAAGGGTACCTGATCTCAAACCAGGCCCAAACTTTACCTGTATTATGATCATTTGTATACCTAATCCTGAATTGTGTCCCACATCTTTTAAATAAATAAAAGAAAGTTTCAGCCTCACATTCATATTAATTAACAGATATATACTTTTAGTCTATTTTTGGAAGGCTTCTTAAGCTTCCTTCATTTATAGCTGTAGGATTTCAGGGCATTTCGGGGTTTTTATACAGCAATTAATTTTTTTTTGAGTTGGAGTCTCACTCTGTCACCCAGTTTGGAGTGCAGTGGTATGCTCATGGCCACCATAGCCTCTATCTGCTGGGTTCAGGCAATCCTTCCACCTCAGCCTTCCAAGTAGCTGGAACTACAGGCGCGCACTACCACAACCAACTTATTTTTTGATCTATTGTAGTGAGGAAGTCTCACCAAGTTGCCCAGCCTGGTCTCGAGCCTGAAGGATCAGACAATCCTCTCGCCTTGGCCTCCCAAAGTACTGGGATTACAGGCTTAAGGCATTATGCCTGGCCTAGCAATTAATATTAAATGCTCTTAAAAAAAAAATGAGGCATAAGAGAGCTTTCTAAGATGATACAAATCTCTTATTTAGGCAATGTTACATTTGTCAAAACTCATTGAATTTTACACTTTTGGGCTGTGCATTGTCCTACATATAAATTTTAGCTCAATAAAAGAATAAATATATAGAATTTTGAATCAAGTAAAATGTTCAAATAGTCTCAGATCAAAAGCCTGAGAGAAGTCTATGAATCCCTCATTACACTGCTGTGAAATGTAGATATGCGTGTGTGTCTGTGCATGTGTGCATGTACATGGTGGGGTGCTAATAGACCTAAGCTGAGAAGAACTTCCAAAAGGTAGAGGTAGAGAGCCATTTGGAATTCATTTGGGGATTAAAGTTAAAGGTGTTGATCTAAAACCAGACAAAATGCTCTTTTTTTTTTTTTTTTTGGAGTCTCACTCAGTCGCCCAGACTGGAGTGCAGTGGCCGCTCCCGGCCACCGCAGCCTCGACCTGCTGGGCTCCGGCGATTCTTCCGCCTCAGCCTTTCAAGTAGCTGGAACTACAGGTGTGCGCTACCACACCCGGCTAATTTTTTGATTTATTGTAGAGATGAGGTCTCGCCAAGTTGCCCAGGCAGGTCTCGAACCCGCGGGCTCAGGCAATTCACTCACTTCAGCCTCCCAAAGGTGCGGGATTACAGGGTGAGCCACCGAGCCCAGCTAAAATGCTCTTTCTTAAACCAAGTGAGTCTGGGTCTCTAAAACTTGGGTGCGTAAGTCTATCCCCACAAGAGTCAAAAGACAAGTTTCTTATTCTGGGAAAGCCAAGGTAATTTACTTTGATCTGGAAAGGGATGCATAGCAAAAACTAGAAGTGGAACAAGAGTAAAAAGAGATGAATTCCCTAGGTTTCAGGTAAATGCTCTTAAAATCGAAACTCATTAACTCATTTTTACTAGTCTCCATTATGAGTTTTGCCATTTTGTAGATGTGAATTATTCCATGTCAAAAAAGCAAGAATTTAAGGTTTTTTTCATTGTGATCTATGGTTCACTTCTCTTTATTATCCACTCTCAAATAATTCAAGAATCTTAGACTAGACAATTAAAAGGGGCTTTATTTTAAATACACAAGCAACTCTAACCTCCAAAGTATTTTTAATTAGAAAGTCTCCTATGAATGCTTTAATGCATAGATAGAATGCTTTATAAATCATATGATAGCTGCATATAAGCTATTGATAATCAAAAAATTAGCCGAGCATGAAGCCAGGGAAGAGAGACGTGATGAGTGGAATCTTTTTTTTTGTTTGTTTGTTTGTTTGAGTTAGAGTCTCACTCTTTCGTACAGGCTGGAGTGCGGTGATACGCTCACAGTCACCCCAGCGTCTACCTGCTGGACTCCAGCGATCCTTCCGCCTCAGCCTTCCAAGTTAGAAATCCAGGGAAGAGATATGTGCTGGAGGTATAAATGTGAAAGTTAGAGTAGAGATGGTGTTTTGGTCTTTTAACTAACCTTGGAAGATTCTGAACAGAGGAATGGTATGATCTGACTTGTGTTTAAACAGGGCTCACTTTATATGATGCGTTAGAAGCAGGGAGGTGAATTGGGAGGCTACTGCAATAATCCAAGCAGGAGATTATGGTGGCTTGGACCAGGGTGGTAGTAAAGGAGATTGTCAGAAGTTTCAGATTCTGATCATATTTTAAAGATAGTGCTAACAGGATCTGCTGATGGATGGATGTAGGGTGTAAGAGAAATAGAGTTAAGGATAACTCAAGTTTGGGGCTAAACTACTAGAAAGATAGGGTTGCATTAAAAGAGCTGGAGAAAACTGTGGAAATAACAAGATTTGGGATGGGAGATTAGGCCTTCAGTCTCGAAACATGTTAAGTTAGAGATAACTTTTAGACTTTTAGATGTTTTAACTTTTAGAGGTAATTTTTCTCCAGCAGAAGTGCCTGGTAAGCCATTGGATATATGAAATCGAAATCCTAGGAAGAGATATGTGCTGGAGGAATAAATGTGAAAGTTAGAGTAGAGACCGTGTTTATACCCATGAGATTGAATGAGATCACCAAAGGAATGGATGGTAATGAGAAAAGAGGGGACTTCAACTTTACTGCTAAGAAGTTAGGGAGACGAGTAAGAACAAGCACAGGAGTATGAAAAGGAGCAGTAGGTGAAGTAGGAGAAAAACAAAGAAATGTTCCTTAATGGAAAATTTTCAGATTATTTTTACATGAAACTTTTTTCCTCTCTAAAGTTTTCAATCATCATTTTCTGTATTCTGTTCTCTCTCTACATCCTGCAATCATTGCTTCTCTTTTTATCAACACTGTTCTATTATTGTCAAGAAGAATGAAAGAGTGTTATATGCCTGTAATTCTAACAATCTTTCACTTGAACTTGAGCTATTTTTGATGACTGACCTAGTGTTACTAATTTTCACCTATGAATTATTTTTCTTGCCTAAATAATTACTTCTGGAACTAACTAAAAAGACAGTTTTAGTTAGTATAGTTTTAGTTTCTGGGCTGATAGAAATTAACTGATGCTCTCATTATTTTTTGTTACAAAAGAAAGTTCCAAGCACTTGGAACTGTAATGAGAAGATCAAATGAAATCTACATACGTAACATAATCAGAGTATTAAGTAAGTTCCGTTTCTGATTAACCCAAACTGTCTTCTGTGATCCCTGTATTCATTAGAAGAAATTCCCCCTGGCATTGGAGGAAAACTTGGCAGTTCCAGAAGTTGTTCAGTCATATGCAGGTCCTCTAAACATGGTATCGATTCAGTAATTACACTATCCAGTCTTCAGTCCAAATTTGACTTAGTATTAAATCCTCTCCCATGCTGTAACTGGAAGTGTGCAATGGAAGAGGAGAGGTGAGTGGAGTCCTCTATTCCCATTTCTCGGCTCTAGGTACTCACTGGGATACCTCCTCTTGTTGGTGGGATTATCCCTCCCTGCCCAACCTATTGCATAGACTCCACATCAACTGTCTTGCACAGAGCCCACATCTGGCCCACATCTTGCCTCAGCACCTCAGAGTGTGGACTGATCCCAACCACACAGTAAGGGCTTTCCTAGTCTCTTCCCCAAAGCAGTTGGTCAAACTTCTCTCATTAGAGGTTTCCTGGAAAGAAACAGTCTCGTTAACTTTCTGGGCCATGAGTGAAGTCACCGCCTGTAGTGTTTTCCAGTTACAAGGAACAATTTCAAACTTTGACAAAGAGTGTCTTTGAAGTCCCTTCTCTAGGCGTGGGATAAGAGAGCAGAAATTCCCACCTCTCTCAAGTTTTCATTAAGCAGTTTCTGTGTTCTATTCTTTCTCTACAAAATCACTTTTCTACTCTTTTAATGGATAGTAGAGCCAGGCAACAGCTCTCCTCACCACTTCCTCCCATTCTTCCTATAGCTTCTTTCTATAGCTCTAATATGAATAAGGGAGTTCTAAGATTGACAAAGTCTCAGAACCATTTTCTTAAAAATCTGTATATGGGGTGGAGACTGTCTCACATCCACTATGATATCCTTTGTTAGCTATGAAATTTATACCTCAGTAGAACCTGAGACAGAAAGGGTCCCTTTCTAACATCCTCTTAAATTTCTTAGCTTGAAAGAGTCATAACATCTTGCTTTCTCACTATAAACATATGTGCACATAGGATATAGACTTTGTTAAATTAAGTTTATTCTAATGCTGCCTCCTGACATATTTTAAGCTCTCCCTAAAGATTTCTCCATACAAAGTGAACTGTAACCTTATAATGTATAAACAGACTGAAATCTACTCTTGTACCAATCACCAAGTTTCGGCCAATCACAGGTGGCCAACTCTTCAAATAGAATTCAAATACAACAAATACCAAGCCATAACCAATGCAACTAGTTCTGTACCTCATCTCCATTTTCTGTAGTCACTTTCCTTTTCTGTAAGCCACTTTTCCTTCTCTGTCCATAAATCTTCAACTACACTGTAGTTCAGGTGTCTCTATGGACTTGTTATGGGTTGGGGGTGCTTGATTAGCAAATCATTCTTTGCTCAACTAAACTCTGTTAAATTTGATTTATCTAAGATTTTTCCTTTTTTTTTTTTTTTTTTCCTGAGTAGGAGCCTCACTCTGTCCCCCAGGCTGGAATGCAGGGGCATACTCACAGCCACTGCAACTTCGACCTGCTGGGCTCAGGCGACACTTCCACCTCAGCTTTCCAAGGAGTTGGAACCACAGGCATGTGCCACCATGCCTAGATACTTTTTAAAATTTATTATAGAGACAAGGTCTCGCCAAGTTGCCCAGGCTGGTCTCGAATCCCTGGGTTCAGGCCATCTTTTCGCTTCCACCTCCCAAAGTGCTGGGATTATAGGCGTGAGTCACCATACCTGGTCAACATTTTCCTTTTACCAATATAATCTCCTTTATTGTAGATTTATATGTTAGAGGATGACAATTCTTTTTTTCTTTTCTTTTTTTTTTTTGAGTCGGATTCTCACTCTGTCATCCAGGCTGGAGTGCAGCGGCACACTCATAGCCACTGCAGCCTCGATCTGCTGGGCTCAGGTGATCCCTCTGCTTCAGCCTTTCAAGTAGCTGGAACTACAGGCATGTGCCACCATGCCCAACTGATTTTTTTCTTTTAATTGTAGAGACAAGGTCTCACCATGTTGCCCAGGCTGATCTCAAACCCGTGGGCTCAGGCAATCCTCTCACCTCTGCCTCCCAAAGTGCTGAGATTACAGGTGTGAGTCACCATGACCCACCGAATTATCACCAAAGGTGATAATTCTGAAAGTCCCCTTGTGATCAGATATTGCTGAAAAAAATCCTACATCTCCATCTAGCCCAATTCGCCATACCCACTTTGTGCGTATTAAAGGACTTCATATTTCCTATTCCTCCAACCCGTGCTGTCCAATTCCATAGCTACTAGCCACATTTGGCCATTTCAACGTAAATGAATTAAAATAAAATAAAATTTTAAATTCCATTTCTCAGCCTCACTAGCCACATTTCAAGTGTTCAGCAGCCACAAGTCTAGAACATGTCCATGATTGCAAAGAATTCCATTAGACAGCACTGTCTCACGGTCTTTGACACACAGGAGGCATTGAGAACATGACAAATGAAAATGCGGTCCAAAGGTATCACATGATTGTACCGGTTGATTTTTTCTGAGAATGAAAAGCTTTTGTACTATGTACTGACTCAACCATTAAAAACAAAAAGCAAATCCTTACATAGGTACGCAGCTATAGCTGCCTTTCTATTTCACACTTGAAAACGTGTCTACATCCTCCTACTCTACCAGAAAATGCTTTACTGTCAAAATAATTCCTGCAAACAATGGAGAAAAAAGTCCCTATATTCCTCATAGAACAAATTGCTTTTTTCACAATTATTCACAGAATGAAAAGGAATGGTTTCAAAATCATTATCTGTATCAAAGAGGAATTTCATAGAAAACATTTATTTGCTGAAATAAGCATTTCACTTATAATAAATATTTTTTTTCCCAGGGTGAAAGTGACCTATGGAGACAACCGATGCCCATGTGTTTTCAGATTGCAAAAGTACCCTGGAATGCCTCCAAGAAGACAGCACAGCTTAGCCACGCTGCTACTGTACTGCAGGGAGTGATGAAGGGACAATCCCAGGGTCCTCTGGAATGTTAAACCAAAGTCAGGAGACAGAAAGGGTCCCAGCTCACCTGCTGTCCAATCAATGAGTGGGATAATAAAAAATATATTTGGTCTTTGTCCTGGTCCCTAAAACCTGGAATTTCCTGAGTCTTTTGTTATTCATTTGTCCCTTTTGATCACACCTGAGTTTATGCTAATCAGGTGACTTAGGGTAGAGGCCCTAGACAAGCCTCAGGTGAGGCAGGTCATCAGAAAGACTGAGTGATTAGAGAGTTGGAACTTTCAACCTCATCTCTTAATCTCCTGGAAGGGAAGAGAAGGTCTGGAGATGAGGCTTTATAAAAAGTATCGAACAAAGGCCAAGCACAATGGCTCATGCCTATAATCTCAGCACTTTAGGAGGCCTAGATGGGAGAATCACTTGAGACCAGGAGGAGTTTGAGACCAAACTGGGCAACATAGGGAGACCTATCTCTAGGAAAAATAAAATAATTAACCAGGTGTGTTGATGCATGCCTGTAGTTCCCCAGCTACATGGGACACTCAGGGGGCTGAGGTGAGAGGACCACTTGAGCCCAGGAATTCAAGGCTTCAGTGAACTATTCATTACACCACTGCACTCCAGTACGGGTGACAGAGTGAGACACTGTCTCTTAAAAGCTAAAAAGAAAAAGAAAAAGTCTTGAACAAGGAAGCTTATGAGTTTAAGGACTGATGAAGCATTGAAGTGCTGGCAAGTTGGTGTACCCACAGAGGGCATGGAAACTCCACACCACCCCCATACCTTGCCCTATGCATTTCTATCTGGCTTTTCCTGAGTTGTATCCTTTATAATAAACTGGTAAACATAAATATCTTCTTCAGTTCTGTGATCCATTCCAGCAAATTACTGAGCGTGAGAAAGGGGTCATGGGAACTCCACGTTTATAGAAGTACAGTCTTGGCCAGAAGTATAGGTGGCAATCTGGGACTTAGTATTGGCATCTGATATGGGGACAGTTTTGTGAGACTGAGCCCTTTACTTTGTGGGATCTGGCACTAACTCCAGGTAGATAGTGTCAGAATTGAACTGAACGGCCAGTTGGTGTCTGCAGAACTGTGGGACACCCAGTTGGAATCTGCAGAGAATTAGAGAAGTACTTGGTGTAGGAAAAAACCCCACATTTGGCGTCAGAGTGCTGCCGTGTGAATAGAGAACTGGTTTTCTTTTACCATGGGACCTTCATGTTCGGAGGCCTCCGTTTCCTTTTCTGTGAATGTGAAGGAAGGCCTTCCAGCTTGCCAAATTCCAGCATTCTAGGATTTAAAGAGCTTTCGATTAAACGCAGTCTTTATTTTCATGATTCTCATGGTTTTTCTGACAAGACTTGAATAACAATGGCAAATTCCAGAAGTTGCCTCTCAATGTTCTGAATTGTGACCCCAAGAAACTCTGACAGAGCGATGCTTTTTAGTCACTGCACTTGTAATTTCTGTGAGCCCAGCTATTTGGTTTTGACTCATATTAATCCAAAGTTAGAAACCTCAGAGAAAATTCCTTTTCCCTCAAAATCAGTTTCACTGAAGTATAATTTACATACTGCTAAATTTACCAATTTTGCGTACAATCTGATGAGCACTGGCGAATGCATAGGACCGTGTAAACATCACCACGATCAAAATACTTCACCCCCTTTTCACTCCTCTGTGAAGTTCCATGCCCCTTTGCCATCGATCCCATCCCTCCAGATGCTGAATCCTGGCAATTGCTCACATGTTTTCCCTCACTGTAGTTTTGCCTGTTTTATAATTCAATATTAATATAGTCCTCTAGCACAAGAGCTTTTGTTTCTGTCTTCTACACAGCTTAACGCCTTTGAGATTCATTATTGTTTTTATATGGATCTGCAGTTCATTCTTCTTTACTGTTGAATAGTGTTCCATCATACAGGTATATAATTTGTTTTCCTATTCACCAGTTGATGGGCCTTTGGATGGTATCCATCTTTCGTCTATTACGAATAAAATGTTATGAACATTCATGTTTAATTTTTTTAGGTATACATATTTCTTCTTGGATAAATACCTTGGAGTGATATTGCCGGGCCATATGGTTAATCTATGTTTAACTTTACTTTTTAAAAAATCTGCCAGTTTTCTAAAGTGGCTACGCTATTAATACTATTTTGCAGTCCCATCTGCAATGTATGAGAGTTCCAGTGTTCTACATTCTGGCAAACATTTGAGATTGTCAGTTTAAAAAAAAAACAAAAACCTTAGCCTTTGGAGTATCTTGTTGTAGTTTCTCTGGCATTTTTTTTAAACTTTTAATTTTTTTATTTTAAAGATGTGGGGTACAATTCAGGATTAGGTATATAAATGTTCATTATGCAGGTACCTTTGTTGTCGAGGCATGCCTCCCCTCCCTCTCCCGGCGGATTCCCACTACCGCCAATTCCACCTACTCCTCCCCCACCCGGGCAGTTTCCCTCTACTGCCAATCCCCTTCTTATAGTATTACAATAATTGTTCAAGGTCCACTTATGAGTGAGAACATGTGATACTCAATTCTTTGTTTCTGTGATAGATCACTTAGTATTATAGACTCTAAGTTCATCCAGGTTGCTGTGAAGTCCATGGTTTTGTACATTTTTATGGCTGCTTAATATTCCATCATGTATATGTACCACATTTTTAAAATCCACTCCTCTTTTGATGGGCAGCATGGTTGGTTCCATGTTCTTGCTATTGTGAGCAATGCTGCAATAAGTGTGTAGGTATCTTTTCTCTGGCATCTCTTAATGATGAATGATATTGAGCATCTCTTCATGTACCTATTTTCTTTTTTTTGAGTTGGAGTCTCACTCTGCCGCCAAGGCTGGAGTGCAGTGGCATCCTCAACCTGCTGGGCTAAGGTGATCCTTCAGCCTCAGCCTTCCAAGTAGCTGGAACTACAGGCAAGTGCTACACGCCCAGCTAATTCTTTGATCTATTGTAGACATGAGGTCTCGCCAAGTTGCCCAGGTTGGTCTCGAACCTGTGGGTTCAGGCAATCCTCTCACCTTGGCCTCCCAAAGTGCTGGGATTATAGGCATGAGCCACCGCGCCCAACCATGTACCTACTTTCAATGTGTATGTCTTGTTTTGTAAAGTGCCTGTTTTGAATTTTTTGCCAGAGTCTCACTATGTTGCCCAGGCTGGTCTCAAATTCCTGGCCTCAAGTGATTCTCATGCCTTGCTCTCCCAAAGTATGAGGATTACCGGTGTGAGCCACCACACCTGGTCCACATTGTTTATTATTTATTTCTTTATTATTTATTTTTTAGTATTATTACTGAGCTATAAGAATTATTTATATATCCTGGATTCAAGTTCTATATCAGGTATGTGTTTTGTAAATGTTTTCTCCCTGACTTTGACTTGCCTTTTCAGTTTCTTGAGTGTCTTTAAAGAGAAAAGCCTTAAATTTAAATGAAGTCTAACTTTTTTTCTTTTATGGATTGGGTTATTTTGTGTTCTTTCTCCAAAAATTTTGCCAACGTAATGTCATAAAGATTTTTCTCCTATGCTTGCTTCTAGAAGTTTTATAGTTTTAGCTCTTATGGTTACAATTATAAGCCATTTATGAGTTAATTTTTATATATGGCATGAGTTAAGGGAGGAGGTTTCTTTCTTCCTGTGCAGATGTCCAGTTATTCCAACTTCACTCTTTTCCATTTAATTGCCTTGTTGAAAATCAATTAACCATATAGTATGTGTGGGTCTTTTTTTTTTTTTTTTTTTTTTTTTTTTGAGTTGGAGTCTCACTTTGTTGCCTAGGCTGGAGTGCAGTGGCACACTCATGGTCACCCCAGCATCGACCCACTGGTCGCTGGCAATCCATCTGCCTCAGCCTTCCAAGTAGCTGGAATACAGGCGCACTACCATGCCAGGTTAATTTTTGATTTATTGTAGAGACGAGGTCTTGACGAGTTGCCCAGGCTGGTCTTGAACTCGCGGGCTTAGGTAATCCTCTCGGCTCAGCCTCTGCAAGTGGTAGGATTACAGGCTGAGTCACCAAACCTGGCCCTATTTTTGAGCTGTCTTTTCTATCCCGTCAATCTATGTGTCTATATTTAAACTAATACAACAGCTCCATTACTAACTTTATAGTAATATTGAGATCAAGTCATGTAAGTATTTTTACTTAGTTCTTCCTTTTCAAAATTGCTTTGACTACTCTAAGTTCTTTGTATTTTCATATAAATTTGAGAATCCATATGTCAATTTCATTAAAAATGCCTCCTAGGATTTTTATTGGGATTGCATTGATCTGTAGGTCAATTTGGAGGGAAATGACAAACTCAACACTTAGTCTCCTAAAATATGACCATTATATATATGCAATCCTCTCGGCTCAGCCTCCTAAAGTGCTTTAAGGAGTAATTAAGTTTAAATGAGATCATAAGGGTCATAAGATTAATGGAATTGATATCCTTATAAAATGAGGAAAGTTATCAGGAGTGTGTGTGCATAGAAGAAACAGAAGAAAGACCATGTGAGAGCATAGGAAGAAAGCTGTTATATATTTTATATATTATATATACATAATATCTTCATTTATAGAGATCTTTTTATTTCTTTCAGCAGTGTTAATAGTCTTTAGTGTATAGTACTTGTACATACTTTAAGTTTTTATTTTATTTTATGCTTTTTAAATACTATTATAAATGATATTGTTTTTTAATATTTGTATAAGCAAATTTTGTTTTTATGTGTTGATCTTGTAGTCTATGACCTTGCTAAACTCAGATTACTTCTACTAGTTTTTAAATAAAATCCTAATGATTTTCCGTATAACTAATCATGGCATTTGTGAATAAAGACAGTTGTACTATCTTTTTTTTTTTTTTTTTTTGGAGTTGAGTCTCACTCTGTCGGCCAGACTGGAGTGCAGTGGCCGCTCCCGGCCACTGCAGCCTCGACCTGCTGGGCTCCGGCGATCCTTCCACCTCAGCCTTCCAAGTAGCCAGAATTACAGGCGCGCGCTACCACGCCCGGCTCATTTTTTGATTTATTGTAGAGATGAGGTCTCGCTGCCCAGGCGGGTCTCGAACCCGCGGGCTCAGGCAATCCACTCACCTCAGCCTCCCAAAGGCGCGGGATTACAGGCTGAGCCACCGAGCCCGGCTTGTACTATCTTTAAAGAGCCTTTTTGCATTGGTTAGGAACTCTATTATGATATTGAATACAGCCGGGCTCGGTGGCTCAGCCTGTAATCCCGCGCCTTTGGGAGGCTGAAGTGAGTGGATTGCCTGAGCCTGCGGGTTCGAGACCCGCCTGGGCAGCGAGACCTCATCTCTACAATAAAAAAATGAGCCGGGCGTGGTAGCGCATGCCTGTAATTCTAGTTGCTTGGAAGGCTGAGGCGGAAGGATCGCCGGAGCCCAGCAGGTCGAGGCTGCGGTGGCCGGGAGCGGCCACTGCACTCCAGTCTGGGCGACAGAGTGAGACTCCAACTCAAAAATAAATAAACAAAAATAATAAATAAAAATAAATAAAAAATAAAAAGATATTGAATACAAGTCATAAGAACATATACTCTTGCCTAATTTCTGATCTTGGGGGAAAAGCACTTAGTCTTTCCCTGTTAAGGACAATGTTAGCTTTGGTACTAACAAAAGCTTTTAGTTAGCTTTTATCAGGTTATAGAAGTTCCCATCCATGCCTAGTTTGCTGAAAATTGTTTATTATGAATGAATGCTGAATTTTCTCAAATGCTTTTTCTGCATCTATTGAAATATTCATATGATTTTTTTTTTTTTTTGAGTCAGAGTCTCACTCTGTTACCCAGGCTGGAGTGCAGTGGCGTGCTCACAGCCACCATAGCCTTGACCTGCTGGGCTCAGGCGATCCTTCCACCTCAGGTTTTCCAAGTAGTTGGAATCACATGTGCGTGCCACCACGTCCAGCTAATATTTTGATTAATTGTAAAGACAAGGTTTCACCAAGTGGCCCAGGTTGGTCTCGAACCCCTGGGCTCAGACAATCCTCTCGCCTCCACCTCCCAAAGTGCTGATTACAGGTGTGAGCCACTGCGCCTGGTGATTTTTCTTTTTTTATGCTGTAATTTTGGTGAATTACATGGACTGTTTTTCAAATGTTAAATCAGACTAACATTCCTGAGACAAAGCTCTTTGGCCATGATATGTTGTTTTATTAGTCTGCTCAAGCAGCCGTTACAGAATACAATAGACTGGATGGCTTTAAAGATAGGAATTTATTTTCTCACAGTTCTGAAGGCTAGAAGTCCAAGATCAATGTGCCATCAGGGATGGTTTCTGCCTTACAGATTAACAGCTTTCTTCCTGTGCTCTCACATGGTCTTTCTTCTGTTTCTTCTATGCACACACACTCCTAATAACTTTTCTTCATTTTATAAGGATATCAATCCTATTGATCTTATGATCTATATGACCCTTATGATCTCATTTAAACTTAATTACTCCTTAAAGGTCCTATCCCCAAATACAGTCACATTGGGGGTTAGGGTATCAAAATATGGAGTTGTGGGGGGCGGTGCACAATTCAACCCATAACAAGTATTCATTCTATATGTTGTTGGATTCAATTAGCTAATTATTTTTACAATTATTGTATCTATATTTATGAAGAATACTAGTCTGTAGTTTCTTTTCTTGTAACACATCATTTGGATTCGTATCAAAGTAATGCTAACTTCATCAAATAAGTTGGGATGTATTTTCTTCTCTTCTACTTTCTGAGACTTTGTGTTAAATCAGTATTATTTCTTTCTCAAGTATTTGGTAGAATTTACCTGTGATGCTGTTTGGATTTGGAGTTTCCTTGTGAAACTTTTTTTATTACAAATTTGATTTCTTTATGCACATACACACACACACACACACACACACACACACGCTCATATAATCAGATAATTTGTTTCTACTTGACTGTGCTTCCAAAGAATTTGCTCATTTCATCTATGTTTCATAATTATTAAGATATGGTTTTTCTTCCTTCCTTCCTTCCTTCCTTCCTTCCTTCCTTCCTTCCTTCCTTCCTTCCTTCCTTCCTTCCTTCCTTTCTTTGAATTGGAGTCTCACTCTGTCGCCCATGCTGGAGTGCAGCGGCACACTCACGGCCACTGCAGCCTCGACCCGTTGGGCTCAGTAGGCGCACGCCACCATGCCCAGCTAGGGATACAGCTTTTCTTTTTTTTTTATTATAAAGATGTGGGGTACAATTCAGGGTTAGGTATATACACACGTTGATTATGCAGGTACCCTTGTTGATGAGGTGTGCCCCTCCCTCCCCTGGCAATTTCCCTCAACTGTCAATCCCACCCCCACTCCCCTGACAGTTTCCCACTACTGCAAATCCCTTTCTTATGGTATTATAATAGTTCAAGACCGGCTTATTAGTGAAACATATGGTACTTTGTTCTTTGTTTCTGTGATAGATCACTGAGTATGATCGACCCTAAATCCATCCAAGTTGCTGCAAAGTCCATATGTTTGTCCTTCTTTATGACTGCATAATATTCCATTGTGTATATGTACTAGATTTATTTTTATCCAGTCCAGCTTTGATGGGCAGCATGGTTGGTTCCGTGTTTTTGTTATTGTGAATAGAACTGCAACAAACATACGTGTGCAAGTATCTTTTTTATAGAATGATTCACATTCCTCTGGGTATATTCCCAATAGGGTGATTGCTGGGTCATATGGAAGGTCAATTTCTAGTTCTTTCAGAAATCGCCACACTGTCTTCCAAAGAGGTTTCACTGATTTGCATTCCCACCAGCAGTATAGAAGTATTCCTTTTTCTCCACATCCTCGCCAGCATCTGTTGTTGTTTTATTGATGATGGCTATTCTTACTGGGGTTAGGTGGTATCGCGATATGGTTTTGATTTGCATTTCTCTGATGATGAGTGAGGCTGAGCACTTTTTCATATGCCCATATATCTTCTTTTGAGAAGTGTCTATTCATGTCTTTTGCCCACTTTTGAATGGGGCTGTTTGCTTTTCTCCTTTCGGCACCTTTGAATTGGGATACAACTTTCCATAGTGCTTCCTTATTATTCTTTTGATGTTTGTGTGACATGTAATAATGCTGATATTGGTCATTTGTGTCTTCTTTCTTTTTTCCTTCAGTAGCTTAGCTGGAGGCTTATCAATTTTATTGCTCTTAAAAATCCAACTTTTTCCTTCGTTGATTGTCTATATTGCTTTTCTGTTTTCTATTTCGTTGATTTCTGTTCTTATTGTTATTGACTGCACCCTTTTGCTTACTTGGGGTTTGATTTGCCTTTCTTTTTCTAGCGTCCTAAGGCTGAAGCTTAGAAAGAGCTTCAGCTTAGGTCCAATGGCAAAGGAAATAGTGTGGATTATAAGGAAGTTCAACTGTAGAAGATTGAAAGGTGGGGCATCCAGGCAAAAATATGAAAGCAATATCTGACAGAGAATATCTCCAGATTCTGTAAATAATCCTTCAAAACACACAAACACACACACACGGCAGAATAATACACTTTCTCCCTACTCGGCTTTTATCCTTTCCATCCCCATATAAACTTAGTTTCCAAGTTTTGGCCTCTCCTTTATTTATGAATTATCCTAACAGAAGGAATTCAACGAGGTCATTGTCACAGCCTTTGAGAGTGATCCTAATTCTGGTTATGAAAAACATACCTGGATAAGCTGCTTTCTCCTTCATGTCCCTCTTCAACTCATTGCTAAATGTAACTCATTGCTATAGAGACCATGGCAGACACAATCCTACGTGCTTACCAAACCATTTAAATTTTCTCCTAACCACAAAGGAGGACTACATTTCTCAGTCCAGTTGTATCTACATGGGGCTGTGCCACTAGTTCTTGTCAATGGAATGTGTACCAGAAGCAACATACACCACTTCAGGCACTTACAATTCACAAGAGATCCACCATATTCTCTTTCCCATCTGGTTGTCAGTGCCTGGAACAACCAGAGCATTCTTTAACATACATTTTGTGAAGTAAGCAAGAAATAAATGTCTTTTGTTTCAAGCTACTGAAATGCAAGGGTTTCTATTACAGCAGGAATATTACTTACATTGACTAATACTTAGGCCAAACTATACTCACCCAAAGCATCAATAATAAGCATTTTGAACACTGTAAGATAATCCTGTCATTCAAAGAAATGTGGATCAAGTATCCTAAAAACAGTTATCAGTTTAATAACATTTAACACACTACTTATTGAAGAAAAATCACAGCAGGAAACAGAGTAACAATAAAATAAATTTGAAGTCCTCCTATTATCTGCTTTGCTGAATTGACCTTTGTTTTTTGACACAATGAAGTCAGTAACAATATGAAAAAGTATTAAACACATATCTAGGTGAAAGAGTTCCCTTCCTTCCCAACAAATGGACGAAAAAGCGCTCTAATAAAAAAATTTAGCATGAAAGTCAACTAACAATAAGAATATCAGAGTGCAGTTAGGTATTACTTATGAGGCTATTGGGTGACATTCTGATGATAAATTTATTTCTGTATGTTAACTAAACAGAGGTGGAAAGCTAAAGCCATGAGCAAAAGACTCGGACTCATAGAAGTGGACTAAAACAGAACTGAAAGGGACATTAGACATTATCTAATCAATCTCTTTGTTTCACAGATGAGGAAACTCTTTTTAAGATTCTTGGCACCAGTGGTGAAATGATTATTTTAGTAGAAATGTCATAATATTTTCCTTTAAAAATTCCCTAATCGCACATGTCCCATGATCTGATCTATTTTGGAGACATGATCTACTTATTAGGTGAATTTTTTATACCCACTCAGCATGACTTGGGAATGGAATGCTTGGACATCCTGGAGGGGACCAAAAGAGGATGCTAATCTCAAGCCAATGAGTCCTATCCAGTCATTTTATCCCATTCACTGTCTTCATTTGTCAAATGAGCGACAAGTAATTTGCTTTTACTTTATATAAAAGACCTAATTAGAATTTGTTGAGTTTTATTTTAATTCACCATTGCATCCCCTTGTACCACCCCCACCCCAAACACATACACACTTGCTGAGATATGGCTTAGCTGCCTTTCCCGTGTGCTTACATGTTAAATATAGCAATTAGAAACAAATTAAAATTGAAAGCCAAGTCAATTTATTTTGTAATTTCAACTATGTTGATCTGCTATTAAATTTTTTCAGGTAAGAAAATTTTTCCAAAGAAAGTGTCAGTAATTTGTAGTTGATGGACATTTAACACTAATGTTGAAGTGTAGAACTTGTATCTCATTTTGTCATGAATATAAGTCAAGTATGTCCATATTATTGGGTTTCTTTGTTTTGTTTTTTTGTGGGGTTTTTTTGAGTTGGAGTTTCACTCTTGTCGCCTAGGCTGGAGTGCAGTGGCATGCTCACGGCCACCGCAGCCTCGACCTGCTGGGCTTAGGCAATCCTTCTGCCTCAGTCTTCCACATAGCTGGAACTACAGATGCATGCCAGCACGCCTGGCTAGTTTTTGTGATTTATTGTAGAGATGAGGTTTTACCAAGTTGCCCAAGCTGGTCTCAAACCCTCAGGTTCAGGGAATCCTCTCGCCTCGGCCTCCCAAAGTGCTGAGATTACAGGCTGGGCTACTGCATCCAGCTGCCCATATTATTGTTAAAGAACTTCTGAAACTGTTAACATTAAAAAAGAGGGAGGGTTTAATGGCCTAAATTTGTCACTGTGAAAAAAATCACATGAATGTCATCAATAAAAAACAAAACGCCTTTGGGAGGCTGAGGTGAGTGGATTGCCTGAGCCCGTGGGTTCAAGACCCGCCTGGGCAGCGAGACCTCATCTCTACAATAAATCAAAAAATCAGCCGGGTGTGGTAGCGCGCGCCTATAATTCCGGCTACTCGGAAGGCTGAGGCAGAAGGATCGCCGGAGCCCAGCAGGTCGAGGCTGCGGTGGCCGGGAGCGGCCACTGCACTCCAGTCTGGGCGACAGAGTGAGACTCCAACTCAAAAAACAAAAAACAAAAACAATAATAATAATAAAAAAACAAAAACAAAACAGGGCTAAGCACAGTGGCGTATGCCTATAATCTCAACTACTTGGGAGGATTGGGTAGAAGGATTCCTTGAGCCCAGATGTTCAAGATAACATGGCAAGACCCCATCTCAAACAAAACAAAACAACCCAGGAACCTATCTGCAAATCCATTTTATTCAGAAAAAAAAGACTCCATGTGATTTTAAAAAGTTATTTTATAGATATAGACTTCTTTTTTTTATGTGAGATTATTTTCTCCTTTAATTTTGTTCACGGTTGTGGTTTACTATGGAAAGTGCTTGTACCGGACATACTAGTTTATTCTGTCTGCACTCTTATAGTGCTTCTAGTAAATGATTGATTCTGGAATGGCTATCTGGAAATAACCTTTTTTTTCTCTTTTACTACCTACTTTATTTTTCAAAGCTTAATTTTTATTCTTTCGAAAGAGTAGTGCTTCTCTTGCACTTGGGAGAATTACGTAGATGTAATGCTTAAAGGTAAAAATCAGGACAAGTTTAAACCTCTCTTCTTTTTTTCTCTGTTTTGTGCTGTATTTATCTTGTAAAACTCTGTTTCATTTCTCCCCTAGTTCTGTTTCTGTCCAACCTCCTTCCCCTCATCTTGACTACTTCCCTAGTGTTCATTTTATCATGTCCTTTTCCCTTGGCTCTCTCTCAGTTTTGCTTTAAGGTTTTTAGTGAGTCTTCTGTTATTCTCTTTCACAACTATCACAGTAACAGCAGCACTTCCAGGAGTCGAACTCTCTTAAGTGATTGGGATGGACCTGCTGACACTACAGTAAGACAAACAAGCCTGTAGCTGTATGGATTTCAGCAGCTTCTGCACAAACGTTCAGCAGCCAGGCAAGCATTATACAGTATTGTGAGAGAATAAACAAATAAAAATGAGAAACACAATGAGAAGGAAGGCCATGATGTTTAAAACCTAGATTGGCTCATTGTCCACTCACTGACAGAGAGGTTAAGTGACAAAGTAAAGATTAATACATATCCAGAAAATGGTGACTGTAAACAGAGAACATTCCGAATATGAAGGGAAATAATTTGTAATTTCAGAACACAGTGAGCCACAAACTAAGGAAAGCTAGTTAAAAAAAAATAAATCTCTACTTGGAAGGCTAAGGCAGAAGGATCACCTGAGCCCAGGAGGTTGAGGCTACAGTGGCTGTATCGTGCCACTGCACTCCAACCTGGGTGACAGTGAGACTCAAAATAAATAAATAAACAAATAAATAAGAAATAAATAAAAATCTCCATATGAGAAGGATCTAAGGGATCTTTGAGGAAAACTTAGCAGAGAGTCAAAATTAGTGATATATCCCCCCAGAGTTAAGGCTAGTTCAGGGCAAAAGTCTAAAAGAGAAAAGTTTGCTCCATACCATTTCACCCTTTGTGCTGTGTGTGTCATGTTACAGTAAGAATCCCGCATGGAAAAGATTGAAGGATTAAAACAGAAGTCCTTCTCCCATCCCTCTGCAAAATTCATGAAATCACGTGGACTTGGAAATCATCTACTTCAACCTCACCCTCAAAGCAGGAAGCTCTCCTGCAATATTTTTAACAGGTGGCCATCCAGTTTCTGCTTCATGACTTTCGGTGCCAGAGAAGTGAGTCATTGCCTTACAAAGCAGTGATTCCATTTTTAACAATGTTTCAAAGACAAATATTATGTGAATAAAGACCTAACATCCCTGCACTTCTTACTAGGTACTAGGTGTAGACCTCAGTGCTGTACTTGACATGCTAATTTGGTAGCTCCCATATGACCCCAGGTAGCAGGCTCGTGGTTTAGAGCAGTTGGGCAGTAGGGAAGGGACAGAGTCTGGATTTAGACCCAGTCTTTTTTGACTCCAGAGAGCACTCACCATAACAACTAAGCCATGTAGCCTTCACATCATTCTGAAATATACTTGCTTCCCTGTAGCTTCCACATGTTCACTTGGATCTAGACCTAGCGGGACAAACCACAACTCCCATTTCTCTTCCTCTCCAATAGCTCTCCAGACACTTGAAGATGGCCACTGTGTCATCTCACAGCCCTCCCCAACAACTCCTCTCCTCACTGGCTAAACATCAACAGATTCCTCTGTTAATTCACTGGCAATGTATTTTGTGGCTTCTTTTGTTCTGATGACCATCTTCTCAGGACATATTTGCCCAGGAGCAGATACAATAGAGAAAATGTAGATATAGTAATAATTACAGTTAAAATTTTCATTTTGGGCTATCGCATTTAGTAAAAAAAAAAATCTTTCATGGGAAACAAACATAAAAATCATCATTATAAATATTTGCTATCACATGTGTCTATGTCTTGCAAATCTTTTCATTTCTAACATAGTAATTATCATTCTAAACAGTTTACAGCACTATATAATAAGGAGCTATTGCCCAAACAGAATTATGTTTCAGTAGCTAGGGACGAATTTGATGGATGCACCCATTTCTGTGTATCTCTATTTACAACCATGGAAACGAACTAAAACAGGTTTGTTTAATTAATTGGTTGTTGGTAAAACACTATGAAGATGAAAACTGCCATTAATGGATGCACAGTGTTTAGTGCTAATGTTAGTGTTAATATCATAAATGGTAAAGTATTTATGGCCAGAACAAACTAATTCATTTTCCATTAATAATCTCATCTTCGAATTAGGAAGAGGATTTTAAACGAACTTTTATTGCCTTCCTAAAAAACAAATTGTCTAGACTCCCTTTTATATTTCTTTTGGGCAAATTTTAACCAACACTGTATACTCAGGCAGAAGAGAAAATTAATGAATATAATGATAACTAAAGTTTCCCAATAACAAAAAGGTTTTTTTTTATGGTTGTTGCAAAGTTTAAATACCACTGTTGAGCCTTGTAGTTTCCTAATGCTGAAGGAGGATTTGCAGATCCACACAGGTGTGGAGCTGGAGGAATTCGCCACACCATGCACCAGGAATTATTTCCAGAAATGGCACAAGGGTTTGCTTGTGGGGAGCTTTAGATCTCTCCAAATCTTCACAACCTTCTGTAACTGCTCCCTGTGCTTATGCAATCTAAGTAAAAACTGCTTGCTTACCACACACAGGCAGCTCCATGACAAGTCCCCAGCCTTCCCTTGCAAATAGACTGCCCCAAGTCTGTCCTAGCTTGACATTTTGGAGTGGCCACTGTTCCTTTTCGACCTGCCATCTGCCATGACCTCTCAAGTCTCCCAGGAGATCCTGTATCTGAGCAGATATCATGGATTAAGATGATCCTTCTAGCTGGGCATGGTAGCTCACACCTGTAATCCCAGCACTTTGGGAGGCAGAGGCAAGAGGATTGCCTGAGTCTGTGGGTTCGAGACCAGCTTGGGTAACATGGTGAGACCTAGTCTCTACAGTAAATAAAAAATTAACTGGACATGGTTGTGCACGCCTGTAGTTCCAGCTACTTGGAAGGCTGAGGTGGAAGGATCACCTGAGCCTAGTAGGTGGAGGCTGCGGTAGCCTCGAGCGACATGTCACTGTACTCCAGCTGCCCGGGACAGAGTGAGATTGACAACAACAAAAAAGATGATCCTTCCTTCTCAGCCTCCTGAGTAGCTAGGACTACAGGTACAACTACCACATCTGGCTAATTTTTAAATTTTGTATACAGATGAGGTATCACTAAGTTCTCTTAGGCTGGTCTCGAACCCCGGGGCTCAAGCAATCTTCTCACCTCAGCCTCCCAAAGTGCTAAGATTATGGGCATGAGCCACCATGCCTGATCCCCTTTTCCTTTCTTACGTGACTTTGATCACTAAAAAGAAATCTTTCCTTGACTTTATTAATCTTCCAAATTTATATCTTTTCTTTTTCTTATTATTTCTCTTGGTGGAGCTTCCAAACTTCACCAAGAGAAATAATAGCTAAATCTTTTTTACTTATTAAATTTTAAAATATAGTTCTTTTCATTTTAAGATTTTTTTTTTCTTTAGAGGTAGGGTGTCACTGTGTTGTCCAGGCTGGTCTCAAACTCCAGGCCTCAAGTGATCCTCCCACTTTGGCCTCCCAAAGTGTTGGAATTACAGGCATGAGCTACCACACCCGGCCAATAATAGCTAAATCTATTGAGCAGTTACTATGTGTCAGGTACTGGACTAAGCACTTAAAATAGATTATTGCATTTATTTATTTCTTGAAAGGACAGAGCCCGAGATGGAATTCCTTCGGTCTCTTTGAGCTCATACACAACAATAACCCTTTCCTGGAACACTAGGCAAGTCACAAGACATTAAGATTAACATCTTTGCCATGAGAATTTGTCTTTCAGCTACCATCCCTGCCCTCACCTATGTGGTGGACCCCTACCCATGTAACTACCAGCCCACCTTAGTCTATGTGCACGTAACTGACCCACCCACTGGTCATCAGAAATTCGAGAAACAGATCCCATTACCATGGTGACCTGCCCCCCCCCAAGGTAAGCTGTAAAAGCCTTCAACCTCAAGCATCTGCAGCCACACTTTCTTTAAGCCTCTGGCCCCCTTTCCAGTCTTGGAGAGGTGAATCCACCCTCTGTCTCTCTGACCTACTTTCTAAATAAACTGTCTTTTTAAATCTAATTTCTGTGCGATTCTTTGCCATTCCCACAGCACCGGCTCACTGACCTAACATTTCTCATAACGTTTTTATGTGATGGATATTAATTTTATCCCCATTTAATATATGAGGCAATTAGGCAGAGATAGATTAAAAATTTGCCCAAGAACACATGGTGAATGCTGAATTCCGGATCCAGGCAGAGCTTTTCTTTCTTTCTTTTTTTTTTTTTTTTGAGTTGGAGTCTCACTCTGTCGCCCAGGCTGGAGTGCAGTGGCACACTCACTGCCACCCCAGCATCAACCTACTGGGCTCAGGTGATCCTTGCACCTCAGCCTTCCAAGTAGCCAGAACTACAGGCATGCGCTATCATACCGGGCTAATTTTTGATTTATTGTACAGACGAGGTCTTGCCAGGTGGCCCAGGCTGGTCTCGAACCCACGGGCCCAGGCCTCCCAACGTGCTGGGATTACAGGCTGAGCCACTGAGCCCTGCCCTAAGCAGAGTTTTTAATCACTAAACCACCTTCATTATCTTAATCCCCAGCAATTTGACCTTTAACCCCTCCACAACAGAAACTGCTCTCCTCTTGTCTATTCTTTGTCTTACTTGACCTTTCTTTTATTGACCTTTCTTCCTTGGCAAACATCTTCCTTCTATATGCAGAGGCTACAACCTTTACGATCTTTTTTCCCCCTTTTCTCTTCATTTTCTTATTTTTTGCTCTTTATATACCCTTAACAATCTTTTCCCACAGTTTCAGTTACAAAATCAATGCAAGTGTCTGAGCCCAGTTCTAAGTTTCAATTTTTACATCTAATGACACACGATGTCTCAATCTGAATATCCCAGTGACACCTCAAACTCAGCATGTCCAAAGCTGAATGTATCATGCTTCCTTTACCATGCTACCTGTACCCCAACTTCATCTCTTCCTCCTGACTCATACAGGTGGTGCGATGTCATGAACAGGACACAGGCCAGGAAAATCAGAAGACATGAATTCCAGTCCCTGATACACTGGCAATATGATCTTAAGGCTCTCATTCAGTCCTCCCTTTCGAGTAAAGGAGTAGACTGGATGTTTGAGGCCTCCCAACCCTTTAGTCTTATGACTCCCGATGTTCCACTTCCATGATTCTTTCAATCACCCAGGGATGGAATCATGGAGTCATCTTTCACTCACATAAATAAACTCAGTCTTGAAATGGAAAAATTATTTTTCCTAGTAATTAATTTGCTGACCAGGTTTGGTGACTCATGTCCTTAAAATTCCAGAATTTTGAGAGGCCAGGGTAGGATGATTACATGAAGACAGAAGATGACCCTGGGAAATATAGTGAGACCTTGTTTCTACAAGAAACTTAAAAACAAAATTAGCTGGGCGCGTGTAGTCCCAGTTACTTGGGAGGCTGAGATAGGAGGATCACTTGAGCCCAACTTTTCAAGACTGCAGTGAGCCATGATCGTGCCACTGCACTCCAGTGTGAGGGACACAGTGAGACTCCAACTCAAAAAAAAATTAATTTATTCCTTCTATCAACATATATTTATAGAATACCTACTATGTGACCACACTGGGAACCATAGTGGAGAAAGAAGGAGACCAAGTCTCTCTCTTGCGGGGTTTCCAGTCTAGTGGGGGAAACGGACAATAAACATCTGCACAAACAAACATATAATAACAAGGAACAATAAGAGCTGTGAAGACAAATAAAGCAGGTCAAGGGTTTGTGAGGGACTCAGCGGGAGTGGAGGCATCTGTTTTAGGATGGTCTGAGGAGATGATATCTGAGCACTGGCCTGAATGAAGGAGGGACTGTGCAAAGGTTGTGAAATGGAAACGAAATCAGTGACCTAGAAGGACAGCAAGATGACTCATAGGGTCAGCGTAGAGCATTTAAGAAGATAAGCAAAGCCGGGCTCAGTGGCTCAGCCTGTAATCCCACGATTTGGGAGGCTGAAGTGAGTGGATTGCCCGAGCCCACGGGTTTGAGACCCGCCTGGGCAACTTGGCAAGACCTCATCTCTACAAAAAAAAAAAAAAAAAAAAATTAGCCAGGCATTGGCAGCACGTGCCTGGAGTTCCAGCTACTTGGAAGGTTGAGGCAGAAGGATCACCGGAGCCCAGCAGGTCGAGGCTGCGGTGGCCGGGAGCGGCCACTGCACTCCAGTCTGGGCGACAGAGTGAGACTCCAACTCAAAAAAAAAGAAGATAAGCAAAAGCCAGGTCACTGGACCTTCGAAGCTATGGAAGGCATTTGGAGTTAGACTTTAAGTGCAGGGGGAAATACCTTGAGGATTTTAAGCCCAAGAATAGCTCAGCCTGATTACATTTTAGAAAGAGCACTTGTTTATGCAATCTAAGTAAAAATCCAGGTGGTTCAACTTCAGAACTCTTAACCACTAAGACACCACAGCACTCTCTGATGTATGGAGACTAGATCATGGGTGTTGAGGCAGCACAAGAGTGACAGCAGGAAGACCTGTTAAGATCCAGAATCTGGCTGGGTGCAGTGGCTCATGACTGTAATCCCAGCACTTTGGGAGGCGCAGGTGAGAGGATTAACTGAGTCCAGGGGTTCGAGACCAGCCTGGGCAACTTGGTGAGACCTCGTCTCTACAATAAACCAAGAAAAATTAGGCATGGTGGCACATGCCTGTAGTTCCAGCTACTTAGAAGGCTGAGGCGGAAGGATCCCTTGAGCCCAGCAGGTCAAGGCTGTGGTGGCTGTGTGTGTGTGTCACTGCACTCCAGCCTGGGTGACAGACTGAGATTCCAACTCAACAATAAAATAAAAATAAAAAAAGATTCAGAGTCTATTACAGTCACCCAGGTGAGAGATCATGGAAACTTGGACCAGAATAATATTGACTCAAGTGTTAAGTTTACTGAATAAGGTAATTTTTTAAAAAAATAGAGACAAAGTCTTACTCTGTCACCCAGGTTAGAGTACAGTGATGTGACCTAACTCACCGTAGCTTTGAACTCCTAAGCTCAAGCAATCTTCCTGCCTCAGACTCCCAAGTAGCTGGGACGATAAGCACATGCCACTATGCCTCATTCTTTTTATTTTCTGTAGAAAAACAAGGTCTCACTATGTTGCCCAGGCTGATCTTGAACTCCTAGGCTCAAGCAATCCTCCCAAAGCCTCGACCTCCCAAAGCATTGAAATTATGGGCATGCGCCGCTGTGCCCAGCCTCACGAATAAGCCAAGTTATGAAGTGAGATAGTCCTTATTATTGGAGGCTTTCTAGAAAAGAGGGCAAAATCAGGGATATTGTCTGTGAGTTGTGCTTGGACCACAGGGTATCTAGAGTCTCTTACTATGAAATTCTATACATTGTGAGACTTGGTCTCATTTTATGTAGAACCTGCCTTATCTTCCATTTATATGGCCACTACCTCCTGTAAACCAGAAGCAAAATGGGAAATACGTTAACTAAGAGAAAGACAAGGTTAACTGGAGTTGGTCTAGCTAATTATCCTATCTACAGTAGTTCATTTGGTAGGGTACACAGCCATAGGGAATGTGCCTCATTGTATGACATTCATTTTAGTTATCTATAAGGAGTAAGAATTCCCTGAGTCTTAGACTCACAGTAAAGAGATTCATATTTATAAAGATTAAGTGAGAGTTTGAATGTATGTGAAAATCCTAAAGCCACAAAGTTCTATAGAAATCTAAGTGATTATGCTTCATTTAAATAAAATTCAGTGCAAGCAAATATTTTCTAATGTGCGATGTCACTTTTCAAAGCTATAACTGCTGGAATGCAACATCTCCTGAACTTACCTGAGCCATGCACAAAGACAGGTAAAAGCTATAAGTCTATATGTATCAGATAAACACATTGGACTGTGCCCAAGCAGCTTTTAAACAGATGAGGGAAGAGTACGGATGTGTCCAAACATATTCTGAACAACCATTATTCCTTTTTGTTCTGATATTGTCAGCAAAAGTTTTCTGATGCATTATTTATCTTTGTTAAAAGGAAACCAAAAACCTTGATTGCTAATACTATTTCAAAATTGTGCTTTTCCTATGTGGTTTTGTAGAGGATTAAAAGAATGAAGGAACATATTTGAAAAAGGAGGACAAGGCAAAAGAGACAATCAGAACTGTCTTTTGTTTTTAATTCTATTTTGGATTTTTTAAATTGTACATTTTCATAATTCCAAGCTTTTAATGGATTCCATCATCAAAGAAATTTTAAGGGAAAAATAATTTCTCTTTATTAAAATTGTTCTATTTTATGGGTATGTGTTTATATGGGAACAAAACAAAACTGATGAAAAACAGCTGAATGAACATGTGGTTTTAAAAAACATAACATCATAAAAGAAAAGGAGAAGTCAGATTCCTACATCACATATATGGTATTTTGTCCCTGCGGGCTCCTTTTTTCTTTTTTTAAAGGATATCAAATTCTAAAGTGATTTCACAGGTAACCCAGCTTCTAGAAATATATTCTGCCAAATTATTTTCCTTACATATACTCAGCGAAATGTGGGGTGATGGCTTCCATATGAGGATAAGTCCTTAACATGTTCTCCAAGCAAACCCAGGCAGACATTTAAAACTAAAGTGTCAGGTCTGATAAATCTGAGTCCATTTTATATATAAAGTGAATAAAATCATAAGAGCAGGACATCAGTGATTGAAATATCAAAAGCCTTAGATTCTGTGCTAGCAAAGTAGGTTTTTAGAATAAAGTTGACTGTATCTGGACACCAATGAAATGTGTGCATTTTCTTAAAAAAAAAAAAAGTCAGGAAATAAACAAAAAACACCTCCCAACAGTGCTTTTTTCATGGGTCACTGAAATATAACTGAATTCAAAATAACTGAATTCATGAAGAGCTTGAAGGAATATTAAATCCACAGAATGCTACTGAACACAGACTTGGGTATTTTAATTTCATTCATAATGCTTGAGTTTGCTGCCAAATGTTCAATTCTCTCCTTTTTTAATTGGATTAAGTACCTAGGAAAAAATTATACTTCCTAAAAAGAAAGCACAACTTAACAATGAAAAATTAATTACTCTTATCTCCAGTTAAATACAATCATCTTGATAAGATCAAAAAAAGAAATATTATATCAGCGACTTAGCCAATAATGCAAACAGGATGAAGGTTCTGACAAGAAGAACTAGTTCTTACTTCAGCCTACCCAATCTCTCCATAATCTGGTTCTTACCCATAAACTACTTTGACCTTAAAGAAACAAGAGGTCTAGAATAAAACAGGTGGAACAGAAAAGAGTAGAATTCAGGTAACACCCCAAGACTTGAAGCATATTAACTAAGGAGAGTGACTCTATGCTCAGCACCAGACCACACATTTTGCCAGATATTATATATAGATTGACAAGTAGCATACTTAACCAATGGCTGTGACAAAAATTCATATGTATAGAATCATGCTATATAAACAGATTTTAAAACAGTTTTAGTGGTTATTCAGGGTAAAAAAATCTTTCCACATCTTGTGATATTCAGCCACAGAGTTTTCACAAACACCCCTCACATCTGTTAGTGTTCTTTCTTTCTTCCTTTTTTTTTTTTGGTTTGTTTTTTGAGTTGGAGTCTCACTCTGTCGCCCAGCCTCGACCTGCTGAGCTCCGGCGGTCCTTCCGCCTCAGCCTTCCAAGTAGCTGGAACTACAGGCGCGCGCTACCACGCCCGGTTATTTATTTATTTTTTTTGATTTATTGTAGAGATGAGGTCTCGCCTGCCCAGGCGCGTCTCGAACCCGCGGGCTCAGGCAATCCACTCACCTCAGCCTCCCAAAGGCACGGGATTACAGGCTGAGCCACTGAGCCCGGCTCTTTCTTTCTGTTTTTTAAGTCGTAGTATCACTCTGTTGCCCAGGCTGGAGGGCAGTGGCATGCTCACAGTCACTGTAACCTCCACCTGCTGGGCTCAGATGATCCTTCCATCTCAGCCTTCCAAGTAGCTGGAACCACAGGCGTGCACCACCACGACCCGTTAATTTTTTGATTTATTGTAGAGACAAGGTCTCGCCAAGTTTGCCCAGGTTGATCTAGAACTCCTGGGCTCAGGCATTCCTCTTGCCTCCACCTCCCAAAGTGCTGGGATTACAGGTGTGAGCCACTCCTGGCTATTAGTGTTCTTGTGGGGCTGAAGTGCCATACTTTCTGTACAGCTGCTGATATCCCTGACGGACTTGATGTATTTTGGCTGGGAAAGAAACCAATAGGTTAGCATCCAACCTATTACTTTTGCAGGTCACCTTTAGACTCACAGTTGGTGGGGGAAAATACCATGACCATACATTGTGTCAAATCTCAGATAGGCATTGCTATGGCTTGAATATTTCTGCCTTCTAAAACCCATGTTGAAATTTAATTTCCAATGTAGCAGTATTGGCAGATGGGGCCTTGAAGAGGTGATTAAGCCAGGAGGGCTCTACACTTATAGGTGAGTTTAATGCCTTCATAAAAAGGTTTTTAGGAGTAGGCTTCTCCTTTTGCCCTTTTACCATGGGCTGATGCCGCAAGAAGGTCTTCACCAGATGTTGGCCCCTTGATTTTGGACCGCTTAGCCCCAGAGTTGTGAGTCAATACATCCCTGTTTGTTATAAATTACCTAGTCTGCAGTAGTTTGTTATAGCAACACAAAATGGTCTAAGACAGACATTAACCACACTGTGACTGTACCCTGACTGCCCCTACTTCACAGGCTTCAGAGTCACGCACCCTGACTCTATTTCAACCACAGTCAGACATAGCATGATGCTATTGATGAGCTTTATGAATCTGCTTTCCATTTACACGGCTTTTCCATTTGGCTTCTTCTTATCAATATCTATCACTTTCACTGATTATTCTCTGCATATTCCTCTTATAATTACCTTACAATTAAATTTCGGCACCAGTCTCCCCCCTTCTCAAATCCATGCTGTTTACTAAGGCTAACCTGTGTCTTTAATTGTATCATTTCCCTTTTCTGAGTCAACCTGTACTGCATGAACCTGAGCTTTGGAGCATCAGATAGGATTCAAATCTAGGCTCTTCCTTAGTTAGTCTAAACAAATCACTCTACCCTTAAGCCCACTGACTAATCTGTAAATGCACTAATCCCCACATGGTTGTTGAATAGATTAAATAAGATGATATGAATTGTATCCTAGAGAGTATCTAGTATAGAACCTAACAGGTAGCAGATATTAAATGAATGCAAATGATCTTTTGTTCTTTTTCACCAAATACTGCTCTTTATGAACTCATTCCATAGTACTTAATCTAGTCATCAAGACCTTCAATGCCCAGGTATTTGTCTCCAAAATTTGCAGTCTAGTGAGGACAAAGACATACAAATATAATAATTAAAATACAACGTAAAAAGTACAGTGAGATTGAAATAACTATGAAAGTATTATGAGAACCTTGCTCTGTCAAGATTTACAGAAAAGATTCTTCAAGGATGAATAAGAATTTGGTGGAGAGATGAGGAAGTTTATACAGAAACATGCAGGTTTAGGTATGTTCCAGAAAGAGAGGGAGATGAGACTTTTAAGAAAAATCAAGTCTGACTTGTGAAAAGCCTTGAATGATATTGTAAGGAGTTTGGACATTATTTCTTAAAGGCAATAAGGAGAATATTTAAAGGAGAATATGATAGGAAACCAAGAGATTTCTTGGTTTCAATAGAAAAAGTAGACCAAAGGACCTCTCATACATTTCTTATTTTGAATTTAACAGAAGTGTTAAGAGAGTTGAGACCGACAGTAGCCAACCTCCCTTGAACACAGCCAAGTTTCTTTCCTGGACAAACAATAAGCATTTCTAAGAAAGAGCACAGAATTCTTGAAAACAGCAGTTCTCAGTAGCTGGTTTCCAGGACTGATTCTACAGAAGTTTCTCTAAGTGATCAAGAAACTCTTTGCTCTGGCAAAGATGAGGTCTCTTTATAGAATAACAGCAAGCCGGGCTCGGTGACTCAACCTGTAATCTTGTGCCTTTGGGAAGCTGAGGTGAGTGGATTGCCTGAGCCGGCGGGTTTGAGACCCGCCTGGGCAACTTGGCGACCTCATCTCTACAATAAATCGAAAATAAGCTGGGCGTGGTAGCACACGCCTGTAGTTCCAGCTACTTGGAAAGTTGAGGCGGAAGGATCACCAGAGCCCAGCAGGTTGAGGCTGCGGTGGCTGGGAGCGGCCACTGCACTCCAGTCTGGGTGACAGAGTTAGACTCCAACTCAACAAACAAACAAACAAACAAACAAACAAAATCGAATATCGGCAAAGTAATAATCTTTAACTTCAGTAACACCTTCTCTATTAAAAGGCAGGGAGGAAATCCGAGAAATGGAAGCTAAAGAATTTAGCCATCTGACCTGGTCAAAAAAAAAAAAAATCAGCAAGTGTTGAGAATGTTGAGAAGAGGCTGCTAAAATTTGTTGGTTGGCCAGGCATGGTGACTCATACTTGCAATCCCAGCACTTTGGAGACAAGAAGATTGCCTAAGCCCACCAGTTTGAGACCAGCCTGGGCAACAAAGCAAGATCTCATCTCTACAATAAATCAAAAAGTTAGCTGGGTGTGGTGGCGCATACCTGTGGTTACAGCTACTTGGAAGGCTGAAGCGGAAGGATCGCCTGAGCTCAGCAGGTCAAGGCTGCAGTGACCATGAGTGTGCCACTGCACTCCAGCCTGGGCAACAGAGTGGGACTCGGGCTCAAAAAAATATTTGTTGGTCATGTCCTATGTTCCAGCACGACACCAGACGTTTTGTACACATGATCTCATTTAATCCTTATGACAAAACTGTTAGGTAGTTGTTTTTATTCCCAACTGAATTCCCGGCTTGCATTATTCCAATCATTACTAGATTCTCAAATAGTTTTCCTTAAATCTCCTTTCTGGCCATAACCATCATCACTTATACTGTGTCCCTAAATAGTTACCAAGGACAGTTGAAATTAAGTTCAGTTTGGGTAAGCAAACTCTTACAGGAATTGCCCAGTAGGAGTCAAGGTCTTTTACTCCTGATTTTTTCACCATTTTAGCATTGACCAATTTCTTTTCTTGGGCCATGACTTATTCATTCAACAAATCAGTTAAGTTCCCAGCACCTCGCAACTGGCTGAGGTCAGGCTCAACAAAAGGCCATGCATATTCCTTCTTATTCAGTCTTGGCACTATATCCCTTATCATTTCTTTCTGCTTTTTGAAATGCCCAAATATAACCCTGCCTTGAATTTCCAAGGCAAGCTCAAACTCTTTTTTTTTCTTCCAAGTTTGATGCAACGTTGGATTACCAAATAAAGCTCCAGATGCTAATCCTTTCAGTAAGATCTATTGAGCCTTTGTTAAACCTGACAAAAAAAATTTTCAAAGAGATACTGTTGACACTACTAAACAGCATTTAATACTAAAGCTTACTATCATTCAAGTCTTGGCACGTGAAATGGTTGGTTAGTCCTGCAACGGAAGAAAAGGCATTACATTGGATAGCAACAGCAGCAAAATTCTCAAGTTTGGGTCATAATGCCTTTCCTGCGTTATGACTACAGAGTGGTCTGCATTCATATATTACCTAGAGAGTTAGGGGTTGAATCTTAGGGCTGGCAGCCCTGGGACCAACAGCTGCCAGCAATTACATTTGTCAGTGTATCCTCTGCAAACCCATTGCCTCTCTGTGGCTTATTGCCAGCAGGCCTCTTATTCCTCTGTATGTGGGGACATAAATCTCTTTGCAGGAAGCAGGAACTAAGCTAGGTGCTTGAGTAGACAAGGTATTTAAGAGCCTCAGAGAAATGCAGTGCCACTCAGCTGTTGATTTGCTAATGATGAAATGCACTGCTGACTTGCAAACTTGGAGGTCCCTCTGTAATTATGCAGTTCTCTGTGCTCTGGGGGGTAGCCCTCATGTGACCTCTCTGTGGCCTCCAGGCTATAGCCATTTGGGTACATTGTGCAGATTTCATCACAAGCAAGGACTTCAGGATCCCTGGATAGGAGGTGGCCATGAGATGCTTGTTGATGACAAAATATCTCTAGTCAGATGGTAAAATTCCACCATTAGGGATTCATGCCCTTGGCTGCATCACTCTTTTCCTGAAGACTTCCTCCTGGGATGCAAACCTCAGGGGAGGCAGGAGTGTGCAGGGGACACATGAATGGAGGAAAGGACAAAAAAGAGGGAGCTACGGAGTTTGAGTGGGAAAAAGAAACACACCTTTTGCTTCTTTTACAGCTACAATGTCCAGCAGAAAGGGCAGTGACCGACTCTGTCTACTCTATCACTGTCATGCCACACTTCACATCATACCTGGCACAAGATGGACACTCAGTAGGGATGTGTTGAATGGTATGAATTAACAAAGCAGAGAATTAGCCCTCTCCTCCTGAAGAACAAGGACCACAAGTTCCTGTGCTCCAGGCAGAAGCTAGCACAACACAGTGCCCAGGAGCCCGAGGCAGAGGCCTGGGGGGCTTCCTGGTCTGAAGTGTCTGCTGTCAGGTGCTGCCTACTCACAACTGAGTTTAGCCATTTTGTGTCTTCTGGTTAGATTTTTTTTTTTTTTTTAAATGAGAGAGCATGCAAACTCACCTTCTAAACTAACTTGTGCAACAGTCCACTGACAGAACTGTCAACATTCCTGGCTTGCCCAAACCTAGAAACAAGTAGTACATGCAAATCTAAAGACTTCCAAGAACCAGGGTAGACAGCTTCTAATTCATTCTCCTGAAACCTCTGCCAGAATCAGCAGCGACAGTGAGATCAGTCTTGATGGCTGCCCTCTGGGTCCAAAATAAACCTGAATGCCAGGGAGCCTGTTAGAACCATGGAGCCAACCTCTTTGGCTCTTTAAAGAGAGGCAGCCCCGCCCTCTCTTACAGGCCACAGAGTCCTGGCAGACCTATCACCTGGGTGGTAAGAACAGCTAGAGATGTTTTTATGGGATCCTTTTTATGAGGTCAGGGTGTACTTTTTTGCCCCATTTAAAAGCCCACGCCTTTGAAAGTCAGACTCCTGGAGAAATGGTTTACAGCCTTGAGCATGGTGAAAACCATTCAACTTGCAAAAATATGTGGATAAAAGAATAAGAGGTGCCCAACTGCTGAATTAATACTTTATGTACTCCAAGCAATTTAACTGCCAAGGCACGAGCCTACGTATCCATGGAAGAGGAAAGAGAAAAACAAGGGAGAAGGAGGCTCCAAATGATCAGGATGGTTAATAAACCTGGAAACTGAAATGTTGAGTTGAAAGATACAGGGATACGATTTGCTTATGCAGCAGTAAGAAGCCTCATTCACAAAACAGAGAAAACGGTCACTGTTCCAGTCAGATAGATTCTCTATGTGCAGGGAAGCAAGGAAACTCAACAGGTTTTCTCATTTTACATGGATTTGGCAGAGCTGGGTGGGTTCTAAATTCATTTTTTTTCTTTTTTTTTTTTTTGAGTTGAAGTCTCACTCTGTTGCCCAGGCTGGAGTGCAGTGGCCGCTCCCGGCCACCGCAGCCTCGACCTGCTGGGCTCCGGCGATCCTTCCGCCTCAGCCTTCCGAGGAGCCTGAACTACAGGAGCGCACTACCACGCCCGGCTAATTTTTTTGATTTATTATAGAGATGAGGTCTCGCCAAGTTGCCCAGGCGGGTCTCGAACCCGCGGGCTCAGGCAATCCGCTCACCTCAGCCTCCTAAGGCGCGGGATTACAGGCTGGGCCACCGAGCCCGGCTCTAAATTCATTTTTAGGGCTGCCGTAGCAACGTACCACAGACTGGGTGGCTTATGCCACAGAAATGTATGTTCTCACAGTTCTGGAGTCTAGAAGGCCGAGATCAAGGTGTTGGCAGGTTTGGTGTCTCCTTGGCTTGCAGAGGCTGCCTTCTCGCTGCGCCCTCACAGAGTCGCCCCCTCAGTCTGTGTTGTCTGTGTCCTAATCTCCTTATAAGGACACCAGTCATACAGGATCAGGGCCCTCCCTAATGATCTCATTTTACCTTAATTACCTCTTTAAAGGTCCTAACTCCAAATACAGTCACATTTTGAGGTCCCGGGGATTGGGGCTGCAGCATATGAATTTTGGGAAGAGAAAATTCAGCCGCTGAACTCCTCTCACTTTGCATGGACAATCTGTCCCCTCTTGGTGTCATTGCACTCCTTCCCCAACTTGAACTCCTCAATTAGCTGGATTAACACCAAGCCTCCACCCCATTCCTCAAGCTCTGAATTTAGGGAGCAAAGCACAGCTGGAGAAATTCCAAGAAACATGTTTATACCAAACCAGTTCTCAGCTCTTCACACTCGCTTTTGTAACTTTCTGTGTTTCTTTAATGACCTTTCTGACTTTCTCACCATCCAGGCCATCTCTGCTCTCTTCCAGCCTCCATCTTTTTCTTCCACCCACCCTCGTCTTTACCTGAGGACCTTACCACGCAAAGACCCAAACTGGGCAATACCTCACAATAATAGGCTCCACAAAGAGGTGATATCCTACAAGGAGGGGAGAGGAGAATATCGCCAATCGTCGTAGTCTCGCACACAAACAGGCAGTCAGAAATCCCTTAAACCTAAACCAGATTTTATTTAATTTTTTTAGTTGGGGGTCTCTCTGTCACCTAGGCTGGAGGGCAGTGGTACAAACATGACTCAACGCAGCCTCAACCTCCTGGGCTCAGGTGATCCTTCCACTTCAGCTTCCTAAGTAGCTGGACTACAGGCATGGGCCACCCGGTTAATTTTTCTATTTTTGAAGAGATGCCATCTTGTTATGTTGCATAGACTGAAGACCTTTTCTGCCTCTAAAATTTATGACAGAGGAGGATGGTGAAGATGTCTTTATTTTCTCATTTCACAAAAAGGTGAAAATCTAAAATCTCAGTCCCCCCACCCCAGCCTCCTGAGCTGTCATTAGTAGGACATCAAAGTGCCATGGTAAAATTCAGAGTCTGAAGCCATACTCCCTAATTTGAATCCTATCCCTGATACTTATTAGTGTAACCTGTTAATTCACTAGCCCATTAATAGAAAACTATCATGGCAAGGGAAGGAATAGAACAATTGAAATTCCTAGCTCCGGCCTGTACCTAACAGAAAGTTGAAAGTCTTGAATAAGCCAAGACTTTGAAAACATAATACTTTTGTTTAAATGAGTCAATCAACTCATGATGGAGACTACATTAATTCTCAGATCAAGAGCTCATTACTTATAATGTAGGTCAAGGAGGCCATGTCAGCTCTGCTAAGCTATTCTTTGAGGACCACAATTCACAAATTAGAAAAAAGAAAGTCTTCTAATTAAAGTGACTCTGTCATTCCTAGGCCTTGGAAGTGTGCCATAAAGTCCTCTTTGAGCAGAAAAAGAACTACCCACAAAAAACACGGTGGGCTCCACAGTCTCCATCCACACTCACACCCACATCCCCACCTGTCAGGGAAATAATGGCTAAGAGGTTTAGAAAATGTGAAAAAGAAATGGGATTAAACAAATGGGCTGGAGACCTCCCATGGGCCAGAAGCTAGTCAAATGCATTCTCTCCCAACTGTCTCAGTTTCCTGAGAAGGAAACAACCTCAGAAAGAAAAGGGAGTTTGCCTGAGAATTCTGGGCTCATAGAATTTGAAGTTAGAACCTGTGATTTGGGATTCCAAGTCCAGTGCTCTTTCAATTTCTGCAGAGTAGATCCAAACCCATCCACACAGCAACCAGGGAGCTTGTCCACTTGCACATCTGATCATGTCCCACCTCTGCTTAAGGACCTTCAACAGTTCGTTGGCTCTCAGAATAAACACACAGCTTCTGAGGCTGATCCATGAGACCCTCCATCTGACACCCTTCTGGGAATGCTCATCCCTTCCCTTCTTTGCTGCTATAACCAGCACTCATCCCTCAGTTCTGGCTCCATTGTTCTAGGCCCTGGGAAGACTTCTCTGCCTGTTGGGATCAGACTACAACCTCTATTACGCATTCACATGACCCAGTGCTGCCTCTTTTTGGCACTTACCACAGCTCATACTTATGTGTGTGATTAGAGCTTGTCATCTTCAGTTATCTGTAAATCCACGAGTGCAGGGACGTTGTCTGTTTCTGTTCATTAGAGTGCCCTCAGCATCCACATAGTGATGGCACATAATAGGTGCTCAATAAATATCTGAATGGATAAGTGGACTAATGAATGTATTTGTATGCATTTTCACCCTTTTTATTTATTCTGTTGCTGGAATGGGGAAATTGGCTCAGAGGCAGCAGAGGAAATAAAAATCCTCCATCAGAATAATTGCACCTTCCCTTAAACGCCTGCAGAACTATTTGTCATTGTGTGACACTGATTTATAATACAGTCAGGGGAATAGTATGTTACCATCTTCCCTTACTAGACTGTGTGCAGAGACCATTTTGTATTCTTCGTTATATCCACTACACTGAGCACGGTGCAGGAACTCACACATTTGTCGAAGAGGAAAAAACACAAACAGCTAATAGAAAACAACTGGCTATAGGAATAAGACCTCTTAGCTCAGGTGTAAAGAAATGTAGAGCACAGGTAGATGGATTAACTCCAGAAAGAATAGGAATATCTCTTCCTTTGATGCTACAACAAAGAAAGAGAAAATAGATGTAGAAATAAAAATAGATAAAGGTGATGGGCCATGGAAAAGGGGCATTTATGCCAGGCACCCACAATTTGACCAATTTTAGCTTTTTCATGGCAAAGACCTCAGGTAGGGAGGGTGGAAGAAAAAGATAGAGGCTGGAAGAGAACAAAGATGGGCTGGAAAGGCCACTGTGGTGAGAAAGTCAGAAAGTTCATTAAAGAAATACAGAAAGCTACACAAACAAGTGTGAAGAACTGAAGAATTGGTTTGGTATAAACATGTTTCTTGGGATTTCTCCAGCTGTGCTTTGCTCCCTAAATTCAGAACTTGGGGAATGGGGTGGAGGCTCTGTCTTAATATAGCTAATTGAGGAGTCCAAGTTGGGGAAGGAGTCCAATGACATCAAGGTGGGAGAAGCCCAGCTGCTGAAAATCTTGGTGATGGCCTAAGGTCAGGACTTGAGTCCACCAAGTTATGGGTGGGCCACTGGGTGCCAAGGGACTTGGAAATCAGACCAACAGGGGAGGGGCAGGTGCTTGGGTACAGACTCGAGTGTAAGTTGGAAGAAGGAGTTCAGCCCAGCTGCCCAGGCTTATTTGGGAAAGGCCTGCTCCTGGCAGTTCTTACCAGGAATTACACGTTCACTGATGCCTCTAGTCTTCACTGCTAGGGAAAGTCAGCCAGGAGATGATCATCCTGGAGCCAAGGCTCCAGCCACACAGGTGAATCTAGGGACAGTCCCTCAGAGGGTGAGTGGTTAGAAGGGTTGCAGTCTTGGAAGTAACAAGACTACTGGGCAGACTCTCACCATAGGGGATATTTACTAGAATTCAAACAGAAAGAAATTATGAGTCATGTGTTAAAGTCCTCTTAGGAAGGTGAAAGGGGGCCCTGGGAGCATGTGGGATGATTGAAATGATATGGTAGGCTTTTGCACTCAGATATCCCCTCTGAGAGGACATCATAAATCTAGCAAACCACTAGGATGTCCCCTCTCAGGGGACATAAAGAGATTGCTGGTGATTATACAGGACAAGATTATGCCAACAAGTATTTTTTTTAATGCATTTTTTCCTTCAAGTTTTCCATTCAAATTGCACAAAAAAGTAAATAAAGAGATGGAACATATCCTGAGATATTCATTCTAAAACATCAGCTGGTATTACATAGAAAGAGAATATGTGAAGTGCTTTCACAGTGGTGCCGACACTTCTTTGTAACAGAAGGTAGCAATAAAGAGAATTTTTATAAGAAAGGCAGCTGTGGGTATGCCCATTGTATCATAAGGAATAATTTGAAAAGATAGATAAGAAAGTTACTGTAGCCTTGAAAGAAAGAGACTTTCGAAGTTGAAGGCAGATTGCATTGAAGTATACACAAATTGAATGTATCTATTGGCACTAAGTTGGAAAAGTAAAAATAGAAAGTAATATTCTTTTGATAAATTTCATTTCATGATTTTGTAATTTAGAAACATTTTATCCATTTATTAGTTTGCAGACCGGCAAAAAGAAAAGACAAAAGTGAGAGCTGTAAACAGCAGCGAAGATGAGTTAGATTTAGACTTTTTTACAGATAAGTTAAAAAAAATAAACATTGATGTGGAAGAAAACAATAGTAGCAATAGTGATATCATCCCTCCAAGAAGAAAACTGGTGAATGAAATAGAAAATGATAGTGATGAAAGTGCTAATAGTTTTGAAGAAGTAGAAGATAACATAGTGCCAAGTGAAGAATGGGTAGATGTTATAGAAACAGACAATCCTTCAGTGAGAATACATTTTGTTGCACATCCTCAAACAACAGGACCACAAATAGCAAGTAATATAAGAGAACCAGTTGACTATTTTATTCTATATTTTACAAATGAATTAGTGGATAGTGTGATAAAAGAAACACATCATTATGAGGATGAAAAAATAAGAAAAAAGCAGCCATCACACAAATTGCTTTGACACAGAGGCATGTTGATACTGACAGGAATTTTTAGCTTTTATCTCAGTTATCCTAAATATGGGAATAATTCAAGTACCAAATTTGCAAGAGTACTGGTCAACTGCTTTCAGTTGTAAACTACTATTCTTTTTGGAAACATTCAGTAGAGAAAGGTTTATGCAAATATTCTGGATGTTTCATTTGAAGATACCTGCGTCAAGTGATGGAATGATCAGAACTCATATTCAAAAGGCCAATAATTATTTGGAATACATTGATTCAAAATTTTTGCAGTATTTCATACCAGATCAGACAATTTGTGCTGACTAATCCATTGTTCAATTTAAAGAGTGAATATCATTTATTATACAATACAGATAAGCCTGCCAAATGGAGCATACACATTTATGAGCTAGCTGATTCAAAAACAGGGTATCTTTTTTTCAACACTTTCCTACTATGGCAGCATAACATCTGGAAACATCATTCGACCTGATCTTCCAGAAAGCCCCAGAATTTCATTACATTTATATAAAAAAAGTTGTTGAAAAAAGTTCCTGGTATAGCAGGAAACCACATGTTTACTGACAGAGAATGTACTATTGTTATCCTAGAAGAAGAGCTGCTAAAGATGAAATGTCATCTTATTGGTATAAAGTCAACTGAAAGGGAATACCAGCATAAATCAAAAAGCAAAAGTTTTAGTAAAAAAAAAACAAACAAAACAGCTTATAGGAAAAATAATTTTATGCTTTTTGTGTGGAAGGATAAAAGGATCATCACAATTCTCAGCACTTGGAATCATGCAAGAATGAAATCTACCACAAGGACGTTATGTGGTGGAAATATTGTATCAGTCAAAAGGCCTGAAATGATTCTAAATTCTATTGCAAATATGAGCGGTGTGGATCGTGTCGATCAGTATACTTCTACATATTGTTTTTTATGAAAATCTTTAAAATGGTGGAGGAAATTATTCTTCTGGGGACTAGAAATATGTGTTATTAACTCCTATATACTGTATCGAGCATAAAAAAAAGAAAAACCTATGTCCCATTTGAAATTTGTCAAGCTTCTGATCGATCAGTTGAAAAGTGGTTCTCAGAAATCATGAGTGCGTCCTTCCACATCGTCTTCGAACACCAGATTGGACCATAAATTACATATTATTAATGTGGGAGGAAGAAAAAATGAGACTGCATTGTCTGCTCAACTAGAAAAACACCAGGTGGAAGATGTCCAATAAATTACTATTGTACAACATGTATCAGTGAACCTGCAACGCGTGTTGGTGACTGTTTCATACATTAGAAAACTATGAAATATAAAATTTGGGGGTTTTTAAAATCATAAATAAGTTCCTCAATGTCAAAAATTCCATTATAAGCCAAATACCATTACAATAAAATAGTTGGTTCTAAAACCATACTATTTACTATGAAGTGATTAGTTCTTCACTATTTCATTTAAAAAGTGCAGTTGCGTTGCTGGTAGGTGATCTGTGAGATGTCTCTGAGTGCAAAGGGTTAAAGGCAGGTGGTGAGAATCAATGAGGAAGTATGGTGGTTCTGTGGTGCTAAGAAAGTAGAATCATCCCTCCTCCTGCACGTGCGCGTGCGAGCGCGCGCGCGCGCACGCACACACACACACACACACACACACACACAATGTACGCACACACACGCACTCCTCTATTTTGGAAGAGAGACTAGAAAAACATGAGGTCTCATAGGAGAGGATACTGGGACAGATTGATTTAGAGAAAGTTGAATTTCTTATCTGTGGCTCAGGCTGGATTGCAATGGCTCAGTCATGGCTCATGGCAGCCTCAACCTCTTGGGCTCAAGTGACCCTCCCACCTCAGCCTACTGAGTAACTACAGTCACGCATGAGCCACCATGCCTGGATAATTTTTTTTTCTTTTTGTAGAGACAGAGTCTCACCATGTTGTCAGACTGGTCTTGATCTCCTGGTCTCAAGCAATCAATCCTCCTGCCTTGACCTCCCAAATTGCTGGGGTTATAGACGCAAGCTATCACTTCCAGCCAGAGAAAGTCAAATTTCTTATCAAATGAGGAGATGAAGTGAGGAAATAAAGAGATTTATAATGAAATGGAAAACACCCAAAGCACAATCAAGAGAGAATATAGCCTACGCTACTGATAGGCACCTTGGACCAAAAATCATCTCGGCCTATTCTAGTTTAGGTCTACGTGCCTGGAGCTGAAGCTGGTAAATGGATGCCGCCCACACGTTTAGCGCAGGTCACCTGGTTTGTGCTTGTATGCTGTCCTTGGCTCAAGGAGAAGGTTTAGTTCTGACAGTGAGTACAGTTATATGACAGAGATCAGGGAGCCAAACTTGTGCAGCTAAAATGCTTTGCTGTTACAAGAATCAGACTGCCTGGTCAAGGTGACTTAAAGGGTCTGGCATCTGTCCAAAGAAAGGATAGATTTCCAAGAGAATAGTCTGGTTCTGCAAAGTCCTAGCACATGCATCGACCGCCACTATTAAAGTCACAAAAGTTTGAGTTTATTGAGTTCTCTTCAAGAATAATAAACGGGGTCCCTCCACATTAGGAGAGCTACACAAGGGTCCTGGGAGTTGGATTCTGGATGACAAATGCTCCAAGCCCTGCTTGGTAGCAGTAGTTGGGAAGACAGACAGGTGAGGCAAGCTGCTGTGAACCTGTCCCTACCTACCACTTCCTGCTCCCTTGGGAGTCTGATGCCTGAGCTCTGTTCCTCTCTTTCTACTGTAATTGGTGTCTACACCATCTCAGGTGCATTACCTAAGGAGTAAGAAGGGAATTGTCTTTCCTTGCCAGGACCAGCAATTGAGGTATTCAGAAATATGCAGGGTGTTTGTTGGGGTAGAGGAGATGGGAAGAGGGTAGGAGAAAGTGAGTCTGGTTAAAGAAAGTACCAAAAACATTTCAAATGGAATAACAAACATGAAGTATGCTATTATGAACACTCGTGTACTTTCATTCAGCTTTATCCAATCAAATATTATTTGCTTCAAAATTTTCTAAGAGAAATTATACTTTATAGGTCCACCTGTGCCCCCTCCTGTGTGTCTGATTCATTTCCCTCTATTTCTTCCTCCTCAGAGACTACTGACCCCTATCCTCAACTGCATATTTATCATTCCCATGCGTGTTTTTAACTTTTAGTATGTATTTGCATCCATAAAAAATGTGCAGTATTGATTTTCAAGATTTTTTGGTTTTTTTGAGATGAAGTCTCATTTTGTTGCCTAGGCTGGTCACAAATTCCTGGCCTCAAGCGATCTTCCTGTCTTGACCTCCCATAGTGCTGGGATAACAGCCATTTCACCTAGCCTTAAAACTTATTTCAATATAACTCTGGTCTAGAAGGAATTATTCTGCAATTTGCTTTCTTTTGCAGTATTGTGTTTTTGAGATTTTTTTTTTTTAAGTTGGAGTCTCACTCTGTCACCCAGGCTGGAGGGCAGTGGTATGCTCACGGTCACCCCAGCGTCGACCTCCTGGGCTCCAGCAATCCTTCTGCCTCAGCCTTCCAAGTAGCCAGAACTACAGGCACGTGCTACCATGCTCGGCTAATTTTTGATTTATTGTAGAGATGAGGTCTCACCGAGTTGCCCGGGCTGGTCTCAAACTCGCAGGCTCAGGCAATCCACTCGCCTCGGCCTTCCATAGTGCTGGGATTATAGGTCAACAAGTCTGGTCTTGAGATTTTTTTATGTTGATAGTTGTAGCTCAATTTTATTCAGTTTACTCAAGTATTCTGTTGAGAAATATCATCTATCCACTTTTCCTATTGGAACACATTTGTTTCCTTTTTTTTTTTTTTTTTGCTTTCACAAATAATAATGTAATCAATATTTTGTACATGGTTTCTTATGTATAAGCACATTTTTGGAAGGGCCTAACCTGCAAGTAGAATTTTAATTTGTACCATTAAAATACTAACAGTATTTTACCATTAGTTCCACAAGGAAAGGATGTTGTCTGTTTTGTTCACTGCAGTTGCCCCTAAACCTAGAAAATTGGAGGCGGAAGCACTCAATAATTATTTTTTGAATGAATGAAATGTTGACTTTTGGTTACCTAAACCAAAAGAGGATTCCTTTGGCTTGCTTTTCTCTGGTCCATTGAGACTCTTTCGCTCTGCCCCTAACCTGCATTTAAACTTGGGTGTGACACTGAGCTAGGCCAGGCCTCTGAAAATCTCCTGGCTGGGATCCTTCTCCTGCTTTCTCCTGCTGTTGGCAAGTTACAGTCAAGCACTTTGGAAGCTACATGTTGAATTGGTGGAGATTGCCCCCTGAATCTCTGATGGAAAATGTCCTTCCACCACTCAGAAAAACACATTTTGGACTGTTCAGGAACTAGAAGTAAACTTCTATTGTATTGAGTTGCTGAGATTTATCTGTCATGGCATCCAGTGTTTCCCTAGCTAGTATAGGGACAATGATTACCTTCTTTATAATCATCTCCTTGGTGCCTGGAAGAGTTTGTAGTATATGTCAGAGACTAAATAATGCTTGTTAAAGGGGGGGGGAGAATGAAGGGAAAAGAGGAAGGAGGAAATGATATTCCCAGAGCCCTGTAATCATCTTGCCATAAATCCAACTTCTTTGCCCTGTACCTTCTCCATTTCCTTCCTCCCATCTCCCCTAATTTTTCGTGTGATGAAAATGCAGTAAGGAACCTTGGGTATCTGCCAAATGTAGTCCAGGGAATGTATATATATTTTTGGTAAACCTAGTTTTAGTAATAACTGTAAGCTTGTTCAGTGAATCTGAAAATATTTTATAAAAATGAGATTTAGAAAAATCTATTCTCAAACAGAATGATCATAGTACATTTGCTCCTTAATAACATCCATTAGCACAAACAATCGTGAACTCTGATACACTGGCAATTCTAGGCTTAGGGAAATTTTAAACTAGGTCATTTAGAAAATAAGATTATTATATACATGATACATTATAGACATTCATGATATATATTGTCAGCAGAAAGAAATTTTGTTGTAGAAACTTCTGGTGCTCATCTTATCCTGGACACATGCAAGACTACACCTCAGCCCCTTTACAGGTAGTCAGTGCACCAGAATGAGTCCTGGTCAATGTGAAATGTGTCTGTCACTTCTAGGCAGAGGCAGTGGCCTCTGCATCACTTTGTTCATCTCTCTTCTCTTTAACTTGATTTGCATGGGCAAGAAGTAAACTTTTACTTTGTTAATACACTGAGGTTCAAGCTAGCTATGTTGACATAGAATAGTCCAGCCTAGTCTAACTGAAGAGGGTTACCGAAGGGGCAGTTCATACACAACTAATAACACATTTACTTCCTGGATGACGTGCAGACTTTTTCACTGATCTATATCACATGTTCTAGGGTGAAACGGCTAAGCTATGTTTTTGAATCTTGAGATATTAAGAAAAGGCAAAATGTTTGGGGTTATTTTTATGTATTTATTTATTTTGAGTAGGAGTCTTACTGTCAGCCAAGCTGGAGTGCAGTGGCACGCTCACAGTCACCAATCTTGACCTACTGGACTCAGGTGATCCTTCCACCTCAGCCTTCCAAGTAGTTGAAACCACAGGCGTGCGCCACCACACCCAGCTAATTTTTTAAAAAATTTATTGTAGAAGAGCCAGGCTCGGTGGCTCAGCCTGTAATCCCGCGCTTTGGGAGGCTGAGGTGAGTGGATTGCCTAAGCCTGCAGGTTTGAAACCCGCCTGGGCAACTTGGCGAGACCTCATCTCTACAATAAATCAAAAATTAGCCGGGTGTGGTAGCACGCACCTGTAGTTCCAGCTACTTGGAAAGCTGAGGCGGAAGGATCGCTGGAGCCCAACAGGTCGAGGCTGCGGTGGCCGGGAGCGGCCACTGCACTCCAGTCTGGGCAACAGAGTGAGACTCCAACTCAAAAAAAAAAAAATTTATTGTAGAGGTGAGGTCCTGGAAAGTTGCCCAGGCTGGTCTCAAACCCCTGGGCTCAGGTAATCCTTTCTCCTCTGCCTCCCAAAGTGCTGCGATTACAGGTGTGAGCCACCAAGCCCTGTGGCAAAAAGTTTAAAAAGAGGAATTGTGGTTGGTACTCAAGGTAATGGGTGTGAACAAAGCAAAGTTATACAATTAGGACCAGTGCACTGAAATCCCAAACCCAACTCAATCCATAGCTCACTCTACTTATGACCACAAAGACTTAATCTTTGCAATGGTTCTTTTTCCTTTATTCATATTACATTAACAGGAAAGCCAATCTACCAAAAGTGGATGCAGAATTCAGTGCTACTCAATATTCCATTATGCTGATGCATATGACGAAGGAATGCAAAGCTTCCCAAAATTAACTGCTCTCCCACTGCTGCTATATGCTTTATTAAAGACACATTCTGCTAGAATGCCATTCTGTGATCTTGAAAAATCTATGTATGTTGTCTGATTTCTTTTTTCTTGTTGATATTAAACATTTTGCCCTTTGTTGCTATTCTTTGAGTTTTAATCTCATTTAAATGTGATCATTTACAGCAACTTGCCCATGGGATAACGTTCTATCTTTTGATCTTTTTCCAATACAAGCAGACAAAAGGTGTTATTTCAGTGTGGAGTCTAAAACTCAAAAGCCACAAAGGAAACTGTCATGGCCTTTGGGTAGTTATGTTGCAGCTTTGCAAATAAAGTTGATCCTCCTATAGCATACTTGATAAAGCCAGTCAAAATATAGGTTTGAATATAAGGATTTAATAATTTAAAAAATATGTCTTGGAATCATTCCTGTCAGAAGAAAAGTCAGAATTTTGACACATTGTACAATTGGAAGGAAAAGAGAAGGCTTCTGATGGAAAGAATGGACAAATTCCATGTACACAATCTAATTAGCACAGGAAAAATGCATGGGCAAATCAAGATCTGTCTAAATTGAAGCCATATTAGCAAAGCAGTTGCTATCATTTTCAAATTTCAACAGGCAGCAAACATTCCATTAAGGCTCCAAAATACATAGCATGTCTGTGCACTTTTTCCATTATCAGTCTGGCTCCCTCATCAACTATTCCAAACCCTGTCACTGGTTTTCTAGTTTCCATATTCTGAGGCTAAGTGAACACTAATTACCTGCCTGGTACAAATATACCCAGATATTTCCCCCTGACCCCTTCTTCAGTTGCATAGATTCAAAATAAATGAACAAAGACAAACATGAAAAGAAACAGAAAGGTAAGAAAAAATATAATAAAGGGATTCACCATGTAAAAATTCACCAAAAGAGGTTAGGTAGAAGTTTGTTCTGTTCCAAAAAGTCTTCCTTATCTCCTGAACTATTGGTGATGACCTTGGCTTGTACTTTATTAAGAAAATAGAGCTGGGAGTGGTGGTTCATGCCTGTAATTTCAACATGTTGAGAGGCTGAGACGAGAGGATTGCCTGAGCCCAGGGGTTCAAGACCAGCCTGAGCAACTTGGTGAGATTTCGTCTCTACAGATAAATAAAAAAAAATTAGCCAGGTGTGGTGGTGTGAGCCTGTGGTCCAGCTACTTGGAAGATTGAGGTGGAAGGATAGCCTGAGCCCAGCAGGTTGAGGCTGCAGTGAGCTGTGATTGTGCCACTGCACTCCAGTATTGCACCATGTCTGGCCCATAACCAAATTTCTCGAAGAGTAGTCCATGCATACTGCTATTCGTTTACTCTTCAACCTACTAGAATTTGGTTTCACCTCCATCTTTCCATGGAAACATTTCTTGACCTCTTGCCAAGGACTCTCTATGACCTCATCTCAGCAGCGTTAGACACAATTAACCCTTCAGGCTTCGATGACACCAAAACCCTCTTCTTACTGCTCTGGTCATGCCTTCTGTATTCCTTTGCAGGATCCAGGACTGATATTCAACTGGTCTCTACCAGGTCGATTACACCCGTTGTTAAAATATTAAAATACTTCATAGTAGTTGTAAATATTAATAGCCACTGCCCTGATCCACCTCTGCATTGGCCCTCCTGCTGTCTTGGCCTCTTCTCCAGACCCTACTAGATATTTGCTTAATCCAGCAACTAAAGGGCTATGGTCCCAATGCAGTGGACTTCCAGGACCCGGCTGTCTGTGGGGTTGCCACTGGCACCTGTTCTAATTGGCCCGCATCTGTGCCGCAATATGATGATTCTTTTATTTTGTCTTGAGTTGGCGTCTCACTCCATCACCCAGGCTAGAGTGCAGTGGCACGCTCACAGCCAACCCAGCGTCAACCCACTGGGCTCCGGCGATCCTTCCGCCTCAGCCTTCCAAGTAGCCAGAACTACAGGCGCATGCTACCATGCCCAGCTAATGTTTTGATTTATTGTAGAGAAGAGGTCTTGGCAAGTCGTCCAGGCTATTCTCGAACCCGTGGGCTCAGGCAATCCCCTCACCTCGGCCTCCCAAAGTGCTGGGATTACAGGCCTTGAGCTACTGCGCCCAGCCTGCTGATGATTCACAAACTTTTAGCTCTGGCCCCATCCCTTCCCTGTAGCTCTAGACTCTATACCAACTGCTTGCCTGAAATTCCCTCTAGGGTGCTTCAGAGACATCTCAGACTTCACACACCTTAACCAAGCTCATAAACTACTTTCCTCTTCCTGCTCCCCCTTGCCCACACCATCGTTTATGTCTGTAGTCTTTGCTATAGCCCAGTTCCTTAAGATTCCTCCTACTCTCCCTCCCACTTAACTCAGCCATTTCCTTCCATATCCTATCAAGCCTCTCTGTACAAACAATATCCATTTTGTTGTTGTTGTTGTTGTTTTGAGCCAGAGTTTCACTCTGTCACTTAGGCTGAAGCGTAGTGGCACAATCACAGCTTACCACAGTCTTGCACCTCCTGGGCTCAGGGGATTCTTCCACCTCACACTCCCGAGTAGCTGGGACTACAGGAGCATGCTACCATGCCCAGCGAATTTTTTTTGATTTTTTTTTTTTTTTTGAGTTGGAGTCTCACTCTGTCGTCCAGACTGGAGTGCAGTGGCCACTCCCGGCCACCGCAGCCTCGACCTGCTGGGCTCCGGCGATCCTTCCGCCTCAGCCTTCCGAATAGCCGGAATTACAGGCATGTGCTACCATGCCCGGCTGATCTTTTGATTTATTGTAGAGATGAGGTCTCGCTGCCCAGGAGGATCTCGAACCCGCGGGCTCAGGCAATCCACTCACCTCAGCCTCCCAAAGGCGCGGGATTACAGGCTGAGCCACCGAGCCCAGCTATTTTTTATTTTCATCTCTATTATTTAATAGAGATGAGGTCTCACTATGTTGTCTAGGCTGATCTTGAACTCAAGTGATTGTCTCGCCTCAGCCTCCCAATTTGCTGGGATTACAGGTTGAGTCACTGCGCCTGAACTTCATATCCATTCTCATATCATCTTTCTCCTGAACTGCTGAACAGCCCTCAAACTTACTGTGTTTCCTCTTTTCATTCTTGCCCGTATCCGGACTGTTTTCCTAATGATAGTCAGAGAAATCTAAAAATACATATCCTATTACAGCATTCCACTGCCCCAAACTCTCCAATGACTTCCCATGACACTCAGAATAGACCAAAATACATAGTTATAAGTAAGTTAAACCCTGCATGCTACTTCTTGGTTTTGGTTTTTTGTTTTTCCTGGAATCCCACCACATTGGCCTTCTTTTAATTCATCAAGCCTTTTCCAACCTCAGAGACTTTGTGCCCTTACCTGAAATGGTCTTCCTTTCTACAATTTTAATAATATTCTTCCCAAGCTTCAGGTCTTAGTATAAATGTTACCACCTTAGAGATCTTTCCTAGATACCCAATGTAAAGTATGTCCCCCTAACCTCTTCCCAATATTTTTACTACCAGTTCTCGCTTCTTTTTCTTTGTAGTACTTTTCTCAATGTGCAATTCTATTTTTGGTTTGTTTGTTTTATTTATGGTCTTCTTCCTTCAGTAGACCATCACTACAAGAGGTTAGGAACTATATCTCTTTTATTTACCATTATATACTCAAGGCCTATTGGCCACCATAAAGGAAAAAGCTTTCCTTGGATTCCCTGGCCAACTGAAATCGTTCACATCCCATCTAGCCATACAGGCATCTGTCTAATGGTCATACTTCCTTTCTACAGAAAAAGATTTCAAGCAACCGCTGTAGAATAAATAGAAGTATTATAAAATTAGGATTTATATGATTTCACTAGTAGAGGTCAATGAACACATATATGTAGGTGAGTCCTCAGCTAGAATATACCACCTCATTAAAGCATATATATCTGTAATTTGAGTATATACAGCTGCTGATCAGTGGGAGGGTAAGGAAGTAATAATTTATGTTTGATAGATAAGAAAGTCAACATTTATGTGGCAGCCAACGGGGTGGGCTTCATGTACAACATCTCATTTTCTTTTCATAACAACCTCTAAAGCAGAGTGTCCCATCATTGACCAGACATTGTTGTTACCTGGGAACTTTAAAATACGGATACCTAGGTCCCATCCTCAGAGACTCTGATTTTATTTTGATAGTTATATACTTATTTTAATGTGCATTAGACAACATGTAACTAGAACATCAAATCTCGATCTCAAGGATACTTATGGAAAAAAATCACAAAACTATTATATAAACAACTGAACTTTCTTATAAACACTGTAGGCTGTACAATCTCCCTACAGAAGTAAGAAAACTCTTGTTATTTATTGGAGGGTTTAATCCAATCTATAGAAATTCTGAAGGTTTCCCCCAAGGCAATGCTAGGCACTGATAGGCGGTTCAAATGGGCAGGATGTCTAGCAATGGAAGGTACAAAACCTGAGTTCTTAGAGCAATCCTCTTCTCTCTCTGTCTTTTTTTTTTTTTTTTTTTTTTGAGTTGGAGTCTCACTGTCACCCAGGCTGAGCAATCATCTTCTCTTAATGAAAGGCCATCTTCCCATTCATCTCCTCTCACTCATTGCTAGCAGCCAATATGCTCTCTCTCTCTTCTCACATGCATAAATTGCAACGAATGAAAATCAGTTGGGAAGCAGACAAAGCTGATTTTGTAAGAGCTAGATGGAAGGAAGATTTGGGGATGTCAGACCAAAGACTTGGAGGTAATCCCTGAGAGCTCAGATCACATTGCCATTTTCACAGCAATCTCCTCTCCTCTTCAGCATAAAGGAAGACGGACTCCAGTTTCGATAGACTTCCCTGTCCTCTGTGTCCCTTCTCTCAATCTTTCTCCACTGGCATGAAGAGTGACAGAATATAGGAGCTACAAGAGCTGCTCTCTTCCAGTGGTGACTTACAGGCTAAGGATGATTGTTGAGGGAAAGGAGAGGACCTCAGGGAAGATACAATATAGAAATAGGAGGGTTTAGTGAGACTACTTCTTGGAGATTAACAGGAAGACTACTCCTTGGAGATTAACAGGAAGTGCATGAAGGTATTATAGTCATTTTTTTCTGCTGAGACTAAGCACACAGTGCTCATACAGTCCAACTAGGCACAATTTGGAGAATTAATTTTATTTGCATTTGAAAAAAGTATTTCTTTTCTTCTTTTTTATTTTTTAGACCAGTCAAGTGCAGTAGTGAGATACACTTGAAAAAAGTATTTCTAAGGAGAAACAAGACTGGACTATTTTGACATTGTAGAGATATGAATTGAAGGAATGATGTTAGTTGGTTAAGCGAATATTATGGCTAATGCTTCTTTGGAAAATCACAAATGAGTGTCCTGTTCCTGACTTAAAAGACTCACACAGAGAACATCTGAGAGCAACAAGTAGCCTGACAAAAGACTTAGAATTGTTATTGTGACTGTTTCTTTGCATAAATTGATACCAAATGATGGAAAGGATGGGACACCCCTCAAGCACTTTGGATAGGGCACATTTAAAGAAATTGAATTAAACAGATGTAAACTGTTTTTACTTTAGGAAAAAAAGGCTCAGTTAGTACTTTCTCAAATTGAAGGAGTGTTTTGTAGCAGAAAAATTCTAATGTTTTTCAGCCTGTTAGCATCCAATGATTTTTAAAAGATGTACTGCTAAACTGTTTTTCACAGAAATGAGGAATATAAATGAAAACTTATATGTGTAGTAAGTTTCCAGAAAAATCATGGCTTATTTTTATGGATAAGTATCTATAATAAAGAAAAACCTCCAATTTTTCATGGAGTTTTAGTTGCTTAATGTTCACATATAAATTTCATTGTATTTTACTTGTTCAACTTTCATTTGTAAGTACAAAATGGATGTTTTGTTTATTTTACATTTTCTTATATTCTATATAATTGCTTAAAATGTCATTTTATCAGTCATCATATGTGTATTTAAAATAGCAAAAATAGGTCACATCTTACAAAAATGATTAATATCTTTTTTATTAATGCCACATGATAATGATAGCAAGTGCTTATATAATACTATGCTTAAGAAACAGTTCCAAGTGCTGTATGTATATTCCCTTATTGAAACCTCATAACAATTCTGTAAAGTAAAACTTATAATTGTCCCCATTTTAAGGAAGAGAAAACTGTGGCATGGGGAGATTGCAGATCTCGTAATCCTTTATTTTGATTTTATAATAATGCCTTCATTAACAACATTTCTTCAAAACAAAATTGGTTGGGTTAAAAGATAACTATTTCATGCAAAAAAGTTGTCAGAAGTGCTGATTTCAGACATGATGTAGTGAGCACATGCTATCTTTTCTCTGTCACTGAATGCAACTGTAAAACCTAAACAGAATGCATGGTTCTGCTATTTGAAGACTAACACAGGAAATATATACTAGCAGGCAGATCAGAGAACAACAGCAGAACTCAAAATAACACTGAATTGGTGGTGAGTTTACCATTTCATTTTTCCTCTAGGAAGCAAGGTAGCAAGGAATGTTGACATGAGAACTGTGATACAGTTAGCGAAATCAGGAGAATAACTCTAGTTTTGGCTTGAGAAGCAGTAAAGGGAACTCCTAAATTTTAGAAAGAGTAGAGGAAATTACCCTTTTATTTTTTTATTTCCTCTAATTTCTCAGGTCGCAGTCACCAGATAATCCTGTGATAGCAGTGATAGCAGTGGCAATAGCAACCTGCAAGAGACAAAACCAAAATCTAAAGGGAGACAAACTTTTCTCTGTTCAGTGGAGTTGCAGCTCTAAGAGGAGGAACTAAATCCCTTGCTATTCTTTCTTCTATCACTTGGTCTTAGATACAGTATAGTTGTGGAAGTGAAAAATTCTTGACTAGGGTGTCAAAAAGAGTTCAGTGAACTGGAAACTAGTAAGGAGATAGTGAAGAGGAAGCATCTTGGGAAATCAACTCCATAATGCTGTGGATAAGCTCTTGGGCTCAATCCTGACATTTTCATGCATGAATCTGATCCTAATTAGCATATGAAAGACTTGGAGTTAAAAAACTGAGTTAATGGATAGACCTTCACTCAGGTCCCACATTTGTATATGTGGGACAAATCCAAACAGCACTGCACAAGTTTGAGCTGACATTAAACCACAGTTCACAAAAAGAAGAGTGGAATCTGCAGTCTAAAACTAATCACTTTGATTATCTGCTAAAACAAAAACATCATTCTTTATGTGGTTTAAAACATTCTCAGAGTTTCCTAAAGTAATATTCAAAATTTCTAGGCTAAAATACAAAATTTTGGTTTGCAAAGAACTAGTAAAGTCTTAATTTACTTGGGAAGAGACAATCAGCAGATAATAGAAGTCAGATGATATAGATGCAGGGATTATCTGACAAAGACTCAAAAGCATGTATTACAATCATGATCAAATAAGCAATTGCAAACACTCTTGACACAAATATTAAAATGAACGTATTTGCAAAAATATAAAAGATATGAAGAAAAACCAAATGGGAATTTCAAAACTGAAAAGTATAATAATCTAAACAAAAACTAAATGAATTGGAAATAAATAAACTCTCCCTATTCATAGACTTCATGATTGTCTATGTAAAAAAATCCAAATAATTCTACAAAAAAATTCATAGAACTAACAAATGAGTTTACAAAGGTCACAAGATACAAGACAAACACACAAAAATCTTCTTTTCTTTTCTTTTCTTTTTTTTTTTGAGTTGGAGTCTCACTCTGTTGCCCAGGTTGGAGTACAGTGGTGCACTTCTGGTCACTGCAACCCTGACCTGCTCGGCTTGGGCGATCCTTTGGGAGATGGAGGTGAGAGAATTGCCTGAGCCCATGGTTTGAGACCAGCACGGTCAGCTTGGCAAGACCTCTTCTCTACAATAGATATCAAAAAATTAGTCAGGCATGGTGGCAGGTACCTGTAGTTTCGGCTACTTGGAAGGCTCAGGCAGAAGGATTGCCTGAGCCACTGCACTCTAGCCTGGACAACAGAGACTCCTATGCAAAAAGAAAGAAAGAAAGAAAGGTTAAAATGGTATATTTTATGTTATGTGTATTTTACCACAGTTTAAATAGAAAAGAACCAACACTAAAAGAAAAGCAATATCATTTTCAATAGCTCCAAAAATTGTAATATTTAGGTATAAGGCTAAAAAAAGTTTAGAAGCTATACACTGAAAAATAGAAACTATTTATAAAAGAAAATAAAAATAGCCAGGTGTGATGGCTCACCCCTGTAATCCAGCACTTTGGGAGGCTGAGGCAGGATGACTGCTTGAGTCCAGGAGTTCGAGACCAGTCTGAGATCCTGTCTCTCAAAAAAAAAAAAACAAAAACCCAAATTAGCCTAGCATGGTAGATCACACCTGTAGTCTCAGCTACTTGAGATGCTGAGGTGGGAGGATAGCCTAAGCCCAGGAGGTTGAGGCTGCAGTGAACCAAAGAGGTCGAGGTTGCAATGATCTGTGACCATGCTACTGCACTGCAGCCTGGACAACAGAGCAAGACCCTGACTAAAAATAATAAGAAGAATAACAATAAGTAAATGAAGAGACATGCTGTGTTTATTAATTAGAAGACTCAACATATTAATGATGCCACGTTCACCAAATTGATCTATAGACTTAATGAAATACCAATCAAAACCAACTAGGAGTTTTAAAAGACAAAGACAAGCTGATTCTAAAATTTTTTGGACTAACAAAGGAACTAGAATAGATGAAACAGTTTTGAAGAGGAATAAAGTTGGAGAAATCACAGCACCCAATTTGAAGGCTTTAAATTACAGTAATAAGATAGAGTGGTATTGGTGAAGAGATGCACATAGATCAAGGGAAAAGAATAGAATTAATAACTACATTCACACAAATATGGCTATTTGATTTTTAATAATAATGCAAAAGCAATTCAATGGAGAAACCATAGTCTTTTCAACAAATAATGCTGGCACAGTAGATCATCTGTATGCAAAAAAGTGTCCCTCAACACAAACCTCACATTTATATAAAAATTAACTAGCCAGGCTCGGTGGCTCAGCCTGTAATCCCGTGCCTTTGGGAGGCTGAGGTGAGTGGATTGCCTGAGTCCGCGGGTTCGAGACCCGCCTGGGCAGCGAGACCTCATCTCTACAATAAATAAAAAAAAAATCAGCTGGGTGTGGTAGCGCATGCCTGTAATTCCAGCTACTTGGAAGGCTGAGGCGGAAGGATCGCCGGAGCCCAGCAGGTCGAGGCTGCGGTGGCCGGGAGCAGCCACTGCACTCCAGTCTGGGTGACAGAGTGAGACTCCAACTCAAAAAAAAAAAAAAAAAATAACTAAGAACAAATCATAGACTTAAATGTAAAATACAACTGTAAAACTTTTAGAAGAAAACAGGTGAAAATCTTCACGACCAAGGGTTAGCCAAGAGTTTTTAGGCATGATATTCTATATGTACGATCTAGAAAAGAAAAAAGTGATGAATTGGACTTCATAAAAAATAAAAATTTTGTTGTGCAAAAGACATTGTTAAGAGAATGAAAAGATAAGCTACAGACTTAGATAAGCTAATTGCAACCCATATATAATACAAAGGACTTGTATATTGAATACATAAAAAATATTCAAAACTCAAAGAAAGGAAAAAGAAAAAACAACATAATAAGTGAGCAAAGAAAAAATGGGCAAGAATATGAATAATTACTTCACTAAAGAGGTTATCACTGGGCACGGTGGCTCAAGCCTATAATCCCAGCACTTTGGGAGGCTGAGGCGAGAGGACTGCCTGAGCTCAGGGATTTGAGACCAGCTTGGGTAACTTGGTGAGACCTCATCTCTACAATAAACCAAAAAATAATAAACTGGGCATGGTAGGTCCAGCTACTTGGAAAGCTGAAGTGGAAGGACCGCCTGGCCCAGCAGGCTGAGTCTTCAATGACTGTGAGCATGCCACTGCATTCCAACCTGGGTGACAGAGTGAGACTCCAACTCAAAAAAAAAAAAGAGAGAGAGAGATTGTAAAGATAGCCGTTAGTGAAGTGAGGAGTGCATACTAACATCATGATGAGACACTACTACACATGTATCAGAATGGCAAAAATAAAAAACAGTGAAAATACCAAATACTGGCAAGGAGGTAGAGAGACCAGATCTCTCATACATTGCTGATGGGAAATCAGAAAGGCAGAGCCACTCTGGAAAACAGTTTGGCAACTTCTGATGAAAGTTAAACATATACTTGTGAATGACTTAACAATCCCCCTCCTATTTTCCCTAGAGAAATAAAACTTACATTCACCTGTGCATGAATGCTCACAGCAGCTTTATTCACAGTTACTAAAATGTGGAAACAATCCAAATATCTTTCAAAGAGTGAAAAAATAAACAGACCATGATACACTCATCAATAGATTATTCAGCAATAAAAAGGAACAAATTAGCCAGGCGTGGTGGTTCACACCTGTAATCCCAATCCTTCGGGAGGTGGAGGCAAAAGGATTGCCTGAGCCCAGGGGATTGAGACCAGTCTGGGCAACTTGGCAAGACCCTGTCTCTACAGTAGATCAAAAAATTAGCTGGGTGTGTTGGTGTACATCTGTAGTTCCAGCCACTAGGAAGGCTGAGGTGGAAGGATACCTGAGCTCAGCAGGTCAAGACAGAGTAGCCAACAGAGTGAGATTCTGACTAAAAAAAAGGACAAATTATTGACATATGAAATAACTTAGTTTTTTTTTCTGTTTTTTTGTTATCTTCTGTAGGAGTCTAACTCTATCGCCCAGGCTGGAGTGCAACGGCACAATCACAGCTACCACAGCCTCGACTTTCTGGGCTCAGGTGATCCTTCTACCTCAGCTTTCCCCAAGTAGTTGGAACCACAGGTGCATAACACCATGCTTAGCTAATTTTTTGATTTATTGTAGAGATGAGGTTTCACTAAGTTGCCCAGGCTGGTCTCAAACCCCTGGACTCAGGCAATCCTCTCACCTCTGCCTCCTGAAATGCTGGGATTGCAGGTGCTAGCCACTGCACCCTGTCAACTTGGTTATTTCAAATATGAAAGTCATTGAGATTTGCTGAGTGAAAGAGGCAAGTCTCAATAGTTTATATACTTTATGATTCTATTTCTTATGAGGCAAAATGATAATGTTGAGGAACAGATCAGTGGTTTCCAGGGATTATGGGTAGGCAGAGAGTATAACTATAAAGGGATAGCATCCATACATTTTGGGGGGTGATATAACTCTTCTGTTTCCTGATTATGGTGGTGGTTGTATAAAGTTATATACAACAGTAAATATATAATGTAAAATCATATGCTATTGTAATATATGATAGAATGTATTACATAAATATATAAACTGTAATAGGGAGCATCTGTGACTTGTGTTTTCCCGAAAGAGGGTTTTGGGAATTTCAGTATTTATCTATTTATTTATTAATTTTTTTTTTTTTGATTTAGAGTCTCACTCTGTCACCCAGGCTGCAGTGCAGTGGCTCTCTCATGGACCCCTCGGCGTTGAAATGCTGAGCTCTGGCGATCCTTCGGCCTCAGCCTTCCAAGTAGACAGAACTACTGGTGCACACTACCATGCTTGGCTAATTTTTGATTTATTGTAGAGACGAGGGCTCGTCAAGTTACCTGGGCTGGTCTCGAACCTGCGGACTCAGGCAATCCACTTGCCCCACGCTCCCAAAGTGCTGGGATTACAGGGTGAGCCACCGAGCCCGGCCAGGAACTTCAATATTTAAAGGGGAAAGAGCAAGCAGGAGAGAAAAAGGAGGGAGAAGGTGAGTGAGGCAAATGGTTAGTCTTGTGAAGCCCTGATTAGCTTTGGTGAAAACAAGGAGTAGAGGAAAAAGTCAATTATGTATTCATCTCAGGGTAGAAGGAGGGATGGTTTTTGGTCTTTCCTTGTCCTTTGAAGATAATCTGGTACTTGGCATTTTCAGGGTAAGATTTGAAGAGCTTGGTTTTAAGGCTAATTTGTGTGGGGGGGTGTATCCTGAAAGATTTAGGGGATGAGCAAGTTGTGAAGGAGCCATCTGGGGAGATATGCGACCTTCTATCATTGTGGGAACCTGGCTGATGGACAAGGGTTATGAAATTTCAGTTATTTGTTCAGGAACAAAAGAAAGGCAGTATTACTTGACTCAGCTCCCAAGCTTAACTTTCCTTTGACACAGTGAGTTTGGAGTCCTGAGATTATATTTTCTTTCACATGTTATATAAGGTCTGATAATTAAGTGCACAAACTCATCCTAGAAAAAGTGCTACATACCTCATTGCTGAATATCGCTACAGTCACCTTTGAAGTACTCCTGTTGCGAAGCTATGCACCAATACCAGCACCTAGTCTACCTATCAAAGCAATTTGGGAACTTTTTCTGGAATGGCCAACAGAGCTATCATCGTATTATCCTTGATATCCTGAATGTCATCAAATGTCTTCCTTTCAATATTTCCTTTTTCTTCAGGTAAAGAAAAAAGTAATTGAGGGCCATATCAGGTGTCCCAATAAAGTTGTTTGTTTACTGGTAAAAACTCCCTCATAGACAGTGCTGTGTGAGCTGGTGCATTGTGGTGATACAAGAACTTCTTTGGGACCATTTTTGCACATACCTTCCTCCTATCAAGATTTTCAGTTAAGATTTCCCTAACTGTTTCTCTATTGATGTTTATTTGGTCTGCTAAGTTTCTCACAATCAGCTGATGATTATGACATGCAATTCAATGAATTTTTGCAGTGTTTTCGCCAGTTCTGCTTGTTTCTGGTTATCCTGACCATCAGTGATACTTTCTCTCCCCTCAGAAAAACATTTAATCCAATCGTACACTGCTGTTTTCTTCATGGCATTATCCCCATAAACTTGAACTATCATGACCCTGATTTCACTTCCATTATTGCCAAATTTAGCAAGAAATTTAAAGTTTGTTCATTGCTCTAATTCAAGTACCGACATTCTCATGACAGCACACAAAAACATGGAACAACAATAATGAATGCCACTCAGCAAGACACTGCCACACATCGACAAGAACACAGCTGTGAGACACTGATATGCCAAGGTTATGAAAACATACTGAGTTGTTTGTACAGTGCTGCCAATGTAAGTGGATGGCGGCAAGTTTGTGAACTTAATTGTCAGGCCTTGTATAATTTTTTTTATAGTTATATTATATGTGTGCTGAAATTCACGGAACTGCACATACACACACACAAAAGTAAATTTTGCTTTTGACTTTTGTCAAAAATATGATAATTTAAAAAAAAAACCCACAGTTTTCTGCCCTATCAATTAGGTCCAACTAAAATTCTACCTATATCCCTTCCTTTTCCCTGAATTAGGGTGATTAAGTATATTGAAGTTTGGAGCTGCTTCTGAAAATTACAGAATGGTGCCAGCTCCTTGTCTAGATATTTTCATCAGTGAGCGGCTCATTAGTACTTAGGCCAGAAAGGTGCAAGGGGACCATTTTGTAGGAGCACCTTGGAAAGAGAAAGTGCGGACATTGCCATTCCAGTTCCCCATGGCTTTGAGAATCAAGGCAAACATTCGCTGGTTTTTGTGACCCAAGTGAAATTAATTGAGAAAGGGGAGCCAACAGCTTGCCCTTGGGGTCACTCTGTAAAGCAGAGTTGCCTGACCTGAAGGGATACAGCATATATGGTTGGCAAGAGCCACAGGAAAGTTTGGCTGTCTCCCAGTGATCTTTAGAGTTGGTCAGCAATGTTGAAACCGAATGCTGCCCATGGCAATTCCATTTGCCATCTACACAGAAATATCCATATTAGCAGAGACAGGAAAAACAGAACCACTGAAGTCTAAGTCATGGGCACGCCTCTCCTACCACATAGCACACTGCACAGTGCCAGGAGCCAGACAAGGAAATGGTGCCACAGCAGGCTGTACAGGGAAGTCACTACACCGAGGCTTCCTAGATCACGTTTACCTGCATAGGGAAGATGGTCTCCTCGCCTCCAGCTCTATGGCTGCTTTTGCGGATGGTACAACCCAAAGGAATAAAACAGATCATAGACGATGAGGAAAGCAGGGCATGCCAAACTCTGCAACATGCTACTTCCAGCAACAGCAGCTGCTGCTCTAAGACAAAACTAACAACAACAACAAAAAAGCCCGAGCTATCTAAACTTTTAGAAAAATCTTTTAAACCAATATTCAATGGGTCTCACTCTGTCACCCAGACTGGAGGGCAGTGGTTTGATCATGCTCACTGCAGCCTTGAACTCCTGGGCTCAAGCAATCCTCCGCCTCAGCCTGCTGAGTATCTGGGAATACAGGCACACATCACCATTCCCGGCTAATTTTTTTTTTTTTTTAATTTCTGTAGAGACTGGGTCTTACTATGTTGCCCAGGCTGGTCTCAAATTCCTGGTCTCCTGTCTTGGCCTCCCAAAATGCTGGGATTGCAAGCACAAGCCACCATGCCTGACTCGGACTGAGTGAGATACTTTAGTGGATGAGATAAGATTCCTCCTTCTCCTACCCCAGTGCCTGAGCAGAGGAATTATGAGAGCAAAGTTTGTTATCGGTTGTTAAAAAAAATGATGTTTGTCAAGTGCTGAGTTGAGACCTTCAGTCGCTTCCGCCAAAGAAAGAAGAAAGGTTAGGACATCAATTATGGAGATAACAAAAGGAGAGAGAGAGGAGGCAAACAACAATTCACAGAAAGTTCAAGGCCTTTCTCTTGGATTGTTTTATTTTACCGGACCTGCCAGAGTTCCCTTCACTCTCACTGCTCAGCCTCCTCTCCAGGGCCCCTGGCAGGCTCCAGTCTCCTGCAACCATGGAAACTCTGGCTTTGCTCTGTGCCCAGAGCTGCATCCCCAGCAACGGAGTCAATGGATTAGCAAGAGTCAATGGATCAGCAAGTCTGTATGGGCTGCCCTCAAAACTGAGTGTGAGATGAGTGTTTTTGGCTGAAGCCCAGCCCTAGATGTTCTTGACCTCTCAAATGACAGCCTTTGTGTTGCATTATAACGTTTGGAGGGTTCGAAGTTTCTGGAAACTCAGGTTTTTGTTGAGATGGGGCTCAACCTCTTCCTGACTGGTGAATAATGTTCGCTGAAGGGAATGAACACATTTTGAAGTTTGGGAATTTGAGGAGTATGTGGTTTCCGGTGATCAGAGGAGAATTGAAAAAGAGAAAGCACTTAAAAACTGAAATGGGGGCCGGACTCGGTGGCTCAGCCTGTAATCCCATGCTTTGGGAGGCCAAAATGAGTGGATTGTCCGAGCCCACGGGTTCGAGACCCTCCTGGGCAACTTGGCAAGACTTCATCTCTATAATACATTTAAAAAAAAAAATTCGCCGGGTGTGGTAGCACATGCCTGTAGTTCTAACTACATGGAAGGCTGAGGTGGAAGGATCGCCGGACCCCAGAAGGTCAAGGCTGCGGTGGCCGGGAGTGTGCCACTGCACGCTAGTCTGGGCAACAGAGTAAGACTCCAAATTTAAAAAAAAAAAAAAAAAAAAAACTGAAATGAATTTCCAAGAAACAGCTTTAGGAATATCAATGCCTCCTATTGGCCAGGTGTGGTGTTTCATGCCTGCAATTCCAACACTTTGGGAGGTTGAAGAGGGAGGATCTTTTGAGGACAGAAGTTCAAGACCAGCCTGGGCAACAGAGAGAGACCCGTCTCTATAAAAAATTTTAAAAGTTACCCAGATATGGTGGCATGTGTCTGTAGTCCCAGAGGCTACAGTGAGTTATGGTTGTACCACTGCACTCTAACCTGGGGGACAGAACCAGACTCTATCTCAAAAAACCAACCCCCAAAAAAACAAAACAAAAACAAAAAACAAAAACAAAAACCCAACTTCTATTTACCAATATATTGATATCTATAGCTTCACTTATAAGATTACTGATTTCCTTATGTCAGTAACTACAGAGACTTAAAGATCTTATATGTAGCTCTACGCTCATATATTGATAAACGTCAACAGACCTTTGTGATGTGAAATGTGCATCCATGATAAAGCCCAATCAGTAATTCCTCCACTGCTGAACCTATTTTCCATGGATAGGGTGGAATTCTCCTTTATGATTTCCTCAATCATAAGTTAACCGAAGGAAGAAAGAAGGAAATGACAGATACCCATGGAAGCAACCAGTCATGCAAGGGTATGAGGTTTAAAAGTGGCAAGTGGCTTAGAAGGTGCCCATCCCTGGTTATCTAGATCTCTTCTTTGGCAAGGTAACAACAGCCCTCTTGTTGAAGGTTCCTGGCTTCTAGCTGCTCTGACCAGCCTTTTCTTTGGCCCTTTTCAGCGAGCCATAAAACACAGTGGGACACATTCATCAGCCAGGTTTCCTTCATGGCCTTGGCATGCTCCGGGGGCATCAGCCAAGTGCCAGCCTCCACCAGCGGCATCTGCCTATGCCTCATTGATCCTCACCCCTTCCCATTTCCCTAAACACCATAAAAGTTTTTAAAAAGAAATATGCAAAGTCATAGTTGGCATCTCCTTGAAAATAATCACATACACACACAGGCACACACAAGTACACCACACTTACAAAACAAACAAGAAAAAAGGTAAAAGCAATCCAGGTGGTCAAGATTCTTACAGTTAGAGAATATTCTGGGAAACCAAAAAAGGACATGGTTAAAAATTTAATCATTGGCAACAAGACAAAACAAAGTATGCGATCATTAACAAAATGACTCAACCTGCAAGTATGTTTGATGGCAAACACTGGGCTGAAATCAGGAGCAGACAGGTATTACTATTTTGCTTGTTTGCTAGTGAACTTGTTAAATCATGCATTTAAAAAAATCACTCCCCAGACTTTACCCACATGACACACCCAAGTTAGAATGTTCTTCCTCTTCTTATACTTTATTTTAGCTTCTTTTCCCTCAAGGTCATGTCCTATCTCCTACTTAAACTCCTGACAACTTTCTCCTCCCCATCCTATGGAAAATTTAACACACCCAGTTGTATTGATTACCTGGCTGCCGAAGACGCCTTCTCAAGGGAGCTGCAAACTCCTTGAGTCCACTCCCTATTTCTTAGCCCTTTTTTTACTTTCCTCATTGCATCTAGTTCATCCGGGTCACAAACAAGCTCAACCAATTGCTTAAATATTTAAGACAGTGGTTGCTTTATGTATTCCTACCAGTAAGCAACCGAAAAGAAAATAAAAATGCAAATTAATAGTATAGAATTAGAGAGATCCTCCTCGTGGCAGAAGTGAATGGGTCTCAGTTAATTTACTGTATCCTTATAACCTCTCACTGTGTTCCTCTCACTGTGTTTGGTAGTTGGGATACAAAGATGAATAAAATGTCAGAATGCTTACAGTTAATAGGGGATCATCAAATCCAAACTCCGTTTGGTAGATGAGGAAACTGAAGCTTAGAAGAGTCCAGTGACTTGCCCAAGTCATGTAAATCGGCAAAAGACCACTGTTTCCCCAGGTTACTCCAACACACACCATCTGTACAATTTTTGCCGTATTTCAATAGCATCTGTTCAATTCCATATATTTTTTAACTTAAATAATTTAAAAAGGAATCTGTAGAGTTATTATCAATAAGTGGAAAATCAGTATTTTTTTTATAAGTAGAAACTACATACTAATATACTTTAAAACAGACATACAACTTTTGAAATAAAAATAATGGAAGTTGTGTTATCACCTAAAGTTCACATTTTTGGGAAACATTTGATTACACCAACATCCATATTTACCAATCAGATAAATCTGCACGTAGTTCACAAAGATGTCACTATATGTATGTGGTGGCCCACATATTAATAAAAAATTAATCTTTTTGCAGAAGTCATATCTTTCTGATTTGCTCTGTTTTGTCCCAAATGCAAAAGAAAAGAAAAGTCAGAACTATTCAAAACTAGTCATCTGTGCGCAGTGGCTCACACCTGTAATCCCAGCACTTTAGGAGGCTGAGGTGAGAGGTTTGCCTGAGCCCAGGAGTTCGAGACCAGCTTGGGCAACATGGCAGGATCTCGTCTCTACAATAAATCAAAAAATTAGCTGGGTATGGTGGCGCGCGCATATAGTTCCAGCTACTTGGAAGGCTGAGGCAGAAGGATCACCGGAGCCCAGCAGGTCGAGGCTGTGGTGGCCGTTAGCGTGCCACTGCACTCCAGCCTGAGCAACAGAGTGAGACCCCAACTAAAAAATAAATAAATAGATAAATAAACAAAGCTAGTCAAGAAAAAGGTCTATTCAAAAGTGAAGATGCTAATAGGTATTCAGTAATAAACAAAACTAGGAATTTAATTAGAAGGCATGTGTGAGACAGTTAAGACTTGAAGAATAGGAATTTAATTAGCTTAGAAAGGCAGAGAACAGCACTAATTCCTAACTGTTATTTAAACTTCGCTAAAATCAGAGTTGACAATGTATTTAGTTTGAAAGATGTACCTATTTTTTTGGTAGCTAAAACATTATAGTGTCAGAATACAGGGAAGTCTAATTTTTATTAATCTGAGTATTTTCTAAATTGGGTCCTCTAGTTAGCTGATTTTTATTGCAGCTTACCAAGAGTTAACCAGAAAATACTTCCATTTTAACTGTCATTGTTAAAAATAACTTTTGAAAATATGAAGGCATAATTTTCTGTCAGAGTTAGTACAGGAAACCAAATGGATTGTCACATTTTTTTGGTTGTGATATTTTGGTAGCTCAGGCTAAATCCTGATTTTAAATGATTTCACTTTCCTGAGTACCTATTATGATCTGGCTCTCTGGTTTCCTTATTCAACTCCATTGGTTATCAGCACATTATTGTGAAATAGGTTTTACTATCCCCATTATGCAGATGAATGAGTTTAGCTATCAAGAAATTAAATAGCTTACCTGGAGACCAGTAGTGAGTATAGTAAAAACTCATACCCAGGGCCATTCGATTTCCAAGTTCATGCTCTTCCTCCCTAGAAGTGTAGCAGTTGCAACAGAATTGCAGGCCACCAAATCCTGGCCTGAGGGTGCATAGTCAGAATGGTATTCCTTAGTCTTAAATAGGAGTTAGAGGTTTTTTTGTTTGTTTTATTTTTACATTTTATAAGCCTTAGGCACAGTACAAAAAGAAATTCCAGGAATGCCAGCTAGTGCAATTCTAGTTAATTAAGCTTTAATAGCATATAACTCCTAATAATTAAAGATACTTCTAGTGTAAATAGAGGAATATTGGACATGGATATGCTTAAATAGCTTCTTTTTTCCATTTTTTAATTATTTAAAATTTTTTATTTTTAGTTATTAGGTATACATATTTACAGGGTACATGTGATGTTTTGATATAAGCATACAATGTGTAATGATTAAATCAGGTTAATTGGGGTATCCATCACCTCAAGCATGTATCATTTCTTCGTGTTAGGAATATGTCAATGACTTCTTCTGAAGTTAAGGTAGAAACATCCTGATAATACTGAATCTAAATAAATACTGCTAAGCAAATTTATTTTTTGAATGTTATGAGGACCTCCCTAGCAAGAAATGTTCAAGATAAACCTTTCAGATATGTGCTTAAAAATATCAGGAATAAAATTCTTCCCTTCCAACATTCTGCTATTTCCTTATTATTTGCCCTCAGTGTGTAATTCCAAGAATTGAAAAAAATAGCTTTGTGGGTTTTTTTTGTTTGTCTAAACCTTTGTGATTTTAGCTTGAATGAAAACAGTGAGCAACTACTATCATTGTATTAAATAAAATTTATGGAAGGCCATTGTTTTGGACTGAGCTTTTGCACTAGGCCCAAGAGACCAGATCAAATCTGAATGTATCCAGGCATGGCAGTTCATGTCTGTAATCCCAGCATTTTGAGATTACAGGGAAACTGAAGCAGGAGGATCACTGAGGCCAGGAGTTCAGGACCAGCCTGAACAGCATAGTGAGACCTTACCTCTACCAAAAAAAAATTTAGCTGGGTGCAGTGGCACAAGCCTGTACTCCCAGGTACTAAAGTGATTGAGGTGGAACATCATGTGAGTCCAGTTTTTCAAGGCTACTGTAACTATGATTGCATCACTGCACCCAGTTTGGGTGACAGAATGAGACCCTGTTTCTAAAAAAAAAAAAAAAAGTACCAAATCAGAATAAAGTTACTTATATTAGATGCCATGTAGTTCAACTGAATTTTAAAATGGGCTAGTTTTCTAAAAAACAGGAGATTCACAGCAATTAATAGAAAAGGATTCCATCTACCTGAGCGGTATGATAAGGAAGTTCCTTCTGTTTTAACTCTGCAAGGAAAGTAACTTAGTAATGAGCAATCTGCTTTGTGTTCCTTGTGTCTGCTTTCTTCTGTCTTTCTCTGCCTATGAAACCTCCAGTGTTCAGCACATAGCAATGAGTATCTACATCCTTAAATGGGATGCTGCCCAGTTCATGAATTGCAAAGAAAAGCCAATTCGATCTTGAACTACATCTGTTGAAAAAATTTTTAACTATTCACATCTGATAGATACTAGGTAGAATTTCATTAAAATCAATGTATAATCTTATTCAAGGCTTATTAGAAAAGTAGGTGACACAATTCATCTCAGTTTTGAGAAAAATTTCCTTTAAGGAAATTTCACTTCTAACAAACCCTAATGCCTCTGGATGTATATATGAACCATTTTATCTCTCTTTTTCCTGAATTAGAAATCAGTTTTTTTTTCTTTCACCAACACATTATTACCTTAAGGAGTAGAAGGATAATGAAGAAACTCCCTTCCAAGCTCGTACAACCAGCTGATGCTTTGTCCCCCAGTATTTCCACAAAGTACATCAGGTACTTCAGAGTCTGACTTAGTCCTTGTCTCTGGACTCATCCAGCTTTCCTTCCACCCCAAAGTCAATAGAAAACCTGATGTGTAACAACCTGCACTCATATTTGCGTGCCATCTCCTACTCGGTGTGAACCTCAGACATTTTTTTCCCACCTCTTTTGCCTTGATTTCTTTTGTCTGTCAAGTTGAAAAAATAATAGAATTGATTCAATGGGGTTCTTGCAAAAATTAAATGCAATCATGCATACAATATGCCTGCCCATAATAAATGCTAAATAAATGTTAGCTTTTATTATTAACCTGAACAGTCACTCATGGCAGGGAGCTTTTTCATTCAAACTAAGGTGGGTGCCCCCAGTATTAATTTCCATAGCATCTTGACATTCTTTGTAACTCTCATCTTTCTTTTAATTTCTTATTCAATGTCTGTCTTCTCAGCTAGATTATTAACACCTCAAAGAAAGGTTTTTAAAAACTATTATTTATAATCCCAGTGTCTAGCACAGAGCCTGAAAGTAAATGCCTGTTAAATGAATGAAAGTTCATTGCTAAGGCTGTAACACTGATGAATTCTTTGATAAGACATTCAATTATCATTTTAAAAATTGGTTGGTTTGCAGGAACTATAAATTGAGAAAAATCAGTTTTGTGTTACGGCTTAGTTTATGAGATAATTCAGAGTAAAATAGAATAATAATAATAACGTAGTAGTACCTGAGGTTTCCACAGAATCTGAGATTTGGAAGAAACTCCAGCATCATCTCATGCAAGGCATCATTTGAGAGATAAGGAAACTGAAAGACGTCATTGCATTAAGAGTCACTGCATTCTCCAAGACACCTCCCACAGAAGGCACCAGAAAAGTCCTTGGACTCTAACCACATGTTCTTTGAACTCAAAAGTCTGAATCATATCTCTCCTGGGTATAACTCAAATAGCTGATGGAAGGATAGGAAATCCCTCATAAACAGGCAGGTAGAACTAGAAAGTAAAACCAGAGTTCGGTGATCCAGACACACATAAATGGGCAGATGGAAATAGAAAGTGGGACCACGGTCTGGTGGTCCCTTGGGTATCACAAGCCAGCTGCAAGGGGTGTCATTCAAGGCTCAAAATGGGAGCTGCTGTCTCATGAACTGAAATGAATGAACCACAGCAGAGGCAGGCGAAGCAGGCAGGGGTTGCTCTCAAGAGACCCACAGCAGTAGTCTTTGCATGACTCACTTCCTCCCATTCGAGCCAACTGAGTGACCCTGGGCTTATCAAGTCCAGCCCTCTGAACTTTTTCTGGATGGCTTGTAGGAATGTTCCTGGCCTCTGCCTAGGCCCCCTATCTTTTCTGCTGACCGCAGCTATCTCCCTTTAGCTTCACAACATGGGACACCTGGGGGTCTGAAGGAAAATCCCTCCATCAGTCAGTCACACAGGGAAATGCTTTCTGATAATGATGCAGAGAATGATTTTCCCACAAGTTTTAATCCAGTTCATCAGTTCACAGCCCAGGCCCATGTGCCGGGAATACAGGGCTGGCTGCCCAATCCTGCTGTTTTGGCTCTTCTGGAGCCTTCGTAAGGTGGGGGATGGGGTGGGGGTGGGGAGACCTGCCAGAGCCCCCAGAACACCTGAGAAGAGTATGCAGCTCAATGAGATCCTTGGTGATAGTGGACTTGACACGGGGGACGCTAAGTCAGGGACTTAAAAAAAGAATAAAGTCAGACTCAAATGGTCTTTGATTCCCTTCTTTTTTGATAGCAACCGTTGGTGGGACAAAGAACTGACATGATAGACCAGTGCAGTAGCTTGGAGCAGTGACATATAGGCCATCTGGAGTTGGGCTTGCTGTGACTGTGAGAAAAATGGAGTCACTTTCTTTTGGGCAGTTCTGCTTCCTCTCAAGGTGCAGCCTGGAAAGGTAAGAGATCCAGTAAGTTCCTCCCACTGTCCTTTGTCACTGTCCTCTTGGACTCCCAACCCCCAAATCCTTGTTATGCTTCATAATTCTACAGAAATGTCTAATCTTCCACTGTACCCAGCTCGCATTTCTGATGGAGACTGATCGCACACCCTGAATTAATGTCAAACGAACACAGGGCAAGTTGTTTTAAACTGTCTTAATTCAGCAGAAGAATAGCCACCCAGTGCCATAATTATTTACTTTCAGCAGCTTGAGTGCAAATGTCATTAAATCTTTACAGCAGTTCTAGTAAATGCCATTCATTTTCATCTGTAGTTTCAAAGAATTACACAAGGGAGCTTTTCAATTTAACATGAACGATAAATCTTATACATGTTGTGGGATCTACTGGCTTATAAAAGCTGAGTAGGGCGGTTTCCACAAGGGTATAGCTTGCTTGAAATAACTTAAGAACAAAACACCATTCTTCCAGTGGGTGAAGGAAAGGAAACGAAATAGGAGAATTGGAACAGGGTGACAGCCAAGTAGTCAATAAACCAGACTCAACAAAAGTGCTTGAGCAGAAGCTGAATTTATGCAAAATCCAGCAGATTATCTACCCACTATGTGCACGTCTATGCAGATATGGATTTCATCCTCTAGTAAAGGAGATAAGACTTGTACCTAAATACTTAAAAATGTGTTGAAAGTAATAGGAATCATTATCATGGTAATACCTACATTTTAGTGAGGACTCATCTACTATGTGCAGGAACTGTGCTAAGTGTTTCACATCTGTTATTAAAAGAACTTTCACAGGCTGGGCGCAGTGGCTCACGCCTATAATCCCAGCACTTTGGGAGGTCGAGGTGAGAGGACTGCCCGAGCCCACGGGTTCGAGACCAGCCTGGGCAACTTGGCGAAACTGCGTCTCTACAATAAATCAAAACATTAGCCGGGCATGGTGGAGCCCTGTAGTTTCAGCTACTTGGAAGACTGAAGCAGAAGGATCACCTGAGCCTAGCAGGTCAAGGCTGCAGTGGCTGTGAGCATGCCACTGCACTCCAGTCTGGGCGATGGAGTGAGACTCCAACTAAAAAAAGGACTTTCACAACAACTGAGGAGTATAAAGAAAGCTAGGATCAGAGAAGTCAAGACATTTGCCCAGAATCACTCAACTTCCTGCTGTACTTCAACACCAGAACTGACTCCAAGCTTAGATTGTCAGATAAAATACAGGACACCAGTTCAATTTAAATTTCAGATAAACAACAAACAATTTTTTAATATAAGTATGTCCCAACTATTGCTATTTTTATTTGCTAAATCTGGCAATTCTTATTCCAAATCTCCTGAAAAGCTATTCCTAAGTTGTGTGAGCATTCAGGACTAGGAGAAAATTCTTCTGGTTAGGAGTATTATGAAATAGACTGTACTTCAGCCCTATTTCAGATGAATTGTTATGGCTACAAGAGGCATAAGATTTCAACAAAGTTGTCACGTAAATAGTATTTGTTTCTAGTGTGATAGGCCTAGCAATGTTTAAACCTTTTTTCTGTACCCCAACAGCCAAAAACATTAGAACATTCACTCCTCAAATGTTCGTATTTATTTGTGACTGATCTATTCATATTATCATATTAATTTATCATGTAAAATCTAAAACATAAAAATAAAATGAGGGAGAATAGATATAAAAATATAAATAGAAGTGCTACCATTTTCCTTCTGTGCTCTACAGATGGTTTTTCGCATCCCAGTTCTGACACTGTTGACCTGCAGCCCCCTAACTGATTCTTTAGGTCATTGGAACTCACTACTTACCAAAGTTTTGGAGTTTTAATTTGTTTTATTTTTTGTCTAATCATCATGTTCTAATCTGCCCGCCAAAAGGAGGGACAGGTAAGTATTATGCCACCTGGTGATACCAAGCAAAATTGAATCGAGAACGCTGAATCCAGAGACTCAATCTAGTTTTGTCAATCAATGTTTGCAAAATCCAATTTTTTAAAAACTTTTTCCTTACTTAGACTGGGCAGACCTAGCTTCGTGTTTTGTTTTTCTCTTCCTCCCTCCCTCCCTCCCTCTCTTCCTCCCTTCCTTCCTTCTTTCCTTCCTTTCTTTCTTTTTTCTTTAATGAGTCAGGGTTTCACTTTGTCGCCCAAGCTGGAGTGCAGTGACATGATCACCGGTCACCGCAGCCTGGAACTCCTGGACTCAAGTGAATGTCCCGCCTCAGCCTTCCAAGTAGCTGGGACTAAGGTTAATTTTCTGATTTGGGGGAATCTCATTATGTTGCCTAGGCTGTACTCAAACTCCTGGGCTCACGCAATCCTCCTGCCTTGGCCCCTTAAAGTGTGAGATTACAAGTGTGAGCCACCACATTTAGCCTATTTTTATTTTTAATCCCTCCTCAAACCATTCTTGAGTGGCAGGATAATTTATTATCATGAACGTGTGGATTTTCTCCTGCTTTCTTTCAGTTTCCTTTTATTTTTTAAATTATTATGGGTACATAATACTTGTATATGTTTATGGGGTCCCAGCTCTCCTCCTAGCCCTCTGGTGCCCTGGGCCTTGAGGGTGTTTATGGCTCAAGAGACCTCCTTTCTGTGGAAGATGTTGAAGAGGTTATAACAAATGTTCTGGATAGAAGGGAAGAAACAAGAAGGCTATTAAGAAGTCTGAGGGGGGAGAGGAACTGGGTTTGAGCCTGGGGAGGGGTAGAAAGAGAATCCCAGTGAACGTGGGGGCTGCTCAGAGGCTGGGACCTAGGAGAAGTTTAAGCAGGGAGTGGCAGAAATTAAGAGAAGGGTGGGTAAGTTTATGAGATGACTTTTCTACGGTTAGTCAGAATTTTACAGGCTTTAATATTCCTGCCTCCTACTTCTTAACCTTATCATAGGACCTTGACACACATGACTTTCACTCTTCCAACTATAGAGAGCTCTTTTGTTCTGAATATTACTAAGCCTCAATAATATTCTTGTTTTCGAGGTTCCATCAGTTCTGAACTGTAGTGGGTGATGAATTCACACAGAATTAAGATATTAGGTATATATAACACAGAAATTATGACTAAACGAAAAAAATAGCTTTTGTCTTCATATTTCAAGATGGAGGAGACACAGAAGAGAGGGAACCCAGGGCCTGGGCTCCCAGCTGCTCAAATCCATCCAGGCCACAAAAGCAACGGAGCTGTTGGATTTGAAAGCACACAGACTAGGATGGGAAGCAGCTGTGCAAAAATTAGGTAGATAGAGGACTGGTAATCAAAGCAGAGAAGCTCTTCAGGGTCTGCATACTCTGTCCTATGCATGGGTCCAAGTACTTTACTTATTATAATTCACTTACTTCCTATTTTCTATCAGAACAGTACTCACAGCCTGTCTTTTTTACAGGTGAGAAAACTGAGGTACAGAAAATTGAGCAATCTACCCAAGTCTACACAGAAAGTCTGGCTCTAGAGTCTATGCTCTTCAGCATTATGCTATGCTGACCTTGTGCTGAAAAACTCAAGTGAATACAAGACTGCATGCCTTTGTACCATAGCAATTTCCTGACTCTTTGCCCAGCTTTTATGGACAGGGAACCCTGAGACTATCTAAGCTGAATTTCTTGTTAGTCTAGCAGGATGGGGATTTAGAGGTAGATTTTTTGTTTTTGTTTTTGAGTCGGAGTCTCACTGTTGCCCAGGCTGGAGTGCAGTGGCCTGCTTATAGCCACTGCAGTCTTGACCTGCTGGGCTCAGGTGATCCTTCCACCTCAACCTTCCAAGTAGCTGGAACCACAAGCATACGCCACCATGCTCGGCTAATTTTTTGATTTATTGTACAGACAAGATCTCACCAAGTTTCCCAGGCTGGTCCCAAACCCCTGGACTCAGGCAACCCTCTTGCCTCTGCCTCCCAAAGTGCTGGGATTATAGGCATGAGCCACTGAGCCTGGCTAGAAGTAGATTTTAACGTGATTTTATTAAAAATAATAAGATGATACTCTTTCTGAGTATGTTGATGGAATTTCATACCTGCTATACTTATAGTTCATGAATAACTTATTTTGTTCTTTTTCTTGCTCTTAATAGAATAAGAACTCATGTTTTCATAAGGCAAACTATTCTACTTAGCGGTAAAGGTCAAGCAAATCTTCAAAAACCTATTCTTTTTTGTTTAGTCATAAATTCTGTGTTATATATACCTAATATCTTTATTCTGCATGAATTCATCACCCACTACAGTTCAGAACTGATGGAACCTTGAAAACAAGAATATTATTGAGGCTAGTACTATTCAGAACAAAAGAGCTCTCTATAGTTGGGAGAGCTCTTTTGAAGATTGCTTCAAATCTTGGGGTGGAATTAATACTGTAAATTTCTTGGCTGGTCTTTATTATTAAGACAGACCTTAGAGGTCTTAATTATCATCTTGTCTGGGAGGGAAAGAGGCAGAAAAGCAAATCTGTACATTACCATTGTGAACTGACAAGTTGTCAGAGGTGTCAGAAATTTCTAAACCTCATTTTTGTTCAAGGGTCATGGTCTGCTTACTGGATCACCTGGTTTGATTTCATATTCAAACATCAGAATTGTTTATACACTACATCAAGACTGCAGTCCTCATTCAAAGAGCCTCATTCAAAAAAACATCCCAAGCCCAGCCTCAACTCCCCACCTCCCTGTATGCTCTGACCAGGAAACAGCTTCGCATGCACTGAGTTGGATTAAATTTCCAGCACCCATTTCTGTGTTTCTGCCGTCTCTTAGCAACGTGTTGCAGGGTGGTCTTATTCAGTTGCAGCACTGCCTGACACCTGGGACAGAAAATCTTCCAAGACAAAGAGAAATCTCTCACATCCAGTGGGATGCAATCACTCTCTATCTAGGTCCAGATTTTCTGGTCTTGATGTCAAGACAAGAACTTGATGTCAAGTTCTCCAATGCTGTATTAAAGGATGCATTTTTAAATGCTGAATAGGCACTTCATTTCATGACATTTTACTGTTTTCCACACATGTAGTTGACTATTTTTTAATATCTTTGAATAAGAGGTATACATTTACAAACCAGAGCTCTTAATTTCCAAATTCGCTTCATGTATATATGATCACATCACTGTTAGTGGGAATTTGGAGCTTGATTTTAATGTGATTTTATTAAGAATGATGAAAAGCTCTTTATTAAGAATTAGGAAATTCACACATGAACTCAGGAGAAGCCCCTAACTCAAATCCTCTTTACATTCTCTTAATTCATCATCGAGCTTTTTCTTCCTTCACTCTGAGAGCCCTTGAAGTCCATCACCCTTGAGAACCTTCTCCTGACTAAATGGAGTAAGGATGGTGACTTTTCAAATTACAATGTGCAGATCGTTACTTGGACAACCATCAACCCACGGCAGACCTGTACCAATTGTTACACCAAGTATTAACCCTTGATCCTTACTCTGCTTGTGTTTCATTTTGTGTATCTCTTAAAATGTCTCTTTGCACATATGTTTATGTTTATCTGCCTTACACTTCAAGCCTATAAGGAGCAGAAAAATAATCTTCTGTTTTATGTTTCACAAAGGACCTACAGAAACATTTAGTAAGTTAATTTAATGATGTGTAAAGTAACTTACATAAAGTCAATATAATTCCTGCATTTACTTTTAATACATGGCTTCTAATTGGATTTATGTAATGCTTTTCCCCTAAAGAGCTTCAGAAGCTACAAACAATAAGACAAGACAAGTAGGCGCCAGCTGTGAGTGGTTCACAAAACAGTATAAAAAGATGGTGCAAGGGCGGTTTGAAGAGAACTATAAGAAAAAGTTCACTTATTAAAAAAGACCGAGGATGAGAAAATAAGAATTATGCCATTAATGTTCTCAAATGGCATGAAAAGTAGAAATGATTTATTTCCGTTGAAAATATTTATTTTATAGGCGGTTTAAAGTATAAAGTAGAGTTGTTCTCCAGAAGAATAGTTGTCATGGTTAGGGGGACATTATTCACAGAAATAATTCACAAAGTAGATCTAGAAGTTAAGTCAACAAAAAGCTAAGCAAAGAGAAACTACTGTAATTCCTTGACCACAGGTCCACCCAAGAACTCCTTAAGCATTAGCCTAAACCTTAACACATTTTCATAAAAACACCACCATGCTAAACTTACAACCCCAAAGATGGGTTGGAATTTTATTCTTCTTTAGGTTGATGCTCCAGCCAGCTAGATGTCCTCATAGTTTAATGCCTTACCAATGTAAAGTGGAGGGACTGATTTTCCCATAACTGGCTCTCCCCCGTCGTTCAAGTCTTAACTCAGATGTCACCTTTTCCACGGGGCCTTCTCTCATCACACACACTCAACTGTCCATTTGAGTGCCTCTCCTCCCATTGCCTCCTTCTGTTGTATTTTCTACCAGGCACTGCCACAATCTGAAGGCATTATGTTCATGTTTTGTGTTCTTGTCATTCCTTGCTCTTACTAGATTACACGAGCAAAAGCCTCATATGCTATATCCCAGTGATTAGAACAATGCCTGCCACATAGGTGGTGATCAATAAATATTTATCAAATGAATGACTTCAGAAGATGTTTGTTGAGCAACTTGCTTCTTCCAATGTGGCCATAGTCCTAGAATGCAAAAGTGTAATCTTTGAACAGACAAAATCAGAAGAAAAATCCATATTAAAACTCATGAGATTTTTCCCCTAGGTAAACCAACAAATATTTGTTGTCTAGTGTTCTGACCTGTGGTGGCTTAAAAAAACAAACAAACAACAAAAACAGATGTTAGAGGTAGTCACACTAATAATAGTGAGAAGAGAGAGATCTGCATGGAAGAAACTGAAAAATTACTAAAAAGGAAAAAATATCAGAGAGCAGAATATGGAGAGAGGGGAACATTAAGTATAAGGGCAAATAATCTCACAGATCTAAAGCTACCAGCAAGCAACACTAGCCATTAGAGTGGTTATTTTAATTTTTTTTGAGTTGGAGTCTCACTCTGTCGCCCAGATTGGAGTGCAGTGGCCGCTCCTGGCCACCGCAGCCTCGACCTGCTGGGCTCCGGCTATCCTTCCGCCTCAGCCTTCCAAGTAGCCGGAATTACAGGCATGCACTACCACGCCCGGCTGATTTTTTGATTTATTGTAGAGATGAGGTCTCGTCGCCCAGGCAGGTCTCGAACCCGCGGTCTCAGGCAATCCACTGACCTCAGCCTCCCAAAGGCGCGGGATTACAGGCTGAGCCACCGAGCCCAGCTATAGTGGTTATTTATGTTATCAAATTAAATTATGTTGTTTATATAATGTCTAAGGAAGCAGGAAAATGGTAAATACTAAATACTCAGAAAACTTTTTATTCAAAAAGTTATCTTGTTAATTTAAAAGGCCAGAAAATTTTGGTTTTTTAAAGAAAATTAATTTTACCCACATGGGCAACTTGGCGAGACCTCATCTCTATAATAAATCAAAAATTAGCCGGGCGTGGTAGCACGCGCCTGTAGTTCCAGCTACTTGGAAGGCTGAGGCAGAAGGATCGCCGGAGCCCAGTGGGTTGAGGCTACAGTGACCGGGAGTGGCCACTGCACTCCTGTCTGGGCGACAGAGTGAGACTCCAACTCAAAAGAAAAAGAAAAGAAAATTAATTTTTATGGAATATGTTCAAAGAACTCTCATCCTTTCTCTCTTCCTTCCTTCCCTCCTTCCTTCTCCCGCCTTGTCTCATAATTAGAACTATGTTGCTAACCACGTGTTTCTTTATTATCATTATTATTATTATTATTTTGAGTGGGAGTCTCATTCTGTCACCCAGGCTGGAGTGCAGTGGCTGAATTGTGGCTCACTACAGCCTCCTTGACCTCCTGAGCTTGGGCGACCCTTCTTTTTCTTTCTTTCTTTCTTTCCTTTTTTTTTTTTTGAGTCAGAGTCTCACTCTGTCACCCAGTCTGGAGTGCAGTGGCACACTCACAGCCTCTGCAGCCTTAACCTGCTGGGCTCAGGCAATTCTTCCACCTCAGCTTTCCAAGTAGCTGGAACTACCATTGTGCAGCACCACACCCAGCTAATTTTTTGATTTACTGTAGAAATAAGGTCTCACCATGTTGCCCAGGTTGGACTCGAACCAGTGGACTTAGGCAATCCTCTCGTCTCTGCCTCCCAAAGTGCTGGAATTACAGGTGTGAGCCACCACACACAGGCTTGTGTGTTTCTTTTAGCTTGAGCAGCCAGGAAGGAAAGCTTAATCTGACTTTCAAACATACCAGCTCTGTTGACCTTTATGGCGTTTTTGTTTTTTTTTTTTTATCTCAACCTGATATTTCCTTAATTTTGACTCTGATTTATATATTTCCTAGACTTGATTGTTTATCACCATTTACCTTTTGCCATCATTTGTATTTATTATTTGTGCTATTGCTGTAGGGCAGGGGAAATCCTTTATGGAAGACGATTGAGTCTATATAAACAAACCGTGCTAAGACCGCTCCACTTGTAACATGAGATAAACTAGCTGACATTTTAACTGTTACTGCCTCATACAATCGGGTTGAGAAATCAATGAACAGTAACAACTCCTTGCAAACAAAATGAGATTTTCAAAGGATAAAACATGGCAGGTGCCTGAATTATGCCCTGGGGCTTTTGATCTCATCATCTGCTGGACTTGGTCATTGGAAGGTTAATGCAAAATAACACATCCTGAAAATTGAAAGTCAAATTCCCAAAAGTTAAAATTGACTAAATATAATCACAGGAAATATGCAGAACACAAAGGACAGTCAAAAAAAAAGAGTCTGCTGATTACTTTAGGATGAAGGAAAGTGAACTTCCTAAAAATGCAGCCCTGCAATTGCCCTATGTAGCCATCATTCTTTTATTTGGTCAAATTTTCTTTCTTTCTTTTGTTTTCTTTTGTTTTTTTGTTTGTTTGAGTTGGAGTCTCACTCTGTCACCCAGGCTGGAGTGCAGTACCAAGATCATGGCCCACTGCAGGCTCGACCTCCTGGGCTCAGGTGATCCTTCCACCTCAGCCTCCTGAGTAACTGGGGTTACAGGTGTGCACCACATCTGCCTACTTTTTTTGGTAGAGACAAGGTCTTACTATTTTGTCCAGGCTGGTCTCAAACTCCTGGATTCAAGAAATTCTCCTGCCTCAGCCTCCTAAAGTGCTGAGATTAAGGTGTGAGCCACTGCGGCTGGCCCATTTTGTTTTGCATTGATATGGCTCAGTTTAAGGAATATGGTTTATAACCTTTTTATTGTTCTGACTTCTGGAATACTGGATCAGGAATCCCAGGGAGCTGATATAAAGTGGAATAGGTCACATGCAAAATCTATGATGGTAATCTGCTCACTATACAACCTACTTTCACCTAGAGACCGTGCAAATCTTGTAGCATTTTATAGTCTCTAAAAATCTACAAGGAAAAAAAGACTAAAAGAGCAATTTTTGTCATAGCATAACCAGTATCAAATTGTGAAAGCAAATCTATTTATAAATCACATCAGGCACTGATTTGATTCAAATACATTACTTTGTTCAGGAATGCTTTTTAAAAAATCCCCCGCAGCTGGGTGTGGTGGCTCACACCTGTAATTCCAGCACTTTGGGAGTTGGAGGCAAGAGGATTGCCTGAGCCCACGGGTTCGAGGCCAATGTGGGCAACTTGGCGAGACCTCGTCTCTACAATAAATAAAAAAAAAATTAGCTAGGCGTGGTGCAGCACACCTGTGGTTCCAGCTACTTGGAAGACTGAGCTCAGTAGGTTGAGGTTGCGGTAGTCATGAGCGTGCCACTGCACTCCAGCTTGGGCGACAGAGAGAGACTGATACAAACAAACAACAAACAAACAAATAAATTAAAAGTTAGGCAATCTGGCTTCTTGAAATCTGAAAGGGCTCAGATAGAACATTTATACAGGGCAATCGCTTTGTAATTTTAGTTGGCAACTCCCTGAAAAAAAAAAAAGTGGTTTTTGGGCATTTATAGGACTGGTTGTCCATATTTACTCTTCTCTTTTACATTTCCCATCAGTTTCTAGGAATTGTCTCTTTCCCAGACCTATATGGCATAACTACCTCAGGCTCTCAGCGCACCTGATAATACAATATAAGCTGCACCCGCCCCACACCCGCCATAACAGACTGGGTATATACTGTCCCACAAAGGACAAATGAATCTTTTCCCAGAGTTGGACATCAGGTCTAAGGGATTCCAGTCTTAGTCTGGAGTGTTTTCTAATAAGAAGGGATGTAAGCCTGGGAACTGTGGTGACCATATTCCTCCCTGTGGAATTGGGAGTAGACCAAGCAGATGTGAGAAAGAGAAAGAGTGATGCAGAGGAGATGAAAGGAAGGGGCAGAGGACAACAGAGAGGAGCGGTGAACAAAAGAGACCTGACACATTGGAGCCCCTGGTCCATGGGTCCCAAGGCCTGTCTGCATCGCTGTCTTTTTTTAAAAAAACTTTTGTAGACACGAGGTCTCACTATGTTGCCCAGGTTGGTCTTGAGCTCCTGGACTCAAGCAATCCTCCTACCTCAGCCTCCCAAAGTGCTGGCTTCGTAGGTATGAGCCACTGTGCCCGGTCTTCATCTCCATCTTTGGGTTCTACAAGACCCTATACTTACACACATGTGTTCTTATAATGAATCTTCCTCATTTGGGATTAAGTAGCCTCTAGGGTTTCAATTATACATAACCAAGAGTCCTAACTAAATCTCCAAGTGATAGAAGATTATTGTTCAAGGGCACAAAACTTTAAAGTTAAACTGAGACAATCTGTTGGAACTGATTCCAGCAAGTGAGAACAAGTCTCTTCATCATTCAGCTTTAATTACTGGCTGGAACTGATTTTTCATTATTCCCTTTGTTGAATATTGGATTCAACACACTGAAAACAAAACTAATCACTTTCAGCAAGTCTGTGTATTTCTTTTTAGCATAAAAGGAGAAAAAAAAAACAACCCACAACTCCTTTTTGTGTAAACACTCATCTTCAATCTTTGTATCCAAATCTTGCAAGCCAATCCTAATTTAACACATGAGATTAGAAAATTGTGTATTTATTGGCAATCAATTTTTTTTTAATAGAAGTCTCACTCTTGCTCAGGTTGGAGTGCAGTGGCATGCTCACGGCCACTGTAGCCTCTAACTGCTGGGCTCAAGCAATCTTTCCACCTCAGCCTTCCAAGTAGCTGGGACTACAGGCACACGCCACCCCACCCATGTAATTTTTTGATTTATTGGAGAAACAAGGTGTTTCCAAGTTGCCCAGGTTGGTCTCGAACCCATGGATTCAGAGAATCTTCTTGCCTTTGCCTCCCAAAGTGCTGGGATTACAGGCATAAGCCACCCTGCCCAACTTACACACAATTTTTAATAATTTTTTTAGTTTCTGTTTATCCTATGGACACTGGAGAAACATCCAGTTTTATCAATAAAAAAGTTTCTCAAATACAGAGACCTCCCAATATGATGGACTTTTAGAAATTTGCCATAAACAGCTATAACTTTGGTTGCATTTTCACAAGCATAGGCACACATGAATTGGCAAGAACTGACTTACTGCCAAGGAGCTGGAAGGTAGGAAACCAAAGAGTCTAGCCTTTTCACATGACAGATAAGATATTAAGACCCAGAGTAAAGACATTTGGCCTCTCTCCACTACCTTGAGTTCCTAGGTCCCAGCTCCCGATTCAATTGCTATTCTGTGTAAAGTCATTCATGCAATCTCTGCCCTCCTCTTTCTACAGGTAGATTGAGATGCTAAGGTGTATGTAATTCGATGAGTAAAGCACCTATACAACGATCCACAGGACTTCTGTGTGTGAATGCTGGAGGAAAGAGTAAGAAGAGAAAAGGACCAAGGGGAACGTTGTCATGGGAACACCAAGGCAAATCACAAATGAAAAGGAATTGAAACCAGTTCTGCTATCTCAAGCTTTATTTATTCGAGTAATAAATCAAGATATCTGTGTCAAAACCAATGTAGCGTCAAATGAACTAAAGATAAGCTTTTCAATCCAATCAATACTGTCTTCTAAATACCAGAATCTTTTTTAAAAGGGTTGCTTCACTGCACACTTAATTTATATTACTGTTAAAATTTCTATATGAGCATGTGTGCATGCTCTCTCTTTGTTCTAGCAGGTTTTTAAAAATTCTAAATTACTCACAGAGAAGGAATAATGTAAGACAGAATTATCTAAAATACTATTTTGTGAGCAGAACAGTTTCTAAACCTAAGACAGGCCAGAAAAGTCAAATGGCTTGGGTAATGAAGTGTGGAGCCCAGATGAGGCAAATGACTGCTTTCTGGGGGTTAAGGAGATCTGTGGGTCAATGTGAAGCTTGCAGAAGGAAATTTCACTTAACTAATATCTTGTCAGAGAAGGAAATATCAATCAATAGTGGATAGACATCTTGCAATCCTGGTCGTAAAATAATGTGGTAAGAATTTGTGTTACTGCTCAGAGAAGGCACTGACTCTTTCATATCTCTGAATTCCTAGTTCATGTCACTGAAATCCCAGTTCTCCCCAATAAAGGTAAGCCCACTCTATATGTAAGTTTCCTATAGTAAAATCATCTGAGCGAATAGTTCATCTTCAGAGACAAGCTGAGAAATATGAAATAAAATTGTTTTGGCTGCATAGAGTGACTCACGCCTTGTAATCCCAGCACTTTGGGAAGCTGAGGTGAGAGGATCACTTGAGACCAGGAGTGTGAGACTAGCTGGGGTAGCATATTGAGATCTCATCTCTACAAACATTTTTTAAAAATTAAACATTAAGAAAAAATTGGTTTTAATACCTTTATTTCATTAGACAGTTTCATTCCCTTTTTGGATTCACGGATTTATAGATATTATAGAACGTTAAAAGTGAACTGACTTCCAAGAGCAAGTGAGATAAGCTAGCTTTTTGTTCATTGAGTTGTCAGAGGCCACAGAACTAGTTGGTTGATAGAATCAAAGCTTCTTTTTTATCTCTTGAATTAAACAAAAACTTTCTACCAAAAAGTTAATATACTTTACAGACTTACATTCAGACATTAGTTTCCTTTTAAGGAATGACAATCCAAGACACAGAGAGTTAGAACTTACTTTTCTAGTCTACTAGGCAGGGTCTGTCTATAAGAAAATAGACCAATGCTGAGTTTCCATTTATTAGATTAATGAATAATGCGCCAATCCTTTCTTTCTCTCTCTCACACACACAAACGTCCTGCTGATTTCCTGGCTGTTTTTCTCATTTTCATTCTGTCTTCTGAACCCTGAACACCCTTAGAGGCTGGTGATGGAAGTCAAACAGCTGATTGGTTTTGAGGACTTATGGTGAGGGAAGAAAGGAAAAAGGGGCAAATGTAAAGCTATCGGTGAAAATTTTGTAAGTTTGTAAAAGTGGCATTTTGGGGGACAATTTAAAGAATATATTTACTACTGATTTTCTAAGGCAGTTTATATAGCAAAAGTCACTGCTATTTTAAGACATAAAATATGTAAGTTATGAAGACCTAGTAAAAAAATTTTTTTTAATATGTGGACATTTTTCCAAAGGATCATAGAGAAAGCTTTTTTCCCCTCTCTTTTGAGTTGATTCTGTTTTCCTTGTCTTCATATCTTTAGCCCTAAACTCAGATCAAATGTTGACAGTTCCTTGGGTCCCCACAGAGGGGCAGTAGCACATGGGGCCAAGGAGATGGCGAGGGCAGGCCCTGGCCCCAAATCATGCAACATTCCCTGATTCACACTGACTAACCACAGGGAAAGTTAGAGCCCTCCGCTGGCCATTGCCCTGAGCTGAAGCTCCACGTCCTCCACACCCAGGCCTTCACTGTTTCTAGAAAGTCAGCTGTACTCATTTACACAAGGCGCCTTCACTAGACCTATATTCCTGAAGATCCTTCTCCTGCATTCTTCACCAGAAATTCGACGTGCAATATAGACCACCAGGCCTCAGGAAATGTCAGATTATCTTCCAAGGAAACATCACCAGCTAGAAAGACAGCAAGAGGAGGTGGAAAGAGCCTGGGCTTCGGAGTGAACTACCTGAGGGCTGGGCCCTGAGCTGCCACGTTCTAGTCTTGAGTCTCAGCGAGTTGTTGACCATCTCAAGCATCGTTTCTTCATCAGTGAAGTGGGGGTGATAATAGCGCACATCCTCATAGAATTCTGAGATTTTTATTAAGAGGAAATAGTGCAATGAAAGCCTTCTAGATCATAGAGTATTATGGCTCTTTTTATTAAAGCCCAGTCATACACTAAATTAAGAATCAACTGATTTCATTTGCTGCATTCACTCCTTATGACACTTGGAGAGACGTACATCAACAATTTTCACTTGCGAGCCCATGATGTTTCAACATTGAAAGAATATATTTAACAAACAAGAAAGTTTACTCTTAAGACCTAGACTTTTTTCTCCTTAGATAGTTGACACAAGAACCTCAATCCTATAATATACATGTAACAGTCGAGTTTACTTCCATGTAGCCAGCATTTCACTTTCACAAATATAAGGGAGTCAGTCAACTAAAAGGTGCCATTGTGGGTGATCAAGGGTTTCATCGTCCATAGTGGACAAGAAGATATTCTAATCAGTCTTTTGCCACTTTGCTATAAATCATACAGCTAAATTCCAAAACATGAAAAGATTGGGTAATTCCCATACACCAATCTTATAAGTCTAGATGGCACCTTAATCTGGCCCAGGGCCATACAGATGGAAAAAACTCTCTCTGCTATTTTTGCTCCTTTTTCTAACACCTAACACTGGGCAGATGTCACCTGTTTAATAACAGTCACAAGGCATTCAAAAGACTTGCATATTTAAGAGAGCTAATTTCCCAGGTTTCCCTCTCTCCTCATGGCAGAGGGAATCACAGTATCTGACCAGCAAGGTCATGGATAGGCTTTTGTAATTCCACTCCCTTGCCAGTCTCTATGTTCCCACTCTATACCCACAACCCTCACTCCATGTCTTCCCTGGTCCTACCTGGTGTCCCACTGATTTTGCTTCTCCTCTTCTTTCCCTTAAGACGGCCTCTGAGCGAAATCTCTATAGCAACTGTGAAGCAAGGGCCATTGTTGGTGTTTTCAAGATGGGAAAACCAAGACTCAGAAAGTTCTGATGGCTTGCTCTAGGTAAGCACTTGGGCTTGGGCCTTCTAACTTTTTAGCCAGGAATTCTGCAGTCCTAGGTTTAGATGGAGCAGATGTCTTAGGGACCCATTTACTGAGGGAGCTAAGTAAGTTGACAAGGCCGAGATTCACACACATGGACCAACTCCCAAAGCGCCTCTCCCCAGAGAGACGGCAGCAGTTCTGAAGCTCTGGCCTGTCTCCTGGAGGTGGGAGGTGGGAGTGGGAAAAGATGGTGTTTTCAAGGCATTAAACCAGCATTAAAGTACACAAACAACTACTGTATGACCCCACATGCAGAGATGGGCTCTGACGCAAGGATATGTCATTCCTTCTAAATCCCTGTAGGAAATGAGAGATACGAGAATTAGGATGGAATGTCAACTATTTCTTAAGGAAGCATGCTAGCATCTCTTCTTCCAAGAGTTCCCTTCTGGACAGAACTGGGACTTATTCTTTCTCCCTGATTCTTAACTGTGGTTGTGCAGGCCCCTGTTAAGAAGAGAAAAAGGGAGGGGTGGCGTGTAAAGCATGCAGGAAGGAAGCACAGAATCCAGGTGAAGCACCAGCACCTCTGAGTCCCAAGGAAGGCCCCTTTCCGATGTTGTGGATTTCATCCCTTTTTCCTGTGACCGCCCTGACAGACCCCTCCATGATAACCTTCCACATATTCCAACAAGAGTCCTTCCTTCTTCTACTTTTTTTTTTTTTTGAGTTGGAGTCTCACTCTGTCACCCAGACTGGAGTGCAATGGCCGCTCCTGGCCGCAGCAACCTTGACCTGCTGGGCTCCAGCGATCCTTCTACCTCAGCCTTCCAAGTAGCTGGAATTACAGGCATGCACTACCACGCCCAGCTAATTTTTTGATTTATTGTAGAGATGAGGTCTCGCTGCCCAGGCAGGTCTCGAACCCGCGGGCTCAGGCAATCCACTCACCTCAGCCTCTCAAGGCACGGGATTACAGGCTGAGCCACCGAGCCCGGCGCCTTCTTCTATTTCATCCCACCCTCCCCAATTCCTCCTCACCTCCACCCTCGTGCTCATACACATCTGAAGTATATAGCAAGGGGTCTATCTGGGAAAGGGAAGACCGATGCATAATGTTAAGTTTTGTTCACTCATTTTGAGAACAGTGCTCTAGGCTTGGTGGAGAGGGGTTCTTCAGGCACCAGTATGATGGGGAGGTGGGGCCAGCGGTGAAAAGAGTAAGAGGCTAGCAACAAAGAGCAGGCACAGCCGTGATCAGAGGCACAGCCCTTAGAGCTCGAGAAGACCCTGGAGGCCATGCAGGGTTGCCTTTCCCTCCTGATGGGAAAAGGAGGCCCCTGTGCTGGGCTGCACATCCATTCAGTGGTGATAGTCGGGGGTTGGGAGTTAGGGGTGAGAGGTAGACGTGGATGCTAGAAAGTCAGGTGTTCGTGGATGACAGTAGAATGTGGTTGAGTTCCAGTTTTGGGAATAGCCTTTGATGTTGCCCTTGTGTTTTTGTAAGAAAAAGAGGCTGTTTGCCGGGTCATTTCTCATGTTCCTCGTCTGAAATGAGAGGAACCTCTATTTCTGAGTGGTTATGAGGACTAATGGGATGTGAGAAGATGCTTACCACATCCCAGGGCCCAGTACCTGTCTGGGTACCTCCTTTGTCCTTCCCTCTGGTCTTCACCTACAAAGGATGCCCTTCCTTCCCTTACTTTTTGGAAAATAGTTATTCATTATCTCTTGCCAAACAAAATGTGGACGGTGGCCAGGAAGGTAGTGGAGCACAGAGAGCACAGAGCCAGGCAGGGCCAAGACTGTGGGTGGTGGGCACCTGTGCTGACAAGGTGTGGCTCGAGGGGGAGTCACAGGGGCAGAAACTGGGGGCCGTGATGGCCGGTCAGTCCCCTGCTCCCTTTCTTTGGTGAGACAGCCAGAGTCTGGGGGACTCGGACACACGCAAGTTCTTACCTTGAGAGGCAGAGTGGCAGGTGGCGCCCGGCAGCCCTTGCTGGTCTGAACCTCTGGGCAGTACCTGCAGAGCCGCGCCCTTGTGGCCCTCACTGTGGTACCTGTGTCCTCTTCACAGCTCCGCAGGGACACCCGGTGGGTGGCGGCACTTCTGCTCAGCAGAGCCCTTTCCCGCTCGTCAGCAGCGTGGGCAAGGGTGGCCTGGGCCGTGGAGCATCCCAAGCCATCGCTGCACCGGGGCTGCGAGTCCCCCAGGTCCTGGGGAGCAGAAGCGCCCGGCCAGTGCTTCCAGCCCATGGAACGACTGCTGCACCCATCGCTCATGACGGGAGCTGGGCTAGGAAGCTCGCATGGCGGGAGCAAGAGCCGGCCGAGTTTCCTAGAGGCAGGGGCCAGGCAATGCCCGCGATGTGGGCATCGGCAGCCACCGCTCCTGCCTCCCGCCAGCTCCCGGGGTTTTTCGTCCCCCGCCTTCTTTTCCCCCGGAGCAGAGCAACTGAAAGCAGCTGGTCCCTCTGTCCCAGGGCCTTCCTTCTGCCGCAGGCTGGAAGGAGGAGCCGCCAAGCCCTGTGTGCGCCTGAGGTCCCAGCCTGCCAAGAAGCCTGTCCTGGGACTTGGGAAACTGTGTCCCTCCTCCAGGCCCCCTGGGGCTGCTGTGGGGGCAGCCGCGGCTGGAGACTGGGTGGGGAGAGCGCGGGCAGGGAAAGCCGGCAGCTGGATGAAGAGGAAGGAAGTTTTCATCTGCTGCTGGTGAGGCGGCTCAGTCATTTCCTCCAGGAGGTCGGGCCGGTCCTTGCCAGGGTCGAGTTTCAGACCTCAGTGCCCAGGGATGCAAGCCGTGGCTGCTGTGGCCAGACATGACTCAGCCCCATGGTTCCACCGATTGCCTGGGGAAGCAAAGACACACCTTCAGCACTCAGGGCGGGTTTCAAGGAAGGGGTCTCAGGGGATGACCTTGGCTGGGGGGCTGGACTCTACAGCAAGTCACAGGCTACAAAAACACAGAGACTGGTGAGGAATAACCTGTAAGTGAGGGGTGGGAGTGGAGACAGTCAAGAGTTGGTCCCTCTCGCTTTCGTGTGTCTAAATTGTTCTTTCCTAACTGCCCCCCTTGCTCATATTTTAAGTGATATATTTATTTCATCTTTCAATCCCAAGTTGTGTATCAGCTATTCCTGTTATTTGGTGTCTGACCTGTGGTTTACACATGAAGCCACCAATAAAATTTACAGTGTGCTTTTTACTTTTTGGTTTCTTTTTGAGACAGGCTCTCACTCTGTTGGCCAGGCTGGAGTACGGTGGTGCAATCCTGGCTCACCACAACCTTGACCTCCTGGGCTCAGGTGATCCTTCTGCCTCAGCCTCCTGAGCAGCTAGGACTATAGGCACATGCCACCACACCCAGCTAATATTTTTATTTTTTGTAGTGACAAGGTCTTGCTGTATTGCCCAGGCTGGTCTTGAACTCCTGGGCTCAAGTGATCCTCCCACATCAGCCTCCCAAATTGCTAGGATTACAGATGTGAATCACCATGCTTGACCCTAGAATGTACTTTTAATCTTCTTTGCCTGCATTATTTTTACCAAATACTTTTAAGACCTCTGTGACAGAAGGTATAACAAACGGTCGTAAACAACTTTAATGAATTGCCACTTTAAATCCTATGGTTATTTAGGGGTTCTCTAGGAGTAATCGCACAGTTCAATATCAAAGTACTTGGTGCTGTGGTTTGAATGTGTCCTTTTTGAAATCCAGGTATTGTCACTGTGATAGTATTAAGAGATGGGGCCTTTTAGGGGTGATTAGAGTATGAGGGTGCCTTCCTTCATGAATGGGATTAAGCCCCTATGAAAGAAGCTTCACACAGCTATTGATTGGTAACTTGCCCTTCTGCCCTGTGAGGATACAGTGTTCCTCCCCTCTGAGGATGCAGCCTTCAATAGACAACTGAACCTGCTGGCACCTTGACCTTGGACTTCTAGCCTCCAAAACTGCAAGAAACTAAATTTCTGTTCTTTATAAATTGCCCAGTCTGTGGTATTTTGTTGATCAGCATAAAATGGTCTAAGACACTTGACACTGCCAAACAATAAATAAATAAATAAGGAGAAAAGAAAAAAGACGAGAGAAAGAAAAAAATAAGAAAAACCATCCAGGTAACAAATCTGACTGAAGGGCTTTTTTTGTTGTTGCTTTTGCTTTTAAAAATATTTTAGCCCATCCTAATTGGAGAGGAGAAAATAATTAGCCTTCTGTACTTGTGTGTTTTTTTTTTTAATGGAGATCATTTCTTTCTAGCAAAATATAACAGGTCATTGGAAAGTACAGTCAAAGAAAAGACAAAGTAAGAAGAAATTGCCTGAAAATTCAGTTGAGTAATTCACATTCAAAGTGTTTCTACAGACTCAATGCCTCTCATAATGGAAAGGAAACTTTTTGATTCATGCTGACCTCCTACTTGAGAAAAAGAAGGCAGGGGCGAGAAAGCTCTAGTCTTTGTCAATTTGAAACAACTTGACTAAAAGGGAACCAGGAATCACCCTCTGAGACAAAGTGAACACACAGTCCAGAAAGCCCCTCTCTTTATGGAGCACTGTGTCAAGCCTGGATGATCTCTCCCTCCTTGACACCTCACCATCCCCTCACACTGGCAGCTCCCTTAGGACCACCAAGGACTATGGGTCCTGACTGGTTGCCACTGGCCAATCAGACTCTTGAGAAATTCTCAGGAAGGCTGATTGGGGTTCTGTGTCAGTTTTCCTTGTTAAACGTTTTCACAGTTTTTTCAGGCAAGGTTATGGGGGCTTTGCTCACACTATCAGACAGCTGACAAATGACTTGGTCTACATCTCCTTTTTTTTTTTTTTGAGTTGGAGTCTCACTCCCTTGCCCAGGCTGAAGTGCAGTTGGCACATTCACAGCCACCCCAGCGTCGACCTGCTGGGCTCCACAATCCTTCTGCCTCAGCCTTCCAAGCAGCCAGAACTACAGGCATGCGTTTCCACGCCCGACTAATTTTTTAATATTTTTTTATTTATTGTAGAGATGAGATCTTGCCAATTTGCTTGAACTGGTCTTGAACCCGTGGACTCAGGCAATCCACTCGCCTTTGTCTCCCAAAGTGCTGGGATTACAGGCTGAGCCACTGAGCCCCGCCTACATCTCCTTTTGAAAAGTGCTCAAATTGTTTAGGCTATGTACAAGCTACTATCATCCTTTTAGAACAAATAACAATACAGAGAAAATTTTGACAAAACAATATTTTGTGCAAGTATAATTATATGTTGACCTTATTATACTAATTTGCATTAAAAATCCTATGCAAGTGATATCTAATCTTCTTTTTGTAATTTTCTTTCTTTTTTTTTTTTTTTTTTGAGTTGGAGTCTCACTCTGTTGCCCAGACTGGAGTGCAGTGGCCGCTCCTGGCCACCGCAGCCTCGCCTGCTGGGCTCCGACGACAATCCTTCCGACTCAGCCTTCCGAGTAGCCGAAATTACAGGCATGCGCTACCACGCCCGGCTGATTTTTTTGATTTATTGTAGAGATGAGGTCTCACTGCCCAGGCAGGTCTCAAACCCGCGAGCTCAGGCAATCCACTCACCTCAGCCTCCCAAAGGCGCGGGATTACAGGCTGAGCCACCGAGCCTGGCTCTTTTTTGTAATTTTCACACTCTTCTATAAAAGAACTTGCTTGAATTTTATAATCACTCAACAAATACTAGTTTATTGACTAACTGTCAATAATAGGAGAGGCTATTCATACAGAACAGGGATTTGAGTAAGTAGAAGCTATCATTTTATTTTAGCTTCCAGAGGTGCTGAACATTATATCAGATGCTTTACACACTGTATTTTATTCAAGGCCCAACACAGTCCTATGAAGCAGGTGGCCTCATTTCCATTTTGCAGTTAAAGGATGTGAGTCTCAGGAAAGTGACAGTTGGCCCCAAGTAGGCAGGAGCTTTAAAGAGTGATCAGATGAGAGGTTTCACTTCAACTCCCTAATCCCTTTTCACTTCAAACATCCAACTTCCAAATCAAGTGATGAACTAAATAAACTTGTGGTGGTGCTGTTGGTGTGTCCTGTCTTTGTTATTATTGGCAAACTCACCATAGGAGATTACTGCCCAATATTTCATTTCTAGTTTTTGTGAGCTGGAATAGGAAAAGCATAAAAAATTGGCGGATGACACTGAGAGTTGACAGGAGGGCTGACTTGGAGGACACATGTTAGACACCTCCTTGGGATACCCTTAAGAATTTGGGGACAGCCGGGCTTGGTTGCTCAGTCTGTAATCCCGCGCCTTTGGGAGACTGAGGTGAGTGGATTGCCTGAGCCCGCGGGTTCGAGACCCGCCTGGGTGGTGAGACCTCATCTCTACAATAAATCAAAAAATCAGCCGGGCGTGGTAGCGCATGCCTGTAATTCCGGCTACTCGGAAGGCTGAGGCGGAAGGATCGCCAGAGCCCAGCAGGACGAGGCTGCGGTGGCCGGGAGCGGCCACTGCACTCCAGTCTGGGCGACAGAGTGAGACTTCAACTCAAAAAAAAAAAAAAAAAAAGAATTTGGGGACACATTTGGAAGGCTGGGGTTCTGAATGAGAGGTGGGGCAAATGTTAGAGATATCACTGCGGCGATGTGAACAGCATAGCAATGGAGAGAGCATGTGCTCTGGTGCCAGGCAGACATTTCATTGAGTCCTGCTTCAACTGTATGGCTGTGTGGCCTTGGACTAGTGACTTAACCTCTCTGACGATCAGTTTCCTCTTCTCTAAGATGAAGTAACAACACCTACTTCATAGTTATTACGTGGCAGTATATGTATAAGGAGTATAAGGCTTACTTAGCATAGTGCCTAGCTTGTACTAGGTTCTCAAAAAATATTAACTAGTCTTAGAATTTCTACTCACTACCATATGTTCTCACTCAAGACAGACCTTGAACAATTATCATAATACTGTAAGAAAGAGATTGGCAGTAGCGGGAAACTGTCAGGGAAGGGGGCGGGAGGGGCAGTTGAGGGAGACTGCTAGGGGAGGGAGGGGCACACCTCATCAACAAGGGTGTCTGCATAATCAGCGTTTGTATACCTGACCCTGGATTGTACCTCACATCTTTATAATTTAAAAAAATTTCTACTCACATATTATTAGGCTTGGAGAAAATTGCTTCAACCAACAGAATAATTTGAGTTGTTTCATAAAATATATTATTTTTTTAGCCTGTAATAAGTAGTCACACGTATGCTTTTACACTTCCTGTCTGACCAGTAAGCATCTAACAGCTGAGGAATTAATTGCAATGTGGGAGAGTCAGCAATGGATTGGGGGCCAGGAGACATGGATTAGAGTTCTGGAGTAACCATGTATTAGGTGTGACTCACAGTAAGTCTCTGAACCTCTGTACGCATACCTGTAAAACAATAAAGCAGATTTCTACCCATCCTAACTTACAGAATTGTTTTGCCGGTCAAACAAGATGATCTATGTAGGTGTACTTTGTAAACACAAAAGTGATGCACAGTCATGCTCTGCATAACAACATTTTGGTCAAGAACAGACAACATTTAGGACAGTGACTCCGTACAATTAAAATGGAGTTGAGAAATCCCTGTAGCCTAGTGATGGTGTAGCCATCGTAACATTTCAGCACCACGCATTACTCTCGTGTCTGTGACAGTGCTGGCATAAACAAACTGACTGCACTGCCAGTCATATAAAAGTATTGTACATGCAACTGTGTACAAGGCATAATACTTAGTGATGATAATGAATGACTGTTACTGGTTTAAGTATTTATTTATTTATTTATTTAAAAATTTTTTTTTTTAGTCGGAGTCTCACTCCATCGCTCAGGCTGGAGTGCAGTGGCACGCTCACAGCTACCCCAGCGTCCACCTCAGCCTTCCCAGTAGCTGGAACTCCAGGCTCACACTACCACACCTGGCTAATATTTTTTTTATCTATTGTAGAGATGAGGTCTCACCGAGCTGCCCAGGCTGGTCTCGAACCCGCGGGCTCAGGCAATCCACGCGTCTCGGCCTCCCAAAGAGTTGGGATGACAGGCTCAGCCACCGAGCCCAGCCTGGTTTATATACTTATTATACAATCCTTTTGTTGTCACTTTAAAGTGCATTCCTTCTACTTATTTAAAAAAAAAAAGTTAACTGTAAAGTAGCCTCAGTCAGGTCCTTCATGAGATACTCCAGAAAAAGACAATATTATCTTAGATGCTGACAGCTCCATGCGTTTTATGGCCCCTAAAGGCCTTCCAGTAGGACAAGATGTGGGGGTGGAAGACAGTGATATTGATGAGCCTGACTCTGTGCAGGCCTTGGCTAATGCATGTGTTCGTGTCTTCGTTTTTAACAAAAGTTTAAAAAGTTAAAAAATAGCCGGGCACGGTGGCCCAAGCCTATAACCCCAGCACTTTGGGAGGCTGAGGCAAGAGGATTGCCTGAGCTCAGGGGTTCGAGACCAGCCCGGGAAACTCTGTGAGACCTCGTCTCTACAATAAATCAAAAAATTAGCTGAGCGTGTGGCGTGCACCTGTAGTTCCAGCTACTTGGAAGAATCACCTGAACCCAGCAGGTTGAAACTGTAGTGGCCATGAGTGTGCCACGGCACTCCAGCCTAGGCGACAGAGTGAGACTGTGACTCGTAACACAATGGTATTTGTTATCTAAACACAGAAAGGTAGAGCAAAAATACAACATTATAGATAAAAAATAATACACCTGTATAGGGCATATACCCTGTATGAAGCTTGCAGGACTGGGAGTTGCTCTGGGTGTGTCAGTGAGTGGTGAGTAAATGTGAAGGCCTAGGACATTAGCATACACTTTACAAACATTGTAGACTTAGGCTGCACTAAATTTAGAAATAAATATTTTTCTTTCTTCAGTAATAAACTAACCTTAGCTTGCTGTAACACTTTTACTTTTTAAACCTTTTAAGTATTTTTTTACCGTTTTGTAAATAGCACTTGACTTAAAACACAAACATATCATATAGTTGTAGAAAACTGTTTTCTTTATATCTTTATTCAAGAAGATTTTAATTTTTATTATTCATTTATTTGTTCATTTCTTTATGTGAGTTGGAATCTCACTCTGTCACCCAGGCTGGAGTGCAGTGGCACACCCGCAGCCACCTTGGCCTCGACCTGCTGGACTCCAGTGATCCTTCTAGGGTTGTATAAGTACATTCAATGATGTTCTCCCAATGATAAAATTGCCTAATTACACATTTCTCTGTAACCCTGTCGTTTAGCTATACATGATTGTGTATGTTACGTCCCTGAGTTGTGATGGGTGTTGTCATAACAATATTAATATTAATAATACTAAACTAAATCATTGCCTCTGATTTCTCTGAAGGCTCAAGTTTGCTTGCTCTGCAAGAATTCCAAGTTGATTTCATGTCTTTTCACTACCACCACCACCACCACAGACCTTCCAGATGCAAATGCCAGATCATTTAAACTGAACTCTATTTCTGATAGTGATTTCTTCTCATCACGTCTAGAATCATAACAGGGGTAGAGAGAGGAAGAGGGCACAGGAGAGGGATATCTGAGCACCTATTTTTCTCACACCTTGTCACTGTAAGCAGCATAAGCCTTCTTTTGGAAATGCAGAAAGAGAAAATAGAGGTGACTGAAAGACTTGCCTAAAGCAATATAGGGAGAGAGGGCAGTACTTGAGATCTGCATCCAGGTAAGCCTCTTTCCACTCCTCTCTATGGAAAATAGACCTTCCAGACATCATGGCCAGCCTGTTCATACTTCTTGTCTCCAGAGCCTGGTTTCCCAAGAAAGGTGCATGCACCCTACATGGGAACCCATTCCAGGTGTGTTGCCTTTGCCAATCACGGAGCTTTACCCTCGCTAAAGTTGTGTTTTTAGGAACTTAAATGATTTAAGGTTGTATAAAAATGGTCTTATCAAGATCTGTTGTCCGAATTGAAGAAAATGAATTTTCCCAAAAGAGTAGTGATTCCAGAGAACAAGTATTAGAGACCCAAGTCCCAGGAAATCCCAAGGATTTCTGTAAATATTCCATTCAGGTTTTTAATCAAAGGGGACACAACCTGCCTCCCAGTTCTCATTTGTTATCTCAGAGAGATCAGATGAGTCTGCCTGTCCTTGGCAGTTACATTGGGAGCCCTCTGGCATCACTGTGTCCAATTTGGTTGTGAACTATTGGGTATACCCAGCTTATAAGAAGAAAAAAAGATAGTAACCACAGTCCTTTCCTGCTGTAAGGGTTGTGTTTGGAAAATGAGCTCCTTTCTTGAGTCAAGAAAGAGTGAGAGGTTAGGCAAAGTTAAGGATGGGGCCTGAGATTAGGGGAGGGTTTGGCAGAAGTGAAATCTGAATGTCTGGTGGGGCAGGAAGAGGCTAAGAAAGAGATGGTTTGTCAAGAACATGGATGAAGGAACTGGACTGAGAGATGTGACCAAGGAGACTCAAAGCAATGCCAAGAATTAGTACTGACCATCCCTACTCATGCCTTAACAAAGAAGGCTTCAAGATATTCCAGGGATATTCTATCTATCAGAGATAGAGTAACATTCAGAGTTGTAGCTTAGTTTCTTCCACTATTATAAGGAAATTTACATAAAAGTGAGCCTGATATAATATTGGTTGTAATGATGATGATGATAGCTACTATGGTTAGGCCATTCAGGCCACTATATAACAAAATGCCATAGACTGGGTGACTTATAAACAAGAGAAATTTATTTTTCACAACGATGGCGGCTAGGAAGTCCAAGATCAAGGGGTGAGGATCTCTCTGGAGTCTCTTATAAAGACACTAATCTCATTCATGAGGGCCCTTCCCCCATGACCTAATCACCTCCCAAAGGCTCTCACCTTCTAATACCATCACCTTGGGAGTAATGATTTCAACATTTTACACATATCATATATAATCCTTAGAATAAGGTAAGTATTAGAATCTCTGTCTCAAGACAAGGACACTGAAGTCTGTAGAAGTTAAACTATTTGTGCAAAGTCACATAGCAATTAAGTGGATGCAGACTCTGGTCTTTTAGGCCCTAAAGTCTTTCTCTAATGCCACACTGCTTCTCAATTTGCATATTTAGGAGGCAATTTTTATCTGTCCTATAGATGTCCTAACCTCTTACTCTTTCTTGACTCAAGAAAGCAACTCATTTTCCAAACACAACCCTTCTAGCAGGAAAGGACTGTGGTTACTAACTTTTTTCCTGTCCTGAGATTTGGAGAGGTCACACAAAAAGAAAACCTTTCTCATATCCACTCCATGTAATAGGGTACCTGGTCCCCTCAACTACTTAACCTTGTGCTTTTTCCTAACAGACTCCCCCGTAACCATTTTTTTGAAATGCAAGCTTTTTTGCATTTCATTTTGCTGAAAAGCAAGCTTTGCTCATTTCTTCAGGAGATAACATCATGTCACATATTCCCCCTTGCGATTATTATTTATGGAAGAGCCAGATGGGAAAGCTTGGAAGCAGTCTAATTAGAAAAAGTCTTGAATTTCCAGCTCATGTGTATTTCCTTTGCATCCCCACCCCCACCCCATGCACACACTGGCAAGTTCTGAGGGCTTCTTTGTACTTTGAGTTGATGCGTGCCTGCCCTGGCATCTGATCACTCCGGCAGGCTGCTTTTGAAGTAAATGAAAAAAGTGCTTGAACAAAGGGGGTCTGGGCCATGGGGAGTTTCAACGCTCTGTTCTGTGTCAAGCCCGGATGACCAGCCCTCTCATTTACAGTTTCTAAAGCCCTTTACACTAAGAAAGTGCCAGGCACTGAAAGACGGGGTCCTTCCACCAGTCAGTGGGTGGGCTTCACTCTACAAAGGGGGTAGGAAGCTGGGCTGGGTGTGTTTGGGTGTGAGAAAGGAGGTACGAGGTGGGTGTGATCTGAGCCACCCAGGCAGGAGCCAAGGGCCTTACCTCCTTCCCTTAACCTCTCATTGCTTCAGATTGCTCCTTAGTGAAATCATCTCCACAGTCTTGTGGGTTTCCTGGAAGCAACTTTTACAAAAAGCGTGATTAGATGAATAGGAATTAATTCTAAGAGCACATTTGACAAGTAGTCAGCCCGTGTCTGTTGAACTTGGTAATGGCTGCAAGTTGTGTCTAGTGAACTTGATAATGGCTGTAAATTGTATCTAGTGCTCCCGTGAGCCAAGCACTTCCCATTTCTTGTTCAATTTAATGCCCACCAGGCCATAGAATGAAGTAACTGAGGCCCGAGATCTGAAGCAACTCGCCCAAGGTCAGTCACAAGAGACCCTGGATGATTGGGCTCAGTGTTTACAATGATCGTTAGAGAATTTTCCTTTGGCATTTTTCTACTTTTGAAATATGGCAGATGATGTAAAAAAACATTTTACAAGCAAGTTTCATCCTTTCCGACTCCTTGTCATCACAGATATCTGTATCTAAAGGAAATGTGCTCGCGTGTGTACACACACGTGACTGTGCTTTTTGTTTGTTTTGCTTTCAGCGATGGGAGAAAAACAGTTAACATTCTTTTAAAATTTCATCCAAGCAGAAAATTGGGAAGAGCAGCAGCTGTGAGAAGAGACTGTGCGCAGGGGGTTCAAATGAGTTCTTGTCCACCCAGGCACTCTGTCCTCCTTGGCTGCCAGGGGCCTCTCTGAGAGGCAGATGCGATCGATGGCCTTGGCAGTGACGGAGAAAGAGACAGGAGAGAGAAGCAGTTTGCTCCGTAATCTTCAAAGAAGCTCCTCAAGTGGTTGAATCAATCTTTCTTTCTTTTTCTTTCTTTCTTTCTTTCTTTCCTTCCTTCCTTCCTTCCTTCCTTCCTTCCTTCCTTCCTTCCTTCCTTCCTTCCTTCCTTCCTTTTGAGTTGGAGTCTCATTCTTGTCGTCCAGGCTGGAGGAGTGCAGTGGCACTCTCACGGCCACCACAGCCTCGACCTGCTGGGTTAAGGCGATCTTTCCACCTCAGTCTTCCAAGTAACTGAATTATTGTAAATGAGTCATGTACCCACTGTATGGGCAGGACTTGACTTTGAGTGAAGACTCTCTCTTACTGCCACTTCCTGGTGGGGGTGATCTTACACAAGTCACTCGAGCTCTTGGAGCCTCACTTTCTCACCTATAAAATGATGATGATAATAATACCTGCTTTGCGGAACTGAAGCAAGGACTAAATGAGTGAATATGTAAAGGCACTTTACAGAGTGGATATTGCTGTGTACAAGGGAGCTATTTTTCTGAATAGATGGCTTCACTCAGGGTTACAAAATATTCCTGGCAACATGTCCTCCTGGGTGATTCTGACTAACACAAATCTCAAATGGTAAACAGGGAATTAGGCGGCTAAAGAAGAAGAGAGGGAGTATTTAGGTGTTGCGTGAGAAAAACACACACACGAAGAAGCCATGAGACACGAGGTTTGCGGGGCAAGCTGGGGCATGCAGACTGGGGTGGGGGGGCAGGGGTGGGTAGGGGGACGCAGGTGGTTTGGCTCAGTAGCACCGTGGTTTGAAGGTTTGAAGCAGGCTGTGGTGGGAGTTCAATTCTGGAGGGCATTATGTGCCTTCCCAGAGAGTTTGGATATGATATCCTAGAACAATGCTTTATCTATCATTTTCAGAGAAATTTTAACAAACACATATTTTTTAAAAAACTTCTTCAGTCAAGCCAGTTAATAATCCTGTTTCTTTGTCACAGGACTTTTCAGAGCTTCAATACTGCTAACATAAATCACAAATCTCCAAAAAGGAAATACTCTGAGCTGTTTGTTCAAGTCATTTGAACATAGGACCTTTTAAAAACAGTATTATTTTTATTTTAGATTCAGGAGCTACATGTGCTTGTTTGTTTCATGGGTATATTGCATCGTGGTGGGGACTGGGCTTCTAGTGTACCCATCACCCAAAGATTGGACACACTACCCAACAGGCAATTGGTCAACCCTTACCCTCCCCACTTATGGAGTCCCCAGTGTCTATTATCTTCATCTTTTTGTTTATGTGTACCCTCTGTTTAGCTCCCACTTCTAAGTGAGAACACGCAATAGTCAAATGAAATTATGTCCTTTGTAGCAACATGGTTGGAGCTGGAGGCCATGATCCTGGGTGAACTCAGAAGCAGCACTTGTTGATCCCCCGTCTCTCTTGCCTTCCCACCGCTTAAAGATTTGTGTTCTTAATCCCCTGCCTTTGGGAGGCTGAGGTGAGAGGATTGCCTGAGCCCGCGGGTTCGAGACCCGCCCGAGCAACTTGGCGAGACCTCATCTCTACAATAAATCAAAAAATTAGCCGGGTGTGGTAGCGCGCGCCTGTAGTTCCAGCTACTTGGAAGGCTGAGGCGGAAGGATCGCCGGAGCCCAGCGGGTCGAGGCTGCGGTGGCCGGGAGCGGCCACCGCACTCCAGTCTGGGCGACAGAGTGAGACTCCAACTCAAAAAATAATAATAATAATAATAATAAAAATAAAGATTTGTGTTCTTGCTCCACACATTGGAAATGCTGGGACCACGAGGGACCATTGGTGAGGCTCACTAGGAGTCCGTGCTTGTTAACATCACTGTGGTTTTGCCAGTTTTTCCTGATCACCCGGGCACTTGCCAAAGACACTCCTCCACAGTTCCTCTTCACATAGGCCACTGCTTCTTTCCCCTCATGGTTTCACTCACCACCTCATCTACAGAAAGGGTGACATGCTAGCAGGGAGCCACCCTTCTACCCCACTTCCTAGGGGAGAACATGTTGCCAGGAATATCTTGTAACCCGGAGTGAAGTCATCTATTTGGAAAAATAACTCCCTTGCACATAGCAATATCTATTCTATCAAGTGCTTTCTTACATATTCACTAATTTAGTCCTTGCTTCAAGACCACAAAGCAGATATTATTATTATCATTATTTTATAGGTGAAAAAGTGAGGCTCCAAAAGTTTGTGTAAGATCACCCTCACCAGGAAGTAGCAGCAGCAGGGAGTCCTCCCTCAAAGCCAAGTCCTGCCCATACAGTGGATACATGACTCATTAGCAATAAAAAGACCTAACCACCTGAGGAGCTCCTTTGAAAACAAGGAAGAAAACTACTTCTCCCTCCTGTCTCTTTCTCTTTCATCATCACTGCCAATACCATCACACCTCTGTGCACAGGCTCTGTCCTGGCTAGACCCAGAGACGCCGTTGCTCTTTCACAAAGTGAATACCACCATTCTAGTCTAACATGAGAAAAGAATTGCCAGAGAACTGAGGCTACCTGCTCAAGGTCAGAGAGTTAGCAAGAGACAGAGCTCTGACTATCCCCTCAGTCTCCTGACGACTAGGCAATGTCCCTTTTCCCAGGCTACACTGCTATCTGGTACCTCCCATTCTGTAGACCAAGTCCCAGAGGTTTATGTACATGACAAATGCATGTCAACAATGCTTTTTTTTTTTCGACAAGGTTTCACTCTGTTGCCCAGGCTGGTGTACAGTGGCATGATCATGGCTCACTACAGCCTCAAACTCCTGGGCTCAAGTGATCTCACCTCAGTCTCTTGGGTAGCTGAGATTCTAGGTGACACCATCAAGCTGAATTAATCTTGTTATTTTTTGTAGAGACAAGAGTCTCACTGTGTTGCACAGTCTGGTCTCAAACTCCTGGTCTCAAGCGATACTCCCACCATAGACTCCCAAAGTATTGGTTGGGCTTACAGGCGTGAGCCACTGCATCTGGCTCTCAGTACATTTTTAAAAATATATACTGGCATAAAATCACGTTGTGAATCCCTGTTGGCATTCATCGTTCAAGTTTCTTTTACTAGAATTATTTGTTTCCCTCCTTTTTATTGCACTGTTTCTTCAAGACAAATCACTCCAGTCCTAGAATTACCCGGGGATTAATATAACACCTTCTATCCTAATGATAAAAACTAAAGCTAACTTGTTCGGCTACTTTCCACAGTGGTACCATTTCTTCCCCCTGCGTTTTATTTGGATTTCCACTGTGTTGGGGATGCCCCAGTAGATGACAATCGGGGAGGCTCCATACCCACAGGGCCCATGGAACAGGTTCCCCAGGTGCACCGTCATATCAGCAGATAGAATACCTGCTTCTAACCCGTGTCCATTCATGTGTCACCACCATGGAGCCAAACACACCCACTGTGTTCACGTCACTGAACAACATCTGAACAAAAGAACATCTGAAACAACATCTGAACAGATGAACAACATCTGGAAAAAAAATCATATAAAGCCCTTTTTAAAAAAGGACCAGTCTGGAAGCGGTGGCTCAAGTCTGTAATCCCAGCACGTTGGGAGGCTGAGGCCAGAGGATTGCCTGAGTCTAAGGGTTCAAAAACAACTTGGGCAACTTGATGAGACCTTGTTTCTACAATAAATCAAAAAATTAACTGGGCTTGGTGGCATGCACCTGTAGTTCCAGCTACTTGGAAGGCTGAGGTGGAAGGTTCGCCAGAGCCCAGCAGGTCGAGGCTGCAGTGGCAGTGTGCACTCCAGCCTGGGCGACAGAATGAGACTCCTTCTCAAAAAAAAAAAAAAGTATCTTTTCACATCAATTCAAGCTCTTTCTTTCTTCACTGCTCATGTCTCCTGGTATTCAGGATAGAGCAATTCTTGGCCTCTTTTTTTTTTTCCAGGTACTTCAGTGGAATTCATGCTTGTTTGGTTGATTTTAAACTCATCTTTAAAATCTGTACAGGCTATTTTTAAAGTTTTCAAAACTCATCGCTACTTTAATCACTTTTTCCAGGCACTATTTCAATCCAGATAATTTGAAGGCACTGGGCCTTAGAACTCAGAGCTGGTGCACACATGGCCCGAGAAGAGGGTTTGACACCAAGTTGACAGCAATCAGAATTAGAAGAAATGAGAAGTTGTTTGTGTTTAAAAATAGCCAGCTGAATATGGAGTCTTTTTCTCATTACTGTGGAAAGAAACTTTCAGGACCGATTAGCCCCCAAACCACAAACTATAAATGTTTTATAGTTAATGGGTATAAACATATTCTGAGAGAACCTGGGACATTCATTCAAAAGCTATAAAAATTTGGATATGACAAACCCAAAGCTGAACTATTTGAGCAAGTTAAATATTAATTCTTAATTTAAAAAATTACTGTATATATAACTGAGTGCACTATACTTTTATATAATAATTTTTCCGTCTTAAAAAATTATGTCTGCTGAATCATTTTATCTTTGCAGAAGCTTTGCTTTCAATTTATTTCTAATTGAATCCATCCCTTATACTGTTGTTGGGGATATTTACCCATAACATAGATCCAAGCCATTTTGTTTTGTGTCATTTTTGCTCAAAATATGTCATATTTCCTCATTTTCTAGAAAGTCTGCACATGCTAACATGATATTCAGTACTCTCCATAGTATGTCTCTCACTTTCTAACTTGGTACTCCTCTGTTAACACTTGGCCACTTTAATTCCCCTTCCTGCCTCCCTCTCAATAATAAATACTCAGCAGATTTTTATTAAGCATCTACTCTTTACCCTGAATTTAGTGCTAAGTGCTGGGTTTCTGTTGGTGAATAAAAGAGTCGTATCCTCAGGTCTCGTGTAGCTTCCAGTTCAGTGAGTAAAGGAGACAATGACACAATTAAAAAACAAACCAGTTCAGACATACAGGTTGTGAGAAGTGCCATGAAAGTAAGCAATGGGTGCAATGACTGAAAATCATGGGGGAAAACATTTCGCTAGGGATCAAGGAGGACTTTCGTGAAAATGTTGTGAGGTGGAACATGGTCAGGTCATTCTGAACTGAAGGAACAGCACATACGAAGAAGATCCTGAATCGAACTTGTTTGCAAGGTGGGCCATGTGAAATAAATATTCATGGTTTCACAGGTTAGGAGAGGATGATGTGGACAACTTTTGGAAGGTAGTGTTATTTAGCCTACCATAGTCACTACAAAAAAAAACCCTGGCCATTGGATTTGAAAACTTGTAGTACATTGAGACGAGAAATATCTTTTCAGAAGACAATTTGGAGTTGCTTGAGGAGTGACTAAGAAGCAAAGAAACAGAGGTACAGTGTAGAGACAATCAATCTTTTAGAGAAGCTCTGATTGTTGGTAGCTTGAGGGGGGAGATACTATAGCATGTGTATATGCCAAGACTAATCTAGTAGAGAGGGAGAGATTAATTCTGCAGAATTGGAAGTGGTGCTTGCTGGAGAAGTAGAAAAGCATTGATAAGCAGTTGAGAGCTTATTTGAAGTCTGAAGTCATACATCTGGAATGAAAGACATAACTTTCTGCAGCTGTGATTAAGCACAGAGAAAGCAGATGGCTGAGTTTACCCTTAAAGCGGTGGCAGATAAAGGAATTGATAGCATTTGTAAAAAGTGATTTGAATAGTGAAATATGAAAATGAATCTAGGCAAGAAGAGAGGCATTTATAGGGATATTGATGGATAGTGAGAAAGCGAGAGGATCAATGAAGTAGAGGCTGTGATGAGATGGAAGGACTTTTCTAGTAGGGAAACTTGAACAAATAAACTAGGAGAGAGAATGGTGCAAGAACTTGATGTTGGCCTTCAAGAACTTGATGCTAGAGGTGGTGCAATGGTCCAGGATGCAACTATTGAAGCGGATGACTGAAGTAGATAGAAAGAAAAAATCATTTGAGACAAAGAGGTAGAGAAACTGAAATGTCAGGGAATTGAAATAAGAATGCCAAAGTTGCAAAGTGTGATGACAGAATTAGGAGTGAAGAGGAAGACAGGGAACTGGAAAGTCTTCAGCGAATGAAGAGGAGTCTCGGAGAGAGGACACTAACCAAGGAAATGGTGTATCCAAATGACACACACCTCAAAGGACAAAGTATCTGTAGGAAAGGGACAACAGTGTTCTGGATGTGACAGAGGGAAGCCAGGAGGACACCCACCTTGTGTGGTTACGTGGAGTTTGGGAAATAAAACAGCTCTTGGTGACCATGAGAAAAATGTCTTCAAAAAACCATCACACTTCAAAATGGAGGGGAAGAGAATGTTACAAGGGGAGGTTGTGAGATGGAAAAGCTTTATGAGGGAACAGAAGGAGATGTGTGGGAGTGAGAGCTCAGGTGACAATGGATGTTGGGACGCTGGGACCTCGCCAGTGGTTGAGGCAAAGAGAGAAAGAGAGGTGTGCATGATGGGATTAGGCCTTAGGGCTGGTTAGTGGAGGGTCAGCTCTGTTGGTCTGGTATCACAGTCCTGCCCTTGTTGTCCAGGGTGGCAGCTTGCCTCAGACATCCTGCATGAATGTGTCCCTGCTGCATTTGTGCCCTTGTGGTACTCCAACACATTCTAGGTTTTCCTCCTTTTGAACTCGGCCTCCAGTGCTCCTCCATGTGAGACGTCTTAACTTGCTTGGTCTACCTGCTTTAACCTCACCTGTCTTTAATGCCTGACACAAATGCCACTCTTCTGCAAGATCCTTCCAATCAGAAACGATGACTCCTGTTTCTGAATTTATATAAGTGAAATGGGATGCAGAACTCAAAGTGGAATCTTTTAAAACAATCTTTTCCTAATTCGGCAGAAAACTTTATTCCTGTGCACTTGAGGGAGGGAGGTATGAGTTGAAGAGAGGTCCCTGCAGCTCTAAAGCTCCCACACTCTTCTTCCAGGAAGGCTAAACAAGTTTTGTCTTGCCAAGGATGGGGCCTCTAGTTTAGTGGACCCTCAAACCCCTGCTAAGAAAGAAACAGAGAATGAGGCTTTGGTGAAGGAAGGCTGAAGAAGGTGTGGGTAGAAGATGAGGAGGGATCCAAGAAGAAGCCTACAGGAAACAGACAAGCGGGAATCTTCGCTCAGTGTTCAGATGCCTGGGAACTTGTTCTTAGAAAGTTCTAGAATGAGGGGCACAGGAACACACGCTGTACAGAACCAGAACTCAGATCTGAGGTTTGACTTTAGTCTCCTCCTGAGTGGGAAGTGGGAACATCACCCACCTGTAACAGAGCCCTTACCTGCCTACTGCTCAGCACTGTGTGAGGTCGTGACTTGCGGAAGCTGCAGTGGCTAGCTCTTGCTTCCCACGGTCCCTAGCAAGGAGCCTTGCACATACGTGGTAGATGTTCAAGACAGGTTTATTGAGTAATAAAACAGCCTCTGGGGTAGGTAGACTAGGCATTATCCTCCATACTTCTGTCCTGGAGATTCAAAAGTGTAACAAGGTTAAGGTGATTTCCTTATAGCACTTGCTTAAATAGCAAAGAACAGAGGAAGCAAGAATTCAGCCTCCCCCTGTCCTGGCATCTTTGCCATTTGTTTTCACTCAACTCTGCAGCTCCCCTGAGGGATCAGAATGAGAGGATGCCACCAAGGTGGCATCTTGCAGAAAAGAGAGACAAGATCCTATGGTACTTTACTAATATTATTCCTTTGCAAAGAGCCTGCATAAACAAAAGCCCACTTAAAAGTACTCTTCTGATAGAAACGACACTGCAATAACAACAGTGTAAAAACTGGGGTGAATGTGAACACAACCTGGAGATAATATACAAAAATTAAAGTCATTGTAGTGTTTGGTTGAGATTATGAGTAATACCTCATGACCTTTCTTCAATAATTAGTTTACTATTTTTATATTATATTTTCAATAGAAATGCTTAAGAAAATCTTCCACTTTATAATAGGGCACCTTATTATATAAAGGTATTACAATAACTTTTTAATAATAGCACTCATTTAACTGCTGTTAAAAAGAGTCACAGATAAAAAGCTTTTTTTTTTGGTCTCTGCCCCTGGAACACAGGAAGAACGCTGTTTTGGACAGGGGAGCACCAGAGGGCCTTTCATGGCTGAAAGTGTTCCAGTAAGAATGCAAATAGCCCTGGGTTTTAGCTGGGTACTCTAGGGTGGAATCTCACAACTGGAGGTGACTTTTGTCAAATGTAACGTGTAGGAAGCTGAAGAGGTGACTAAGAAGCAGAGTTGGGGAAATGGGAAGGAGGTGAAGTTGCCTACGATATCAGCTTCATATCATCATCATCAAATACCACCCACTGACAGTCTCCTCCTGCCCAGCTGTCTCAGCTGTCACCCTGATGCCTTCAGCTGGCAGTTCCTGAGTATATTCTGACAACAGCAGATGATATCACAGGACGCTCAGGTCCATCAGCTGTATGCACTTCAATTAGGCTTGCTACCATAGATTGCATGATTTGGAGAGCCCAAGTCATCTTTGCATCTCCCAAGTCCTGCATGTGGGAGAAGCTTAGTAAAAGTTAAGCCTGGCCAAGTAAAATTCTGCTCTTCCAAGTCAGTTTAGTGGTTTCTTTTAGGATGGTCAGAAAGGAGAAAGAAAGAATTTCTGGATTGGTAGTCATGTTCTCTTTCTAGATCCGGGTATTACCTGGGTGTGTTCAGTTTGTGCAAATTCTTTAGGCTGCTATACACATACAATATATGTATTTTAATATATGTGTACTACAACTCAATAAAAGTTAGAAGGAAAAAAGAAAGGAGGGTAGGAGCGGGGGAAAGAAGGAAGAAAGGGAAGCCTGATTACAGAACTAGAATAAGGAGCTTGAGCTGGATTTAATAAGCAATTGGGTGCCACTCTGGGTTGTTTAGTTGGGTATGATGTGCCAGTAGCATAATTATAGGAAGATTAATTTCACTGAGAAGAGTAGTTTAAATGGATGAGGCTGAAAGCAAGAAAGCAAGGGAAGAAAACAAGTCTGAGCAACAAGGGTTTAGACTAAATGGGGAGACTGGTGGTGATATTTAAGAGGGTAGTGGTAGTGCGCGCCTGTAGTTCCAGCTACTTGGAAGGCTGAGGCAGAAGGATTGCTGGAGCCCAGCAGGTCGAGGCTGTGGTGGCCGGGACCGGCCACTGCATTCCAGTCTGGGTGACAGAGTGAGACTCCAACTTAAAAAAAAAAAAAAAGAGGGTAGTGGGGGCCATTTGCTGCATAAAGAGCTAATTTCAAGGCAAGCCATTACATAAATGAGCCAATATTCAGTCTGTAGGTCTTTTTTTTTTTTTCTTTTGAGTTGGAGTCTCACTCTGTCGCCCAGACTGGAGTGCAGTGGCCGCTCCCGGCCACCGCAGCCTGGACCTGCTGGGCTCCGGCGATCCTTCCACCTCAGCCTTCCGAGTCACCGGAATTACAGGCACGCGCTACACGCCCGGCTGATTTTTTGATTTATTGTAGAGATGAGGTCTCATTGCCCAGGCGGGTCTCGTACCCGCGGGCTCAGGCAATCCACTCACCTCAGCCTCCCAAAGGCGCGGGATTACAGGCTGAGCCACCGAGCCCGGCTGTAGGTCGTTTTTACGTATAATAATATTTAAAAAGGTGCACTCTCACTTTGCTTAAATTGTAATCAAATTCTTGCTATTATCAGTTGGGCAGGACACAGGACAGCCCACTTCGATATGCTCAGTTCCAGGGCTGCACCACAGCTCTGGGCCTGATCAACCCCGATTCTCAGACATGTCAGGAGGCACATGCAAGGGCCTATGGGTGAATCTAACATAGACCAGCCAACTGATTGGCAGCATGAGCCTTGCTTTTTCATTTTTATTTTATTTTATTTATTTATTTTTTGAGTTGGAGTCTCACTGTTGACCAGGCTGGAGTACAGTGGCACGCTCATGGCCACCATCGCCTCAATCTGCTAGGTTCAGGTGATCCTTCTGCCTCAGCCTTCCAAGTAGCTATAACTACAGGCATGCACCACCACATCCAGCTAACTTTTTTTATCATTACTATTGTAGAGAAGAAGTCTCACTAAGTTACCCAAGCTGGTCTCCAACCCTTGGGCTCAGGCAATCCTCTTTCCTCTGTCTCTCGAAGTGCCGGGATTATAGGAGTGAGTCACTGCGCCCAACCTTGTTTTGTTTTTTAATGCATTATGATAATGCTGGTGTCAAATGCTTAGCCTGCCAGATAAAACTACTAAACTTTTTGGGACCCATTCAAAAGATGAATTTAATGGCTGAATGTTTGAGATTGAAAAGTTTATCCCTTTCTGCAGCATATAATGGAGATTTTAAAGATGGGATTGAACAGACAGATGCGTATCCTTTTGAAAAAACAATATGAAAAATATATTGGCTGTCACCTGTGGGACCTGGGAGTCTGAAGGAGATCACTCCCTCCATATCCTGTCCAGCAGTATCCTGCAGCTGTGAAAGCCGAGCTCACATGTGCACATCATTGAAATTCAGGGCACAGAGAAATATGGCATAGGCAAATGTGACCCTATCTCGGGCATCTGAACTTCTTCATCTGCTAAACTGAACTATTGCATTACCTGGAGAGGAAAAAATGTGTTTTTTTTTGTACAAACTGAATGTTCTATTTTTATCTGGTCACAGTCAACGAATGTGCTGTTTTTCTCAGTCCAGGAGGTTTATTGGTTGAACCAAAAAAAGTCTTTGAGGAGATTAGGGACACAAATTCCTAGGTTGTTTCAGGAGAAGAATTCAGTGAACCTTTTAAAAACAATATAGGAATAAACATAAACATGGAGACAGGTTTCACTAAAGGTCATATTTTCTCCCCTCTCTTTCTGATGTGAATAGAATAAGTTTTGTGCACATTTCTGACATCAGTGTCAACTCTGCCACTTGCTACCTGTATGCCAAAGACATGCCATTTATTTTTGTGAGTCTTACTTTCTTCATCTGAAAAATGGGAAAAATAATAAGTTATCTTCATATGAGTATGGTGACGGACAAACTATATGATACTGATTAAACATTTATATTTGTGAATTTGTGATTTATGTGATTGAGCATTTGTGATTTATGTGAAAAATGTTAACTCTGAAAATCATGAGTATTATTAGTATGGCAGATTGAATTTTCCAAAAATAACCATAATACACATCTCTTGAAACTTGTAGTGGTTTTTTTTTCTTTTGTTTGTTTGTGTGTTTGTTTTCTCCCGCTTTGTAACTAAGTGGGCTTTTGTGACAGTCTTACTGGATAGAATGTGCCAGAAATTAGACTGTAGGATTATAAATTTCAGCATAGAAAAAAGACAAGACAACTTCTTCTTGGTCATCTTGGGACTCTGAAGCCAGTCACCATGCTCTGATGAAGCCAAGCAGCCACATGGAAAGACCTAGCTGAGGTTCCAGCGGTCAGCCAGCGTCATTCCCAGACATGTGCTTGAGCCAGGTGACCCATCCAGCCCTCACCTGCCAGACTAACACTGAGTAAGACAGAAAAGAGTTGAGTAGAGCAGAGAGGAGCATGCCCATCCTAGAGCAGCACTAATGAAATCTCCACGGGAAAATAAAGGTTGTTTTAAGCCCCCCCCCAAAAAAAAAAGAAAAAAGAAAAATATATTGGCATAGGACTTTTAGTAGAATTCAGATTTATGCAAAACTTTCATTTTTCACAATCCAAAATTAACAAACTCAGAGTGGCACAAATTTGTTGAAATGTAATGCAAACTAAACATTTTAGTTCATCTTCCTACAGTTCAACAGAATGTTGATATTTAAATTCACATTAAGCATCTCATTTAATTTCCGCATCATGATCCAATGGGCTGAAAAAGATGAATTGCTGACACATTGATTTTTTTTTCCAGTCCCCAGGAGGAATACAAACGGTTGCAGTCAGAGATGCGGAAAGACAGCATTATTTTGCATAAATCTGTAATTATGTACACAAGTAACTTGCATGTATTATGCTAACTGTATTATTATTATTTAGCTTTGCTCTAAAACATAATCTAATTTTATGAAAGCCTCAGAGAATGTTAGTTTCAAGCCAGTTCTCTACTCATTAGCGCTGACTTTTATGGTTTGTTTATTTGGATTTTTTTTTTTTTGGCCTCCTGCCCTTAAATTAACATGCCTTTGTTTCATAATCTACACTGTCATTGTGCCCTCTTGACCCACAAAAGAGGCAGCTGAATGGAAGCATTGATGCCAACGTTACAGCTTCTGTACACAGGCGATAGGCCTGAATTCCTATCACTTGACTCTGATTTCTTTGGAAATGAACGGAAAGAGGAGAAAGAGAAGAATTCAACAAGGTCAAGGTCTTTAAGGACTCATGGTTAAGCACTGTTACATATCATGTGATTAAACAGTACAGGGTGCATAGTAAGTGCAATGTAAATATCATTTATTATTATTGCTATCTCTTGGTATTTTTGAGCACCTCTATGAGGGTGCCCCCCCAAAAAAACCCAGAATTATCTTTTGGAGGGTAGGCTCCTTTTTGTACAGGCTTCCCCCACTAGGTAAGTATTCTAGGAACTCATCAATCGGCATCATTATATCAGCTAGTGTTGTTGTGAGAGGTTGTGTTCTGCTTCAGTTAATTTTTTTTTTTGAGATTTTTTTCAACACATTTGCCTATTTCATGATGGATGATTTACGAATATACCTGCCCACACCACTGAGTGTTCAGCAGTTTTTGACCCAAAAAAATGGCATGACGCAGTGCTCCACCATTTCTATTCACTTGGTCTTTTCCCAAGCAATTTTTTTTTTTTTTTTGGTTTGGTTTCCTTTTTTGTTTGTTTGTTTCTCCGGATTTTTAAAAAAAACTCTCAAAGGGAAACATTTTCCTGATGTAAAAGAGGTGAAACCAAAAAACAGCAGAAGCACTAAAAGGCATTAGAATTGACAAGTTCAAAACGGTTTTGAGCAGTGGAAAGTCTTGATAGATGTTTTGTATCAAACAGAGTAATTTGAAGGTGACCGAAGTTTAAACATGTACGAATAAATACACAAGTCAGGCATGGTGGCTCATGCCTGTAATCCCAGCACTTTGGGAGGCAGAGGTGAGAGGATTGCCTGAGTTCAAGGGTTTGAGACCAGCCTGGGCAACTTGGTGAGATCTCATCTCTACAATAAATCAAAAAAATTATCTGAGTGTGGTGGCACATACCTGTGGTTCCAGCTACTTGGAAGGCTGAGGCTGAAGGATCACCTGAGCCCAGCAGGTGGAGACTGCATTGGCCGTGAGCTTGCCACTGTACTCCAGCCTGGGTGACAGAGTGAGACTACAACTCAAAAAAAACACAAAAAACTTTATGACAAATAGAATGGATTTTTCACTTCATACTATGGGTAGTAAACTTGTAAAATTCATCACTGGAATAGTTGTGCAGAAAATATAATTGAGTTATAAAAAGGTCAAACATTTAAACAATCACCCTGAAAATAGCTACTATAAAATTACATTATGCAATCTCCCTAAAAACTTGAAAAATGATTGCAAAATAATTTTAAAATAAAAAGGCAGAGTTAAAATTAAATGTGTATCACAAATGCAGTAATATAAAAATATGGGAACTCAGGACAAAAGATAAAGAGATGTATGAAAATGAAAATAATTGTGGTAGGATTTAGGACAATTTTTGTATTCAAAGAGTTATTTAATATAATTTTGCTTTTAAATTGGTAACTGTCTGTTTGCTCTTTTTCTGTTCTTTTACTTCAAGTTGGTGTTTTTATGGTTGAGTTCTGTCTCATAAATGGAATATAGCTGGAATTTTTTTCCCTTCAATGTGACAATCTCCTCTGTCTTTGGTTTACTTTGATTTTACCTGTAAGATAATAACATTTATATTCATTTTGCTTATTGATCTAGTTAGACTTGCTTATACTACCTTTTTTGTTTATTTACTTGTTTGTTTGTTCTACTTTTTCTATGCCTCATTTGCCCCCTCCTTTGCCTTTAAACAAAAATTCAACAGGATTTTTAATCATTTATTTTTCTTGTTCTCTTTTTTTTTTTTTGGTGTGGAAGTTAAACCAGAAACTAAACTATTTTTCTAAAATAGTTTTCAGGCCAGGCTCGGTGGCTCAGCTGGTAATCCCAGCACCTTGGGAGGCTGAGGTGAGTGGATTGCCTGAGCCCCCGGGGTTCAAGGCCAGCCTGGGTAACTTGGTGAGACCTCATCTCTACAATAAATAAAAAATTAGCCGTACATGTTTGCATTCTATAGTTCCAAGTAACTGGAAATACAGACGTGTGCCACCATGCCCTGTTAATTTTTTTGATTTGTAGAGATGAGGTCTTGCCAAGTTGCCCAGGCTGGTCTTGAACCCAAGGGCTCAGGCAATCCTCTCACCTTGGCCTCCCAAGGTGCTGGGATTATAGGCGTATGCCACTGTACCTGGCATTCTTTCTATTCTTTACCTCTGTCACCCTGATTATACGTGTGATGGGCCTTGTCATGTTATCTTCCATATTCCTTCATCTTTTTCCCGTATTTTCTTTGTCTCCACGATTTAACTAGCCATTGAGTTTCTATGTCGATAATTCTATTTTTCACTTTAAAAATTCTATTAGGTTTTTTATAAATCTACCTGTCATTGTGTTTCCTGATTAAGTTTATGATCCCATTTTTTAATTTCTATAAATACTTTCCACTGAATTACTTTATGTCCTTTAATGTTTTAAAATCTGAACTCTTTGAGGGTCCAAATCTGTTTATTTCCTTTTTCTTTGTCATGATGACTTATTTCTTTGTTTTTTTGTGGATCTTTGATTGTGAACGCTCATTTGCTTGATCTTAATCCTTGGAAATCATGCAGATTTCTTCAAAGTGTCTGTTTTTGCTACTACTGAAACTGGCACTTTTTTTTTTTTTTTTTTTGAGTTGGAGTCTCACGCTGTCGCCCAGACTGGAGTGCAGTGGCCGCTCCCGGCCACCGCAGCCTCGACCTGCTGGGCTCCGGCGATCCTTCCGCCTCAGCCTTCCAAGTAGCCGGAATTACAGGCATGCGCTACCACGCCCGGCTGATTTTTTGATTTATTGTAGAGATGAGGTCTCGCTGCCCAGGCGGGTCTCGAACCCGCGGGCTCAGGCAATCCACTCACCTCAGCCTCCCAAAGGCGCAGAATTACAGGCTGAGCCACTGAGCCCGGCTGGTCTCATTTTTTTAAAGTAGGAATAAAATACAATGTTTTCTTCATATGGTTGTTGTGAAGATTAAACAAATCAATACATGCAGTACACTGAGAACAATGCCTATATAAATGCCAGCAGTTGTTATTATTCTCATTTTCTAGTTGAGTAATTCTAGGTGCAGCTGATTACTGAAAAACTAGTTTGTCAAATCTAAATTCCTTGTTCCAGCAGAGTAAAAGTCTAATTGCCTAAACAAGCTTGAATTCTTCTTCTGAATCACTTCAACATTCACTTTCTAGCATCTTTGTTCATGAGCTGTGCTCTCCTTAGAGCAATTTACGTTGCTGCTAGCAAAATCTCAAGGTTAAAGTCAACAGAATAGATGGGATTCTCCAAATGTCTTTTCAGAAAGGTAGATGGGCAAACCCTTTCTGACTGCACTGTTTCCTCTAACTTCAGATTCAAATCATGATTCAGATTCAGCTAAGCAAAATGTACAACCCTCAGCACAAATCCAATGTATTTCATTGGTTTACTTGGACACACTAAAAATAAAATTATTTTGGCTGGATGTGGTTGCTTATGCCTGTAATCCAAGTACTTTGGGAGGCCAAGGTGGGAGGATTGCTTGAGCCCAGAGGTTCGACACCAACCTAGGCAACATAGCAAGATCTAGTTTCTAAAAAAAAAAAAAAAATTAAATTAAAAAAATTAGCCTGGCATGGTAGCATATGCCTGCAGCCCTAGCTACTTGGGAGGTTGAGGAAGAAGGATCGCCTGAGCCCAGGAGGTTGAGGTTATGGTGATCCCTAACTGGGCCACTGCACTCCAGCCTGGATGACAGAGTGAGACTCCGACTCAAAATCAAATAAAATAAATAAAAATTTTAACTAGTTGATGGTCCTTACTTACGTATATAAAATAAATTTCAAAGTAGAAGCTATCTTTTTTTTCTAGAAGAATCATGAATTCTTGAGGGTCTGGGTGCTGGCTCTGCTTTCTAAACTTTCACATTCCTTGCAATGTCCAAGATGGTAGCCAATAGCTACATGTGGCTATTGGGCACTTGAAATGTGCCTAGTGCAAATTGAGACAGACTGTAAGTGTAAAATATAGGTTGGATTTCAAAGACTTTATATAAAAAAGAATGTGTAAAATATTTATTAAAATTTTGCATTGATTACATATTGAGATCTTAATGTTTTAGATATATTCATTTAAAATGTATCATTAAAATTAAATTCACTTGTTTCTTTTTACTTTTTAAAATGTGGCTATCAGAACATTTTAAATGACAAATTCACTTTTGTCTATCAGAGAGCACTGGTCTACACAGTCTCAGTAAATCCTTTCTGACACAGCCCTTAGTATTCCCAACTAAGAACCAGTCATCACTTGCCTTCATTGAGTGGGTATGGGGACCAAGAAAACAGTGTTTTCAGTTCCTAAACAGACAACTCTCCCAGGTCTAACTTAAAAATGGTTTCATAGTCAAAAAAGATAATCTTACTTCACTTTGACTATATGTTCCATATTGGTAGGACAAAGTGTTAGTTACCTCAATACTCAAAATAAGATTTTTCAGAATTAGCTCATACTTTTCATTCGCTTTAACTCGGATTAGAGGCAGAGAGTTCCGAGGTAGAGAAAGGAGTAGACAGGAGAAAAGAGAGGCGTATCTCATTCATTTAAATGTGGTAGGACATTAAAACTTTAAAATCATCAGCTTACCTAAGACTACTTAGATGATAACATATAATTTAGGAAGAGGTGGATGACAGAGTGAAAGATTTCCCAAGATAATTATTTGTATACTCACATATCACCATGATTCACCAAATCCCCAGTAATTACAGAATCCTTCTCTTGGGAGTGCTTCTAAGAAGTATCTATGTATTTGACTCAATGCTGAATCTGTCTCTACAAGGGTGGCCAGAGGGGGTCACACAGAGGTAGCAGGGCCTCCCATTTGGTGCTGTTATCTCTTGCTCAAGCTCCATTGTGAAGGGTTAAAGGGAGAGAGAGGACAAAGAAGATACTAGAGAGGACTTTCCACTGACAGCCCAGGGAGAGGTGTCCCTCCCTGCAGGAAGAAGAGGGCAGAGTTCTTCAATTTAACTGTGGGCTCATAATCCTTTATCCCCAGTTCCAAAAGAATAAAGCTCTGAAAAACAAAAGCTTTTTCAGAATTCATTTGGAGGCAAAACCTAACATGAGCTGACACGAGGCCATCTTTACTCTTTCTTTATCCTACTTAACGTGATGTTCATACATTAAATTGCAGGCATGTTGATGTGTTTGGTTAAGGGTGGCTACCTTGGGGGTGTCACACCATATACAACACATTTGAAATAGGTTACCCTCATGAAATCCGAAACATCTGGAATTTTAAAATATATGTGACCCCAAGAATTCCAGACAGGGAATTGTGCGGCAGCTCACAGGGCAAGGTAAGGAACTGTGCTCTCCATCTATTTATTCTCTGAATTGTTTACCCCAAAGTTTCTTTTCCCTACTGTGCTTTATTTCCTCATTCACACAATCTTACCCTCACTTGAAGATAACTCAGTGGATGATAGAATTGTTGCCAGATAATTTCAGATATACTGGGATAATGCGTTCAATCTCTCTATGATATGGGCCAGTATCTGCAAATCTACATAAAATTATAGTAATTAGATTTACCTTCTCTAAACTTACTAAAATAGAAAAGGATGTTAAGTCTTTTTAGTATAACTGTAAAGAGAAAATGAATCCCATGAGTTATGAGAAGAGACTCATATGTGTGAAGGTTTATTTGTGCTCAGATGATAAATTATTTTGAGAAACGATACAACATTCTAATTTGTTGAAAGAGCTTGTTCTCAAATTTACTAAGGTATGGTTTTAATTCATTCTTATGAAAGATTTCAAGGATTTGAGTTGGAATTGGCAACTAAAAATGTAATTAGATCTGACTTACCTTAACCAGAAAAAAAAAATTCTACACTGTTTCATTTACACTTCTAACTATCTGGCATTGGTGAAAGCATTTATGATTTCTCTCTTGGAAATCTTTTTTGAAGTAACTATTCATATACCACTCCAGATGGATGTTACATATTTGCTACTGCCCTTTGGACCTAAATTTCATTTTGCATAGTGACAGAACATGAAAAACTAATCAAAAGGATGTGTAATTTTCTTGTCTCTTAAAAAAATTCCTATTTCTCTCTTTCTAAGAGTGAGTGAAATATGTAACTCTCTATCTAGTTTATAATATGCAGTGATTATATTCAAATATCTATCAAATTGCTATTTGTTTGCTTTTGAGTACTATCGCTCTAGGATAAGAACTCCAGTATAGTCAGCATACATAGCACACAAGCCGTCATGCACCTTTCAAATCCTGTGCCCCACACAGAATTCTCCATGCCAGTCTGTATGGGGTGCCCTCACCCCTTCTGCCTGCGTGGGATCATCTGGGTCATGACTTGAGAATCCAGATGAGGTTATCTTTTGATCAAGGTTCCTTTAAAAATCCAGGTCCCCCAAAGAAATTGATGCCTGAAGCTACTGTTCTGCTTACGGCAGGCCACATCTTATTGCTTGGTGTGTTGAGAACCACCCTTATATTCCTTTTCTGAAAGTTCTTAGATATTGTTTATGATCGATTTGTCCCATTTTCCCCTTTGAGTTAACCCCTGGAGCCTGAGTTTTCCAATACTTCCCTGTCTCGGTGGTTCTTACTCTGACAGTAGATCTGGGAGGGGCTTCAAGAAAAGATTCACGAGACATTTCTTCCCAAAACTTACACCATCTTTCACTATCAAATGTGTTTCTGGATAATGAGCTTTTTACTTGGTTCATGTATTCTTTTTTTTAGTTTTGTCTTTTTTTTTGCCATTCAACTTGATTCTCCTTCCATGGTATTCTTCTTTTGAAAGCGAATTCAAACGAGAGCTGGTTGAGTTGGGTCACTATCCTAAACTTCACAGACTACCAGAGAAGAGGCACTCCATGCATAAATAGATTATTTGCCCATGAAGTATAAAACCTATGTGCTTGGCTGTTATTGTAATATTTTTGGTTTTGTTTTTGTTTCCATCTTTCTATTAGCTAGTTTCATTTCTGCCTGAGTTTCATAAGAACACACGATAAAAGGCCTGCCCTAACTCAGGCATACCTTGGACTGGTCTAGCTATACTTTCTTGTGGGTGTTCATGTTGCCCCAACAACATTGTGTTTACTCAGCTCAAACAGCTGCATTTTCAAATGTTGAGTGTGTCAGCTGTCCCAGGGAGAGCAGTGACCCAAGAATTTAGCCCAACTCTACTTATCTGAGAGGCTCACTCAATCTGGCAGCAAGAATTCTCTGCACATTCCTCCTCAACAAAAGTCTGCAGTACCATTTCCTTACTCCATTTGTATGTTATCTGGATCACAAAGTCGTCTCTAAAGCTCCAAGTAATGATTTCTGAAGGATGCCTTTTTATTTTTCAATGTTCAACTGGTATACAATTCATAGAACATAAAACTCACCATTTTAAAGTGGGTTTTAGTACATTCAGTAGTTTTTAGGATATTCACAATGTTGTACAATCATCACCACTATATGATTCCAGAACATTTCCATCACTCCAGAAAGAATGTCAATGCCTATTAGCAGTCATTTGGCTTTCCCTATCCCCTGGAAACCACTAATCTACTTTCTGTTTGTGTGGATTTGCTTATTCTGAACATTTCATATAAATGAAATAGGCTTTTGTGCCTTGTTTTTAATTCACTTAGTATAATGTTTCAAGGTTCATTTATGTTGTAGTGTGAGTTAGTATATCATTCCTTTGTATGACTGAGCAAAATTCCATTTGGGGATATACCATGTTTTATTTATTAATTCACTACTTGATGGGCATTTGGGTTGTTTTCACATTTTTGCTATTAATGCTACTATGAACATGTGTGTACAAGTTTTTGTGTGAACACGTGTCTTCAGTTCTCAGGTATATGCCTAGAAATAGAATTACTGAGTCATATGGTAACTCCATCCTTAAATTTTTGAGCAAATGTCAAATTGTTTTCCATAGAATTGCAATTTTACAATCTCAGCAGAGATATATGAGGGCTCCAATTTCCTCACAGTCTCACTTGTCATTATTGCCCTTTTAAATCCTAAGTATACGGTAGAATTTTCCATGATGTCACTGTTTTATCAGCTAATAGAACGTATGCTTGTGTATTCTTGTGTGTGTATGTTTTTTGTTGTTGTTGTTGTTTTACTTTATTTTATTGTAAAATGTGGGATACAAGTCACGATTGGGTACATAAGTAATGTATGTGCAGGTGAAGCTTGGGCCTCCAACTGGTCCTCACTTCTGGTTTAAGATCAGGTACCTTTTGTGTCAATACATTTCCCCCACTTTCTCCCTCCCCTGGCAACGTCCCCGACTGCCAATCCCTCCCTTGTGCTATTGTGATTAACGTTCAAGTCTCACTTATGAGTGAGAACACATGGTATTTGGTTCTTTGTTTCTGTGGTAGATCGCTGAGAATGATTATCTCTAATTCCATCCAATTTGCTGAGAAGTCCATGATTTTGTCTGTCTTTATAATCTTGTGTTTTACAGCTTCCTCAGACTTAATTTATAATATATCTAATAAATATAGATATTTCATCTATCAATCTATCTATCTAATCTATCATCTCTCACATAAAAGCCAAAAGCTTTTGGAGATGCTCAATCTTTTTTTAATTTTATTTTAAAGTTGTGGGGTACAAATCAGAATTAGGTACATAAGTGGTCCTCATACAGGTGAAATCTGGGCCTATTGATCCTCACTTCACCTGGTTTGGGATCAGGTGCCCTTACTGATGTTATGTGCTACCCCCGCTCCCTCCCCTGGCAGTGTCTAGCTACTGCCAATCCCTTTCTTGTAGTATTATGATAAATGTTTAGGATCTTCGTATGAGTAAGAACATGTGGCATTCAGTTCTTGTTTCTGTGATAGATCACTGAGTATGCTAGACTCTAAATCACCCAAGTTGCTGCAAAGTTCATAATTTTGTCCTGCTTTATGGCTGCATGATATTCCATCGTGACTATGTACCACATTTTTTTTAATCCAGTCCCATTTTGATGGGCAGCATGGTTGGTTCCACGTTTTTGCTATTGTGAATAGTGCTGCAATAAATATGCTTGTGCAGGTATCTTTTTTGTAGAATGATTGGAGTTCCTTCAGGTATATTCCCAGAAGGAGGATTGCTGGATCATATGGAAGGTCCATTTCTAGATCTTTTAGAAATCGCCACACTGTTTTCCAGAGTTTGTACGAATTTACACTCTCGCCAACAGTGTGGAAGTGTTCCCTTTTCTCCACATCCTCACCAGCATCTGTTGTTTTTTGAGTTATTAATGATGACCATCCTGACTGGAGTTAGGTATGGTATCTCAGTGTGGCTTTGATTTGCATTTCCTTGATGATTAGTGAGACTGAACATTTTTTCATATATCTGTTGGCTGCTCATATGTCTTCTTTTGAGAAGTGTCTGTTCATATCCTTGCCAAATTTTTAATAGGTTGTTTGTTTTTATTCCTTTAGGCACATTTGAGTTCCTTGTAGATCCTGGATGTTAGACCTTTGTCAGATATACAGTTGGAAAATATTTTTTCTCATTCTGTAGGCTGTCTCCCACTCTCTTGATGATTTATTCTGCTTTGCAGAAGTTTGCCAGTTTGATGAGGTCCCACTTGTCTATCTTACTTCTTATGGCATGGGCTTTTGGGTTTTGATCAGATATTGATTCCTCAATAATTTTTAAGCATATAGAGGGGTCCTGAGACCAAAAGTAAGAGAATGCTAATCTAAAGAGATTAAACAACATAACTAGTTATGTGTTCTGTGACATGTTTTATTTCTACTATTCTGCAAAGAAAACTAAAGATTTTTTTTTTTAACTTTAAAATTTTTTAGTTTTTATTTTTTTAAGAGACTGATTCTTACTATGCTGTCCAGGCTGACCTCTAACTCCTGAGCTCAAGTGATCCTTTGGTCTCAGCCTCCTGAATGACCGGAGCAATAGGTGTGCACCACTGTACTGACTAGATTTTTTTTTAAGTCTGGGTTCACAGTTGTATACATGTGTAAAATTAATTAACTTGCACATTTAGGATTTGTAGCTTGATACCTTGCTGCATGCTACACTTCAGTTTAAAAGCAATTTTAAAACATGAGCATTCAAAAAGCAAAAAGGTTAGTGGGGAAGGCACTAGAAACATAAACAGCTCTGCATAAATCCCAGATAATTGTCCAAGTCAATATTTTCATAAAAGCATGAGTGATTTTTTACCTCTCAACTCATCAGTCTCCCATTCCTAGAGACTCATACCTTAGAAATTCCCTCTCAGAAACTAGGGAGAAAGTACCCAAGAATGTTGGAGGGTTCTCAAACAAGAAATTCTGCCAGTGCACTGATAAATAAGATGAATTGCTATTTAAGAAAATTGAAGGAGATACATATACAGAACAGAGAAGAAGGGACACACAGTTAGGAACAAATGCATCTGGTAAAATTATGTTTTTGGATGTAGCCAGCTTGTCCTGTTCTCCTGCCTGAACCCGACTTGAGCTATGTGACACAGCAGCACTTGCCCTGGCAAGAGTAGTTGTTAGAAATAAAGCCACTTTTAAGTTTTATTTCCGTGATCACCTGGCCCAAAGAGATGATGGCTATGTACACAAAGACCGTCTGCTCTGCCCTTATCTCTACCCCAAGAACAAGTTGGGGGTACCCAGTGGAACTTGTTTTGTTTTTTGAGTTGGAGTCTCACCCCGTCGCCCAGGCTGGAGTGCAGCAGCACACTCACGGCCACCCCAGTGTCGACCCACTGGGCTCCGGCCATCCTTCCGCCTCAGTCTTCCAAGTAGCCAGAACTACAGGCACGCACTACCAGCACCCAGCTAATTTTGATTTATTGTAGAGACAAGGTCTCGCCAAGTTGCCCCGGTGGGTCCCAAACCCGCGGGCTCAGGCAATCCACTCGCCTCAGCCTCCCAAAGTGCCGGGATTACAGGCTGGGCCACTGAGCCCACCCCAGTGGAACTTAAAAAAAAAAAAAATTAGGGAATTCAAAAGAGAGAAGACCTGGGTTGCAGCATAGGGCGAGGAGTAGCCAGTCTTGAGAGAATGCTTACCCCCGCTTCATGCCATTCTGGTGTCGCAAAGTAGGTGTGGTGACATGGATGAGCCTCTGGAGGCCATCTCATTCAACACTATAGCTCTGACTGTCTGATCTGCCAGCAATGTGCAATTGCTATCTCTAGGCCAGACTTCCTCTTTGCAGTTTTAGTCTAAGACATCTGATTGCCTCCTCAGCACATCCATCCAGTCTCTCACCAGCATGTCAATTTCCACGTGTTGAAAACCCAGTTTATAACCTTTCCCCTGCTCCTTTGACATTGTTCGCAATATAAGTTGGTAACATCATTTTCTAGCTCAATAAAATTGACATCTCTACTTGAATCTTTTTTTTTTTAAAGACAAGATCTTGCTCTGTCACCCAGACTGGAATACAGTGGTGCAATCATGGCTCACTGTAGCCTCAACCTCCTGGGCTCAAACAATTCTGCTTCAGCCTTCCACGTAGCTAGGACTTATAGGCTTATGTCACCGCACCTGGCTAATTTTTTATTTTTTGTAGAGATGAGGTCTCACTATGTTGTCTAGGCTGGTCTTGAACTCCTGGGCTCAAGTGATCCTTCGACCTCAGCCCCCCAAGTGCTAGGATTACAGCCATGAGCCACCATGCCCCACTTCCACTTGGATGTTTAATAGGCCTCTTATTAACCAGGACAAAAAATAACTCTTTACATTTTATACCTAGTCTTTACTGTACCAGTAAATGGTACTATAGGAACCTAATTGCTGAGGTAAAACTTGGAATACTGTATTTGATTCTTCTCTTTTACTGACTCTTCACCCCCAGTTCCAACACAAAACTCCATTGTTTCTTTCCCCACTTTGGAGATCTGACCACTGTTCTCTGTCTTCTCCACCATCAAGTCACCTTAGCTCTTGCTTGGGCTGAGCCAATAATCTTTTAAGTATACCCTAGCTTCCCCTGTGGGAACCATCCATTCTCCATGCAGCATCAGAAAGAATTTTCTTTTTTTGAATCAGAGTCTCACTCTGTTGCTCAGGTTGGAGTGCAGTGACATGCTCTCGGCCACCCCAGCGTCAACCTGCTGGGCTCAGGCAATCCTTCAGCCTCAGCCTTCCAAGCAGCCAGAACTACAGGTGCGCACTACCATGCCTGGCTAGTTTTTTGATATATTGTAGTGACGAGGTCTCACCAAGTTGCCCAGGGTGGTCTTGAACCCCTGGGCTCAAGCAATCCTCTCACCTTGGTCTCCCAGAGTGCTGGGATTACAGACTTGAGCCACTGCACCCAGCCCAGAGAGAATTTTTTAAATCTTTCCAAAGGCAACTGATTGCATATAGAATGAAATCAAAGCTCCTTCCTCTGGCTTATACAAATAATTTAATTTGAAGTATACTATTGCATAATCTGGCTCTTTTCTGCTTCTTAAACACATCCCATTCTACTCTCCATTCACCCACCAAGTACAGTCAGTGGCCTTCTCTCAGTTCCTGGGTTGCCAGATAAAACACAGGATGCCCAGTAATAATTTCTTTTAATTAATAGACTATGATTTTAAAGCAGTTTTTGGTTTAAAGTAAAATTGAGCAGAAAGTACAGAGTTTTCATACCCCCCCCCCACTGACACACAGTTTCCCCTATTGTTAACATTTGGCATTCGTGTGGTACATTTGTTACAACTGATGAACCAATACGGAAACATTATTATTAACTGAAGTCCGTAATTTACATTAGGAATCTCTCTTTACGTTGTACAGTTCTGTGGGTTTTGGCAAATATATAATGATACGTGCTCATTGGCCTTTATTTTCTTTGGAGATTACAGTATCATGCAGAATACTTTCACTGCTCTAAAAATCTCCCCTGTTCCACCTATTCCTTACCCCTCCCACTACCTGTAAGTCCCTGGCAACCACTGATCATCCTACTGTCTTTATAGTTTTGCCTTTTCCAGAATGTCTTATGGTTGAAAACATACAATATGTAGTCTTTCCAGACTGGCTTCTTTCAATTCCAATATGCATTTACGATTCCTCCATGCCTGTTTATCATTTTCTTGAAAGCTTATTTCTTGTTGTCACTGAATAATATTCCATTTGAATGTGTACATCACAGGGTTTTTTTTAATCCATTCACTTACTGAAAGACATTCTTTTTGCTTCCATGTTTTAGTAATTATGAATAAAGCTGCTTAAACATTCATGAGCAGGTGTCTTAGTCTGTTTTTCCTATTATAACAGAATACCTGAAGCTGGGTAAATTATAATGAACAGCAATTTACTGGTTCACAGTTCTGGAGGTTGAGAAGTCCACTATCAATGGCAGTGACAGTATCTGGTGAGGGTCTTCTTGCTGTATCATTACATGGTGGAAAGTATCACATGGCAGAAGGGGAAAAATGAGAGAGAGAGAGAGAGAGAGAGAGAGAGCGAGCAGAGAGGGAGAGAGGGAAAGGGGAGGGAAATGGAGAAGGAGGGAGAGAGGGACAGAGAGGGAAAAGGGGGCCAAACTTGTTCTTTTATAAGAAACTCAATCCTGTAATAACAAACCCACTTTCACAATAATGGCATTAATCCATTCATGAGGGCAGAAACCTCATAGCCTAATCACCTCTTAAAGGTCCCACCTCTTAATACTGTTATAATGGCAATTATATTATGGATTTGAGAAGGAACAAGCATGCCAATCATAGTAGTGTTTGTTTTTTTTTTGGTGCGAGCATAAGTTTTCAATTCATTTGGATAAGTCACAAGGAGCATGATTTCTGGATCATATAATAAGACTGTGTTTAGCTTTGTAAAAAACCGTCAAATCATCTTTCAGAGTGGCCGTATCATTTTGCATTCCCACAAGCAATGAATGCGAGTTCCCGTTGCTTGGCATCCTCATCAGTATTTGGTGTTGTCAGTGTTCTGGAGTTTAACCATGCTAATAGGTGTATCGTTTTGTTTTAATTTGCGATTTCCTGATGACGTGACATTGAACATCTATTCAAATGCTACTTTCCATCTGGATGATTTCTTTAGTGAATGTCTGTTTAGCTCTTTACCCGTGTTGTACTTAGGCAGCTTGGTTTCTTATTGTTGAGTTTGTAGAACTTTTTGTATATTTCTATACAAAGTTCTTTATCATATGTGTATATATATGTGTGTGTGTGTGTGTGTGTGTGTATATATATGTATATATATATATGTATATATATATATATATATATATATTTTTTTTTTTTTTTTTTCCTTTTGAGTCAAAGTCTCACTCTTTTGCCCAGGCTGGCACACTCACAGCCACCACAACCTCGACCTACTGGGTTCAGGTGATTCTTCCATCTCAGCCTTCTAAATTGCTGGGACTATAGGCGTGTGCCACAATGCTCGGCTAATTTTTTAATTTATAGAGATGAAGTCTTGCCAAATTGCCCAGGATGGTCTCAAACCTGTGGGCTCGGGCAATCCTCTTGGCCTCCCAAACTGCTGGGATTATAAGCATAAGCTACTGTGCCTGGCCAGATATATGTTTTATAAACATTTTCACTTAGTTTGTGACTTGTCTTTTTATTCTCTAAACAAAATCTTTCACAGAGCAAAAGTTTTTAATTTTAATCACCAATGCAAGGTCACTTAGATTTTCTCATGTGCTATCTTCTAGAAATCTTGTAGTTTTGTGGTTTATATTTAGGTCTATAATCCATATAGGGTTAATTTTTGTGAAGGGTGTAAGGTCTATGTCTAGATTTATTTTTTTGCATGTGGATGTCCAATCATTTCAGCGCAATTTGTTGAAAAGACCATACTCTCTTCACTTAATTGTCTTTGATCCTTTGTCAAATATAAGTTAACTGTATTTCTGTGGGTCTATTTCTGGGCTCGCCATTCTGTTCAATTAATCTTTTTTTCTATTCATTACCAAAACCACATTGTCTTGATTAATGTAGCTTTATAATTTTGAAGTTAAGTAATGTCAATACTCCAACTCTGTTCTTCAATACTGCATTAGTTATGGGTCTTTTGCCTCTCCATATAAACTTCAGAATGAGTTTGTTAATATCCTCAATATTAAATACTTTTCTAGGATTACAGTTGGAATTGCATTGACTCTATAGGTAATCTTGGGAAGAAACGGCATCTTAACAATATTGAGTCTTACTATGCAGACACACAAAATATCTTTTTGTTTATTTAGATCTTCTTTGAGTTCTTTTATCAGAGTTTTGTTGTATTTCTCATAAAGACCTTATACACTTTTTGTTAGGTTTATATATGTCTAAGTATTTTCTTTTTTACGCTAATATAAATGATGGTGTGTTTTTAATTCTAAATCCCAGTTGCTCATTACTAGTATATAGTAAATAAACTGATCTTTGTATATTCACCTAGTATCTTGCAATCTTGATGTAAATGCTTATTAGTTCTAAGAGCTTTCTTGTTGTTTAGGATTCTCTACATATTCTCAGTTAAATTTGAATTTCTGATAAGCAACACAATTTTCTTTAGTATAATATGTCATGAGATATGCCATATTTAGTAAAAATATTGCATGAGATATGCCAATACCAAAAGTCCACAATTGTTGCTTATCTGAAACTCAAATTTAACTGGGTGCCTTGGATTTTTATTTACTAAATATGACAAATCTTTTTCTCGTCTCACAAGCTCATTTCTGCCTCAGAGAGTTTCATCAATTCGCTCCTCTTCCTCCTGTTTTGCATGGTTGGCTTCTTCTTGTTTCTCAAAGTTCAATTTAAATGTCATCTCCTCAGACAAGCTTCCCTAACCCAATCCAAAGTGGCCTTCTGGTCCTTCTTGACACATCAGCCTATTTTAATGCTTTGCATGACAGTCATCACTCAACAATTTATTGACTGATCGATCCATGGTTTGAGGGTCTTCCTTTTCCCTCTCACCATCCCATCCCACTAGAATGGCTTTTCTTGATCAGCACAGTACCTAAATACTTTAGAATGGTGTCTGCCCATAGTTGGTGCTCAATAAATATTCATTGAGTGGATGACTGAATGAAAGTACTTAAGTCACAAGGCCAAGTTATCCTTTAATTCTTCTTCTCTTCCCTTTGTGTTTATATCTAATCATCAAAGTGTGTTCAAAAATTTTACCACATATATCTTAAATCCATCCTCTTCTCTTCAGGTTTGCAGTATTAGCCCCTCGATCAGGAAGGAAACTTTTTCCACTCTTTATCATCCTAAACTGAGTAGTGACACTTATACTTCCACACCCTGGTTTCCCATTTAGTTTCTATCTTCTCTGTTAGACTAAGCTCCACAAAGCAGGCACTGTGTCTAAGTGCTGCTGCATTCTCTACATCCAGCAGAGAGACTGACACATATTCACTAAGTGTTCACTAAGTGTATTAATATTTTAGAATAGAAAATAGACATTAATGAAAAACTCATTTTGTTTCAGTGAAAGGTGCATATTAATTAGAATTGAAAAGAAATGTAATCTTACTAGTGACAAAACCACTACAAATATATCAGAGATTCTGTGTTTCCTAGCAAATTCAGTTACCTTAAATGTGTAGTTCTCAAATGCTTTGGTTTCAGGACCCTTTAACACTCTTAATTATTGAGAACTCCAAAGAGCTTTTGTTTATGTAGATTATAACTACCAGTATTTACTGTATTAGGAACTAAAATTTGAAAAAATTTAAAATATTAGTGGAAGTGAGCCCATTATCCATGTTATCTATGGTAACATAGATAACAATTCATAAGGAATAATTGTATTTTATAAAACAAAAGAAATGTACTGAGAAGGCTGGCATTGTTTCACATGTTTGCAAATTTCTTTAGAGTCTGACTTAATAGAAAATAGCTGAATTCTAATATTGGCTTCTGTATTCAATGTGTTATGTACAACACGTTGTTTTGTCTAAGGTATATCTTTTAAAATCCAGCCTCACCTCATGATAGAAATAGACTCTTTCTTGGACCTTTGAATCTCCAGGAACTATAATAGGGTCTCACACATGTAGATGCTACATAAATCTGTAGGAAGAAGATGGTAGTAGAATAAAGAAGGCAACAGGCTCAGAGGGATACAAGAACTATCTTCTAGATAGTTCTCAAGATATTTACTCAAATATCTCCTTGCTAAGGACCACTGTGACTGCCCCCTCCCTCCACTTCCTTACTGTGCTATGTTTCTTTTCAATATTATTTATCTTTTTTTTTTTTGAGTCGGAGTCTCACTCTGTTGCCCAGACTGGAGTGCAGTGGCCGCTCCCAGCCACCGCAGCCTCGGCCTGCTGGGCTCCGGCGATCCTTCCGCCTCAGCCTTCCAAGTAGCTGGAACTACAGGCGCGTGCTACCACGCCCGGCTAATTTTTTTGATTTATTGTAGAGATGAGGTTTCACCGAGTTGCCCAGGCGGGTCTCAAACCCACGGTCTCAGGCAATCCACTCACCTCAGCCTCCCAAGGCACGGGATTACAGGCTGAGCCACCGAGCCCGGCTATTATTTATCTTTTAACTTAGTGTACAATTTACTAATTTATTATGTTTGTTTATTGCCTATGTCTCCTTGCTAGAAAGTGAACCTCGAGGACACAAGGACCTTTGTTTTGCATACTAATGTATCTGAGGTACTTAAGATAGTAGGAACCTACAATTTTTGTTAAATAATGAAATACCTGAAAGACTATCTTATAGAAGAGAAAAAAAATCCAGCCTCACATACATATGAATAGCCTTCTTGGATAATTGTGGATATTCTTCTTTTGTTCTATATCATGCCGAACAAGTAGTATTTTCTTAAACATTAGTTGCAATGTGAAATCTGAAATCATATCAGTACACTTTTTTTTATAGCTTCACTCTCTCTAAGTATCAGTAAACTTTTTCTATTCTTTTGCAACAAAATCCATTAGCTCACCCTGCACTTTGAATGTATCTTTTATCTATGCATGATTTTGTATCCCATTTGCCATTTGGAAAATATTTGTTTATTGCATTATACAAATTATCCGAATGGTGACACGTTTCATTAAATAACATTTTAAAATACCATTAGTAAACATCAACAAAGATCTCATCAGAAAAGTTTTTGTGCATCAGAAGCTATCAACTTCCTTATGGTGAATTGTAGTTTTCTAAAACGCTAATTTTCACTTCAAAACTCAAATATTATTATTGGCAACAAATTATTGCCCATTGTTGTCCTCAAAGTGATCTGCTTGGCCCACATTGCTCATATTTTAGAAAACATCTGTGAAATATCCAGGTCCAAACAACCATAATTTGCATGTCAGTTGTCTGTTGCAAGTAAAAATGGGTTTCCATTTTTAGAAGTGGCAGGTTCACCTTGCAAGTTGATCATATGAATGCCTTTCCTTGAGAATTATGTAGGTGCTTCTTTGGTAGACAACCAAAGAAGTTGATGAGTACCTTTTCCCTCTGCCCCACACAATACCAAGAATATGTGTACTCAAGGGGTTAGATTTAATACAATGACTGATTCTTATTGTTAAAGACATTTTTAAGTAAATTGGAATTTTTTCATTGCAAGTATGTGGTGGTGAAGAATACTATGATGACTTGTACAGTCTGGCGCCATGTTCTAATTCAATTTGCCTGAGGTTTTGCATCGCTGTTGCTTTTGCACCATTAGTGCTATTATCAATACAACAAAAAAAAGGAAATGGTATCTTGGAATTATTATGAAAATAGTTTTAATCTTGGGAATACTGTGAAAGAACCTTGAAAACTCTCCAGGGGTCTACAAAGCACATATTGAGAATCATTGAACTGAAAATCTATGCATCTGAATCCTTCAGAGACTCTAGACAATTTAATTACATTTTGGAAGGAAGAGGTCAGCTTTGTGTATTGGTCTTTCCATGGTCCAAAACTCTGAGTGTTTAGCATAGTGTTTAAACCCTCCCACACTATGCAAAACAGGAAAGATTTAATGGTCCATTATGGTTCACTGATCAAACCATAGAGGAGGATTGATCTATGAGATCTATGAGAGTAGGATTGGGTTCCAGACACCACACGTTGAAAGGGATCTTAACAACCCAGAAAATGTGAGACACAAAAAATGAGTAAAGATACAGAAAATGATTGTCCTGAGTAAGAGAAAATGAAGGAAAATGGACAACTATTTTCAGCCAGTATATGAACTGTCATATGTTAAAGAACTGAGCCCAGACTGTGAGGCTTCAAGGGGAAGATACCATGATGTCTAATGAGTTGATGTTATAAGGAGGTAGATTCTTACTCAATGAAAGAACTTCTTAATAATTAGGGCTATTGAAAAAAGAACAGGTTGCTTCACGAGGACACTGGTTTGTGTCATTACAAGGCTCTAGGCTGAGCCTGAGTGACCACCAAACTAGGATGTGGTGGGAGGGGACCAAAGGCCAGCACTCCAAGGGCAATGTAACAGTGTGATATGGGAGTGGTGAGTGGGTTTCCAGAGCAGTTATCAACAAAGCTGTGAAGGTAAAAATGTTGATGGCCAGTGTCATTCACATTCCCAGCCCATGCTTTGAAGGTGAAATAAATGCCTAAGTAATGGCATTTATGCCAATATTGAAATATGTTGAGCACCACACTTTTTCTGTTCGGTTATGTACTATGCCTAATTTTCTCCCACCTTTCTTTAGCTTACCCACTTCCTGAAATCACTCTCACCTCCAAAATGGCAAGTTTCAAGTTCAGTGATGACAACAATTTGTGAGGAAAATATAATCATATTTAGGTCAGGCTGAATGGCTTGTGGCTTCAAATTTCTTTTTAACAAATATACTTGCATAATTTTCTGTAGCAGACAGTTAATGTTCTTTAAATTTAATTTTTAAATTGACAAAATTGTGTATACTTATTGTGGACAACATGTTTTGATGTATACATTGTAGAATGGCTAAATCAAGCTAATTAACATGTATATTACCTCACATACTTAGCATTTTTTGTGATAACACTTCAAATTTACTCTTTTAGTCATTTTCAGGTATTCAATACATGGTTATTAATTATAGCTACCATGATGTACAACAGATCTCTTGAGCTCATTCCTCTTTGTTTAACTGAAATTCTATCTTCTTTGACCAACATCCCCTCAGTCCTCCCACACTATGACTTCTGGTAATCACTATTCTCTCTGCTTCTATAAATTCATTTTTTTTAGATTCTACATACAAATGTGATATGCAATATTTGTCTACTTGTGCCTGGCTTTCTTTACTTAGTACAATGTCCCCTACGCTCATCCAAGCTGTTGCAAATGACAGTATTTCCTTCCTTATTAAGGCTGAATAGTGTTGCATTGTGTATGTTTACCACATTTTCTTTATGCATTTATCCATTGATGGGCACTTAGGATGATTCCAAATCTTGGCTCTTGTGAATAATGCCAAAAGAAATGTGGGAGTGCAGACATCTCTTCAACATACTGATTTCATATACTTTGGATTTATGTCCAAAAGTGGGATTGCTGGACCATATGGTAGTTTTATTTTTAATTTTTTGAGGACCCTCCATACTGTTTTCCATAATGGTTGTACTAATTTCCATTCCCACCAAGTATATACAGATTCCCTTTTTTCCACATCCTCACCAAGATTTATCTTTCCTCTTGTTGATAATAGCCATCCTAACAGGTGTGAGGTGATATTTCATTGTGGTTTTGATTTGCATTTCCCCAATGATTTGTGATGCTGAGCAGTTTTTCAAATATCTGTTGGTCATTTGTATTTCTTTCAAAAAATGTCCATTCAAGTCCTTTGCCAATTTTTAAATCAGATGATCTGTTTTCCTGCTGTTGAGTTGTTTGAATTCCTTATATATTTTGGATATTAACCCCTTATCAGATGTGTGGTTTGTGTAAATATTTTCTCCTTTTCTGCAAGTTGTCTCTTCACTCTGCTGATTGTTTCCTTTGCTGTGCAGATGCAGAAGTTTTCTAGTTTGATATAAAACATATGTTGATAAAAGATTACTTCAGGCAGCTAGAAAGAGCAGAAAATATAGAGAAGTGTGACTCATGAGTGTCATTTTAAGAAGAAGGGAAATAATGACTGTCAATAAAGAAAAGAAAGGCTTAGCGTAAGAATGATGAAAACAAAATAAAAAGGTTAAGAAGATCTATCACAATGCTACAAAAAAGGGATTGACGGTAGTGGGACACTGCCAGGGGAGACGGAGAGCACATAACATCAATAAGGGTGCCCATCCTAATCCAAGTGAAATGAGTTCCAACGAGAGGCCCAAAACTTTACCTGTGCCTAAACTACTTATGTACGTCATGCTAACTAGTACTCCACAATTTTAAAATAAAATGAAATAAAATTTAAAAAGGCAAGGAAAAGTAATTAGAACCAGGTAGAAAGCAGGACAAGAAAGTAAAAGAAGACAAAAGAGGCTAAGGAAAATGGGGTGGAATAGTCGATGAAGTGACAAACTTAGCTTCTCTCAACGTTTATTGGAGAGATATGGAAGATATTCCAATTATACTTTAGGCTCAAATTTTTCTTTGTTTAAAAAATAAACCAAAACCCTAATGCAACAATTGATTCAGACAAGGCTAGTTGAAAAGTTGTAGGAGAACAAGCTGTTGGCATAATCTCAAGAAATCACTCCACAAATTATTAATTACAAAGAAAAAATGTACCTTTTCGGTGGAGACTTCTGGTGGTCACTACCTTAATCATTTTATCAAAATTATCATCACTAATAATATGGCATCCTGATGTTATGTGCCTCCTGATGTAATGCGGTAAGTATACCTATGTAGTATTATTCCTAAAAACATTTAACCTGAATCTGATCATGAGACAATAATAGGGGAAAAAAGTCATTTTACAAAGCATTCTGCAAAAATCAAAACCAAAAACTAATTGGAACTCTTTTAAAAAGTTAATGACAGAACGAAACAAATGGAAACAAAGACATATACCACATAAAAATAAGGCATGAACTTTGATTAAATTATGATTTTTTTAAAAGGGTGGATATAAAAGAAACTTTTGAGATATTTTTGAGAAATTTGAATATTGATTGACTATTAGATGAATTAATGCTAATTTTCTTAGCTATGATAATGGTATTGTGGTTGGGTAAGAGAATGTCCGGATGCTGAGTTATTTAGGAATGAAATGTCCTGATGTCTGCAACTTAAAAAAATTCAATCAGCAAAAAAAATAATAATAATTAAAAATTACAAGAAGAGAAATAAAGTGAAAATGGAAACATATTAACCACTAGTGGATCTAGATGATTCTATAAGTGTTAATTGTATTATTCTTTTAACTTTTCTGTGGGTTTGAAAATTTTTTAATGAAAGCGTAAGGGAAAAGTTAATCACACCACTGTGCACAGAAGTAAAAAGTCATAGATGTTAAAACCAAGCCTTTTCTGTTTGTTTGTTTGTTTCTCAGTTGTAGTGTTTGGTGGCATCACATTGGTAGTATTAAATCAAGAAATTGACAAATAGTTTAAAAAAATCAGTGTTTGATTTGTTGTTTTGCTGATTGTCTAGACTTCAGAAAATAATGGTGGAAATGTTAATAATATAAGTTAAACTTAAATATGTGTCATACCTGTATCTGTTATACTATGAATAGCACAAAAATTTGATAAAATATTTTTTCAGTATTTAAAAACTATTATTCAATTTTGCAAAAAATTAGCTTACAGCATTGATAAGAATGAAGTTCTTTTATATGTCTTCATTGTTTCAGTTTTCCTTACTCCTTACATATCCTTACATAAACTAAAATATCAGCTAATGTTCATGTCATAACCACAGTCATTCCTCAGCTGAAAATGTGGGCTGGCTATAAATTCAAGAATTTAGCAAAAGTCAGCAGAAAGCTTTCAGTGAGAATCAATTGGTTGTGTTGAATCAATATTACAGAGTATAGTATAATTTACTATTATTTCTAAATTGTATACTACAGTAAAATTTAAAAGAAATATATAGACATACATACATATACACTTTTTTTAGGGTTCATTGTTAAACATTTACTGGCACGTGACTGCTTGCAATGGTATTATTATTAGACTTTTGATTCTGCCAATTAAAAAGTTTGATAGATATATATTTTGGATAGAAAATGCTATATCTTTGTTGTTTCAATCTACACTCCCCTGATTACTATATTAGTTTCCTATAGCTGCTGAAGGAAAGTACTACAAACAGAATGGTTTACAACGACAAAGGTTCATTCTCTCACAGTGCTCAAGGACAGAAGGCTGAGATCAAGGTGCCAGCAAAGTCATGCTCCCTTTGAGACTCTGGCCAGAATCCCTCCTTCCTAACTCTGTGATGGCTGTTGATCCTTGGCAGTCCTGTGTTTGCAAATGCATCTCTCCAATCTCTGCCTGTGTCATCACAGGCATTCTCTACCTGTCTTCACATAAGTACATAAGGTGTCTTCTCATAAGGAACATGAAACCTATTGGATTAAGGACATGCCCTAACCCAGTATGACTTCATTTTAGCAAATTGTTTCCGCCATTGTCCTATTTCTAATGAGGTTGCATACTGGAGTCAAGGATTTCAGCATATTTTTTTAGGGAGACACAATTCAATCCATAATAATTACTAATGAAGAATAGATTTTTCGTAAGATTCTTTATTACATCTTACTTAATGAAATCTGTTTCTCTTTGACTTCAATGATCAAAAAGCACAGGTAATATTGTCTACATTCCCTTTCCTTCCTATCCTTCCTGTCTTTCTCCATTCAGTGTGATTTTAGGATATTGAGGTGATCATTGGATAATATTGTTTGAATTCATAATACTATCTTTTGCCAAAAAAGTGCTTCCTATGTGGATATTAGAATAGAGGTAGTATGTGGGCTTTCTGACCAGACAAATCAGAATTCAAATTCCAGATCAAGATTTGGTTGAAGAAGCTTACATTAGAGAAGGCTTAGCTTTATGGAATTTGGGTGAGCCTTTCAACCTGTCTGAGGTTGCCACCCTATCAGCAAGGGAAAATGATAGCAATGCCTGTCTCACTGGGTTGTCATGAAGTCCAGCGAGAGAATGGACTTGATATGGTTTTGTGACCTCTACAGCGGGTTCCAACTTAGACTCAAGTCCACAGATGTGTTTAGTTTTTATGTATACTGTGGGTCTACATGGAGCTCTAACATTTTTTACTTACTTGTTAACCTTTTTAAAAGGAAGTTTTCATATGAAAACCTGGATTTCTGGCTCTTCTTGGTAGGCCTGAGCTGAGGTTTCTGGCAGCACAACTAGCAGGACTGCAACATGCCACAGGGAGTAGGAATCAGCTGCTGTTGACCCTTGGGCCTGCTTCTTGTTTTTATTATGCTGGAATTTTCCTTGTGATAGAGCAAATAGGAAATGCAACATTTCTTAGATTCTTATCTCTACCAAATGTTAAAAAATAAGAGCTAGACTGAGAAGATCACATGGCTCAGGATAGATGGGAGGAAGTGTTTTTTTTCCCAGAAGCTAAGAATATTCTTACATTTAGTATTCAAATAAAGTCTATCTGTGTTCAAAGCATATGTCCTAAGATGTCTTTATAGAACAAACCCAGTCTGAATCATCGTGATCCTTACTCTAACATGCTCTACAATGTTAGCAAGGATATGTCAGCATCCACTTAGCTGTTATTTATCTTACTCTCTTCTATTTAACTCTATGTGAATTGCTTTTGTGTTCCTTAAATTCCTCTGTGATCTTGTAGTACTCTATCACACAATTTTGTAGTATTATCTAATAAGCTCCAAGTGTCTCTGATCTAAGAATGAATTGCTTATTTTTATCTTCCCATACTTCCAGCCTTGTTCAATCCATATTAAAATGCTAAACACTTGTAGTGATTTTTCAAATTTCTCAAGTGGAGCCTCATCAATGAGCCCAAGGAAACATTTCCAAAATATCAAACACTTTGACAGAAAGCACAAGCTGTAGTTGATCTCAAGATGCGTGGTGTCACGTAAACACACGGAAGATGGACTGACTGCTTTATTTTCATCCAGATGTCTTGGCATCATGCAGACAGCGCCTTTAAGGATCTGCATGACGAACCACAGCTAATATGTCCACCATCTGCTGTAGGACATCACTCACGCAAGATTTAAAAATGGACTCACAGCATAAGATCAATTATAAAGTTCGGAATCCAGCCAGTTTGCATTTCCTCCTGGAAGACACCAATATTGGCTTTTATAGCTTCCTCCAAGGTCATACATTTTAACTTTATTTAATGGCATCAATACAAGCCCAAGCACCCAGGCTAGAAACTCATTTACCTTCAGGTCATCTTCAGCACCGTGATGCAGGGCCCTGTTGGCTACAGTGACGGTGATGATGACATTGGCTTTTACTCCAGAGTAGAATGGGGGTTGCTGGGAGGTTCTGAGCTGGAGAATTGCATGATCTGTCTTACGGTATAAAGCAATCACTCCATCTGCTATGTTGAGGATAGAATGAAGTGGGGCAACCTTGTAAGAGATGACGATGACGGGACTAGGGTGGAAGCAGCAGAGCTGGTAAATTGTTCTGGGTTCTAGACCCCTCAGTGGAGCCCAAAGGAATTGTTGAGACTTTAGATATGGGCTATAGACAGGAGTCAATAGTGACTTCTACGCATCTGGCCTGAAGGACAGGAAGGATGCATTTCCCATGAACTGGAAAGAGGAAGGCCATGGGAGGAGGGGCTGGGGGGAGGGTGTGGAGGAATAAGAAGCTCTATCCAGCATGCAGTGAGTTTGCGATGCTGATTAGCTACCTAAGTGGAGATGTTGAATAGACGGTTTGAGATATGTTCTCCATATCCAGGAATTGCAGCATTCTTCCCTAAATGCCTCATTGTTTCATGTCCATACGACATTTTGCGCATGCTCTTTTTAAGGCCTCTTCCTCCTCTCGACTTTATTTTTTTGAGTTGAAGTCTCACTGTCGCCCAGACTGGAGTGCAGTGGCCGCTCCCGGCCACCGCAGCCTCGACCCACTGGGCTTAGGCCATCCTTCCGCCTCAGCCTTCCAAGTAGCTGGAACTACAGGTGCGCGCTACCATGCCTGGCTAATTTTTTTGATTTTTGTGGAGATGAGGTCTCGCCAAGTTGCCCAGGCGGGTCTCGAACCCACGGGCTCAGGCAATCCACTCACCTCAGCCCCACAAAGGCACGGGAATACAGGCTGAGCCACCGAGCCCGGCTCGACTTTCTTAAATGTATGTTCCTCTTCGCCTCTACTTTGCCATGTACTGCATTGTAGTGTAATGTTTTCACTTACGTGCTCCTTTCCCTTACTGTCCTGCACTTAATCCTCAGTATAATGCCTGATGCAAAATAAATAATCAAGAACATTTCATTGAATAATTGAAACCTATAGAGGCCATAATCTCCTTCGGCCGTTAGAATTCTTGATATATGTTGCTTTTTCTCCTCTCCCATAAAAAGAACTGTTTAGCACATATTGTTTTAATCAGTGTGAACTAAATTCTATTTTTGTTGACATGCCTTTTTTTCATATTCCCTTGAGCATACAATTTATCAAGCATGAGTAATATCTGGCACACAGAGTCTCTAATAGCTTCCTTTTATTGTTAGATCAATGATTGTCTGGATTATTGAGAAAGGAAATATCTAGAAAGAGAATGCCCCCAAATTCCTTGAAAATGGTGCTAAAGAGAAAACAGGGAAGTATAAAAACATTAACAGTGAAGTTACTGCTTTCAGGCACTTGGATCCTTATTTATGGAAACCTGGAACAATTTCAAAAGTATTTCCAGCATCCAGCGATTTAGTAATGATAGTTTGACCTCTGAATATTGAATGCATTTATTGTGTCTTTCTTTAGTGTTTGACATATTTTAAAAGATACATTAAGAAGAAAGCTAATTTTAACAAACTAATTCTCTTTATACATCTCCCCTTCTACCAGCCCCCAATCCCTCTCCCAACCCTAACCCAGTTAATAGCTATTTTCTCCATTTTTCCAGACTGGATAAGCCTTAATGTAGATTTTTTTGATTTATATTTAGATCTTTGATTCTGACATTTAGTCAGTAATTTTTAAAATTTTTTTAATTTTGTAAATTTAAAGATGTGGGGTACAGTTCAGAATTAGGTTTACAAGTGGTAAGTGTACAGGTAAAGTTTGGGTATCCCTTTTGTTCTCACTTTTCCTGGTTTGAGATCAGTTACCCCTACTGATGAAGTGTGCTCCCCTGGCAGTTTCCTGCTACTGCCAATCCTTTTCTTCTTCTTCTTCTTTTACAAAAATTTTTTTTTTATTTTAAAGATGTGGGGTACAGTTCAAGGTTAGATATACAAATGTTCATTATGCGAGTACACTTGATGGTGAGGTGTGCCCCTTCCTCCCTAGCAGTTTCCCTCAACTGCCAATCCTGCCCCCCTCCCCTGGCAATTTCCTGCTACTGCCAATCCCTTCTTATAGTATTATAATTGTTGAAGATCTGCTTATGAGTGAGAACATATGGTACTCTGTTCTTTGCTTCTGTGATAGATCACTGAGTATGATAGACTCTAAATCCATCCAAGTTATTGCAAAGTCCATACGTTTGTCCTTCTTTATGGCTGCATAATATTCCATTGTGTATATGTACCACATTTTTTTAATCCAGTCCAGTTTCGATGGGCAGCATGGTTGGTTTCATGTTTTTGCTATTGTGAATAGAGCTGCAACAGACATGCGTGTGCCAGTATCTTTTTGGTAGAATGATTTGAATTCCTCTGGGTATATTCCCAGTAGGGGGATTGCTGGATCATGTGGAAGGTCAATTTCTAGTTCTTTCAGAAATCGCCACACTGTCTTCCAAAGAGGTTGCACTAGTTTGCATTCCTACCAGCAGTGTAGAAGCATTCCTTTCTCTCCACATCCTCACCAGCATCTGTTGTTGCTTGTTTTATTAATGATGGCCATTCATATTGGGGTTAGGTGATATTTCAATGTGGTTTTGATTTGCATTTATTTCTCTGATAATTAATGAGGCTGAGAACTTTTTCATGTGTCTGTTGGCTACTCATATATCTTCTTTTGAGAAGTGTCTGTTCATGTCTCTTGTCCACTTTTTAGTGGAGCTGTTTGTTTTTTTCCTTTCAGCGTGTTTGAATTCCTTGTAGATCCTAGATGTTCGACCTTTGTTAGATATACAGTTGGCAAATATATTTTCCCATTCTGTGGGCTGTCTCTTCACTTTCTTGATGGATCTTTGGCTCTGCAGAAGCTTGTCAATTTGATGAGGTCCCACTTGCCTATTTTATCTCTTATGTTATGGGCACTTGGGGTTTTGATTAGGAATTGGTTGCCAGTTCCAATTTCCATAAGCGTGTCTCCTGCATTTTCTAAGATTCTTATAGTTTGAGGTTTACGTTTAGGTCTTTGATTCATTTAGATTTAATTTTTGTGTATGGTGATAGGTAGGGGTCCTGTTTCAATCTTCTGCATGTGATCAGCCGGTTTTTCCAGTACCATTTACTGAATAGGTTCTCCTCACCCCAGTGGTTGTTGTTGGAGGCTTTGTCAAAGATGAGTTGGTTGAGAAACTGAGGCTTTGCTTATGGAATCTCTATCCTGTTCCATTGGTCTGTATACCTGTTCTTGTACCAATACCAGACTATTTTGATTATTGTAGCCTTATAGTAAAGGTTGAAGTCTGGAAGTGTAATACCTCATGAAAAGTCTGGAAGTGTAATACCTCTTGCTTTGTTTCTTTTGCTAAGGATTGTTTTGGCTATTCATGGTCGTTGATACTTCTATCGAATTTCTGTATTGTCATTTCCAGTTCTGAGAAGAATGATGTTGGTAATTTAATGGGTATTGCATTGAATCTGTAGATTGCCTTTGGTAGGATTGACATCTTAGCAATGTTGATTCTTCTGATCCATGAGTATGGAATATTTTTCCATTTGTTTGTGTCTTCTTGGATTTCTTTGAGCAGTGTTTTGTAGTTTTCATTGCAAAGATCCTTCACTTTTCTGGTTAGGAAGATGCTGAGGTATTTCATTTTTTGTGTGTGGCTATTGTGAATGGGATTGTGCTTTTTATTTGATTCTCCACCTGTTTGTTGTTAGTGTATAAGAATGCAACTGTCTTTTGCACATTTATTTTGATCCCAAGACTTTGCCAAAGTCCTTTATCATGCAAGCAGGTTTTTGACAGATTTTCTTGGATTTTCAAGGTATAGGATCATATCGTCAGCAAAGAGGGATAACTTAACTTCCTGTTTTCCTATTTGATTACCCCTGATTTCCTTCTCTTGTCTAATTGCTCTAGCTAGAATTTCCAACACAATGTTGAACAAGAGGGGTGAGAGTGGACAGCCTTGGCTTGTTCCAGTTTTCAGGGGAAATGTTTCCAATTTCTGTCCATTTAGCAATATGCTAGCTGTGGGTTTATCATAGATGGCACTTACTATTTTGAGGTATGTTCTTTCTATACCTAGGTGTTTGGGGGTTTTATCAAAAAGGATTTTTTGATAAAAAAATCAAAACTTTTTTTTATCAAAAACTTTTTCTGCATCTAATGATATAACCATGTGGTTCTTGTATAATTACATTTATGGTCTTGCTGGTGTTGAACCAACCCTGCATCCTGAAGATAAAGCCTACTTGGTCATGGTGGATGATTTTTGAGATGTGTTTTTGAATTCAATTTGGATCTTTACCCAGTATGGGTGTCAGTATGATGTTAGCTTCATAAATGATTTGGGGAAATTCCATCTTTTTCAATTGCCTGGAATACTTTCAATAGGATTGATATCAGCTCCTCCTTGTCTGTTTTGTAGAATTCTGATGGAAAGCCGTTCGGTCCTGGGTTTTTTTATTGTAGGTAGTTTTCTTATGACAGAGTCAGTTTCCTGAGTTGTTATTGGTCTATTAAGTGTCTCAATGTCTTCTTGTTTCAACCTAGGGAGGTTGTGTGATGTCAGAAAGTCCTCCATTTCATTTAGGTTATCAAGTTTGTTTCCATACAGGTGTGCATAGTAATCTCTGATAATCTTTTGTATTTCTTTGGGGTCAGTTGTGATTTGATTTTTGTATCTCTGATTGTGTTTATTTGGGCTTTTTCTATCTTCTTCTTGGTCATTATGGTTAGGGAGTCCATCAATCTTGTTAATTCTTTCAAAGAACCAGCTTTTTGTTTTGTTGATGATTTCCATGATATTTTTGTCTTCTGTGTCCCATATTTGGCCTCTTACTTTGGTGATCTGGATTCTTCTGCCAAAGTTTGGATTTTGGTGGGTCTTCTCTTTCCAGATCCCTTAGGTGATTTGTTAGGCTGTCAACTTGTGATCTTTCCATTTTCTTTATGTGTGTTCATAGAGATATAAATTCCCCTCTTAAAATAATCCCTTTCTTGTAGTATTATGATAATTTTTCAGGGTCTGCTTATGAGTGAGAACATGTGGTACTCAGTTCTTTGTTTTTGTGATAGATCACTGAGTATTATAGACTCTAAATCCATCCAAGTTGCTGGGAAGTTCATAATTTTGTCCTTTTTTATGGCTGCATAATAGTCCACCATGTATATGTATCAAAATTTTAAAATCTAGTCCACTTCATTTTTTAAAAAATGTTTTTATTTTTTGAGTTGGAATCTCACCCTCTTGCCCAGGCTGAAATGCAGTAGCATGCTCAAGGCCACCGCAGTCTTGACCTTCTGGACCTTCTGAGCTCAGGTGATTCTTCCACCTCAGCCTTCCAAATAGCTGGAACTACAGATACGTGCCACCATGTCCGGCTACTTTTTTTTATTTATTGTCGAGACAAGTCTAGCCAAGTTGTCCAGGCTGGTCTCAAACCCGTGGGCTCAGGCAATCCTCTCACCTCAGCCTCCCAAAGTCCTGATATTATAGATGTGAGCCACCACACCTGGCCTCAATCCACTTTTGATGGGCAGCACAGTTGGTTCCAATATAGATTTATATTTATGTATATCTATGTATAGCTATATAAATAGGACTTTACTACACAGTTTTTTTCCACTCCATAAGATATCATAAGCATGATTTAAATTAATAGCATGTAGTTGTTGTGGCTCCTGCCTGCAATCCCGGCACTTTGGGAGGCAGAGGCCAGAGGATTGCCTGAAACCAGGGATTCGAGACCAGCCAGGGCAACTTGGTAAGACCTCATCTCTACAATAAATCAACACATTACCCAGGCATGATGGCATGCACCTGTAGTTTCAGCCAACTGGAAGGCTGAAGTGGAAGGATCACCTGAGCCCAGCAGATCAAGGTTGCAGTGACTGTGAGCGTGCCACTGCACTCCAGCCTGGGCGACAGAGTGAGACTCTAATTCAAAAACAAGCAAACAAAAAAACAAAAATAATAGGGTGTAATAATAGCATCCATGCTAATATATATCAATCCACAATTTTCCTGTCAACATCTGCACAACACCCCATTGTATAGATATACCATAGTTTAATTAAACAATATCCTCCTTTTGGGCACTTATTGTTGGATACTTATCATTGCAACAAAAATGCTACCATAAACAGTTTTGCATATATACATTATGTATACACATACACATATAAGATATATTAGTATTAAGTACATATATAAATAAAATTATCTATTAGGTATTTAATGCTAATATATCTATAGGATACTTTCTAACAGTACTTTTGCTGTTAGAATTTTTGGCATGTAATTGACAACTCTGAGAAGCCCGGAAGATACACTGGAGTCCACAAACACACACGCACAACATTGAATTGGGACCCAGATTTCTATAAATGAACCCTCATTAACAAAGCCATCTACATTCATTTTAAAGATTGCTGACTGACCAAAAAGAAAGTAACAGATGTTGACCTTGCAAAGGTTAACTTAATAGAGTTGAATTTGATTTAGATGCAATCACCATTTCCACAGCCCTTCTGCGGGAGGGCCCAGCGGTAGACTGCAGAGGTGATGTCACAGTGTCGCACTGCATGATGACTGATGCTCCAGCATGACTCACACTTATGTTCTGAAAGACTCTATTGTCGTTTTTCTCCTGGGTGGAGTGGGCTTTGACTCACTCACTGATTCAGTCCACCAGCACACCCTCAATCTGCTGTTGGTACTTCCATGGGGGTGGATATTAACTCCATCACTCTCTCCTTTCTAGCATGTAGCAAAAGTACAGAGAGCCTCACCCTGTGAAGGTCTTTTGCTGTGAGAGCGCCAAGGCAGGATTCCTTGGGGTTCCCCACCCTCTCTCCCTCTCTCCCCCCTCACCTCCAATCCCATCAAAATTTAACCACGTTTTTTACTCAGCTCCTTAATGGCAGCTTAAATGCAAAGGAGTCATTTAAGAATAATTCATCAAGCAAGTATGGGTAATATTGTGACTAAACACTTCAACTAAATGTATGTGCTTAATTATGGATATATAATTTATCTGCAAATAAATTATACCAAAGTGAGCATAATTTAAGCCGCAGTCCTTCCTCATGAGGGAGATGATACTTTCATGGCTTGGGGAGCAGGTTTCATATTTTGGTTGGATTTAAAACTTCATTATTTTCCTTATTGCTTCCAGAGTGATTTATTTACTTGTTTCTATTGACATGGTTATGCCTGTTACAAGACAAATTCCTTGCTGTTAATTCTTGGTCTTTAAATTTATTCCTTTGCTGTCTCCTTCCTTTCAAGCGATGCTACTGCTTCTCCCCAAACATTCCTTTTCCTCCTTATTTCCCATAAGGTACCAGTATCTGCATTAAATCAATGTCCATTTTATGTTGGTTTGGGTCTTTCTGTCTTGCCGGAGCACCGGAGATTTTTCTGTGAATGACTCTTTTTGTGATGGGAGAGGCTATTTCCTCGTGTCAGGACAATTATTAGTGGGTTATAAAAGACCAGCTCTCAGGTGCAGTCATCAGGAAGATAGTGATCCCTGACTGAGCCCGCTCGTGCACACACACACCTCTTTGCTAATTACCACTTCTGAATTTTCAAAACCACTTGAGCCTGGGAGAAAGGTTCTCTTAGCACCTTTTCTCTTTAATCCTGTACTGCACACTCGAGTTGTCCTGTGCTGAGGTTTGGGATGTTAGCGGATGGGAGGGACAGAGTAGACTTGCTTCCATAGAAGAGATGAAGCAGGAGAGAGGCATGTTAATTTCATCACCTGGATAGAATGTTGTCGCAGGTGGGGCTGAGACACAATGCTGTGATTCCGTTCCCTGGAGGGGTGCTTATTCTGAACCACGGTTTTTGGTTTTAGCTACCCTTCCCCAATTCTTCACAAATTGGCCAGTTAGGAGCATAATATATCATTTTCAGGGAGCTTTTTAAAAAAATTCCAACCTCACGTCTTCATTCTATGCAAATAGTCAAGAAGAGCCCACAGCACACATGTGCTGCATCTCTCTTCACAGGTCGACTCTTGCTCCCACATGAAGCTCAGTTTAAGGGAAAGAGATCTTAACAGGAGACAGGAGACCTTGACTCTGGCTCCAGATGTGCCATCTTTTGGCTCTGTAACCTTGAGCAAGCATCTTAACTTCTTTGCCCTCCTGTCTGTTAATTGATAGCCCTTTATTGTCTTAAAACAGAAGCCTGGCTTCGGCCTCCCAAGGTCCCTTTTCCCTCTAATATCTATGAACCAAGCAGCTAGTTTAATTAATTTGCTATTGCCCTCATTCTACCAAGAGAACAAGAAAGATATTCAATATGTGATTTCCCAAGTCCCATGAAGTAAAGAAGTCACATTAATGAAAAAGCTACTATAAGTCAAATGATGTAATCAGACCAGATGACCCTCCAAATCCCGGGATTCCTTGAGTATATTACTTTTACTTGGAAACAATGGTATAGTAAGGGAAATGAGACTTGTAAAATCCAGCACAATTCCTAGAACACAGTAGGCACCAAGAAACAAAAACTTCTAATAAAATTAATGATGGCTTTGTTTTCAATATTTTATAGAAAGTACTCCATATGCTGCATGTAGTCAAGTTTAAGATCTATCCATGCTATTGCAACTCAGCAAGCAGGCATATAGGTTAAAAAAAATTTGTTTTTGAATTGGAGTTCTCACCCTGTTGTCCAGGCTGGAGTGCAATAGCATACTCACGGTCACCACAGCCTCAACCTGCTGGACTCAGGTGATCCTTATGCCTCAGCTTTCTAAGTAGCTGGAACTACTTAGAAACCACACCAGGCTAATTTTTTATTTATTTATTGTAGAGATGAGGTCTCACCAAGTTGCCCAGGCTGATCTCGAACCTGTGGGTTCAGGCAATCCTCTCACTTCGGCCTCCCAAAGTGCTGGGATTATAGGCATGAGCCACCATGCCCAGTCTACATTTAAATTTAACACTATGTAGTAACACTCCATGAAATACCCCTCATTTCAATTCCTTGCCATTATGGGCTAATTTTACTACAACAAATAAAAATTCAAGGAACATGTTTACTCAGGAACAGGATGTTCTAGTGAAAAGAATATGGACTTTGAGACCATGTGGAGTTTTTTCTTGTCACAAATAGTAGAGACCATGAAGTTAGACATACATGGCACGTAAAGCTTTGTACCTGACCTAATCCAGGGTATGACTGTCTTTGGAAAGCACAGTCAGGTCTTATTCACAATGAAGAAGATCTGTTAAGCTGGGTCCCACTTTTAGTCTTTGCACTAGTTGAGGTCTCTGCTCAATGTGCTCTTGCCCTCTAAATGACATAATTTTCTCATCATTTCTGTTTCAGCTATGTCTTAGTTCAGGTTGCTATAACAAAAATACCATAGTCTGGGTGACTTACAAGCAACAGGAATTTATTTATCATAGTTTGGGAGCCTGGAAGTCCAAGATCAAGGTGCTGGGAGATTTGGTGTCTAGTGAGGACCTGCTTTCTGGTTCATAGACGGTTATCTCCTCGCTGAGTTCTCACATGGAGGAAAGGGGGTGGGAACTCTCCGGGGTCTTTCTTATAAAGGCACTAATCCCATTACTGAAGGTTCCACCTTCATAACCTAATTACCCAAAGGCCCCACCCTCTAAAACCCTCACATTGGGGGCTAGGATTTCAACATATGGATTTAGGAATGACATACAAATTTGGTCTATAGTAGCTAATATGCTATTTTTTCAGAAAGACCATCTTTGATGATCCTAGTTACCTTCACTTCACACTTTTTAAAGGCATTATATGCTATGGTTAGAAAGTGCCCCCCAAAGTTCATGTATTGTAAACTCCTCAATGCAACAGTGTCGGGAGATGGGACCTAATAAGAGATGATTCGGACATGAGGACTCTGCCCTCATGAACGGATTAATGTCATTAATGCAGGAGTGGGTTAGTTATGAGCACAGGCTTGTTATAAAGAGTTTGGCCCCCGCTTGCTCTCTTTTGCTCTCTGGCCCTTCTGCTTTCTGTCATAAGATGACACAGCAAGAAGGCCCTTGCCAGATAGCCGCACCTTGATATTAGATTTTTCAAGCTCCAGAACTGTGAAATATAATTTTTTTAAAAATAAATTATCCAGTTTGTGGTATTCTGTTATAGCAATACAAAATAGACTAGAACACATGGCATTTACCCCTAACTGACATGTTCTTATTTATTTATTTTAAGGACTGTGTGTCTCCTTTCTGTCTCTGGCCATTAGCTTCCTCCATGCCCTGCCACTCCAATTCAAGTTCCATGAGAGCAGGAACTCGTCTGTTTCAGCCTCTACTATATCCCAGCACCTAGGATAGCTCTGAGCATATAGCAGTTGCTCAACAAATGCTTATGAAATGTATGAAATGTTAACCTCATATTGATTAGAAGGGAGAACACAGATCCTAAAACCCTTCTAATTCTTTGACCTTGTCCACCACGTAGTCACATTAGTTCACTTTTTCTTCCCCAAAGGGCATTCCCAACATCTGCAGGTTTGAGCTGCACAGCATGAAATAATTGTCCTGCATTTTGTCCTGAAAACATGACTGTTTTCATTTTTTAAACTGAATTCAAGTAGGTCAATCATGAGGCTTTTCCTATATTCTCTTTAAAGAACTCCCTTCTTCAACATACTGTTCGCACTCTCCTTTCTAACTTTTTAAAGTTGGTTTATCATGAATAAAGTAAAAATCACACCCAAGGATGTTCCTGTTCTCTCTTCCTCTGCCCATGAAGGACACTGCTGGAGCCGAGGTGCTGGGAAAGGAACTAACAGATGATGCTGAGGCCGGGAGCAGCCGTTTAGTGTTGCCTGTCCAACTGTAACAGGCTTTCACTGGGCATGGCAGGCTGGATGAGACATTGCCAGAAACTGAGAACTGCCCGGTGAAGGCAGTGATGAAGGCCAGTCTGGGTTGGCCTGAAGGAGTGAGAGAAAAAAGCCCCAGCACAACTTGAAGTGATGTGGCTTAACTGAGAACTGCTTGATGACGGGCTGGAAAGCCAGCTTCCCAGGTTGCCATTAGGAACAGAGCAGCTCAAAATAAAGGCAACTCTCAGAAGACTCTTGACTCATAGAGATGTGGTTCGGCACATGGCTGATATTCCAACCACACCCAGACCCACGTGTGTGCACATACACATATACACACATAGACACACACCCAGAGATAGTGGTGACTTCCAAAGCCCAGCCCCTGACATGAAGTATAACTGTGTAGATGGTACAGAGAATATGTCAGCAGAACTGGAAACAAGATTTAAAACATTTCAAATAAAATCTACTGCATGTTACTGAAATACGATTTGTAATTCTAATTGCTAACAATTATAGACTTTGAATTCTACAGAGCCTTTCCTGTACATTATCTTGCTTGATCCTTTTAACAATCTCACACAGCAGGCAGAGAAAGTAATATACATACAATAGAGAAAATGGAAGCAGAGTGGTCAAGAAAATTACCACAATGTCATACAGATAGTCAGATTCTCCTATAGCCTCAATAAGTTCTACTGTATCAAAGAATCCACATTTTTTTTTGTTTTAACTTTGAGTAACTTACATTAGCCTAAGAGCTTTCCATAACACTATGATTTTTATTAACTGAGTAGGTAAGTTTCTATAGTTCTAGAATAAAGAAAATCAGGATGGGTGGCAAATTATTCAGTTTATAAAAAGAATGCTAACTTGTCAAAAGAATATAATATGATATGGCTTGTTTAAATCACAAACTCCTTGAACTGCACAGTAGGATATTTTAAGATAGATTTCTTGAGGTGAATCTACTGATACATTTTAGGTTATCAAAATTATTGTAAAAATAAATAAGCAATTCTAGAATACATAAAGGATTCCTATGAACCAATAAGAGAAAAGCTAACAAAATAAAAATGGGCAAATGTATTACCAGCTGAGTCATAGAAGAGAAACCCAAAAGGCGGACAAACACCAGCTTGTGAAGGAGTGCCAGTTCTCCTCCCCATCCTTCCATTCTTTCTGAACACATGATTGACCAGTCAGGGACGCATATTGCCCAGCTTCCCTCTAGGGATGCAGCTATTCACAAGACTAAGTTCTTGCCAATGGGATGAAAGAGAGAGGGATGTGTGCAACTTCTGCCTATTTACCTACAAGAAAATTGCTTTCCCTGAAACTTTTTTCCAATAGTTGGTACGTGGCAACAGCCTGAGTTCCGCCATGAAGGCTGGTGACCTAAGGGACAGCAGTGTAACAAATGGAAGGATCTCTCAATGTCTGTGTGAAACAGACCCATCTTACCAGCCTGGACTGCACAACATAAGATTGTTAAGAAAGAAAAATATCTTTCTCAATTAAATCGTGTCTGCAGGTTTCTTTGTTACAGCAGCCTAGCTTTTACACTAACTAATACAACGGTCAATCTAACTAATAGTCTGGGAAATGAAAGTTAAAACAAGATGTCATTTGTACCCTGAAGACTGGCCACATTTAAAACATCTAATGATGGCCGGGCTCAGTGTCTCAGTCTGCAATCCCAGCACTTTGGGAGGCCAAGGTGAGTAGATTGCCTGAGCCCGCGGGTTCGAGACCAGCCTGGGCAACCCAGCCAGACCTCATCGCTACAACAAATTTTTTAAAAAATTAGCTGGATGTGGTAGCATGCACCTGTAGTCCCGGCTACTTAGAAGGCTGAGGTGGAAGGATCTCCAGAGTTCAGCAGGTCGACGCTGGGATGACCATGAGCATACCACTGCATTCCAACCTGGGCAACGGAGTAAGACTCCAACTCAAAAAAATTAAATAAACAAACAAACAAACAAATAAAATCAAAAATCTAGCCGGGCTCGGTGGCTCAGCCTGTAATCCCAGCACTTTGGGAGACTGAGGTGAGTGGATTGCCTGAGCCTGCGGGTTCAAGACCCGCCTGGGCAACTTGGCAAGACCTCATCTCTACAATAAATAAAAAATTAGCTGGGCGTGGTAGCGCGCACCTGTAATTCCAGCTACCTGGAAGGCTGAGGCGGAAGGATCACCAGAGCCCAGCAGGTTGAGGCTGCGGTGGCTGGGAGCGTGCCCCTGCACTCCAGTCTGGGTGACAGAGTGAGACTCCAACTCAAAAAATAAAAATAAAAATAAAAATAAAATAAATAAAAAATCTAGTGATACCAAGCATTGACAAGAATATGGGATATGAGAAACTCTCACATACATCTGACAGGAGTGTAACCTGGAACAACTATTTGGAGAACAATATGTCAATATTACAAAATCAGAAAATGAGCATTCCCTCAGCCCAATCATTTGACTTCTAGGTTTAGTAAGTTCCATACTGAGACATATCCATGGGTTATTACAACATCATTTGTATTAGCAAAACATTAGAAACAATCTGAATGTCCATTGTAAGAGGATGGATGAGTAAACTGTGATAATTTCACTTGATTAGGTGTAGTCAACAGCTAAAATAGACAAACTCCATCTGCATGTATCAACATGAACAGATTTAAAATATGTAATATTGAAGGGGAAAGGAAGTTAGAGAATATGTACAATATGATGGCGCTAGATACATTTTAAAATACGCAAAGCATTGCTGTGTGTTAGTTTGAATGCATATACATTTAGTAGAAGTACAAAAGCTTGGTCTGGGATAATACATACCAAATTCTTGATTAGTGCTTGTTTCTGGGGAAGGAAGGTAAGGAAATGGATCTATGGAGAGAAACAAAGAGGACTTCAATATTGTGTATAATGTTCTACTTCTTTTGTGAAAAATATCATGCAAAAATGCTTAAATTATTCATCTTTATGGCTATTGAGTATAATCAGAGGTGAGTTGGAAGTGGTTTGCACCAGGGAGAGTTGATGGTGTGCATCTCTTTCTCAACTCTCCATACAAGGATGTCAGGGGGGTAACTCGAAAGCAGACATGGTGGAAGTATTTACACCACAGAAATTGGTGAATGCTACAAATCAGGGCTATGTTTTTCTCTGGAAAGCTAGTTGTTAAAGCTGACTAGCACACCACTGGGTATATTGTATCTACTAAGTTAATCTTGATATTCTGAAGTGATTTTTAAGCCTTTCAAAATATAAAAAAATTAAAATTCTGTTTCATCAAATTTTTCAGAGTTACTTTTTTTTTGGTATAAAACATACCGCACGTGAGCTTTGCTTTTGATGAAAAAAAAAGAAAAAAGAAAGCTCCTCTCTAAAAGTTCTAATCAAAGGGTTGAGGAAAAAAATTTGTATTTTCTGTTTATCACACAAGTTCAACAACCAGTGTCTTCAAATTGTTTGTGATATTCCCTATCAGATAAGAGGCTTCTTGTTTCGTCTTGAAGAAGGTAACACCTTTTGTACTACAGAATACCTACATTTGCCTCACTAAATTCCAGTTGTTGAACCTCAAATTTAATTCCTACTTGTGTAAAAATAAATCAGGATTAAAAGTGCCGAAGGTGGGGGCTTGAGACGCCATGTGGTTTGACTAGTTCTCTGCATCCATAACCTAGAGTTATGATGGTTATATTTTCTGAACCCCAAATCAGGACATGTGGCCATAGAAGTCTGGTGTTCTATTGGGGCAAAATGTTTTACCAGTCCTATCATCAAGATTCTAGGCTTTTGATCTTCTAATCATAGTACCAGGTAACAAAGATGACTTATTTTTCATATTAAGTACACATAAGTGCTCTGTTAGCCTCGATCCTTGGAATGATTGCTTTAAAATAACTTTACATTTTTGCTACTAAAAAGTAATACATATTAATTGAAAAAATATAGACTTGAAAAGAAAATAATTCATCTGTAATTTTGCAGCCCAGAGATATCCATTAACAGTTTAATAAATAACTTTTTAGCTTTTTTGTGTCTTTTTTATATATTTCCAAGGTGGTATTAAACTATGTGTACTGTTTAAACTGGCTATTTCCACTTAAGACTTTATCCTTAACTTATTTTTATGTCATTAAATTTTCTTCAAATGTGTTATTTTTATAGCTTTATAGTATTACATTATATGATTATAACCAAATTTATTTTACCCATCTTCCCATCATTACATATTCATATTTTTGCAATTTATCCTTATAAATGAGATGATGTGATTGTCATAAGTCTTTGTATACATCTCTGTTCCTTTCTTTGGGATAAATTTTAGTAAGTATAATTCCTGAATCAATAATTATAAATACTTTTCAAACTTTTTTCTGATTATCTTTATGAAAATTGGTTATTCATGTGGAAAATGTTATGCCATACATAAAATACATTTCATGTATATTAGCCTTAAATTTAAATAGCAAAACTTTTGAACTTCAGAATAAAAATTACAAAAATATAATTCATGATATCAGATTAGGAAAGACAAAAAATAACAAAGTAGGTAAAAATAGAAAACTTGAGTGCATTAAAGTGTAAAATTTTGTGTAACAACAGACACCATAAAAAACAAAACACAGACGGGATAAAATATTTGCCACCAATATAACACAAAAGAGTTAGGAGCCAGAATATAAAAACTCTTATAAACCAATAAGAAAAAGATAAATGACACAATAGGAAAGTGGGCAGAGGGTATGAAAGGCAACTCACACAAAAAGGAGCATGAATGGCTAATGAATTGTTCAAATATACTAGCAATAAATGAGCTGTAAATTAAACCAACACACTGAACCCCATCCATCAGATTAACAAAAATTAAAAAGTTTGACAATAAATTTAACAAGAATGTGATACAACTGGAACTCTCACACATTGCTGATGAGACTATAAATTGGTTCAAACACGTCGAGGAGCAATTTGTCAAGCGATTATTAAAGCTGAAGGTGTCTGCTCAGCAGGGTCAGGACCGGGGTGAGTCACACAAGTGCTTAGGGCTTGACATTTAAGGACCCCTCACTCTCAAGGTTATGCAAGTCCAGGATTGGCACCTGAGAATGAGGGTCTCCTTAAATATTGCACTCTGTGTCTTTGCTTGCCTTACCCTGGTCCTGGTCCTGATGCACAGAGCCTAAAAACCAAGATATATATGGAGAGAGGGAGAGAGAGAAATGGAAAGCACACACACACACACACACACACACACACACACACACACACACACACATATGGGTATGTCTGTGTGTGTATATGCTCACAAATTCTTTACCCACACATCAAGAGATATAAACAAGAATTTCATTGCAGCCTTGTCTACAAAAAAATTTTTGAAGACATTTTTGTTTTTCCAATTTTCTAAATGTCTATCAATAGAGGAATATGTAAAACTACCGCATATTCATGGGATAGAATATTACTAAATTGTTAACACGAATAAACTAGAGTCACATGTATCAATGTGGATAAAACTCAAAATATAATGTTGAGTGAACCAAGCAAGTATAGGATGACTCATTTGATATGATTCACTCACATAAGGCTTAAAACATGCAAAATTATGCTTATCTATTTTTTATGGATCTTTTCATACACAGTATAAGAAAAAAGTCATAGTATCAAATATATGAAACTAATTTCTGTAAAAGAAGGAAGAGACATAGGGTCAGAACAATGAAAAAGAGGATTTAGCTGTTTGTTATTTTTAAAAATAAAAGTATGTGAAGCAAATACAACAAAATGCCAAGATATGTTAGAGTTGTTCAGTGAGCACTTGTGTACTGGTTAAATTATTCTCCAAGATTTTATGTATGTTTGAAAGTTTCATAATTTTAAAAAATAAGTAAAATAAAAAAGAAAAACATATATATATTCACTCCCATAGCTGATAACTTTGAACAAGTCAATTAACTTTTCCTGAATGTCAGATAATTTTTTTCTAAAATAACGATATTAATTTCCAACATGGGGTGATACCCGCCGTTTTCTAGCTCTCCTGCTTTGTGTTCAAACTTGCTCAGTGACTGAACTAATCTTGAGGTTTGTAGGCTGTAATCATTGGCTAGCGGAGCTCAGAATGGATGCTGTGTCATGAGATTCAGAATCTGGAATGTCTCGGATGTACATAGAGCTATAATTCCACCTTCACCCCACTTCCCTCACTTCTGTGTTTTAAGTCCTCAAGGCGGACATGGCCACGCACTTCCCAGTTCCCCATCAAGGAAGGAGGACTCTTGCCCATTGCTGGGAGGACTATTTGCAGACAACCTTCAAGTGTGAGTCCCTTCAGGAATTACTTCATCTGCAAAGAGCCATCTCATTCAAGGTCAAGGCCTTCCCAGGGCATCCCACATTCCATGACTCAGAGAGGCGGGTTTATAAATATCCAGGCAATTTTGGCTCCAAAGCTCCCTCTGGAGTTGGCTCAGGCAGTTGCAGCTTGACTTCTCCCATGCCCTATCCAGCCTCTTTCTCCCCACTTTCACAGATGTTGACACCAGGAGTGTTTCCTAGTAAACGTTCTGCAGGTTCAGCTGTCTCAGGGTCTGCTTTCTTGAGAACCCCGCCTTGTAAAGTTGAGTGACTTGAGGAGTGGGATGGCAAAGGTAATATGGAGATTTGGAACGGAGTCTCTTGCCACCTCATTGGCAGTAAAAGATCCCAAATGGGTAGTAAGTCGAACCCAAATAGCTCTTGGCATAAAGGGGCTGTCTATTTTGGGTTGAGTAGTGTCTCTCTGAAATTCACATCCATCCAGAACCTCTGAATATATCCTTATTTGAAAACAGAATCTCTGCAGATGTAATTAGTTAAGAATCTCAAGTTAAAATCATTCTGGATTCAGGGTGGGTCTCAAATCCAGTGGCTAGTGTCTTTATAAGAGGAGGGGGAGACATACAGACAGAGACATGGGAAAGGTCATTCAGAGTTGAATTCGGATTCTCCCCTAGAGCATTTAGAGGGAGCATAGTGCTGTGGACACCTTGGATTTCAGGCTCATAGCCTCCAGAACCGTGAGAGATTAAATTTCTATTTTTTTCAATAGCTTTGGGGGATACAAATAAATTTTTATTGTTTAACCTACCCAAGTTTGTTGTAATTTACTATGGAGAGACAGTGCCAGGAAGTGAATTCACAGCCCAGTTGCTAAAACTTCACTAGTAGGCCGGGTGCAGTGGCTCAAGCCTATATCCCAGCACTTTGGAAGGCCGAGGTAAGAGGACTGCATGAGCCCATGGATTCGAGAACAGCCTGGGCAACTTGACGAGACCTCATCTCTACAATAAATCAAAAAATCAGCCAGATGTGGTAGTGCATGCCTGTAGTTCCAGCTACTTGGAAGGCTGAGGCGGAAGGATCACTGGAGCCCAGCAGATCGATGCTGGGGTGGCTGTGAGCGTACCACTGCACTCCAACCTGGGCGACAGAGTGAGACTCCAACTCAAAACAAACAAACAAACAAAAAGCAACTTCACTAGTAGCAAAATGAGATTATATAGAAGTGGAAGGAAATATAGTAGCTGGCATAAAGTACCAGATGTTTGAAAAGTTTGTAGGAAACAGTGACTATAAAGATAATGCGATTTAATAGCTATTATCTCGAGGTAGGGTGACACGTTAGAAAAGATACTGAAACCTGAGAGCAATGGAGAGTCAAATGTGGAAGTGAGAGGGCCTCCTTGCACACAGAAGGCAGCTCTCATCTCTCATCCCCTAGAAGGAGAAGGCAGAGAAAGCTCACCTCCGGCCTCAGAACCCAATAGACAGAGCAACAGGCCTCCGAGGAAGGCTTACACTCTCAGCCACGGTGGATCTGCTCTGCCAAGGTCAGTACCTGGTGCAAAAGAGCAGCACGCTGATACTAGGATGGGGTCATGTAGGTTGATTTCAACACCTCACTTCCCCCAAGCTTGACACTCCTGATTCCCCAAACCCCTGGCCTGCAGAGGTGGCCCCCTCCCAATTAAGAGCACAACTTCTCTCGTGCTTGAGGACAGTGCAGAGGCCTCTACCCACAAGACAGCCTGTGTCCCCATCAGGACATGCCCCACCTCGTCTCTTGGCCCCTGGCCCCTTAACAAGGGGTTAAGTTGCAGCATAACTTAACCCCTGGCCAGGAATGTGTGGTAAGAGCGAAAAGGAATTATGTCCTAAAGATGTGGCAGTGCCTGCCTGCGTGTACCAGCGGGAGATTGAGGATCAAGCAAGGGGCTGGATGCTGAGGGTGATGATCAAGGGGCCAGAACATAAGGCTGGATGGAGGAAAGGCTATTGGTCTGGGAGGGCTTTCTCAACACAGGGAATTTAACATCCATGAAAGCACCCTGGGACATGGTGCAAACTGGCTACTAAGATGACTCTCAGAAGCATGGCAAAAGTGATGGCCCAGGCTCAGAAAGCTGAAATGAAGAATTGCCAGGGAAGGCAGCATCAGGAGGGATGAGGAACCTTGGGGAGGTGGACTGCTGGAATGCATCCCCTAGGTGAGGCTGGAAGAGCACGGATGATCAGTTTCTACAGGAGACCCAGATGCAGCATTACCAAGGTCATCAGTAGCGTGCTGGTGGAGGGGCATCAGCCTGTCTGTGAAGTTCAATGCTGGCCTCATCTGTGGGCAGAGGCTGATGTAGAGGGGTTGTGGTAGATGAGGCTCACAGGCAGCAATGGGGAGGCAACACACAAGATATTAATGAGCAAACTGAAGCCACACAGGCACCCACAGTGGACGCCTGTGTGTGATGTTGTTTGTTGAATGAATGACAATCGCCATGAAGGAGAACTCCTGAGAGTAAATGTTGGTCCCTAAAAAAAAAAAAAGAATGTTTGCATTGATAGCTTATTAATGCTATTATTAATAATAATCATTATTATTATTATTTGAGTCAGAGTTTCACTCTGTCTGTCATCCAGACTAGAGTGTAGTGGCATGATCATGGCTCATCTCAGTCTTGACCTCCTGGGCTTAGGTAATCCTTCTGCTTTAGCCTCCCAGGTAGCTGGGACTTCAGGTATGCTGCACCATGTCTGGAAAATTTTTTAATTTTTGTAGAGACCACATCTTGCTATGCTGCCCAGGCTGGTTTCAAACTTCTGGGCTCAAACAATTCTCCCTCCTTGGCCTCTCAAAGTGCTGGGACTACAGAAGACAGCCACTGTGCCCGGCTTATTAATGTCATTTTGAACTGCTGCATCGACCCTTTACTATGGGCAAAACCCAATACTTTTAACTAGGTAAAAATAATCTTACCTTGATATGATGTACATATGAAAAAAGGGTGAGGCGATGGTAATTGGTCGAGGAAGGAATTAAAAGGCTTAGGAAGTAGACATGTTGGATTGGGTTGCCATTTACGGCAATGCAATGCATCTATCTGTATAAAACAAAAGTGGAGCGTGGTGGAGAGTGGGGTGTGGCCCACGTGGCCCTTTCAGGACCAAGGCACCCATTCCCCTAGCTGCTGGAAGTGTTCGGTGGCAGCTCACAATTGAGTCTTCCTCCAGGAACTGCCTAGCTGCTGCCTTTCTCAAGGTCAAGCCCCCAACCCAGGGCCAGCCCTCCTTCAGTGACTGGATGCAAACTCTGAGGAAGAAGCGGAAGGGCTTTTCCCGCTCTGCACCCCTGTGGAGTTGACTGAGGCCTCTGCACGACTGCATCACAGTTCAGCTTCCTCCTGCATCTCTCTTACAGGTGTGGCTTCTCAGATTACTATTAATAAACAGGTCTCAGGACCTCTTCCGGAAACATATCTACAATGTAAGTGTTGTCATCCTATGCAGTCAGGCTCAGTGCATAGAGCTGCAGGAGTGGTGAAACTAGTATTAGTGAGTCTGTCTACGGCAGACCTGACAGCTCTGAGAGCTTCACAAATAGTTCCTCATTTCTTTCTGTGTGCTTTGAATCTGTTTTAATAATGAACTTAAGAACATCTGACGTTTAATAGCACCCTGCATGCTTACATTTGCTCACTGAAGGACTGCCTGGAACTAAAGGCAAGCTTTGCACACCAAAGCCCTCTTGCATATGAAACACAAAGGGCTCTGGAGAGATTTCAGGTTTACAAAGGCACATTCATGCTTGGAAATTCATGGGTTTAATGTTTTCAATTAGGTCATCTCATCTCATATCTTCAGGTTTTAGATGGGAGGACTGAGAACATGCAGGTATGGTCATGGAACATTAATTGGAAATAATGAAGCCTTCTCAGGTAGCTCTGAAACCACTCCATGTAAGACAGTTGGTTTAAGGTTCATGCAGTGTGCCCTGTGCCTGCCAACCTCCTTTAATTACGTTATCTGGGACTAAACGTGCAGAGTTAAATAATTTTTTAACACAACACAAAACTAATTTTCCTGGTGATGTGACCCAGAGAGGAATGAGCGATTGGGCTTTTACGTTAATCTGAAAGGCCTTGGCAACCTTGGCTCCAGTTGGGGTGGAAAGGGCTTGTCTCAGTGAAGCAGAAATGGCTCCAAAGGCAACCAGTTAGGCCACAGCTGGGTTGTCTCATTGCTCAGTGACTTGTCCAGGACTATAGTTGATAGACAAACAGAGAAAGTGGGATTGCTATCGCTATTTATGAAGGTACAGTCATAGTCAGGGCTGACTTAACTTCCTTTATCCTGACACACTGAACAGAGCAGTCAAGGTTGGGGATAAAATCCCCAAATGTGAAGCTGTAGCTTTCAGGAGCCCCAGTCCCAGCATCTTGGTACAGTTGAAGCAGCACAGAGGCAGTGCTAAGAAAAAAGACAAGCTGGGCTTTACTTAGAATAATAAAGGAGAGCTCAAGCAACAGAATTTCATTCTATTAGACCATCAAGAAAGTGAAAAAAACAACCCACAGGATGGGAGAAAATACATGTGAATCACTTATCTGAGGAGGGACTAGTATCCAGAATTCAGAAAGAACTCATGCAAATCAGTAATAAAAAGACAAACAGCTGAATTTAAAATGAGCAAGTTCTTTGTTTTTATTTATTTATTAACTATGTTTTAACTGAAACTATTTTATTTATTAACTATTATTATTATTACTTATTTTTATAGAGATGGGGTCTCATTATGTTGCCCATGCAGGTTTTGAACTCCTAGCCTCAAGTGATTCTCCTGCCTCAGCCTCCCAAAGTGCTGGATTATAGGCATGAGCCACTGTGCTTAGCCAAAAATAAGCAAATTGTTTAAATATAAATTTCTCTGAAGAATATATACAATAGGCCAACAAGCACATGAAAAGATGTTCATTATCAGTTATTGGAAAATGCAAATCAAAACCACAATGCAATAACACTAGATGACTTGAATTAAGGATACAGACCACGATAGATGTTGGCAAGTTTATGAAGAAATTAGGACTACTATACATTGCTGATGAGAATATGAAATGGCACAGTTGCTTTGGAAAACAGTTTGGCAGTTCTTCAAGATGTTAAACAGAATTAGCGTTCAACCAGCAATTCCACTCTTAGGTATATACCCAAGAGAAATGAAGATGTATGTTCACACAAAAACTTGCCACAAACGTTCATAGCAACATTATTCATATCAAAAAGTGAAAGTAACCCAAATGTCCATCAGCTGATGAATAGATACACAAAATGTAGTATATTCAAACAATGAAGCATTATTCAGCCATAAAAGTATATGAAGTACTGACATACGCTGTCACATGGATGAGTCTTGAAAACATATGCTAAGTGAAAGGAAGAAGATGCAAAAGACTGCATATCACACAATTTTATTTTTATGCAATGTCCAGAATAGGCACATCTATAGAGACTGAAAGTAGATTATCAGTTGCTTAGGGTTAGAGGGTAATTAATAGGGAGAGCCTGCTCATACCTATGGGATTTCTTTTTGGAGTGATGAAGATATCCTACATTTTAATTTCAGTAATGACTGCACAGTCTGTGACCATATCAAAACCACTGACTTGGCCGGGCTCGGTGGCTCAGCCTGTAATCCCACGCCTTTGGGAGGCTGAGGTGAATAGATTGTCTGAGCCCGCGGGTTCGAGACCCGCCTGGGCAGTGAGACCTCATCTCTACAATAAATCAAAAAATCATCCGGGCATGGTAGCGCATGCCTGTAATTCCGGCTACTTGGAAGGCTGAGGTGGAAGGGTCACCGGAGCCCAGCAGGCGAGGCTGCGGTGGCCCGGAGTGGCCACTGCACTCCAGTCTGGGAGACAGAGTGAGACTCCAACTAAAAAAAAACCAAAAAACAAAACCACTGACTTGTACACTGTAAATGAGTGAATTTCCTGATATATGAATTATAGTTCAATAAAGATATTTAAAATTTTTTAGAAAAAACTTATACCGTTAAGATTGCTCCCTCTGTTTCCTTTCTAATTCTGTGTCAGACAGAGAAAGGAGAGGCCCGTCCTGAGTCCCTGCGGGAAAGTCCATCTATAACTAATCTGTGTTTTATTCCACCTGTGTAATACTGTTGATGCAGGCTAGGGCTACATGTGTGGCAACTCTCTGGCTAGAACATGTATAAGGCGGGAGAATGAATGTGAAATCATTTTGAGGACAGTCCCTTAGCTTGGTGATATCTTTGCTGTAGCCCTGAATGTCCCCTGTGGAGATGCTTCTTTTCCATTCCATGGTCTTCATTATCCTTGGGTTGGATTGTACTATTTTTTTCAATAAATATTTCCTCTCCCCTTTGAGCCTGTGCTACCCCCACCCCCAGGAGGAAATATTTCCAAGTAAAGTTGGGTTTGGCTGGGTGACCTGCTTTGGCTAATGGAATGAAGGCAGTCGTGATTCGTGCTAGCCGCAGGCTTAAAAAAGCCTGGAGATTTTCCCCCAGTCTTCTTGTATCCATTCTCTATGGAAAGTGCACACACTCCAGATAGAGGTGTCTGAGTGAATTCCAAACTGAGGCCACAGGGTTTGCTGCTATAAGCTACTGAATTTGTTTTTAAACACAGCATTATAACAGTGAAAGTTGACTAATACAATCATTTTATTCATTCATAAAACACAGTTCAAGTATGAACATACTCAGACTCTGTGGTGAATCTTTAGTAAATAAAATATCTTCTGTTCTCAAGCAACTTGCAGTCTAGAGGGTAGGACAGAAAAGGATGCACATAACCAAAATACAAAATATGTGGTGAGTGATATTAGAGACATAAAGGATAACAAGAGACTTAGAGCAGAAAAGAGATTACTCGGGCTCAGAGGAATCACAGTGCTTCTTGCAAGAGGTGACATTTGAAGTGTGGACTTGATATATATGTAGAGGAAGATAAATATAGATATGGATATACTGTATGTGTGTGTATATATATATATATATATATATATATATATATATTATGGAATAAACAGGTCAAGAGTCATATACATGACTCTTGACCTGTTTATTCCATAATTGGTTAATTTGGAGGAGGAAAACTCAATTGCATATAGATAGAAAACAAAATATATATATATATAAATATATATAATTTAACACATTGTATCTGGTTATTAATATAGATAGATATACAGGTACCATGCAATGTAGAATAAGATGAAAGTAATTTAACATGTTGATTTAATTTCACAAGTTGGATGCTAATATAAAGTGGTTTGGCAGGATGGATTTCCAGTTATTTATGAGCCTTTTCTTCTTAATTATTTGTGGACAGACTGCTTTCTTTCTTTTTTTTGTTTTTTGTTTTTGTTTTTTGAGTTGGAGTTTCACTTTGTCACCCAGGTTGGAGTGCAGTGGCACACTCACGGCCATCGCAGCCTCGACCTGCTGGGCTTAGGCAATCCTTTCGCCTCAGCCTTCCAAGTAGCTGGAACTATAGGTACGAGCCACCATGCCCGGTTAGTTTTTTGATTTATTGTAGAAATGAGGTCTCACCAAGTTGCCCAGGCTGGTCTCGAACCTGTTGGCTCAGGCAATCCTCTCACCCTGACCTCCCAAAGTGCTAGGATTATAGATATGAGCCACCACACCTGGCCGTTTTTTTGTTTTTGTTTTATGGCGATTAAGTTCACACCAGCAGTGCTTGCACGAGGTGAAGGAATTACTTCACCCTAAGCACAGAGGTGCTTCATGGTGAGTAGATAAAGTCAGTCCACTTGTGTGGAGAAGACAAACCTGTTTGAAGAATGACTCAGAGAGAAGGCTGGCCCACCAGAAAACTGTCTCACCGGAGTACAGCATTGAAAGTGGCCCTCACATACCCTAATCCCACCTCATTATTGTGTTGGTTAGGAATAAAGGCTCAGAGAAACTGAGGGACTCACTCAAACTACTAAGCCTGTTAGTGGCAGCCCTGGGGCTTGGGAGCAAGCCTCTTGCTCCTCCATCCTGAACTTTTACTTCTAATAATAACTCTGGCCATCTTTTTTTCTTCCTGGCCTTGTGGTGAGTTCAATTTAAAAACTGAATATAAAAGCAAGTAGTTTAGGGCCCAAGTCACAAGCGTCTACAGGGTCTGGAGAGTTCTGTCATCCTGAACCAAAGAAGGTAGCTGCGACTTTTCTTGGGCAGACCATGGTCATATAGTCATAGGGCCCATTATAGCCAGGAACCACAATTTTGTTTTCAAGTTGAATCATGTTTTCAGAACAGATTATCGGAGTAAGGAAGACCTTGACAAATAGAGGGAACAGTGTGGATAAAGACAAAAAAATGGGAGCATGTAATTTTAAAAAGACAGTGGTCTGACTGGAGGACATAGAAAGTAGTTCTTTGTCAAGAGAAGGATATGCATTCTGCAGTTCATGGGGAGGTTGGGATGAATTTGTCCCAGTAGGTACCATAGAGTTCTCACCCAAGGACCAGGTAGAATAGCTCTCACTGGATGCCATCGTAGGACAGACAACAGCTAGAGAATACATGCTTCCTCCAGGCAATACCCCCGCCTTGGCTATGGTGCCAGACAAATCTCTGAAATTCACAGCATCCTTCAGGGAGAGGAAGATCGGGGCGAGGAAAATCCTAAAATGACTAGAGAATCCTTGCAGTGATAGGTGTACTTGGAACTGACTAGATTTTCTATCTTCAGGGAGAATGGAGGTTTAAGATAGACCTTAGGTTTAATTACAGAAAAACATAGGCAGATTTTTGTATACTTAAATCTGTGCCTATAAAAGTCATACTGACTACACACACAGGAAGGGAGCGGCTATTCAAATGAGGCTATATATCTTAGAAAGCCAGGTGCTTGGGTTCTTGCCCAGATGTCTTGTTTCTTTAGATAACTGTTCTATTTCATTCCATTTGCTAAAATGAAGTCCTAAAATTTTTCCATATATTGTGCTCTAAGACCTAAGCAGAAACATCAAACTCCAAAGAAAAATCAACATACTTTTTTTTTCCATATTGAAGGTATGCTTTGGAAATGTGGAATTTCCTCCCAAATGTCTCTTTTAAAACATCCCTATCCACAAACTCCATCTTGTTTTAAACATACATTTATAAAGAGAAAATTGAATGTACCTTGCCACACTATACTGAAAACAGCCGACAAATATACTGAAAAGACTCAAAAGAACCATGAAATTATTTAGGCAGTTTTGACAGTCTGAATTTAACTTCTACTTACATACATCTTTATAAAATCAAAGCAATAGGAAAATATATCCTTTAATCTCTTTCAATTCAATGTTAAGATAACCACTAGGTCTCCAGAAGGTTGTAGTACATTCTATTGCAGAAATGGGCTTAAGGAGACTGATTTTGGCATCTCCAACAAACTTCAGTGAGAGTGGTGCAGTGGGCCTGCTGCTACTTCTGAGTCCACCAATAATTTCCAGTGAGGCTTGGGACAGTCCCCTCTGACTATTGGACCTCATCTCAGCATCCTTAAAATGAAAGTACCCCTAGATGATTTCTAGGACCTTTCTAGCTTTCACACTCTTTGATTCTACTTTTTTTTTTTCATGAAACTTCTAGATCCATAGCATGACAATTAAGTCTAAAAGAATTTTACTTTTTTTTTTCTCCTAGTGGCATGTATTTTAACCAAAGTCCACTGGAACTAATTTTATTCATTTTCCTAAAGGTTGATTCAGAATGTATATTTACATACACAAAGGGAGCATTAATGCTGGAGAGACTATATCATCCCATGAAGTTTTTTGGCCCAGATCAAGTAACTCTGCCTTGTTTATTGCCAGGGACTGTAGATCACTCAAGAGGGAAAAATATCCCATGGAAGGAGAAAGTGTGATTTTCCATTTGGAAGAGAGCAGACATGCCCCAGCAGAAACTGCTCAATTCAAACCATTGCTTATTCTTTTTATTCCCATCCCAATAGCTTTACTGGGAGATTAATTAAGGCAGTGTTGCATTTGGGGGAAGTATACAGTATTGGTAATTTGCTTCCAGCACAATTTTGCTAAATATAGAGCTCAGAAAACAATTGCAGTCAATATAGTTCTGTAAAAAGCATGAAAAGCCAGGAAAGAATGCCACAACATTACAGAGAAGAAGGAGCCAGAAAGAAAAATAAGATGATTTTTAAAGATTCTAGAAAGGAAATTTAAGAGCATCTAAAGTTCAAACGGAGAAAAGTATTCACTTAGCAGTGGAATACAATATAAAAGGAAATAGAAAATAAGGAGAAAGGAATGACTTTGGAAAACTGGAAGTGAACAACAGAAAATGAAAAATAGCTAGTTAAAATTCAGAACCTGTACTCAAGAAAAATAAGGTGAAAAAATTCACAAATGTGAATATGCTTTTCAATAGCATAGTTGACTTAAGCCTATGTCACTATATTTATTCTGATCTTGATAGTTTATTTAACCCAGGATGATATGGTTACAGTATTTAAATAATTTAAACAATTTGTTAATATACTCCCTAAATGGTGGATAGTTAAATTAACAGGTGAATAGTCATTAGACAACATACACAGATATAAATTAATTAGCAGAAAGTTAGGATAATATGAGATAGAACAAAAGATAATTCTTGAACTTTTTTCCAAAGCAATATTGTTCTTAGGTCCACTCAGATAGAGTATAAAAGTTAAATGCAAACAAATTCTTACACATATAACATTAGGCCAGGTTCGGTTGCTCAGCCTGTAATCCCAGCACTTTGGGAGGCCGAGGCGGGTAGATTGCCTGAGCCCACAGGTTTGACACCAGCCCAGGCAACTTAGAGAGACCTCGTCTCTACACTATATCAAAAAATTAGCCCAACATGGTAGCGTGCACCTATGTAGTTCTGGCTACTTGGAAGGCTGAGGCAGAAGGATCACCAGAGCCCAGCAGGTCAACACTGAGGTGACCATGAGGATGCCACTGCACTCCAGCCTGGGTGACAAAGTTAGACTCCAACTCAGAAAATAAAATAAACAGAATTATAACATTAAAGATTAGCTATCACCATTTATAGTTATCAAATATTTTAAAAATGATAGTCAAACAACTATGCCAAGATTCTTAAAACTTTAAAACCCAGGCCACATTGAATATTTCTAAGGAAATTTGACAAGTACCACTAGAAACCTCTTCACTATGATGAGTAAGCAGAGAAACAGAAATGAATTTAATGTTTGAATACTGTTTAGAAAGTTCTTTTTCAAAGAGTGCTTAAACTTTTGCTGCTATTGATATATTCATAAAGAATTTCACATTGATATTTATCAGTGCCTTCACACAAATAAAATAACTTGAGGTAAGGAATTCAAAGTGTGTGCATTTAGACCGCTTGAATTCTTCCTGTTGTACAAAAGGCCCATTAAAAGCAGAACTCAAAAATCCAAGGGAGACCAGATGCGGTGGCTCACGCCTATAATCCCAGCACTTTGGGAGGCCGAGGTGAGAAGATTGCCCACGGGTTCGATACAAGCCTGGGCAAGTTGGCGAGACCTCATCTCTACAATAAATCAAAAAATTAGCTGGGCATGGTGGCACATGCCTGTAGTTTCAGCTACCTAGAAGGTTGAGGTGGAAGAATTACCTGAGCCAAACAGGTCGATGCTGCGGTGGCAGTGAGCGTGTGCCACTGTACTCCAGCTTGGGCCACAGTGAGACTATGACTCAATTTAGGTTATATTGTTTTCAATCCTTAGAAATAAGTAATTTAATAGCTTACTGGAAGGAACTTAGACATCTCATGCAGCCATGGGAGGAGGATTGGAAAGGTGGCATGGCTTTCTCAGAGTCCTGTGGTCACATGAACAGAACTGTGAGCCTAGAACCTTAACTTTCTCTTGGCTCAATATTTTTAAAAGTAGCCCTAGAAAGAAGTTTTAAATATCTTAAACATACGGCATTGGGTAAAAGAAAGCCTAATCTTAACCACTAGATGTACAATTGCAATAGGTAGGTGGTCTTGCTCTTATATTACGAGTGGTCTCTTTTTTAGGAAATAATGCAAACTCATATTAACTCATATTTTTATGCTGATCCTCAGCCCTCCTGATCTACACCTTTGCTGTGTGATCTTTCTTTTTTTTTTTTTTTTTTTTTGAGTTGGAGTCTCACTCTGTCGCCCAGGCTGGAGTGTAGTGGCACACTCACAGCTACCCCAGCGTGGACTTGCTGGGCTCTGGTGATCCTTCCCCTCTCAGCCTTCCAAGTAGCCGGAATTACAGGCGCCCACTACCACACCTGGCTAATTTTTGATTTATTGTAGAGATGAGGTCTTGCCAATTTGCCCGGGCTGGTCTCGAACCCATGGGTTCAGGCAATCCACTCGCCTCGGCCTCCCAAAGTGCTGGGATTACAGGCTGATCATTCATGTAGTTAGTTGAGCAAATGACTTTGGATGTGTTGAGCTCATAATAATAATGGTTCTCATTTGTTGAGCACAAATGTATGCCAGGCATGGTTCTGTAAACTTTCTATGCAATAAATCATTTAGCCACAAAACAATCCCACGAGGTAATATTTTTGTTTGCATTTTACACATGAAAGAAAACAGGCAGACAGGCTAAGTAACTTGTCTAAGGTCACTGGGTAAGTGGTAAAGTCAGGATTCAAACCTAGCAGAGGCCTAGCTCAATGACTAGGGCTAAGTCCAGCCCCTGCAGAGTTCAAGGGCTAAGTGGGAGACAAACTCAAACAATGGGGCTAATATTTCATGTTTTGTGTGGCAGTGTATGTGAGAGTTTACTGTATTTAACCTTCTTGCTTTATCTGCCATGAGGGGATATAAATTGTTGCCAAAGAAATGAATGCCAAAGAACAAGAAAACATTAGCATTCAGATTCTGGCATTCGGAGTTGGATTTTTCAATTACAAAATCGTCTTATGGAGATATAATGTGAAGGAAAGAAAGTTATATTAAGGGCCAGGCTTGGCTGTTCAGATCACAGAGTTTCATAGCACAGCCAACCAGGAAGAAGCGGAGGAAAGTTCTCTTTCTACTCCAAGGGATTACGGGAATAAGATGGTGGACAGAGGTAGTTGTAAGTTTGGTAGATTCTGGAAATACTGGGGGCTGGAGAATTTAGAAGTCTGACAGAAGGTCCTGTGACAACCTGGATGGCCCAGGATAAAGCAAAGAGCAGAGCAGCTTGTTCAGACAGAAAGCTCTAGTTTGTGCTCTTGGACTTCTCATATAGTTCACATGGCAGGGATGTTGAGGGCCAGTTTTACTGCAGGAGAACTGGGCATAGAACTCCTGGAATAGGGGTAGAATGGAAAGCATACAGTGACTTGGAAGAATCCACACCTGAGGGGACTAAATCAGCAGGAAGAGACCACTAGCTCTTCCTGAATTGAGAAAGAGCTGAATGTGAGTTCAATGGTAGTAGGCTCCAGTGGAGGGCAGGAACAGCCCCTCTCAGCTGGGGAAAGATCATCAGAGAGTGTGGCATGGATTTGAGAACCCTGCTCTCCCATCACAGGCCGGCCATCCTTCCTCCCTCTCTCCTTAAACCCTAGAGGTGGCATTGGGGGCATGCAAGTAAGCAAATATCCCAAAGACCAGTTATTATCAATGCACAGTTTATAAAACTAAAGTAAATTTGGTTACTTTATCTCCCAGAGCAAGAGGGGTGGAAGTGATGGTTGTTAACTCACAAGGAATCACCCAATGACTATAAACAAGTTAAAGAGACTACACTTTTCCTATACAACTGTGTGATGATAGCCATTTTGTTAAAAAAAAAAATTCTACTCTGCATATAAACCCAGGTGTGGATTCTTCCAAGTCATGGTATGTTTCCCATGAAGTGTGGGAAATTTTGTAGTGGAATAATAGAACACTGCTTACTAAATTTGTAGTAGAATAATAGAACACTGTCTTAAGCACTTGATGGCTATTAACTCATTTACGGCTTACAACATCCCTATGAGGTGATGCTATTATTATTATTATTATTATTATTATTTTAATTAATGAATTAATTACTTTACTTTTATTTCAATAGCTAAACATATGGAAAAATGTTCAACATCATTCATCATCAAGGAAACGCAAATTAAAACCACAATGAGTCACTATCTTACACCAGTCAGGATGGCCATTACTAAAAAATCAAAAAGCAATAGATGCTGGCACAGATGCAGAGGGGGGAGGGGTGGGGGTGGTGCTATTTTCACCACCATTTTGCAGATGAAGAAACTGAGATGCAGAGGGGTTGAGTAACTCTGATAAGTGGCAGAGCTGGAATTGAACCCAAGCAGTATGGCTCTCAAGTCCATGCTCTTCAGCTCCACATTACACTTCGCTTATACAAAATGCAAAGGCAATGCAAAGATGGTGTGATTCCCCTCTGCTATTCGCAGAGAAGGCTTCTCAGAGGGTGCTGTTGGGGTCTGGTCTTGGAGGTGAAGGAAAACACAGGGTAAAAAACCGGAGCAAGCCGGGCTCGGTGGCTCAGCCTGTAATCCCGCGCCTTTGGGAGGCTGAGGTGAGTGGATTGCCTGAGCCCACGGGTTCGAGACCCACCTGGGCAACTTGGCGAGACCTCATCTCTACAATAAATCAAAAATTAGCCGGGCGTGGTAGCGCGCGCCTGTAGTTCCAACTACTCGGAAGGCTGAGGCGGAAGGATCGCCGAGCCCAGCAGGTCTAGGCTGCGGTGGCCGGGAGCAGCCACTGCACTCCAGTCTGGGGCGACAGAGTGAGACTCCAACTCAAAAAAAAAAAAAAAGGAGCAAAGGCACCAAAACTTCAAGGAACACACCAATAGGGAAGGACAATGCAGCAGACTCCATAACATGCAAAGGACTAAGTTGCAGACCTACTCAAATATTCTATTTATGAACATCAGCGTGACTACTGCGGAAAGGCACACTTGATACACAAGATTTCTTTCTTCTAAGAACCAAAACTTTCTAACACTTTCCCACTGTGATTTGACTTCCACTTCAGGGCCACTTTGTGTAAAGAAACAACTTCTCTTACTTTATGAGGATGCCTTAATAATAAATATGATACCCTAAAGCCCAGTCGATGGAGAACACTTAGCAGCCAGGTAGGCTTGTTCATTAGCGAACAACTCATGGACCGACACCCTCACAAGACTGTGATACCAATTCAGTTTGGAGTAGTTCACACAGAGTCAACACCAGGATTGAATCTGAGCATGGCAGGAGTCTACTGTGTCCTGTGGGCTGGAACGCTTGATGTGAACAAGAGGAGCCCCAGAGGAGGCTGGCAAGTCAGCAGAGGCTGGGTTCTGGTAGCCCTCACATGCCCAGCTCAGGAAGAGCTGGGAGTCTGAGGAAAAAGGGGACCAAGAGAGGACTGCTGGGACATTCTCTCAATCTAACAACTCTGGATAATTTTTTTCCTTAGAATATTTTTCTACAAGCTTATTGTTCATTTGCATTTGTATTTTGTGAATGTTCAATGCATGTACTTTTGCCTTTTTATTGAATATTCATCTTTTTAAACACTTCTAAAGATCTAAAGATGTTTTTATACTACACTGTTAGCCAATATACTGTGAATAAAAGTGGAGTCCTAATATTAAGAAACTGACAAACAGAGTCAGGGAAGGCCATGAAGAGAAGGTTCTCATGCTTGTATTCCTGATAACAAAGAAGACTACAAAATCCACAACCTTGCACAAAGGCCACTGCAACCTTACCCACAAGAAAATATACTTCTGCAAGGACATCTGCCTAGCAACTACCCTGTCTAACCTTGGGCTGGCGTCACCCTTGCTATTGATCTTTGATTTAGCCAAGGATAATGATTTCAAAACAATTATGCAATCCTCCTCACTTTTTCCTTTAATCTGTGTCTTCCTTTACCTCTGTGAAGACGCACAGAGTTTACTATGCATGTGTATTTCCATTGCAATGTTCTATTCCCAAAAAACATTGTTTCTTTCAGAGAGTCTCTCTATGTTTGTTATTTAGGTTGACAATATGTTGTGACTGTTTTGCTCAGTGTGTTACTTCTGAAATGTATTTAAACTTTTTTTTTATATAAAAAGTTTGAAAATTGTGTGTGGTCAAATCTATGTATTTTCCTTCATGGTTTCCTCAAGCGTTCTTCATTTGCTCATATTATTATTTAAAAAGTTATTTTTTACAGTTCCATTACAGCTTAGAGGTTAAGACCCCAGGTCTGAGTCCAATGAAGGTGGGAGGTGAGTCCTGGTTCTGTGCTTCATTGACTGTGAGCATTTCACTTCCCTCCCGTCTGTTTTCTCCCTTATCACAAAGCCAGGCACTCAACAACTCAGTGAAAGTTCTCTCCCCATTATGCAGATGGGAAAACTGATATTTAGATAGATGAAATTAGTTGTGCAGAGGCTTCTAGTAAGTGTGAGTTGGAAATGGACATTAGTTTGCCTGGTTTTAGAGCCTGTGCTCTTACCAATTACACTTCTGTTATACTGACTCTCCTGGAAGATTACTGTTACGTTCCTTAATTTTACCAGGGATGCCCCAAAATGTATATACATTTAAGAGATATTATCTATGTATCACTTTCAGTTCACCTTAATCAGAAGGGTCTGGACGCTCATGGTAACCACTTTGAGCACCTCTGGTAATTGCAGAAGTCAAACGTGACTTGTATTCATCTTTTGTTATTGGTATATATTGAGTAATTCAATTTTAATACAGTTTTTCCTTTCTTAAAATGTGTAGGGGGGACAGGACTAAAAAAAAAAAAGAAAAAGAAAATGTATATACCTTTTTGGAACCCTCTGTTTAGGTAGTATTCTACTTAGGACGTTTGTGTCTATGTTCAAAAGTGTGAATGGAGTGCAGTTTGCCTTACAGGAACGTTTTTAACTTGGCGTTGGAACTACCTCTTGGCTCTGGTTAGTATTCAGAACTTCTGATGTCATCTGAAGCCTTCACTATTGTTATTCGGCCTGTTTCAAACACCAGACTGAACTAAATGCTGGGCTTGGCACACAATTCCTCTAGTGAGACCTACAAAGAGCAGGGGGCTGGAGAGAATAGAACAGGTCGGCTTAATTAACAGCACTTAATAGTTTCCTCTCTGTCCAGAATGAAAGTTTGTGTTGTAAACAGGTGATAAGATTCCACTCCCTCAGGCTGCTGGAAGCAAGAACTTCCAGGTTGGGGATGTGGTGTGGGTTCTGATCAGAGCATGTTTTAAAATTTTCACTTAATTAGAAACAGCTGGGAAATCAGAACGACTGAGTAACCTTTCCAGTGATGCCGAGGAAAAGAACGTTCACAGTGACATAATCACAAGTTACCATCCACGCTTGTTTTTCAGACAGGGAAGTAATTTGCCTTAATTAAGCCGTAAGCTCCAAACTCCTGGTCCTTTCAGTGTTCACCTTTATGTCTGTTCAGATAGTACTCGCTCCACCCCCAACTACTGTCACAGTGTTAGATTTACATAATTAGCATTCATTTTGTCTTTACAAGAGAGGTTTTTAAAAAGTCTTCATATCAAGATAAAATTCTTAACTATAAAAAAATTCTTTTCATTATTAAGTCATGGGCATATGGGAGAAAAGTTTCTCTAGAGATTTGGAGGAGTCAGATGTTGACTGAGCCCTAAAGATAGAGAAGGAATGTGTCTCCGGGAATGCAGGACCGGGTCCTGGTTTCTACTGCAGCCTAATTCAGCCTCCAATTCCGCTGCGGTGAGTCCGGGCTTGTGAGGCCACCAAGGCCAAGCTCCACCCCAAGACCAGGCTCCACCTCCCAAAGCCAGGCTCCACCCCAAGGCAAGGCTTGGCTCCACCCTAGGCCAAGCTCCACCCTAAAGATCAGGCTCCACCCACCCAAGACCAGGCTCCACCCACCCAAGGCCAGGCTCCACCCTCAAACCAAGCTCCACCCCAAGGCCAGGCCTTACCCTCATTCCCTGAAGCCCCTCCTCCTAGGCTTACAGGTCGGTGTCCAACCTCTGGCCTCAGAGCCTCGATTGATCTTTTCTGTTCTTCACTTGCATAGTGTCAAAAAATTAAAATACTTGTGCTCGCTTCGGCAGCACATATACAGAGATTAGTATGGCCCCTGTGCAAGGCTGACACACAGATTTGTAATGTGTTCCCTATTTTTACATCTTAAATATATATTTTTTTAATTTGTTGTTTCAAACTACTTGTCCTTAAGCACCTAGTCCAAAGCTAACAGCAAGAGGACTACTCAGTATATATTCACTGATACATTGAAATTTAATTGTGACCTCATCAACAAGGGTAACTCCATAATGAATATTTGTATACTTAATCCTGAATTGTACCCCACAATTTTAAAATAAAAAATTTAAAAGTTAAAAAAAAGAAAATTAAAATTATTAAAATAATTAACATTCCAGGTATCAACTTCCTTACAGAGCCACTGTCAGAATAAACATTCAAACTTCTGATCAGTGTTTCAAAAAAAACAAGTTGCCCTTTAAATGATAAAAATGATTGTTCTTAAGTTTAAAATGTAAAAATACAGAAAAAAGAAAGGAGGGAAAAGGTAGTCAATGATTCTACTACCTCCAAACAACCATATTGTTATGTTTTATTCCAGTATTAAAGTAGTTTGCTCTCTGTCTCTGTCTGTCTCTCTCTCTTTGTCCCATTCTTTCTTCCTCTTTCTTCTTTTCTTTCTTCTCTGCCCTGTATGATCTGCAAGAAGTCTTTCTTTCAATTGGAGGCCACCTAGTTAATTTTCCCTCACAGATATGATAGAGGGGTGAAAAGGGAAGTGGATACAGTGGGATCCACACTCCTGAAAAGTTGTCAAGATTGATGTGTCACCATGGCCTTGAATCTTCACACACCCAGTCCTCCCCCAGACCCCAGGGCGGGTGGGGGAAAGAATCCTCACTGGCTTACTTCTTATTGATCTTCAACTCTCTAAATAGAAGTGTGATGGCAATCATCTGTGTGTAGCTATGGGCTAAAGAGAAGAAGCAGGTAGATGGGAACAGAAGGACATCACCACTTTTTCCATGACTGGTTGGCTCTGACTGAGTTCCACGAGTTTTAGATGCTGCACCCAACCCCACTACTACCCCACTAATGTTTCTTATACTACCCTACCATGATATTTTAAAAATTATTTTCCTACAGATGTGCCAGAGACGTTAGGTCTCAGAAAACATTCAATTTGCTTGTCAACAATCCAGCTCTTCTGTAGTCAAGCAAGTCTATAACCAAACAACTTTCACCCTTGTTTTCTTTTACTTGTTTTAAAGTGACTACTAGAAAATTTTAGTGTGACTTGCATTTGTTTTCTATTTTACTAGACAAACCTGAAAAGTAAACATATTAATGGTTGCATACATCAATAGCTTCAGTACTGTTAAGGGAGGTTTTTCTTGGAAGAGATCAGGGGTTGCAATTATTCATGTTTTGAAACTGTGCTTGCACCCTTTTGTATTCACCTTTCAAAATGACTGTGTTGTCATGTGATTCAACACTTGTTCAACTTTACTGAATAACGTCACAGATTAATGATTTTCAGTTGGCAAAAAAGTAAAACCCATGCTTAGGGTTTTCCATTATAAAAGTAATGCACAATCATCACCAGCTGATAAATTTGTCATTCCAATACAGAATTTACAATAATGGAGTAATATCTAGTTTGCTTATTTGATTGTCTAACTCATTTTTAATTCATTTTCCAGTTATTCTGGTTACTATTTTATAAACTGTTTAGGATAAGCAAGTTATTTTGTTTTAAAATTTCTAATTGCTCACTCAAGAATGAATCGCATTCAATAATTAGCTCAATGATATCCATGAAATCTTCAATATTTGAAGAAAGTTGCTTTTTATTGTGACACTGGAAGGACAAATCTTCCACTAAAAAAGATTAATAAACACAGCTCTTTTTAAGAATCAACATTATACTGTATTTCCTTGCCTGTTCTTCAAGACATGGGCTTGGCAGTTTTTATTTATTCAATATGTGATCCAAGTAAACACAGCCTTCTTACATTTTATGACTTCTGAAGTTTCTCAACACATTCACCCAATCCAGGGACTGTTCTGATATGAAGAGCATCTGCCTCATTGGAAACAGCTCACAAACTAAATGATAGGATCATTTTTCCAGAATCTCACTATAGTTGGATCATTTTTAAATTTTTTCCAGAATATCTCTTTTTGAAATATCTTTTTTTTAAAAATGTGCTTGTATTTTTTTTGTAAATATTACTGGAAAATAATTCAGGGGGAAACCTCCACTATATTTTCATTAAATGTTCTTTCAAGCAGTAAAGAAAGATCACAGTAATTACCAAAATCGGCAAATCCATCAAATGAAGCTACTGCTGGTCTTCGTGAATTGTTAAACTACACAAATTATGTTTTACTTCACTCTTATTTTAATATCCCAATTTTTCACTTTTTTGCTTTCCCTTTTAGAATTGTCCTGACCTTCATTGTCTTTTACAATTCTCCTATGTCATTTTCATAGGAGAATTTTTTTTTTGCATTTACAATTTTTTTTCTGTATCTTCATGAGTTTAATTATCAGAAGTTTTTTAAAAATTTCAACCATGATTTATAGGAAAGTTTTTGACATTTTAAGCTCTGCCAGTCTTCTTTCTTTCAGTTTACAGTTGTGGCTTCCATTAGGGAAATTATTTCTTACTGTATTTGAATTTTAGTATGAACAATAAATCAGAAGAAATGTCCCAAACAAAATTGAAATGAAGGCATATACAAGAACAAGTTTAACGCATTCTTTAAATGGTTATGATGTTGTTTGTGATATAAAGCTGCATTACTGTTTAATCCAATCCCTTTTCTGTGATGCACTTTGACTAATTACTGATTGCATTTGGGAGTTTTATCACTGGATCAGTAAGTACTGTGCATGTTGTTTTCTTTGGAACTACCAGACTTTGTTAAGACAAGATATGTTAAGATATCCTGAGACACAATGCAATGTGTTAAGATGCATACAGTATGTAACATTGTGCACAGACACACCCTTATTTGTAGTACTGGCATAGATTTGTGCCCTACACACACACACACACACACACACACACACACACACACACACACACACACACATCAAGCTGATCAATCAATTCCACTGATTTCCATTAACAAAGAAAAATGGTGTCTGGGATTTTTATTATTTTATACACTGGATTATTGAGTCTATTCCTGACAGAGGAGCACTTCCATCTTGAGGTGCTATTAAAGAGAGAATCCTCTGCCTGTCATTTTACATATCTGACAATAGAAAGAATTTTCCGTAGGTTGGTTTTGGTCTCCACACGTTAAATACCAGTTTCTCCTCTGTGATCCAGCTATACAGTGGGACATGTTCTTATCACAATATGGCCTGCTGCACCATCACATCACAGCAGGGCAAGTTAGTGTGGGGGGACACAAGAGTATTCCTGAAATCTACCTCCATCCTGGTACAGCTAGCAATTACTTAACCCTACACAAAAGTGACTGTGAACCTCATAAGTATATCCCACTAAATCCAACTAAATAGACCCCCATTTCAACGTCCTTTCGATGGAACCTCAAAACTCCTGTGATCTCTGATCACACTAAACATGAGAGGAAGAAAGATGGAAGGAAAGTAGGGGTGGACAGAGATAGGGGCGCTGACCTATTGTGCTTAAAATATCTTAAACTTTTTTTGCATATTTTACACGAACATCTGGCCATGTGAACACATTGCCAAGTCGCCTCCTGGGGTCTTGGAAAAGGCTTACACATGTGCAGGGCCCTGAAGGGTAAGCCTTATTAGCTTCACAGTATGTCAGTCCTTGCTTTTTGACAACCTTGAGCTGGAGTTTCAGGACGTAGCCCAGGTACCTTAATTCTCTCCTGTGACAGGTTTCATTCCCTGCCCGCTGACTGGGCTCTTTATCCGGATGTGGACATCTGTTGCCTCAAGTTGGTTCAGGAGTGTTCAGCAGTCAAGAAGCCCTATTATCAACTTTTTTTTTTTCAGTTCAAAAGGTTTTATTTCATAGTTCATAAAAAAAAAAAACCCCAAATATGTACAAGACTCAAAGTAAATAGAAAGGCAACTTTCAATCACAAATGAGACAACAGTCACCCAAATTCAACTGTGGAAGTATATTTAATGTATTTTTCAATATTATGCATAAATAACTTGAACTATGCAGTCCATATTCTGGGTTTTATGTTAGATCTGCATATATAAGTCACTTGTGGTCGAAATTTTAAGATTGGTAAAGCCAATTTCAAGCTGCTTATATTTTGAGTACAGCCTTCACTATGACAAATACATTATTTAACTAACAAAATAGTAATCCTCAAAGATCTTCTCTTCACCTTGTGCTCTTGGATCTGTCATCTGAGTCCATTTGCTAACTTCCCTTCTTGTGGTCAATTATCAACTTTAAATTGAGATTTCTCAGTATCTCCCGGGTGGTCTGCTGCATCTTAATGAAAACTTATCTCTTCCGGGTTTGTTCTGATAGCCCAGGTGTCCTCAACTGCACTCCCTACTTCTGATCTCTCATCCTTGCTATGAGTTGTGGAAGAAGCTATCTTCGAGTAAAGAATATGAAAAGTTAAACACATGTTTTTTTCAGGCATAATTCAAAGTGACAAAGAATGGGAATCAAGAATCTACACAAGTGTATGTTGACAGTGACTGAAAAAAGTCTGCTAGTGTATGATGCAATTCTAGTTGTCATAGTGAAGATAACTTGGAAATGATTCTGGGCAGAGTACCAGAACAGAGTGGGTGACCTCATACAAACTCAGAAGAATTTTCAACCCAGTTTGGGAGGGGATGCGATAGCTGCCTTTCAATAATTGTTTTGTGTACTTACAAGGAAAAGGGTGAATAACTTAGCTTGGTGCAAAGTAATCTAAATCAAACCAAATAAATTAAATTAAGTAAAAGATAATTAGAGCCAAATGCTATGAAACTCTATTAGGTTATGGAAATCTCCCAATGGAAATGCAAGTAACATCATTACTCAGAACCGAAAAACAATATTATCACTGAATGTGTTATGAAGAACTGCACTGTGTTTCTTCCAAGGGACTTGCTGGATGCCCAGACACATGTTTACTGTTTTTCTTCTCCAAATACCATGATTCTGCGGTTACTGCTTTTTTGTTTACCCAGTGCTAAATTATGAGAACAAATTTCTTCATGAACATAAGACAAATACAAAGACTGTTGACTAAAGAGTTCAATTACTTAAAGTCCTAATTAAAATGTGGTCATCTCCTATAATAGATGAGTTTCCTGTGGAAACCAATTAATTCTGATGCTACACAATGAAGCATGTCAAACTGGAAAACAAGAGATGAAAGCAAAAAGGGCAAGTTTTACCTAGCAAGACTACTCTAATTAATTCATGGTGTTTGCTCAGAGCTCTGGATTGAGAAAGGTTTTGAAAATAACATTATGATCCATTAGTAATGTCTGCCATGGTATGGGATTAAGACAGCAGCAACTTGTCTGCCACTTATGAAACTCTATTAGATCAGAACTAGGGGTCAACTAACCGCAGCCTCATCAGAGTCCAGGATGCCCCAGGCAGCAGGACACTGCTCTGGAGTTCTAGAGTTGAGACTCTCTGCTCCTCCCTTAAGGGATTCCAGTAGCAGCAAAGAAACTAGGAACCTGTGTTTTAGGTGCTATTACCTCAGGCTCTGGAACTCATGACTGTGCTACTGAGTATACAGGCTGGCTTCCAAGAATGCTCTGAGAGGTCACTTTGTACAACTGTGTCATTTTGATTATGAGGAAGCTGAGGCCAGAGAAGCTATTTGACCTACCTGCAGCCATAAGACAACTAAGAGGCAGAGATGCGACTAGAACTAAGGTCCCTGGCTCCCAGATCTGCAACCTGAAGTTCTATGGAAACCTCAGGCATCTCCCTTCACTCCCATTCTGGGGCACTGGTCCCAGGTCCTGGGCTGCCATATGAGATTAGTCTTAAAGCCATGTAGGTACCAGCTAATCTCTGACCTGTTGATCATCAGCTTTGCAGGTTCTGTCCCTGTTTCTTTTTGGTGTCTTGGGGTTGATTTTCTCTTGTTCTTTAGATCAGTGGCTCATTGGGCACTTTAATTCAGGAGACAGCAACACTAGTGGCTCCTAAAGTGACCCATCAAAGCTCAGGTGGAATACAGCAGCCTTCATAATGTAAGCCATGAAACTGGATGCTCTTGACCTATGTCTAGAGAACATTCCTTCCTGGTCTGTGAGTGGAGAGAGCCAGTCGGGGGCAGATATGAATCAGATCCTGGTGTCCGGTACACCCTAGGCTTACTTTGAACTTGCTCTGCCTGGCAGAGGCCCAGGGAGGGCGAGAAGAAGCTTCTCCTGCCTTACCATGGTCATTGTCACTTTGTAGAAGACAATCTAATCTCCTTCAGCTTGACTTGTCTCCATTTGTGGGTTTTTTCTTTTTCTATCAAGTCACCTAAGGAACTCTGGCAGCATGATAGCCATTTTCACTCTTCCAAAGGCTCATTAAGACTTAGACAAGGCCGGGCGCAATGGCTCACGCCTATAATCCCAGCACTTTGGGAGGCTGAGATGAGAGGATTGCCTGAGCTCACAGGTTCAAGACCAGCCTGAGCAACTTAGCGAGACCTCATCGCTACAATAAATAAAAAAATCAGCCAGGTATGGTGGTACACGCCTGTAGTCCCAGCTACTTGGAAGGCTGAGGTGGAAGGATTACCTGAGCTCAGCAGGTCGAGGCTGCGGTGGCCGTGAGCATGCCACTGAACTTCAGCCTGGGCAACAGAATGAAACTTCAACTCCAAAAAAAAAAAAATTACTTAGAATAAACAGGTAGAAATGAAATTTCATATCAGTAGAAATCTGGACGCCTTCTTTCTCCTTTCTAGGACTGACATGTGTAGTCTTGTGCCCTTCTGAGCTTTCTTCATTTCACTTACTTGCTAGACTTGGCCAGGGGCCAAGGCCAAGGGGATGATCCACTGGCTGCCCAAATGGGATGAGCTTGACACTACCAGGCTTCTTTCCTCTTGCAAGGACATAAGCCATTCTTGGTATAAAGATCCAGGCATGTCTTTTCTTTATACATGAAGTGGGTTTGGCTTGACCACTAGACCAGTGTTGCTCTGGCAATAAGTGGGATTGTATCAAATGAACATGAAACTCATTACGGCAGCATGGTCTCCTCTATTTTTCGAGCCTCTGATTTTCAGAATGCCTGAGCCAGATAGCAACTTTTCCTCTAAGCACTTGCTGGATTTGTACATATACACCAGGTCTCTGTGAAAGGGTCCATGTGACTGTGTTGTTACCTTATAAAGGAAATATCCAGCTTCTCATGTAAGGCATTTATCATAGTACCTAGCACATGGTAATCACTCAGGTCAGTTACCCATTAACACAATTATTATAATTTTTATTGTGCAAATAGAACCATCCTACAGTGTGTAGTACTATATAGCTTAATCTTAATAAGAGCTGGCATGCTATAGAACTTCATAGCCATTAAATGATTTTCAGTCACAATCTCCTTTAATCCTCAGAAAAATAGTTTAAACTCCACCTCTACATGAAATGCTCTCCATTGGTTCTAACCTCTCTCTTCTCTGAGCCACCATAGCACGTAATTTGCTTCTATTTGTCTCCTCTCTCTTTCCTATCATACACAACCCTGGGGAATCCACACTGTCCTCCTCTGTTCTGAGGTGACATCACTCAGGAGCCCCTGCTGACTAGGTTTGGCTGTGAGACACCAGATCAGAGGTGTAGTAGTCAGAGTTCTCCAGAAAAACAAAAGCATATAAACAGATTTATTATAAGGGACTGGTTCCCATGATTACGGAGGCTGACAAATTGCAAGATCTAAAGGGTGAGTCAGCAAGCTGGAGACCCAGGAGAGCTGAGGGTGTAGTTCCAGTCTGTGGGCCAGCAGCCTTGAGACCCAAGAAGAGCTTTATTTGAGTTCCAGTGCAAAGTTAGGAAAAAAGCTGATGTTTCTGTTTGAAAACCATCAGGCAGGCAATTTTTTTTTTTTTTTTGAGTAGCAGTCACACTCTGTCACCCAGGCTGGAGTGCAATGGCACACTGCTCATGGCTACCACAGCTTCACCTGCTAGGCTCAGGCGATCCTTCCGCCTCAGCCTTCCAAGTAGCTGAAACTACAGGCACATGCACCACGCCTGGTTACTTTCTTGTTTTACTGTAGAGATGAGGTCTCATCAAGTTGCCCAGGCTGGCCTTGAACCTCAGGCAATCCTCTCACCTCGGCCTCCCAAAGTACTCGGATTATAAGTGTGAGCCACCATGCTCAGTCTAAGAAAAATTTTACTTGGGGGAGGGTCAACCCTTTCTTTCTGTTTAGGCCCTCAACTGGTTGGATGAAGTCCACTCCCATAAGAAAAAGCAAACTTCTACACTTAGTTATACATGTCAAGGGCATCCAAAAACACCCTCATAGAAACATCCAGAATAACGTTTGACCAAATATCTGGGCACCCTATGGCCCAGTCAAGTTGACACATAAAATCAGCCATCACAGAGAATAAAGGAGAGAAAGATCAGACCACTTTTTTCCTACTGTCTTGGCAAACTGTCTCTGGGATACCATGTGGCTGCATTTCTCTGGGACAATAGCTCCAGTGGAACAGTTTTCACTCTAGGCTTCACCTCTATTTTCCACCATTCTAATGGCTCCCTTTGCTATTATTCTTTGGGAACTTGAGCAACCTTTGTTGATTCCTTTAAACCAGCATGCACCTGGTTGATTCCATCATTTACGCCTTTTCATCTGAGCCTTTAGGGTTGATGAAAGACTCCACACTGGGTCTTTCCACTTGAGACCCTGAGTGAGAGTCATGGCAGTATTCATCTTTCTCTTCATTTTGTAATTATAATAGAAATATATGCATACTGCTTTCTATTAGAAAATAGAGAACACATAAAGAAAAAAATCCCAAAAAGAGATCACCTTTACTGATCTACTATGTGTCTCCTATTAGTATATGTAAGAAGGGCACCATTATAAAAATAACTTACTCTTTTGTTGTTGTTGTTGATTTTGAGTTGTAGTCTCACTCTGTCACCCAGGCTAGAGTGCAGTGGCATGCTCACAGCCACTGCAGCCTCAGTCTGCTGGGCTTAGGTGATTCTTCCACCTCAGCCTTCCAAATAGCTGGAACTACAGGAACGCGCTACCACACCTGGCTTATTTTTTGATATATTGTAGAGATGAGGTCTTACCAAGTTGCCCAGGCTGGTCTCGAACTCCTGGGCTCAGGCAATCCTCTAACCTCAACCTCCCAAGGTACTGGGATTAGAGGCTGAGCCACTGCACCTGGCCTACTCTTAATAATAATAAAAAAGAAATAACTTCAAAAAATAGTTTACTCATTGCATGAGTCTCATTTTTTGAACATTCTTTAAGGATGCAATTTTAATGGCTGCCTATTTTTTTGTGGTACTTATAACTCTCTTTTGGCGCTTAGATGATAAATTATTTTGTGCCCCTAGAAGTTACTCACAGAGGTCAATTTGCCGTATCATTTAACTAACTTGGTACTTCGCACATTAATATCATTCAGTCAAAGCCACAATCATTCACCCCACCCTTTCAAAATGTTAAGTAGTTTACAAAGATAAATAAAATATAGCAAGAGAACATATATTTAAAATATATGAAGGTAAAAGAAAAAATAAGCATAAGCATAATAAAATAAGCTGGATTCAAGAGTGAGGTCAGAATGCAATAATGCAGCCAATAATCTTATACTCTTACTAGAAGTTGGCCACAAACTTGACTCTAAGCTTCCTAACAATCTAAAAAGGAGAACATTCATAGTTACTCAATCAGAGTTTCCATAAAATAAAAACAATCCAGTTACTTGGTTGTAGTCCTGACAGAGAGGCACAATGTAATCAACAATGTCCATACTGTCGAAGCAGAGAGGGATTTCACAGGGTTGCTTCTTATAAAATCCATCTGTACAAGCAGAGGATATTGTGCCCAGCTAAATTCAGGAAAAGCAATTCTACCAGGGGCCTGGTGAAAATACATTCCTGATGCACAGCTCTGGCACCTTAACCCAGGGGTGGAATTCAGAGAACCTAGAGAAAAGGAGGGCTTGCATAGTCTTCAGGAAAATCTCCGCACTGGGTCTTTATAATGCCTACGCAGCTGTATCTACCTTTATGAAGTAGCAGGGCTCTGGCTCCGGCAGCACGGTCATTTGAACTATCATAGATTCATATTACAGAAAATTGTGAACCCATAGCCAAACTGAAAGAACAAATGGACTGTCAGCAGCAGTGGGAAAGGTCTCAGGCAGAGTGGTAGACTTATCAGCTGCCTCCATCAGCCCAGGGGGACGTTGAACCTCAGAATCGATCCAAAAGGATGAGCTTCTAATGCTTTAAGAAGGACATTTTGGTGTGGTCTTAGGTCTCTGTAAAATAGGGAACTGAACTTGGGAAATACTGAATACAGTGAAGTCCCTGGAAAGAAGGACTGGAAAAACTCTACTGTTAGCTCATCTCTGGGTAGGGCTCTGATTTAAATGTAAAAAAGCAAATAAACAAAAAAGTCCTCCCATAGAAGTGAAACCCCAATCCCGAGCCACTTGTAAGTATAGAGTCCTGATTTATGAAATCATACCTGCAAAGTTAACATAAAAACTGTTCACAGACCAGTGAAGCCCATGGACACTTGCCAAAGAGAATGGGAAACAAATCTGTAGCGACATTTCTCCTACCCAGGTTCATGGGACGCCCACAGAAACAAGCAACTGCAGTTAAAGAGGCACTTACAGCGAAAAGTTACAAACCACAAAACAAACGGATGAGTCACATCAGTGAAAGTCAGCAGATACAAATGTACGAAAAACATGTGCTCCCCGCCAACCTGAAATATAAGAAGGGCCCTATATAAGAACTTTAAAATAATTTAAAAGTTCAAAGAGGGAATAGAAACCAGATGAAAAATCAAGACACTAAAGAAAGGAGAATCTAAGCAGAATTAAAAAGGAAATATACAGTTACTGAACTCAAAAGACAGGTTAAAAAACAGATCCACACACAGTTAAAGAAAGACCTGAGGAAATCTCTCAGAATTCAGCTTAAAGAGATAAAACAATTTTAAGATAGTAAAGGACCCTGAAGATCTGAGTTCAAGATCATATTTAACTTTCCATTGACACAGCACTCACTGTGGGCAGGCTCTGCACTGTTCTTAATAAAAGTCATCTGGCCAGGTTCAGTGGCTCAGCCTGTCATCCCAGCACTTTGGGAGGCTGAGGCACGTGAATTACCTGAGTCCACAGGTTTGAGACCAGCCTGGGCAACTTGACGAGACCTCGTCTCTACAATAAATCAAAAAAATATTAGCCAGTTGCAGTTGTGCCTCCTGTAGTTCCACCTACTTGGAAGGCAGAAGGGGAAGGATTGCCAGAGTCCAGCATTTTGATGCTGGGGTGGCCGTGAGTGTGCCACTGCACTCCAGCCTGGGCAACAGAGTGAGACTTTGACTCAAATAAATAAATGTCACCTAACTTAATCTCCTTAATCCTATTTTTCACATGTAACTGAGGCATGACCCAGTTAATAAGTGGCAGATCTTGGGATGGACCCCAGATGCTCCATCCTTTCTGAATGGGGTATAACTGTCCTCTAATATGACACTGCTTCTGTGATCCTCTCTCTCTCTCTGATGCATTATTCATTTCCCTCCTTGCTGGATCATCCATATCAGTATACAATGATGCTCTTGTATTTCTCAACATTAAAAATCCTTTCTTGGGCCGGGCATGGTGGCTCACACTTGTAATCCCAGCATTTTGGGAGGTAAGGTGGGAAGACTGCTTGACCCCAGGAGTTTGAGACCAGCCTAGGCAACATAGAAACAACTCACCTCTACAAAAAAATTAAAAAATTAGCCAGTCATGGTGACACTTGCTTGTAGACCCAGCTACTCGGGAAGCTGAGGCAGAAGGATCGCCTGCACCCATGAGTTGGAGGCTGTGGTGAGCTGTGATTGTGCCACCACACTCCAACCTGGAAGACAGAATGAGACTCTGACTCAAAAAAAAAATCCTAGCCAGGCTCGGTGGCTCAGCCTGTAATCCCACACCTTTGGGAGGCTGAGGTGAGTGGATTGCCTGAGCCCGCGGGTTCGAGACCCGCCTGGGCAGCGAGACCTCATCTCTACAATAAATCAAAAAAATCAGCCGGGCGTGGTAGCGCATGCTTGTAATTCCGGCTACTTGGAAGGCTGAGGTGGAAGGATCGCCGGAGCCCAGCAGGCGAGGCTGCGGTGGCCGGGAGCAACCACTGCACTCCAGTTTGGGCGACCAAGTGAGATTCCAACTCAAAAAAAAAAAAATCCTTTTTCTTGACTTTATATTATTCTGTTGTTTGCTGCAACCAAAATTTATAAAAGATTTCTACAAAGACTGTCTTGACTTCCTTACCTAGTTTTGTCTATTTAACTATTTTTGCTTCAACTCAATTTATTATTTATACTATACCACACTACCTTAGCCCATGTCTCTGAGCTCCATGATCATATATTTGACTTACCATTGAATTCCAAATTTAACATATACAGCTAAACCTCTGATCTCCATCTTCTCCATTTATATGTTAAAAATGTAAAAAAAAAAAAATGTAAATGATCTCCCCACAAGACGCTTATTAATAACAAAGAAAAAAATGTAACTTTACTGGATTTATTTGTAGGAAATATACACTTATAGGCATAAAGGTCATCATGTCAGCAACTTATTCTCAAATAGTTTTGTAAAAATACAGTATACACAGACACATACTTCTGTGCAACACAAATGCATACATGCATTCATATACATTTATAGAAAATGATGAAGCAGAAAGAGTATGTCGTTAATATTTGGAGAACCTGGGCAAAGGGTATATAGATATTCTTGTATTATTTTTGAAACCTTTCTGTAAGTCAATTACTTCAAAATAAAATGGTTGACACACATACAAGTCGAGTAAATAATGTAACGAACCCCTATGCAGCCATCACCTAGCTTTGTTGATTATCAACTCATGCTAATCTTGTTCATCCTTTTCTACACTTCCATGCGCCACATTGGCATGGTGCTTTACTCCTGCAACATTTTCATAAACACTATTTCATTTTGAGCCTCACAGCAATCCTACAAAAAGAAAGGTGAGAACTATTTTCTCCATTAGGTAGACGAGGTGGTTTAGACTGAGAAGTTAGGAAATTGGCCTATGTCCATATAATTAGTGAAACCTTCAGGACCCAATCTCCAGATTTCTGACTTGGGTTCATGTCTCATTTTCCCACATAACATTATTCCAAAACAGTAAAAGTGAGAGCTTAACGGGCCCTCCAGGAGTTTCATCTTTCTTCCTGGGCCTGTGCCACCATCTTCACTTAAACAGCCCAAGACCTCTGAGGTCTTGAGGTCTATAAAGATGCAAGGAAATCCTACTACCTCTGACATCTGCAACAGCTCAAATGCTACTTGCTGGGTGGAGACTACTCTATTCTGTCTCTTGTCTCTGTCTCTTGTCACTTCTACCTTTCCAAGCACGTCTTAATTATTCTTTCCTTTGCGTTCCCACATCTCTTTGCAGTAAAGGCCCCTGCAAAGAGATGTGGGAACGCAATCTGGATCTTTGTGTGTCTCTCTCTTTTCAGCTAGAAAGTGAGTTCCCTGATGCGGAGTCTGTGTCTTCTCTGTGTCTTCCTCATCTTTATCATCCTGGCACCCTCAAATGAGCAGTTTGGAGAGAGTTTAACAAAAGGACTATTTACAAGAATGTGAGCTGGGTTTGGAAAATGAAAACAATGTATATTGGCCTCCCTCCCCCACTAATGCCCCCCCCCCATGTTTCTCACCCTTAGGCCTGAGTAGTTACTGGAATCCTCCAGAATCATAGAAAGCATGATGGATGGGACTGGGCTGACAGGAGATGACTCCTGTCTAGAAAGTGCAGCCAGGCCACAAGATCCCCACTGAGGAGTTTCTGTCTACTGGCCCATACTGCCCAGAAGCCAGGAGACAAGGGAGCGGGAACCATCAGTAGAGGCCAGCTTCCCTGGGTCCAGAGCAGGGACAGGCAGAAAGTGGGACAGAGAATGTGCCCAGCACAGAGCAGAGAGCCCAGAACATAGTTGGTGAACAGAAATATTTTTAATTACATTGCTGAATCTTAGATGGTGCTCATTGACACACACTTGAAATATAGAGAACTTTTTTTTGGCATTGACACAAGTTTAGCACAGTTCAAAACAGAGAAATACCAGATGTATTATCAACGTTTCAAACATTACGCTGGCCTGATGAACTCAGCTTTCTAACCCAGAGCAAAAAGCTTACGACTCTATTTAGGAATGTCGCAGCTAAAGCATTCAGTACTGTATGATTATGAAGTAATCATTCTTCCCCACTAAATGGATTCAGTTAGAGATCTTGCATACTCTTCAATATTAGAGAAGTACATTTTTTTGTCCTATTTTTCTTACCCAAATGCTGAAGGTCTCCAGCGTGTTTAATAATTAAAACAACAGACGACTTAGTCGGAATGGCAAATATTGCAGCTAACGATAACTATGCGCAAATATATCAGTTACGCCACCTCTGAAGAAACTGGAGAGCTGGTTTCCTAATTATACACAGTGACGGCCAAAGTTCCAAAACAGACACTACTAGCCCTCCAGGTTTCTACAACTCTTTCCCCAGCAATCAGATCCTCTGCTTTTATTAATACATCTGCATGGTGACATTTGTAACACAAAAATCTTGCTTCAAAGGCCACTCAGTGTTCAATTTTTCAATTTATCCTTTTAACAAAAATACCCTGAAATGTCTGAATCATCTGCTCAAACTCCTTGAACATCTATAATTAATAAGCTGAGATTGTGGTTTTATACAATGTCTAGTTTGCTGAAAAATCAGTCCATCGCCCAGGCTGGAGTGCAATGGCATACTCACGGCCATCCCAGCGTCGACCCACTGGACTCTGGTGATTCCCTCTGCCTCAGCCTTCCAAGTAACTGGAACTACAGGTACGCACTACCACGCCCAGCAAATTTTTTTGATTTATTGTAGAGACGAGGTCTCACCAAGTTGTCCAGGCTGTTCTCGAACGCGTGGGCTCAGGCAATCCCCTCACCTTGGCCTCCCAAAGTGCTGGAATAACAGGCTTGAGCCACCATGCCCAGCATGTCAATAAATTTTATGGTCACTATACTTAAGATCCAGCCTCAGTGTTATCATCAGGACTTTAAAAATATGTAGATGACAACACTTGTCAAGTAGCAACCTCACTAACATTAACATTGCGATATCTATACCATAGATTTGTCAATCCATTGCTGTATTGTATTCGTTTCTTAGGGTCACCATCACAAATGCCCACAAATGTGGTGGCCTCACCCAGCAGAAATATATGTGTTCACAGTTCTGGAGGCCAGAAGTCTCAAATTAAGGTATGGGCCTCCCTCTAGAGGGTCTAGGAGAGAATCTGTTCTTTGCCTCTTTCAGTCCCCGGTGGCTGTTGGCATTCCCTGGCTTGTAGCAGCACCCTTCTAATCTCTGCCTCCCTGGTCACCATGCCTCCTCCTCTTCTGTGTCTTCTCGTCTTCTGTGTTTGTAAATTCTCTATGCCTCACCCTTGTTAGGACTGTCACTGCATTTAGATTCCACCCAGACTAAACAGGATAATCTCCTCATCTCAAGAGCATGAATTCAATTTCATCAGCAAAGTTTTTGTTTATTGTTTTCCAGATAAGGTCACATTTGCAGGTTCCAGGGATTAGGACACGGACATACCATTTTTTTCCCAATCCATTATCCATATTAAAGTCAAGTTTACATTTCCTAACCATATTTTTGAAAATATGGGACTTCTGTGTACATTTAAAAAGATCCTGTGAGTCACTTATACGTGACATAATTGCACCTCAGATGTCCCCAGTAGAAATTAAGAACAATTCACGACAGCTTCCCTGACCCTTGCTCTGAGTACTTGGTTTTCTATAACCCTCTTCACAGCGGATCACTTATCTCCTTCTCATTAGTCCAGTTCATGTTGAAAGTACATCAATGGGGCAAGAGAGACATTTACCTAGGACACAGCATTTAAAGGCGTGCCCAAATCAGTCATCAAGATAAATAAGAATAACGACTGAGGTTTTCCTCGCTCCCTTAAATAAATTTAACATCTAATAAAATATTATTTATCTAGATGACTGAACTTTTCCGTATTCCCTTGAAGTTGGCACCAAAGGTGATTACCTCACTTGCCTTCCGCTGGAGTCTACATCTTCTGCTGCTTTTCTGCGTTATAACCAGCATCATATCCTCTGTATTTGTGGTATTCTCTAATAGCAAGCATATAAAATCTTCTCTTTCTTTTCCACCCACAGTATTTTCTCAGTATCATAATCTGAAACTGTAGGTAAATAGCATGGACGTGTTTCGAAGGATTTAGTGTTCCTCGGTTATCTGATCTCTTCCCAACAGCTTGCACTCCAGTCTCTTCCATCCTCAGATTCAGAAAGAAAAACAACACGTTTTCCAACCTTCCCTTTGTAAAGCAGCCATCAAACCAGTGAACACCAGACTTTTATTCTGGTTTAAAAAGCTACATTGAAATCTATCAATATGCGGTTGTTGAATGACTATAAGTGCTCCCTCCTCAAGAAAACCAAAACAAAACTCCCAAGATCTCACGCGCCTCTCATTTTTCTTTCTAGGGGAAAACTCATGTTCCCCATTTTGCCTCATTCTGACAAGTAATATTCAAAGTTATGAAGATCATAAGCCCTATCCCAAAAGGCTGGCATGACAAACAACATCTTCCCATGTCAAGTCAGCAGGATCTGAGAAAGCCCTGCCTGAAAGATCTCAGCACCTGAGTCCTTACTTGGAACCCGTTTCTGAAAATATCCATTCGTTAAGGTTCCAGCCTATTACTGCACTGCCTTCCTTCACCTTGGAGAGTTCTCAGGATTTATGGGACTTCTCCCAAAAGTCTCGATCTGAAAGTCTCCCCAAATCAGAGCCCCTTTTCCACAAAAGTGTGAGGAATGCCCTTAGCATGTGCAAGGGCGTACCGTGAATCTGAACAGCCGCTGAGGAGGGCACTGCACGGCTTGCACCACAGAGAGTCTTAGGAGAAACAGTGTTTGTTCAGGTTCATTTTCAGAACAGGAGAAAACTTCAGGACTGGTCTCCTTCCCGATTACTTCCTCAAAGTCACTGTTTAGGTATGATGTCAAGCCAGAACAAGGCTGTAGACTGTATGGAGACAAGCTGAATTTGTCATGGAATGTTTAGGTAATTCCAAATACAAATTTTTACAAAAGAAAGAATTCCTTGCCTTGCCTTTTTTTTGTTGTTTTAACCTCAAGCCCATGTATACGCGCTGGTGGCTATTGTTTATTAATTAATAGCTTATTAGTAGATTGAAACCATGTTATTTCTGTTTTCAATTTAATTTTCTTGCTAGTCTTTAGTCTTAGCCATCCTAAAGAGTGATTTCTTTCTTTCTTTCTTTCTTTTTGAGACAGACTCCCTCTGTCACCTAGGCTTAAGTGTAGTGGCACAATCATATGTGGCTTACTGTAAACTCAAACTCCTGAACTCAAGGTATCTCCCTGCCTCAGCCTCCCGATTTAATTTTTTTTTTTTTTTTTTTAGAGACAGAGGTCTTGCTATGTTGCCCGCCCAGGCTGGTCTCAAACTCTACTGGACTCAAATGATCTTCCCACTTCAGCCTCCCAAAGTGCTGGGATTACAGATGTGAGCCATCACAGCTGGCTTTCTTTTGAAATAACAGTAGAACTGTAAACCGGGTGTGGTGGCACATGCCTGTAATCCCAGCACTTTGGGAGGCAGAGGTGAAAGGATTGCTTGAGCCCAGGGGTTCGAGATCAACTGGGAAAACTTGGCAAGAATTTGTCTCTAAACAAACAAACAAACAAAACTGTAGCCTTAGAACTTGCAAGGAAAAATAATTCATCCTTTAGTCAAGCTCAAGAAATTCTGTTATAATGTGGTTTACTAAATAAACCATTGGATTGGGAACTAGTGTGAAAATACCTTCACAGTCTTTTGGTTTTTGCATCATTAAACTAGAAGGAGAGAGGGACAGTCAACCAATCACTTAGTGTCTCCCAACAATATGAGACAACATACTATATTATTATCTATTACCATGAAAGACAGTCATTTATAACTCCAGGTCACGGATACTATTGAAAATCATGTATACTTATTGGATTTTGCATGTGATATTTGCAAATAATTTACCTTTCAAGCTGTATTTTGGAGAAGCTAGTAGTAAGAGTCACATTATTTGAGCACACACAGTTGAGCAACAAAGAAAATAACGTGAGAGTTTGTTGGACAACTGGAGAAGACTTCAGTTTCAGACAGAAGAAAAGGAAAAGAGAGACAAGTTAGACTGCAAAACCTGGAAAATATAATTAAGAACACACCTATTCTAGTCATAGCTATAAAATAAGAGTTTCTTGTGTGTGGCTCGAATTGTGTATGACCTTATAGTCATTTTAGATATTAGAGGAGGAAGGGGATGGTAAAAGGGATAAGTGGAAGGTAGAAGAAAAGAGGCAAAAAATGAAGAAAAGTCGCTGGTGTTAAAAACAGAACACTTCCTTGGCATTCTTTGCTTCCTGCTGATTACAACTAGTTCCTTTGCACTCAATTCCCACTTGAAAAATGGAGGGAAGCAATCTAGATGAGGCGGGTCAAAGAAAAAGATGCTTGACAGACATAACTAAATGTAATATCATTTGTACTCTTGTTGACTTGCTTCCCCAAGTTTTCCCTTAGGTTACTTTGCTAACATAGACCCAGGTCTAAACAACAGAGACCGCACGGCGCTTCTAGACTTACATTCCAAATTATGTGACGCCACATGTTTGGAAAAGAAAGTATTTACATACTTCTGCTGCTGCATACTTCTAATATTCAAACCCACCCTATTGTTCTTCATCATATCTTCACCCACATAGCGACGGCCAGAGATGATACTGTTGTTCCTTCAGTTCCTTAATCAACATGCAATGTGTGGACCATCTTCCTACTGCTACATGCTTCTAAGAGACTTTGATTGATGGAAATCCACAGCCACACCTACTGGTTCTGTTACAGTGATGCTGTTTGCTCTCTTTTTATAGCATTTGACCTTGTGTTTGGACAGCTCCTTGATCTCCCTACCTCTTTTGATATTCGTGTTTAGAAGAAGCTGAAACTGTGTGGAGAATATTAACAGAGAAGATTGGCACCCTAAGGGTACTTCAAAAACCATAAATACCTAAGACATTTAAAATTTTCTTACTTCTTCTTCTTCTTTTTTAGGAGACTGGGTCTCGCTCTGTCACCCAGGCTGGCGTGATCATAATTCACTGTAACCTTGAACTCCTGGCCTCAATTGATCCTCCCGCCTCAACCTTCCAAGTTAGCTGGAGCTTCAGGCGTGAAGCTAACTGTGTCTGGCCTCCTAAAACTTTTTTTTTTTTTTGTCTTTTAAGTGAAGCCAGACTAAGACAAACATGTCTAGGTTACTCTTGTACCATTTCTTTGACGAGTGACACAAGAAATCCTAACTGTTTTTGAATTCCAAAGGTAAGATTTTCAAAGGAAGACATTTAGTGTCCTGTGCCTTGGCTGGAGGAGGAGGAAGCGATGCAATTCTTTCATCTGGGAAGATGACAGTTAATTAAATATTGTGATGTTAAATGGATCAGCCAGACTGAAGATGCAATGCACCGCTGATTAGACAGGTTTTGTGTATTAATGGATCCAGTCTCAGCAATAGCCATCTGACACCAAATTTTATGGTCCATTTGCAAAGGTGAAACCAGAGACATATGTCCCTTGGTAGCATAACAGTAAGAAAAACAAAAGGGATTTGGCTTCTTAGGCTCAAGTGTATTACACACGCTGAAGTTGTAGGAGATATTAGGTTTTTTAAAATATAATTTTTCTCAGTATGTGTTTGTCAGAACTGTAAATTTCCACACGAATCTTTCCATTTTTCTTGCATAAGCAGAAATAGAAACAGATTTAAAACACCTTGTATAATTATCATACTGCAACACCGTAATTAGAATAGTGGTTCTCAAAACGCAATCTCTACTAGCAGCATCAGCACCACCTGGGAAACGCAATCTCTACTAGCAGCATCAGCACCACCTGGGAACTTGTTAGAAATACAGATTATAGGGCTTCCCTGGAACCACTGAGAAACTCTGGAGGTGAGGCCCAGCAACCTGTATTTTAACAAGCCCTCCAGGCGATTATGGTACAAGGCAAAATTTGAAGAAAAAAAAAAACCCTGCTGTTATATATTACTGATTATAGTAACATCCTTTTAAATCAAGCAAAGGAAATCTCTGAATCTCACATTATTTGTCTGTTCTTGTCTATTCAGCAAGATAGATAATTTTGGGGCTGTGTCCACAGCGAACTAAAACATAAATCCTAGATTCACTCTGTTGAAAACAGATCTAGGAAAGGATGGATTCTCTGCTGTTTGCCATTCACCTTCTGAAGAAACATTAGATTCAGGGAAAAAAAAAGACATTGCATCTGTGTTGTTGACACTGCAGACTATTCTAAAAGATAGATGTTATGTAGTTTTAGACATGACGACATTTGATTAGATTGAGCAAGTTAAACTCCTACAGTAATTAGTGCAAGCTCAAAAAACAGATGTGAAGCAAAACCAAACACAAAGAAATAAATAACAACGGTTTTGTTTGGATATACTGTAAATGGATGAAAATATTTGGGAGACCGAAGGAAAGAATAAACATTGTACAATATCATTGGCATGATCAACCACTTCCTACCCATGGAATTCCCCTTTTAAATCAGAGCTGTGTTTTATTTCAGGGTAAACCCTTGAAACTGTCTAGAATACACAAGGTGAAGTGAGGGAGGAATCTTTAGCTAAATATTTTACAACCTAAAAGCATAACTGTAAATAAATGCTTCTTGGAAAATTATCAAGAGTGTTCATATTCCTCTAAAAAAATTAAGTCTACAAAAAGTAGAACCAAAGGATCATTGAAGCTTTACATAATTTGTATCTTTTCTTTTGCTAAAAGAAAAAAAAAAAACAGTAGGTTGGGCTTTTAATGAGTGCTAAGACGTGTGTGATCAGTGCAATATTAAACAAATTCTTTAAACTCGAAACTCTTAGCTACCTATTTGGGGTTATTAGATTTCTTTATTTACAGATATCATGGGGGCTGGAAAGGTCTTTGGAGTTTCTAGCGTTTCCTTGACAGATTTTCTGTTTTTCTTTTCCCTCGGGGCTTTGAGATGTACGCAAGTTTTACACAAAGATTTTTGAGAAGTTTTTCCCTTTCAGTTCAGTATTTACATAATTGTCTTTTGTTCTTTGGAATAAAGTTGCAAGTACAATTTTTCAGAAGTTATTCGTGGTTTCCAATAAAATAGTCTCATGAGCAAGCAAAGAGCAAAGAAAAGGGGGGAAAAAGGAAGAAGAAGAAGACAAGGAAGGATGACTTGACTGAAATGAGAAGCAGGCAAGTAACTGCAGTCTCCACACATAAATCTGTAGTATAAGTGAGTCATGTGACTTTGGAGAAGTCTTTAAGGGACTGTACTCAGTGTCTACAGGAGATCTTCTAGGGGTAATTTCCTGGACATTTCTCAATGACATGGTAAAGAGGTACTGCATATATAATAATAAGCACCACGGTTTTCTAAATAAGACGCAGTTGTGCCTCGAATATATTTTATGCGATGCCTCACTGGCATGGAATATTTTGCCATATCCCTGGAAACAGGGAGACCCATGTAGCACAATGTAACTCAGATATTCATTTCGAGTTAACCTAAAGGGACCAGAAACAAGAACTGCTCTGAGTTTTTATTTATCCCCATAAAAACCCTTTTGTGTTCTGACCCATCCAATAGCCAGCAGGTGACAAAGAGAAAGTTTCTACCAATAACTTCCTTCCTTTATTAGGGCAAGGCAAGAAGGGAAATGGTATAGTTTGGTTATCTGACCCCCGTCTAAATCCCATGTTGAAATGTGATCCCCGGTGTTAGAGATGGGGCCTGGAGGGAGATGTTTGAGTGGGGCGGGAGTAGTGAGGGGGGGTGTGATTCTTGTGAATGGCTTAGAGCCTTCCCTATAGTAACGAGTGAGCTCTCACTCTATTAGTTCACTTGAGAGCTGGTTGTTTAAAAGACCATGGTACCCCTCCCCGCTCTCTCTTGTTTTCTTCCTCTTTCCACATGATGTCTGCTTCCCTTCTACTTCTGCCATGAGTGGAAGCTTCCTGAGGCCTCACTGGAAGCAGACACCAGCACTATGTTTCTTGTACAGACTGCAGAACCATGAGCCAAATAAACCTCTTTTCTTTATAAATTGCCCAACCTAAGACATTTTTTATAGCAATGCAAGACAGACTAAGACAGGAAACAAAAATGGTGACTTCTGGATTTGAATGTTAGATATTTTGAGGCATTCTAGTTTCTTTAACACTCTAGGGAAGAGAAATAAAATAGAAACCAAGGGATGCCTACAAGTGTTGCTGGAGGGAACATGGTAGGAGCCATCACCAAGTCTATCTCCTCAGCTCCAATCAACATAAACCCCAGGAGAGAACCTTGGGTGATATTTAAGAGGGTGAGACTAGGAAGAGAGAAAGGAAGAGAAAAAAGAGGGCTGCTTCCCAACCCAAGGGAGTGTTCCAGAAGGGAGGCCCGCAGTGAGGTCCATTGAGATGACTCCTCAGAAGTACACTGGGGCTAGGGGTGGTGGCACATGCATATAAACCCAGCACTTTGGGAGACCGAGGCAGGAGGATTGCCTGAGCTCAAGACCAGTCTGGGCAGCATAGCGAAACCTCATCTCTACAAAAAATTAACTGGGTGTGGTAGTATGTGCCTATAATCCCAGTTACTCGGGAGACTGAGATGGGAAAATGTCTGAGTCCAGGAGGTTGAAGCTATGGTGAGCTGTGATGGTGCCACTGTACTCCATCCTGGGCAACAGAGTGAAACCCAGATTCAAACCAACAAACAAACAAACAAACAACAACAACAACAAAACAGTGTACATCGGATCACAGATGATTTTTGCTATCCTGATTCCACTCAAGGGGTAAGGCCCAAAATCAGGTTTCATGAGATTGAGAAGTGAGAGATGCGAAAGCTCTTCCAAGAAGTTTGACAGTGAAACAAAGGAGAGGAAAAGGGAGGCGACTTGCAGACTGTGATATTAGAGACGGTATTTGTACAAGGGTAACATTTATGCATGATTAGAGGAAGGGAGAAAGGAGTAATTAGAAGAGAAACAAGGCAGAAAAATTAAGAAATAAATCTCCAGAGAAAGTGACAAAGGAGAAAGGTCATTAACAAAGTTGAAAAAATTGCTTTTGGAAAGAAATGAAGGATCCCTTTTCCCTACGATAGGAGGGAGGAAAGAATGGATGAATATATGACAACTTTGAAAGTGGAAGAAGGAAACTGAGGCAGGAAGCTACCTCATAGTTTCTTTTCTGAATAACCTGGGAAACCACTCTTGGCCAAATGTGGACATACCTGATGGAGATAGGAAAGGAGTTGACCGAGTTTACAGAAAGAGCTCAAAAGCTATTCCGAAAACTGGTCTCTGGGAACTGAACCTTCGAAAAGGATATCTCCTATGTATTTAAAGTGTTGACTTCTAATCACTCTTGGAAAATTATCAAGAGTGATTAGAGGCCTGGTAAATGGCACTTAAAATCAGGAGAGAAGGAGTGATGCCCTGGCAGGAGTCACATTCGTGGGCACCATGATTATCTGAAAGAGAAACCACAACTGATTGGGACCTTCAGTCTGAACATGGCCCATGGTTATCTCAATTGCTCTCCTGGGGTTTAAAATAACACCAGCCCAAGGCAAGGTAATTTTTACCTGCATTTTCTTTGACTCTTTTAGGCAGACCTGTTGAGAGATCCTGCCATAACCTCACCTCAGGTGTCCCTGACCTGCCTGCTTGGCTCAAAAGGGGGAACAAAAGTGCTACCCCAAATGCTGCATTTATATCCCTTTCTCAGCTCTAATGATCACCTACTGCCAAGGCAAAGAGAAAATGATGCCAAATGATATTGAGAGCTGAAGGAAACAAACAAGTCTTAGCAGAGCATCAGATTATATACAGCACTTTCTGGCTACTACTCCAAAGCTTAGAAAACAGGAGGCGCCAAGAAACTGGAGTTTTATTAAGAATGAGAAACTATTCAGTTTACCATATGGACACTGACCTAACATAGGCAACAAACTTTTTAAAATGTAAGCCTAAAATGTGTGCTCTCACAAAAATATACATATACATATATGTAAATAGTAACCTATTAAAACACTCTACTTCCAATAGAATGATACATCAAAGTTTGGATACACAGGTGAACTGTGCATACTCTCCAGCTGAGACGTAATATACCTAATCACAATTCAGTCAATTACGCTTTACTAAAAAATATTTACTGACTCTTTCATAACCAATAAGCTGATCTGAGCAAGATTTGAAGAAACCCAAGTATATTTTTGTACCAAAGGAACTAGAAGTCATGCTTAATATTTCTGACTTTAAGACCCACTGAGCTCTTTTTTTTTTTTTTGAGTTGGAGTCTCACTCTGTCACCCAGACTGGAGTGCAGTGGCCACTCCCGGCCACCGCAGCCTCGCCCGCTGGGCTCCGGCAATGCTTCCGCCTCAGCCTTCCCAGAAGCCGGAATTACAGGCAGGCACTGCCACGCCCGGCTGATTTTTTGATTTATTGTAGAGATGAGATCTCGCTGCCCAGGCGGTTCTCGAACCCGCGGGCTCAGGCAATCCATTCACCTCAGCCTCCCAAAGGTGCAGGATTACAGGCTGAGCCACCGAGCCCGGCTGAGCTCTTTTTTAAGATCAGAAATTACCTGAGACATATATGTTATATATACACAGAACAATCTGGCTTGACAAGAAAGCTTATTGCTTTAGCTGTCAGGCTTTTAATTACATCCTTACTCTAATTACTAGGACTTCATCTGCATCTATCTCCTAATTATCCCAGAAATCTAAATTTCTTGAATCTTCTCTTCTAGGAAGAGGCTACTTTTCTTCTTTTGTGCTCCAAGACCCTGGGCATTCTCTTCCTTATGGGAAGAAGGAGAAGGAGAAAAGAAAAACAGCCATGGCTGTTACATTATATTTTCCTGTGTCTTCCTTTTGTTCTATCATGAAAGAGTTGTCCTGGCAATTAAGTTATTAACTTCCTTTGAATACTTTCCCTTTTTAACTCCAGTTTTTATATTGCATAGAATAATTTGTTTGCTTACTGTTGTAACTTTCAGTTCTAAGAGACTTCTAAAATGGGTCCAACCATTTTGCCTGAACATTTTCATATTAAATCACATACAAAAAGTGTTTTCTAGCTAAGCTAAGCAGTAGATTCTTAAAATATCTATTTAGAAAAAAGTAATATATCTATTTAGAAAAAAGTAATTCAAAGGAATTTTGCTATGCCTTCTAGTATTTTCCCATTATCAAATTGGTTGAATATACTCAATTTACACATGAATATATTAAGGCAAAATTTATTTCTCTCCAAATTTTATTATTCATGAAGGTACATTAATTTTTTTATCTCCATCCATTATTTAAAGTATTTACCTTAAAAGATAGTTGTGAAAAGTACAAGATGAATATAAATTAAATTACATGTAAAATAACATGTAGGAGAAAGCATCATCTGCTATTACCATTTCAGGAGTGAATAAGAAAATATTGATTATCTGCTCTGGTGGTTGGCCTGCATTTTCTGTCTAAGAAATCTGTGGAGTCATTTGTTTGTTTTTTCCCCAGAGTAGTCAACTGGAAGTCAAAATTCTAAAGACATTGAACTCCTTGTGTAAGAGTTAACAGGTGCTGTGGTTAACCAAAAAATTTCCTTTGAAGCTTCAGATATATATACGACTATGAACTAGAACAAACTGCAAAGCTAAACATGAGATGTAGACGGTAGAAGGACTTCGTGTTTGCTGTCATTTCCTAAACAGATCTCTCAAACTCTATATTTGAGAAACTTCTGTTGAGGCTTCCTCTGCCAAAATATTGCTCAATTCATCATATTCATAAATTTCCCTGAAGTCAGGTTCTAGTAAAACTGTGAATCATCGTCCACTCTTTTGTAACTCTTACAAAAGATAAAATTCTGTAATGATTGAAAGCATTGCAGCATTTTACCACATTCTGCTGGGTTATATAGTCTTCAGAAAGTGGAGAGTGAGGAATGAAACTTTTCATAGGTAGAAACTGCATGGTTTCCTGTAAAAGAAACCAAAACCTCACAGAAGCCCAGATACATGGTCTGTCACATTCATGGTGGGGATATTTTTTTCCTGTGAAGATCTACTGACCATATATAGTGTTTTAAAAGATGGTATTAAAAGACCATTTAAGGGCTTTGGGTAAATTCAAAGCAATTCAATTTTGAGAGATGAAAGATAAACTATCCCAATCACCTTGCCAATTAAGAACAAACGATGCCTAGCCTAGGCAACATGGCAAGACCTTGTCTCTACAAAAATAAAAATAAAAATAAAAAAATTAGCCAGGTGTGGTGGTACACAGCTTTAGTCCCAGTTACTCAGGAGGCTGTGGCGGGAGGATCACCTGAGCCCAGGAGGTCAAGACTGCAGTGAGCCATGATTGTGCCACTGTATTCCAGCCTGGGCAACAGTGAGACCTTGTCTCAAAAGAAAAAAAAATATATATGATGCAAAACCTGACCCACAAACACAATCTAAAACATAATTATAAAGGCAGAGAGGGTAGAGGAAAAGATAACGTAGATACAAAGAGGACAAACCGAGGAAAGAGAAGGAAAAAAGAAGGGATCTTAGGAACAGAATACTGCACAGAGTAGGGAAGATTTTAGGAAAGTTATAACAGAGGTAGAGGGATTCAGGGGAGCAGTTCGAAGAGTTCCTTCTACATTAAAGAAGAAAAGGAAAATCTTTCCTATATCTTCTTCCAAATTTCAGCATTTATTTTAAAATATGGATTCATTCTCTGATCACATTCTGCAGGTTTTCTACCACATTGTGTAACAACTGTATGCATAACCATGAAATGTGGACCGCGGGTAATAATATTTAGGGTGAATGTTTTGTTTCATTGTTCTTGGTTTTCTTTGTGGTGGAAGTATAAATATGATTCTTATGATAAAGAAAAATGAGCGTGTTCTAATCATGGGGATTAAAGGAATATGGGAGATCCTATTTGAATGAGAGCTCAACCTACTGAACTGAAAAAAAATAAATGAAACAAATTTATTACTAAGGAAATTTTCAAATACACACAAAGGTGGAAAGAATAGTAAAATAATTTCATGTACAGTTTTCCTTCACTATGGGGAGAGGATTGTTCCAAGATCCGCCTCCCGCCCATGGATAACAAAATTTGGGGATGTATAAGTCCCAGATATAAAATGGCACAGTCTTTGTATATAACCTGTGATCATTCTCCTGTATACTTCCAATCATCTCTAGGTTACTCATACTACCTAATACAATGTAGATGCCATGTGAGCAGTTGTTATGCTATATGGTTTTTATTGATATTACTTTTTATTGTTTTTTCTCCCAAATATTTTTGGCCTGCAGTTGGTTGAACCCACAGATGTAGATGTGGAACCCACAGATGCAGGTTCTCATCCCTCAGCTTCAATAATGATCAGTGTATTGCCAATTTCATTGCAGCTACTTCCCCATGTGCACACACATACACTTACACACACACAGATGGAGGCAGAGAGGATGACCATATGTGACTATGTATGTCTCTGCGTGTGTATGTGTACATATGTATATGTAGTTTTATATGATAGACACACATATAGCTGGAGTGAAGTGTTTTAAAATAGTGCTACTCAGGTCAGACGCAGGGGCTCATGCTGTAATCCTAGGGTTTTGGGAAGCCGAGGCAAGAGGATTGCTTGAGCCCAGGAGTTTTTTTTTTTTTTGAGTTGGAGTCTCACTCTGTTGCCCAGACTGGAGTGCAGTGGCCGCTCCCGGCCACCGCAGCCTCAACCTGCTGAGCTCCGGTGATCCTTCCGCCTCAGCCTTCCAAATAGCCGGAATTACAGGCACGCGCTACCACGTCCGGCTGATTTTTTGATTTATTGTAGAGATGAGGTCTCGCTGCCCAGGCGGGTCTCGAACCCGCGGGCTCAGGCAATCCACTCACCTCAGCCTCCCAAAGGCGCGGGATTACAGGCTGAGCCACCGAGCCCGGCTGAGCCCAGGAGTTTGAGACCAGCCTGGGCAACGTAGTGAGACCTAGTCTCCACAAAAATAATTTTTAAAAAATTAGCTGGGTGTGGTGGTGCTTGCTTGTAGTTCCGGCTACTTAGGAAGCTGAGGTGGAAGGGTCATAGGAGCCCAAAATGTCAAGGTTGCCACGATTGTCATGATTGTGCCAATGCACTCCAGCCTGAGCCACAGAGTGAGACCCCAACTCAAGAAAAAAAATTACAAAATAAAATTCATTCTTGTTCCTTCCACCCTGCTCCCTTTCTCCTTATAGATACCCATTTAAAAATTATTTTTATTTATTCTTCATTTGTTTTCTTTTCAAAACTATAAGTTAACTCAGATTCTGTCACCCACACCCTCTTTTAACACTCTTCTACTGCTCACATTTCTAAATTTTGCAATATATAAGGGAGATAACTTTGCAGCAGTATATAGAGATCATTCTCATTACTTTTACTTTTTACAGTTACAAAATAACTCTTTATGTGAAAATAATGGCAATCAGACTTATAGATACACATTTGGGTTATTTACAGTCCTTTGTTGTTTCAAATAGTGTAGCAATGGGTAGGTAGCCTTGGAAAATTGTCATTTCATAATTTCGCCCGTGTATTGATAGATACAAGGATACATGGATAATTTCTAGAAGTGGGGCCGCTGGGTCAAGGGATGGATGCACATATGTATTCGCTGGATATTGTAAAATGCTTCTGGATGGAGATTGTATCAGTTTGCAAACTCACCAGCAATGAGTGAGAGTGCTTACCTCCCTACTGCCTCCCCTGCAGTCTATGTTGTTTAAACCTTGAGATGTTTGCCTATCTGATGAGTGAAATGTGGCATCTCAGTTTAGTTTGCGTTTTAACTTGTTATGGCAGTATGGTATACACACAGAAAAACGTACGTATGTGTACAGATAGTGAATTTTCACAAACTAAACACATCTGTGTAACCAGCACAACTGAAGAAAGAATACGAAATTACCGGCAGTCTGGAAGCTCTCCAGACCATCTCACTTAATGAATTTTGAGTTGCCCAGACTGGAGTTCAGTGTTCAGACTGTTGCCCAGACTGGAGTTCAGTGGCCACTCCCGGTCACCGCAGCCTTAACCTGCTGGGCTCCAGCGATCCTTCCGCCTCAGCCTTCCAAGTAGCTGGAGCTACAGGCATGCAGTACCATGCTCGGCTAATTTTTGATTTATTGTAGAGATGAGGTCTCTCCAAGTTGCCCAGGCGGGTCTCCAACCTGCGGGCTCAGGCAATTCACTCATCTCAGCCTCCCAAGGCGCGGGATTATAGGCTGAGCCACCGAGAGCGGCTGGTAAATTTCTTTTCATGTTTAAAGACCACTTGTATTTTTCCTGTGAAAATTTCCGTTTAAATATTTTGCCTCTTTTTTTTTCTTTTTTGATTTGGAGTCCCACTCTGTCACCCAGGCTAGAGTACAGTAGCACGATCAATTTGCAACAATGAGACATAATGCCTGAATTTTCTAGCCAAAATGTGTTTAAATGATATGAGGTTCTAATTGTCCCTGTAAAATTAGTCTAGGTTTTTAAAAAATCTAGTCACTACAAAATAAGATAATCAATAATAAAAACAATACTACTAAAAAACATCACAGCCACAGCCCTGACCTCCCAGGCTCAGGAGATCCCTCCGTCTCATCCTCTTGAGTAACTGGGACTACAAGGGCATACCACCACACCTGGCTAATTTTTTAATTTTTATTTTTGTAGCGACATGGTCTTGCTATGCTTTCTAGGCTGGTTTTGAACTCCTGGGCTCAAGTGATCCTCCCGCCTCGGCCTCTCAAAGTGCTGGGATTATAGATATGAGTCACCAGGCCCAGCTTATTTTTTCATTTTCACATGGGATATTCTATTATGGTTTATAAGGAACTCACAGTGTTTTTAGGAGAATTGTACCAGCAGAAACAATATCAACATGGACAGGAAAGGATAGAAACAAAATAAAACGAGACCTTTGGACCCATAAATATCTGAAGCAGGATGTGGAAATTACTCAGTTGCAAACAGGGGCTACATTTAATTCAAAGAGTGGAATAAAAAGCCTAGAGGGCAAACCAAGAGCTATAGAGAACCATTCCTAGATGTGAGCTGTAATCAAGAACCTGGCAGCATGCACATGGATGTTTTCAGAACTGTATGACCCAGGGACTACTGTGTACTTCCTGTTTCCCCCTTTTTGAGTGGAAGAATCTGTAGCAGTCATCCTATGCTGTCCCACCGATTGTAGATTGCACACGTGGAGGTTGGATAGGTTGTCTCTTTACTTTGCACATCCTTAGATTGAAAGGAACTAGTCCTTAGATTGAAAAGAACTAGTCCTTAGATTGAAAAGAACTAGTCCTTAGATTGAAAGGAGCTCTGAACCACTGTGCAAAAAGCTGAGGCCACCATGCTCTTAGGAAGCTGAAAGCAGTCATGAGGAGAAACCGCATGAAGAGAGAGATGCCTCGTCACTGCCCAGAGGCTTTAATACATTGCTGCTCCCACTGCAGTCCCATTAGACAGCAAACACATGAGCCAATGTGAGGCAGACCTACTCAGCCGAGCAATTCTCGAATCCCTGCCAGCAAACACCAGGAGCAATACTAAGAGACAGACGTTGCTTTGAGACAATGAGTCTTGGGGTTGTTTGTTATGTAGCAGTAGATAACTGAAACAGATTTTGATCCTTGTTCACAAAATTTTTTAAAAATTCCAATTTCCTACTGGATTGAAACTCAAAAAGAAACTCAGAAATGGTAGCTGAAAAACAGCTAAAGTTTTATAAATTAATTCTGGAACTCAAGAGATGTTGGTTAATTTAAGACAGATAATCTGCAGTTTAAAGTTATTTGGCTGCCTTGTATGCTAACTTGCAGCAATGGGACGTAATGCCTGAATTTTCTAGCCAACATTTATTTAATTGATATGAGATCTTAATTGTTTCTGTAAAATTTATCTACGTTTAAAAAAAATCTAGTCAGTACAAAATAAGATAACCAATAATAAAAACAATACTACTAAAAAACACACTCCGGGCATAAAAATTGGGTCTACGATTCTCAGATCTTCATCTGTTGTAAACTTGGCTCTGAATGGAAGTGTCAAAGAAGCCATGAATAAGAATTGTTTTACAAGTCAAAGCAGTGTCCCTTTTAGAAAAACTGGCCAAACAAATTTATCTAAAGAAAGTTGGGACATGAAAAAAGTTTTGAAAACCCCAATTTTGGTGGCTAACACCTATAATCCCAGCACTTTGGGCAACTGAGGTGAGAGGATTGCCTGAGCCCACAGGTTTGAGACCAGCCTGGGCAACTTGGTGAGAACTCATCTCTACAATAAATCGAAAAATTAGCCAGGTATGGCTGATTAGTGGCGCATGCCTGTAGTTCCAGCTACTTGGAAGGCTGAGGCAGAAGGATTGTCTGAGCTCAGCCAGTCGAGGCTGCGGTGGCCGGGAGCATGCCACTGCCCTACAACCTGGGTGACAGAGTGAGACTCCGACTCAAAAAAAAAAAAAGAAAAGAAAACCCCAATTTCTGTCATTTGATATTGCCAAGGCCCAAATTATTGCCATTAAATATAATTTCCAATAATTTTATCCTATTATATTAAAAATAACACCACATTTCTGCCTTGGTTGAAGTAGTCGCCAATAATAAAAATATCAGGTTATATATCTGTGATACAGAAGAGCTATGAGTTGACTTGTGAGCATAGATATGGCGTTAAATTACTAAGCCAATAAGGTATAACTGTTGTGATTTGGTTATTTAAAAAATCAGTGTGTGACTTTCCTTCTAGATGCTTGCTGTAGTTTTCCTCTGGAAGCTTTTGGAGTCTCAGCATGTTTCATCAGATATAATGGGTGTTTCCCCTTTCTTTTTAGTGGTTTTTATTTTTAATTTTCACAGGAAATCAGGATGTGACTTGTTTTGTTTCAGTTTTGTCTCAAAGACTGAGAAATAATGGGTTCCGGGAACTGTCAAAATCCAAAGACCACCTAAGCAAGGCAAGTATGTGCTGAAAATGGTTTGTACAAAGCTTAATCCATCAGCCAACTGGAGTTGTCAAAGGACTGAATGTGAAGGGGGAGAGAGAAAGGAGATCTCTTTGAATCGAGTTGTGTGTGCTGTGCTTTCCCTCCACGGCCCTTGCCCTGACATGAGGGAGGGAGAGAGGATGCTTCACCCCCATCATAAGCCATGTGGGAGAGGGGTTTCAGTAGAACTTCATGGAGAGCTTGGTACAAGCATATAGAGGGTGGTCTGAGATTGTGTTGCTAAGTCAGCAGGGTTTGGTACACGAGGAGTATACCACCTTCCATAAATAGCTGGGCACAGGGCCTTGTTCTTCCCTTGGGTCAGTGGGGCAGCCCAAGGTGGCAACCGCACATGTTCATTTACAAAAAGGATGTTTCTCAAAGGCCTTCTTTCATGGCAAGCCTACTTCACCTCAGCAGAAATGCTCTGGTCTTAGTCAAAGATCAAAGTTAAATTTTAGGAAAAATGTTGAAAATGGTCAGCTAGGAAAGTCAAGGTCAACCTCACTGGAATTCAGTTGGCAGTACCCAGAAGAAATTCTTTAAAACTCATGAACAACATCTCATCTCCCAGAAAAGGAATTGACTGCGGGAATCTACCAACTCAGCTTGAGTTTGGGATTGGGTCACCGGGAGCTTTGCTGTGGTTCCCCTTTCCCTCTGGGCAGTGTCTACCTTGATATCTATGGATGGGGGTAGTCAGGGGTCTGGGCTGAGAGCAAGGAGAAAGAGAAAACAGAAATGTATTCATCATGCCTTTTTATTTTCTATATTCTGATGCATTCACACCTGGGTCTGGCTGACCTTGGAGATCCTGCTCCTTCTGGGCTAGCCAGTTCCTAAAGATAGCAAATGACTTTCCTGGGATTGGACCTTTCATATGCAAACCAACCAATCCAAAACCCTCACCCTCACCCCCTCCTCTATCAAATTCTCACACTCTGGGTGAGTAACCCCCTGTCCTAATCACTCCAGGGCCAGGAACCAGGAAATGAGAGACAGCTCTCAAACCTCAGAACCTGCTGAAGCTGTTCAAACTAGCCAACTCTAAGCCTGCTCATCCTGCCCTGTTGAGTCCCACAGAAAACACAACAAAAGGTGCTTGTCCACATTTTCCCTTTGTTCCCTCTTTCCTGCGACCAACCCTGGTGCGTGCCCGTGTGGCCCTGCATGGGGGAACTGTGAGTAAACACTTCTTCCTTCATAGCAGTCATTCCTGTATCTGCAAGTCTCATCATACCTCAGTGAAACAGAGCCTTGGTAGCCTACAGACAAGAGACCATCCCATTCCAGGCTTCCCAGCATGTCAAGGGAAGGGAGAAACCTCTTGTTTGAACAAGACTTGAGATCTTATTTCACTAGATTGGATAATTAATCAGTGACATGAGACTCTTCTTGAAACTCATTGTTACACAAGATTTCTTATTCTCTAAGAAAAAGAGGCCCTGGAAAAGTTTTAGGGTCTACCCAAGTCTGCAAGTTTATGGGAGGAAACAGTGAGTTTGAAGATACAGTGGGTGGAAAGAACCAAGTAGTTTTCAGTCTGAATTATCTTGAATTCAGCTTACTTAGTACTCTGGTTACATAATAAAGATGCACAGATACATCATCTTCAAGTTACTTGAGGAAGGAAGTTCTTCTTACTGACAATGCAATGTTTTCAGTGAAAATATGTTTCAGAACATTCCAGACAAAAGCATTTTGAGAAGCAGTTATTTGTAGTGACTTTTTAAAGTATAACCTCACACTAGTAGTGAGTATATTAACCTTGGTTGCATTAAAAAGTGTCTTCTTTCTCCTCTAGCTTTGTGTATCATTTGAATTGAAAATTTCTGTTAAAAACTGCCCAAAGTAGAGCAACCCCTTTGGGTCTTCTCCCACTGTGGGAGCTTTTCTGTCCTCTCAATAAATCCTGCTTTCTCACTTAAAAAAAAAAAAAAACTGCCCAAAGTAAAGCTCTGACTATATATTAGAAACCTTGAAACATTCTTTGACCTTCGATTCCTTTCTTAGCAATTGTTCTTCATGTAAAAGATGCACAAAATATTAACTGCAAGGAGTTTTCTGCAGTCATTAGATATATTGCTAAAAACTGGAAATATCCTCAGACTTCAATAACAGAATGTCAGTTAAATAAATTATGGTATGTTCATACAAAGGAGTACCATCCCATGATATAAAATGATGTTGTAGATCAATGTTTCTCAAAGATATTTTCATGATTGCCCCTATAAAGAGCCTTTTTAGACTTTTTTTCTAATTGTCTCCTACCCACTCCCTCCTTCCCATGAAATTTTAAGATCACAGATATGCAATATTTCTTTAAGTATTATGATCCTTTGGAGGTCCAGAAACCACTGTAACATCTAAGTTTTTTCACCTTCAAGAATGAATTTTTTCCAATTTAGAATGTACAATATAATCCATTTTCACTTATTTATTAATAGGTATAGAAAAACTTATAGAAGTTTCCATATAAAAGTATGAATACCGGTTATCTTTGGGCAGAAACCAGACCTAATATTTATTAATCTTATATTGTGTGTGGGTACTTTTCACATCATTTAACCCTTATAATAATGTGGTAAGGTATTTGGGGCCTACAGGGAGACCAATGCAGACTAGCAGACACAGTGTTTTGTACAAGTTGACATTTAGTAAATGATAACTGTTTTTTCAAAATATTTTATTTTAGAGGCTATCTTTGAGAGACAGAATAGTATCTGAACAAAGACAGCATAGATGAACTAGTATAAAAACTCATGGAGCCAGACTGCCCAGGTTAAAATCTTGGTTCTGTTACCTAGGCAACTCTGGAGAGTCACCTAATCTCTGACACTCCACTTCCTCATGACGATAGTAATGGTAGCTACTCATAGGGCTGTTGAGAGAATTAAATAAACTAGTCCACATAACATGCTTGGAACAGTATCTGGTATACAGCATGCCTTCAATTACTGTTAGCTTTTATTCTTACTTAATCTTCACCATGAATCCTTCTATTTTCCAGATGAGAAGATAGAAGCTCAGAGAAGTTGAGTAATGGAATGACGGCTGCTAAGGGTAAGGACATCTAAATAGGTGAGACACTGGACAGGTACCCAGGATTAAGGTGAAGGGCCCCACAGTTAGGTTATAAGAAGCCAAAACATCCTATAGATGATTGTTTGCATTTCTTAACAATGTCTGTCATAAATATTGCCAGCATGTATACACAATTTGTGTTTCACATACATACATACACATCTGCCATGTGTTCTCCATGATCCTAACTAAAGCAATAGTGCTGAGGAAAGGATATGACCTTGGGTTTGAATCTTAACTCCAACACTCCCTAGTAAAGTGACCCTAAAGTATACACCCTCTCTCTGAGCCCCAAAGTTTCCTTACTTATCAAAAAGGAGTTACAATACTCACCTCTTGAAATTAGTGAAAATTAAATTAGAAGCTGAAAACAACGACCACGTGGTGAGTACCAAGCATACAAGAGGCCCCGTGTAAGTATTTTACAGAAATAACACAGTAGGTCCTCAAAAATGCTACTTTCCCTTTCCACACTCCTTCCTTTTTCCAGTTGAACGACCCATGCCATCAATAATGAATATTTCTTCCCAATGCTAATCAAGGAAATATTTTATTCATTCACTGTTCACCCATCAGGTCCTGGCTGAGTTGCCTTCAGGTACAGGGTGGATAAAAGGAAAAACACCTCATCCCACCTCTGGAGTGGCCTCATGAAGGGGACAGTCACATAAACAAGTCACTAGAGTACAATGTGATGCAATTCCTCATATGATAGGCATGCGATACTCTTAAAGGCTTAGTAACACTTAATTTCAGCTGCAAACCCTCTTTAAATAAATCTCTCCTCAATCTGCCTTCCACTCATCAACTGCCAAAGGATACCATCTCTGAGATTTGTGACTATCACCAAGAGTTAATCATTAGCATTTGTCTCACTTTCTAGGACATTCTTCTCCCACCAAAAGGTGGTTTCTCTCTTCCCTCAGACCTCTCTGTTACAGAGATGGGGAACAATATTATGATTCTCTTGCAAGTGACTTCCTTTCTCTGCTTTCAAACTTCCCCTAGGGGCTAGAAACAACAGAAACTCAGCACTTAGAAGGCTGAGAAAGTGTGGCCCAATAACCTCTTTAGGTTTACAATACTATGTGTTCCCAGGGTGACAAAAAAGGATGCAAGCTTTTGTAGCTAAATTTTAGCTAGGTAAAATGTAGAGATGCTATGATTTAAGGCTCTACACAATGAAGAGGGTTATCTTTCTTGCAGAAATTCTCTGGAATGAGGTGGAAAGAGTGCTTTCTATAAATGGAGAAATGACAGCATAACCATTTCAAGATTCTTCTCCTCCAACTCAGTAGGGAAGCATAGACCAGTAACATGAAGTTTATACAACAAATATTTATTGAGCACCTGCTGTGTGCCTGAAATATATCAGTAAAAAAAATAGTCACAAACCTTGCCCTTGTTGGGCTACACTTCTAGTTAGAGGAGGCAGATTTGTACATAATAACAGATAAAGCATATTTTAGAATGTCATAATTACTACTGAAAAAAAGGAAATAGGGCTAGCCAAGGCAGTGATAGAAAGAGGGAAATTGTAATCTTAAATTGGGTGGTCAGGGTTCATTTCACAGAGGTGTCATTTAAACAAAGACTTGAAGTAGGTGAAGGAGTCACGTCAACAGCTGAGGGAATGTGTTCCACACAGATAGAGGAGTCAACTTGAGTCCTGAGATAGGAATGTGTCTGATGAATTTGAGGACATTGAGGGATAATATTAGGAGGAGATGAGGTCAGAGGGATAATGGCAGAAAAAGTAGATGGTGAAGGTACTTGTAGACCTTCCATTGCCAGGATTGTGTTTTTATACCCCGAGTGCAACAAGAAGCCACTCGAAGGTTTTGTGCAGCACAGTAATGCGACCTGACTTATTTCAAATAGTCACTCTGGCTGCTGTATTAAAAATATACAGGGAGGGAACTTATGGGGGAGCCAAGAGACTACTTGGGCAGTTATTGCAATAATCCAGGTGGGAAATTATTGTGGCTTGGACCAAGTGGTCAGATTCTGGATAGCTTTGAAGGCAGAGCTGACTGGGCTTCCTGAAGTATGGAATGTGGGATGTGAGAAAAATATAGAAGTCAAGGATGACATGGAGGTTTTTGGAAGGATGCCATTAGTGGAGGTAGGGAAGATTTAGAGGGAGCTCCTTGGGCATGTTAAGTTTGAGATGTCCATTAGACATCTGTGTTGACATTGAGCTGTGCTAACGGAGTTAAGGTAGAGTCTTATTTTCCAGAATTCCTTTCCTTATATAGTTCCAGGTTAGGTAGGTCATGAAATAAAGTTGCACCAAGTTTGAGAGGTGAAGATGAAGTAGCAACCATTATATTCTGAAGATGAGTTTGGAGCTCTGTTGAAGATTGCACATGGTGTTGCTTACATGCTGGCCCATCTTGTTTCCATGGGGTAGTAGCTGGGCCTGTAGCTCCTCCAACTCCCACCATATCTCCTCTTTCAGCTTTGCCAACTCCTGGGGCAAGTGTAATGAAGGGAACCAGTTCCTTCTGCAGATCTCCATGTTGTTGAAATTAGAGGCAGTGAGAGACAGATGTGGTTCCAGTTTGTCATGGGGATTTCAGTTTGTCCTTTTCTTTTCTACTTCAGGTCCAACTCTTCTTCCCAATTATGAGTCCACGTGACCTACCTCAACGACTTAGGTCTACCACCAGATGTCAAGCCAATAGCTTTTCATAAACTTCAACAACTCCCATAACTGCATAAATTCTAATCTCTGCAATAAATTCCTCATTCCCTGTCACTCATAGTGGTTTTGATCTTCTGATGTGTGTGTGTGTGTGTGTGTGTGTGTGTGGTTCCGATCTTCTGATTAATCCCAAACTGATACAACATCTAAGTAAGATATCAGATAGATCAGATAGGTAGCTAGATATAAGTCTCAAGTTCAAGAGGAAGGTCTCAGCTGGATATAATTTGGGAATTGTCAACATATAGCTGATATTTAAAGCCATGAGGCTGGATTGTATCACTCAAAGAGAGAGCATATAACTAGAAGAAGAAGCCCAAGAACCTGGCCCTGAGTACCCCACAGTAAAGAGGTCAGGGAGGAAATAGTCTAGGAGACTGAGAAAGAGTGACCAATGAGCTACAAGGAAAATCAGAAGAATACAGAAAATTGAAAGCAAAGAAAGAAAGTATACCAAGGAGGAGGCAGTGGACAACTGGGTCAAATGCTGCCATTTGGTTGGGTCAGACAAGGACTGAGAACTGATCATTGTATTTAGTAATATCAAGGTTAATGACATTTTCAAGATGTTTCAATTTGATGAAGTAGTATAAAGAAAAGTCTGATTGCAGTAGGTTCCAGAGGAAACAGGATGAGAAAAGTGTGGAAGATAATTCTTTTGAAGAATTTCTTTGCAAAGAAAGAAAAAAAATGAGGAAAAAATTAGGCCAATTCAAAGTTGTTTTTCTAAAATGGGAGAAATAAAAACGATTTATTTTCTCTTGGGAATGATTCAGTAGAGAAGGGGAATAGTGATGAAGTTGGAGAGGAAGGGGCAATTGCTGGAGGAATATCTTTGAGTAGGTACAGATGATGAGATCTAGTTCACATGGAGGGGTGTTGGTCTTAGAAGCACTGACACCTTAGGAAGCAAGGCACGCAGACTCACATACTTACTGGTTAGATGTGTAGAAGGAGTTTGGAAGACCTCTTCGGATTGTCTGTTTCCTAGTGATTTAGAAAACAAAGCTATCACCTTCTTCTTCTAAGATAGCTTAGAAGAAGAGGTATTGAAAGTCTTAAGAAAAAGCATAAAATAGTTCTCCAGAAGGGCAAGAGTATGTGGGGTAGAGAACTATAATATGTTTACAAGGAGCATGGAGGGCTCACTTGAGGACATGGTCATGAATTTAAAGTGAAACCATACGGTGTGAGCTGTGTGAGCCAGGCTCAGCTGCACAGATGCAGGGGCAGAGCAGAGCAATGATAGTGTTTAACCAGACGTATGGTTTTGTTCAATGAGAAGGATGAAGAGAGAGCTGTTCAAGTGAGAATGAGGTTGTATGCAAGAGAGTGATAACAATAACTGACCATGGAATTTTAACTGGATAGGAAGGAAGAGAGGAAAGGAAAGGACAGAGAATGGGTGTTAAACTTGATTGAATGAAGGTTCCACTGGGGACCAAAAGACTGTGAGAATCGGGGTACCAGAGGAGTGAGCTGGAAAGATAGGAGGCAGAAGTTAGAGAATTAGATGCATGAAATGAAGATCATGAAGCTTTGGAGTTACTGATAATGATATGGAAGTGAGTGTCTGTGGTAGTGTGGAGGACAAGATCATTGGAGAACAGAAACTAAAGAAACTGACAGATCAGGATATTGTAAAGATCACGTATGTATGTATTTAAATCAATAAGAATTAATATAGAAAAAGTGTAGAAAAGAATAGTAGTGATTCAGGAGCTAAAAATAATCTAGAAGTGAAGGAACTTAACTGTTATGATAATATAACCTCCTATTCAACTTATTGCTGAAAGAGGGCTCTCCTGCCTTCTGCCTTAAGTAGTATGAGACGGTTGAAGACAAAACAGCCACCAATGGACAGGTGGGATTGGCAGCAGTTTATTGGTCAAATAGACTCACGCTTTGGGTGAAGAGGACACTGCATGCTTTCCAGAACAGAGCCATGCAGGGTTGTACTCATAGAGTGAACTGGCACAGACTGTGGACAGCAGACTTTGTAGTAACAAAAGGATGAGATTCCTTGATTCTCAAAGGAGAGTGTGACTAGTTTATTTGAATAATTTCACAGACTAGTAGGGAAGTAAAACTCATAAGGTTGAGAACCAGTTGGAGTGTAGGTAGTTTGGCAGTTAAGAAAATTTGTTGGATGGAGAACATTTCCTGCTGAGTGGGGGTATATTGGTGAGTGCATGATAACTCATGGTTAGGTCTTTGTGGTCCAGTGAGGCTCAAAGATGTCAAAGTAGCACTTGAAATTTTTATGCATTACAATACACTTAACCCAAGGTGATGACTTCAAAAATGAGAAGAAGTGGGTAACATAATCTGAAGGCATGGAATTCAAACCTGGGAGATTTTAGAATAAAGAAGGAAGTGTATGCAAAGAGAAATGAGGATAAAAGGAGATATCCTCCCTATCCACTATGTGAGCAAGCTGCAGGAGAAGCAGGGTCCTCAGAGGAGATGCAAGCTTCACTTAAATAGTGAAAGGAACATTCAGAAAAAAGTGTGAGAATGTGAGAAAGTTAGCTGCTGATGAATCGTGAGCTCCAGAGGGCATGGTAGAAAGGTTCTAAGAATTTGGGGGCAGTGAGAGATGGGGAGAAAGGGGATGTATAGAACTGTGTGGTGAGAAGAAACAGGAAATAATTGGTGACCCAGGGGTCTGAGATTTCTTCCTAAACAAGGATAAATAAAGGGTCCAATGAGATTGGGCACGAAGTTCTCAAGTCAGATAGTGGTGGCAAAGATGACCACTTAATGGATTAGGAAAGAACAGATAGGTTCTGGGTCTGGCTTTGCCACTTATTATTTATTGCATCTTGTATTAATATCTGGGCTTGTGCCGGGCTTGGTGGCTCAGCCTGTAATCCCGCGCCTTTGGGAGGCTGAGGTGAGTGGATTGCCTGAGCCCGCAGGTTCGAGACCCGCCTGGGCAGCAAGACCTCATCTCTACAATAAATCAAAAAATTCACCGGGCGTGGTAGCGCACGCCTGTAATTCCGGCTACTTGGAAGGCTGAGGCGGAAGGATCGCCGGAGCCCAGCAGGTCGAGGCTGCGGTGGCCGGGAGCGGCCACTGCACTCCAGTCTGGGCGACAGAGTGAGACTCCAACTCAAAAAAAAAAAAAAAAAATCTGGCCTTCACACTTTCCATGTGTATGAAATAAGGGAGTTGGAATAGAAGATTTCTTAGATAACTTTCTGCCCAAAAGAAAAGATTTTAGGCAGAGTTTCTATAGTCATTGTATATTGGAGAAATGACTTAATCTGGTGAAGCACCTTTAGGCCACTGTAGCCAGTACCAGCTAACCCCATATGTCAATGCACATGTTCTGTTAGAGGAACCAAGTCAGTCATTCATCACAATTCCCTCCTTTCAACCTGCCACACGATGCTTCTGACTCTCTCAGCACCAACTTTAACTCTAGCTTCCAACTTCTCTGCTTGTCTTGATCATCAATTTCCTGCCCACATCCTTACTATAATCTTAGTTCTCTAGATTTCTGATTCTCCAGTTAAGTCTTTGTTCACCCTTATTGGATCCAACCCAGAGTCACTCAACAAGCTTTGGTTCCCCTCATGGCCAAGACTCTCCCCTCCTCCCCGCCGCCCGCCCTTGGGCAAGACTAACACACTTACAGCATTCTTAAATCTCCCTGGCTGACTTGTATTTGTTTACAAAGGGCAGGAAGTCTTTTCTTCTCTCTCTCTCTCCAAATACAGGCACCCTTTAAAAAGCACAAGCAGAAAGGTTCTTTTCACGAATATCCTGAGATACAGAGTGTAAGTGCTAGAGGAATAGGAGCCCTAGCTTCAAAGGCAGCCTCAGTTCAAGACTTGTCTCTCCTTCACTTGAGCCAGTGCTTTTCCTTCAAAGAGTCTACTTATGCCAAGGAGGTGTTCTTCAACTGGCAATCCTGCATAAAATTGCAGAAAGTTCACAGGCCTTCTTAGACCTACCCAAGGATGGACCTTCTGGAATCTCATAAACCTCTTAGGGTTTCTCTAACTGAGCCAGGATCCTGTCCTGGAAACTTCATTTTTTCCTTTTCAGAGAAAAAAAAATGAGCACCCGTAAGAGGCTAGGAGGCTTCATTCCTTCCCTCATATCAATGACATGAAATTTCCAGGACAGAAAAGCGGGGGGAAAAAAATCACTTCTTAAGTCTTGGCAAAATTGAATTCATTAGGCTTGCAATACCTTATTTTGAGTAAGGGAAAAAAGAACCTTCAAATCACTCCCACCACTATCCCCGGTCATATCTCAAAACTGAAAGAGTTCTTCCTGAGAAGCTTGTCTTTTCGGTTCATATTCACAAAAATACATCAAATACACCCCAGACAGTCCTTCCGCTTCCTCACCCCCACCCCTGCCAACCCACATTCATCCTTTAAATCTCATTCCTGTCTCATATCCTTCCCATATATTGATCTGTGATTATGGAAGTAGGTTGAAACTGCATCTACATTCCACAGTTTCTAACACAGTGATACTTAGTCATTGTTACTAATGCCACTAACCATAATGTTTATTCTCTTTGGGAACAAATAGCACAACATGGGTCGCATGCTTTCTAATCTTTCATCTTCTAATAATTTATAAACTTACACATTTTGTGTGGTCAACAGTTATCTTCAAAGGGAACACCAACATGTACTGTTGTTAGCAGCTGCTCTGAATAGCAATTGCTTATCTGATTATATCTGGTTAACAAGTTTTTCTTTGACATTTACAAAACTGCACTGATTTCATATTCAGGTATTTCTCCACTAACTTGATGAGGACAAAGGGCCCTATAAAAGCCAATTTAGTGGATTTGATTTAAAAAAATAAAGGAAGATGTTACGGATAAGTAGAAAGTAAAAGATATTTTTTTCTGTGTTTTGAAGTTTAAATATCCAGCTTTTCTTTGAAAATATATGGCATCTTATTCTAACACTTTTGCTACTCACAGTTTTCTTTGAAATTTATTTATTATCAACTCAATGCTTTTGCATGATTTCATCACTTTCACAATGAGATATTATAAAATAAGGGGCAAAACGCAAACTTTCAATTCTGCTTTGAAAGGGGGAAATAGGCTTCCTGAATCAAGATAGACTTAAGTTTTCTATTTTTAAAAAAAAAAAAATCTCTCAATGAATGCTCATGAAAACTACATATCCAAGAGTCAATAATATTTCAGAATATAGTAAAAGACAAGCATAATTCACAGATCATTAACCTGCCTGTCTCCTCAAATACCCCACCGCTGGTAATTTGATTTTATGCTAGAGTAGATTTAGATGGTAAAACCAAGAAGATTTTTCTGATTCTTTTTCCTCCAAAGGAAAACACATCCCAAAGCAACCTCGCAAAATACCCTAAATCACCTCTTCCATCATTTGAGAATTCTTATCTTCACACAGTATGAATATAGGAAGGATAGAATTTTAAAGGACCCAACATTTCTTCCTAAAATACATTCTTTGCTAGTGCTTTGCTTCAGGTGAAAGTTTAAATCCTAAGCAGTGACTTACCAGTCTTGTATATGTCAGCTCCTTGGAAAGGTTTCTCTTTGGTTTTGAGATTGGTTTGGGGATTGAAACTTAAAATGTAAGATGTATTCAGTTAAGCTGCCTGGCATTATTGACTTTGTTTATTCCAGTGATCTCCACGTACAGAGTGAAAATCCCAGTCCCTTCTTTCTGTAGAATCTTCAAATTATTTTCTTCCTCATCTTCCTTCTAGCCTAGACTTCAAGTCATAGGTGAAAAAACATACGATCTTGACTCGCTTGTCAAGGAAAAGGTGTAAAATGCACATGTAATTAAGCAAATTAGGAATGATAGTTGCAAAATGATTTTAAGATTTCTTCAGATAGATGTAGCTAAGCTCTCTGCCTGTATATATTTGGCAAGAGAGTAAAGCTTTTTCAGTGCAGGAATGATATAAGTGCAGTAAGGGACACTTCTGCTGGCCGGAGAGAGAGAAAGGCAGAGAATTCTAAAGGCAGCCGGAGGGTAATCGGACCCTTTGGCTCTGACAGTTAATCCAAAGCACGCTACAGGAAGTGCACTGGTTAGCTAAAGTTAGAGAAACAGTGGCCTCTTATGGAGCTCCAGATGTCACACCGATTACATACGCTGCGGTGACTTGTATTTTATTTCGACAGCCATTCAAGTTAAAATATGGGATGAGAGGGCTGCAACCAAAAAGCTACAAGGCCTACTTATTTCATTTCTATAAAGAAGGTCAAAAAGGTCTCATTCTGTTATTCTTCTCTGTCTTTCCTTCCCAGCGATGTTTCCCTTCCTCCTAGTTAAAAGATGCAAACATACTCTAACGAGGTTCATCTTTTAAAAAATTAGCAGAAACATGGGAATTTTTGTTTTCTGACTTCCTCTATGGTGATATAAGTAAACCATCTTACAGTGTTTATTTTTGACAATCGAATATTGGAAAAAAAAATCTTACAACTGGGAAAATCCTCCAGCTCTGTAGGGAACAGTTTTGCCCACTCGGTATGGAAAACACAGGCCGGAGTCACAGACATTGAGTAGGGAGAAATTCAGGTCCTTCCAGGAATCACTATGTTTACTTATTTCCTTTTATGCCATTTATACAAAAGTGAGCACAGCAAGAAAATTAGCACAAGTGGGTATATGCAAAGACTAATTAAAAAAACGTAATTCTAAAGAAAAGCTGAAAAATCAGACAGGACTCTTTTCAGATTTGATAGGTATTGAGGTTCCAGGGACCTTTGGTAAGTTTCATCTAGTGATGTGACGGAGTGACATCCAGAACAGAGAGTGACGGTGACCCTGTGCAAGACCAGCAGAAACTACAGGGGGGCAAAATACTGGGGGAGAGTTTTCTGAACTGTGAGTAGCATCTATTTGGTGAAAAAACAACAATAACACACAGGTAAAATGAAAATAAAATCAAAGATAATTCAAAAGAAAGTCTCCATTCTTCAGAAACTTATCTCTTAAAGATAGTTCTCATGGTTTTTATTTTAAGTACTAGGTCATGTGAAATAACACATTTAGCAGAAAATTTTGAATCAAAGAGAGTTTTACTAATTCCTATTCCCTTCAATGAGTAGCTATTATGTTATATAATATGTTCGCTAAGTGCAAAAACAAATTACCGTGGGTCAATATAAAGACTATAAGATAATTTTACTACTGGCTTTCAATTATTATTTTCCTCAAGGATACATGTGTGGTCTTTTTTCCTGAAAATATTTTAGTTGGTTATATGTAAATCTGAAAAAGATTCTTGACACGTAGATGTTTCCCAATGTCACCGGATGGTGGATTTTCATTTATGCCTGAATGCACATTCATTGAAAACATTTTGCGGTCCTAATGGAAAACCAAGAGGAATCCTGGCAGAGGTCTCCTTGAAGTTAGCAGACCTAATGAAATACTTTGTACAATAAAACATTGTTTTCAGTTGTGACATAAATGCTTTCTTATCTGCTTCCTGAGTTGATTTTGTTTTGATCAGAGCTATAAACAGCTCCCAAAAGTTAGACTACCTCACCGCCAAGGACTCTGATCTCCATTCATTTAAGGCATATATGAGTATCTCTGCTTTGTGACTGCAGTATTTTATCTTTGCTCTTTCCTATGAAGGTCACCTCTCCCTTTTTGCCATGTTTCAAACTCTATTCCACTCCACTGATATTTTCTAAGTCCAAGAAGGATGCCATCTCTCCATCCATTATGTGCTACTTTATTTTGAAACAGTTATAAGATTTTAAACAGTAGCAGTTGATCTAATTTCTTTTTCTTTTTTCCTAAATTTTTGCTTTCCTCCATTATTAAAGTAACAAAAGCTGGGCCAGATACGGTGGCTCACATCTGTAATTCCAGCGATTTGGAAGGCCGAGGTGAGAGGATTACCTGAGTCCAGGAGTTTGAGACCAGCCTGGGCAACATAGTGAGACCTTGTCTCTACCAAAAAATTTAAAAAAATAAAAATAAAAAAATTGTAGCTGGTGTGATGGTGCATGCCTGTAGTCTGAGCTACTGTGGAGGATAAGACAGAATCATCACCTGAGACCAGGAGGTTGTGACTGTGGTGAGCTGTGCTCAGGCCACTGCACTACAGCCTGGGCAACATATAGAGACTACAACTCAAAATAAATAAATAAAAGTAGTAAAAGCTCATGTAAAAAATTCCAGATATGTACAAAATACAAAAATGACAGTACAAATCAGTCACATTGCCATCAGTCAGAGATAACAGCTCTTAACCAGTCCCCTTTTTCCATTCATATATTTATTTTTGATAATATTTGGATAGTATTGTGTCCTGTTTTTTCTCTTACTCTTATATTGTGAGCATTTGTGTTCTCATGTTCTTCAAATGTGATTTTAATTTCTATATTGCTCATAATTTAATTCTTCCTCCCTTGTGAAGCATTTAGATATTGCCCAGTTTTTCCTTAGTTTAAATATGATTGAGAATATCTTTCTTGTCATTTTAAAGTTCCCCTTCTTCATGAAGAACAACAGATTCATCCAATAGTCCTATGTACATGACGAGTGTCTGTCACCTGTGGGGTGAGGGTTACTGTCTCATTTCTTTTTCAGATGAGGGGTCTGGAGAGACTCTATGACTTGCCTAAGGCCATATAACCAGTTATATGAAATTTGAATTCTTTGATGTTTTCAATTTTTTTCCCTCTTATGTTCAAACACTAGTCTATCTTTTTTTCTTTGAGTTGGAGTCTCACTCTGTCACCCAGGCTGGAGAGCAGTGGCATGCACACGGCCACGGCCACCCCAGCGTCGACCTGCTGGGCTCAGGTGATCCTTCTGCTTCAGTCTTCCAAGTAGATGGAACTACAGGCACACGCTACCATGCCTGGCTAATTTTTAAAAAAACTTATTGGAGAGATGAGGTCCCATCAAGTTGCCCAGGCCATTCTCGAACCCGTAGGCTCAGGCAATCCACTCACCTTGACCACCAAAAGTGCTGGGATTATAGGTTTGAGCAGCCATGTCAGGCCTAGTCTATCCTTTTTAACTGCCTTTCCCCCCCATTTAGTTCCATTTTATAATAACTTCTGGGGTCCCATTCCAGCCCCTTCCTTGTGGCCACACTCAAAAGCCACCTGGCTGGTCGCTAAGGCCACCTTCTTCTCATTTTCCCAGCACACTGCCATCAAATGGATCTTCCTTATGTCACTGTAAGATTCAAAAAATTTCATTGATCTCTGAACGAAACCCTACGTGAAATATCAACTTATTTGCCTGGCTCTCAAATCCCCCCTTTGAGAGGATCACCTGAGCCCAGCAGGTCAATGCTGGGGTGGCCGTGAGCATGCCACTGCACTCCAGCCTGGGCGACAGAGTGAGACTCCAACTCAAAAAATAAAAGATAGACTAGTGTTTGAACATAAGAGGGGGGAAAAGTGAAAATATCAAAGAATTCAAATTTCAGATAGCTGGTTATACGGCCTCAGGCATGTCATAGGAAAGACTTGCCTGAGGGAAACTCCAGTCTTTCCTCACCCACTCCCACCTGTCTACCCACTCATTATCCCATGCCCAGCTCGCTGCTTTCTCCTTCTGTGACATCCCCCATTCAGGATTCCTTTTTGTTTTCTCATCCCTTCAACTTTTACTCAGTCTTCTAAGGCCCAGCTTGTCTTCTTTATTCCATGACATAGAGTGAACTTTCCATTGTATTTGAAACTGTTCTACTTGAGTTCAAGTCCTGACTTGGCTACTTTTGCTGAGGGGAGGGGAGTTGGGGAGCAAATAATTAACTCTGTTGAGCCTATATTTGCATAGTAATACCTGCCCTATCAACCTCCCAGGATCCTCAGAGGGTTTGAATATGTGTTACAAAGTTTTGGTGAGCCACAAAGTGCTACAGAAATAAGAGAAAATACTGTCCACTACATCCACTAATATCTGTCACTTTGAACTATTTCAGTATCCAGGTCTGTGCCACGTGATGTAGCACTGAGTTATGTTCCGACCACCGTATCCTCTCATTATCTTTTACGTATGTTAATTGTTTTTCCTCAGTTTGGCTGTGAAGTCTCTGAATGTAATTCAGTATCTTGTATTACCTCTGTAACCCCCAGAGCCTAACACTACATGTTGCTGTAATTATTGCTAGACTAATCTACATGAGTCCTAGCTGGCAAGGTCTGGATGGGGTCACTTAGGATTTAGACACAGGTGGAAGAGCCAATGAAGGCCTCAGTGTTCTGGAACTCATCCAGAGTAGAAAAGTCTTACACTTTGGGGAGACCTGGAAGACTGCGATTAAGGTTAGTATGTACTTTGTGAAGTCTACGAAAATTTACTCTCAGTTTGGATCTTGCCTCTTGGAGATGCTCACTGCAAATGTTACAGTTACCCTTATTAGGCATGTGTACTGAAGTCAAGAGCAGGACATTCCTGCAATCCCTTCGCCTCAGCCTGCCTAAGTGCTGGGATTACAGGCTTGAGCCACCACACCCAGTCTAATCTATCCTTTTTAATTGCCTTTTTCCCCTCATTTAGTTCCATTTTATAATAACTCCTGGGGTCCCATTCCAGCCCCTTCCTTGTAGCCACACTCAAACGCCACCTGGCTGGTCGCTAAGGCCACCTTCTTCTCATTTTCCCAGCACACTGCTATCAAATGGATCTTTCTTATGTCACTGAAAGATTCAAAAATTTCATTGATCTCTTAACAAAACCCTGTATGAAATATCAACATAGTTTCCCAGCTCTCAAAGCCCCCCTTTTCCCTCCAGTCTTTCCTCACCTACCCCCACCTGTCTACCCACTCATCCCATTCCCAGCTCCCTGCTTTCTCCTTCGGTTGCATACCTCATTCAGAATACCTTTTTGTTTCCCCTCATCCCTTCAACTTTCACTCAGTCTTCTAAGACCCAGTTTATTTCCTTTATACCATGAAATAGAATGAACTCAAGTAGAACAGTTTCAAATGCAATGGGCCGCTGGTAATCTCTCTCAGAAAGGTCGGGCTACCTAATCATGACATGTTGTTAAAAAATCACAACATGATGAGCTACTTATAGATTACTCATGTAATCTGAAATTCATTTCTCAGTTGTTGATTATCTACTAGAGTCCTAAAGAACATTGTCTCCTAATAGGTCTACCTCTAAACAGTCAGTTCTAAGGTTAAGGATAAGGTTAGGGACAAGAGATAGGGATAAGGCTAGAGTTAGGGTTAGCACTATCTTTAGGTTCAGAGTTAGGGTTATGTGTAGGTTTGTGGTTAGGGTTAGGGCGATTTAGGTTCAGGCTTAAGGTTAACATTCTTGCTAGAGTTAGTGTTGGTGTCAATTCTATTCTTAAGTGTACAGTTCAGGGTTAGAGTTAAGATTAGGATTATGTTAGACTCCTGGATTCAAAGGACATTTTAAAAAAATGATGTTCTTGACCATTTTATTTTGTATGGCAAAAGAAGACATATCATTCCCATTTTTATCCATTTATTTGGAACAAGGAAAAACATTGTTAGAGTAGAATCCTTGTTTGATAGTATTCCAACATTAAATGCAAATATACAGTTTTTCATAGTTTATTAGAGTATTTTTAAAATCCCTAGTACTAAAGAGGCAAGTGACACCTTTAATGTCAATGTTAACACCCTAAAGGTTCATTTCTAGATGATATTCAGTTTATAATGCCCTCTTTCCCTGACAGCCCCAGACCCCAACATAAAAGCTGACACCATTAAAGCAAATGCTGTGATCTGGAATGCATTTAACTTTTTACCTGAAAAATGTTTTGTAAAATAAAAGCTATGTATCCTTTTAAAGCACCAGTCATTTGTCAAACACTATAAGTAGAAAATGTAATCTGCTTAATAATTCTTCCAAATTTTTAGATGTTACTCCAATACATATCTCCAGCCCAGACTTCTCTCCAGCTACAACCTTGGATGTCCAGTGACTGAATGTTGCCATGTGGCACCTGAACTTCAACCGGTCCAAACATGAACCTGTGGTCTCCACGTCCTCACCCAACATACCAGCTTTAACGTTTTCCCTTCTTTCTATTTAGTGGCAGCACCACTTACCAAGTGCTTCAAACCAGAAACCTTTGCTCAACTCCTTCTTCCTCACCTCCCACTGTCTCATCCCATTGTAAAAACGATCTCAGCTCTCTTCTCCGTCCCTTCTCTTCAGCCTTCAGTTAGGCCCTTAATCCTCTCTCGCCTAAACCATTTGCATCAGCCTCTTCAATAACCTCCACATAATTTTCCTACCTTCAAGCTGTTCCTTGTCCAATCTGCCTCCTCAAGCTGTCACCAAAATGTACCATCTTCGTTATATCAACCACCAGTGGAAAATCTTTCCAGCTTCCATTCTAGAAAACATGCTATGAAATCATGCTCGCTTTTATGAAACATGTTCATGCCTCTGTTGCTCTAGAATTTTCCAGTTCCTCCTTTGCACCCTGCCATACCTTTAACGTCTATGGCTGCACTTACCACTTTATTATACTTGTTTCCCTCGAGTAGATGGTAAACTTCTCGAAGTTGAGATGATTCCATTCACTGCACCACCAGTTCACAGAACCGTGCCTGGCACATAGTGAGTGCTTGCAAAATACTGCTGAAAGAAAACAGCTTACAGAACTAAGGAACGCTCACAGATCCTCTTTATATATTAGTGTGTCCGGTCCCAAAATAAAACTTATGCTGTGTAAGGCTTCTTTAAAAAGCACACCCTGCATCTTAACAGGAAGTTACAGATTAATAAACAGCTGACGGAACAAACTAAATAGCATCCAGTGAATCACCAGGGGACCATTCAATTGCTGCTAACCAGATTCAGGGAAGATGGCGACAAAACATCACTCCTCATTGATGGAAGATTTTGCAAAGATGCTCAAAAGCTCGGAATATCAGGACATTGCCTACTTCCTTACACTGTGGTGGAAATTCAGGACCAGAAAAATGCCATCACAGAAATGAGTTTGGGAGTCTACATGAATACATACATCAGATTGACATCAAATTTGTGGCCACAGAATGTCAACCACACCCTGCCTATCCCCTTTTGTAACACAGAGCCTTGCATGTGGTGTATGCCTAGTTTTTGTTACTCTTTTTGTTGAGTCACAGTCTCACTGTGTCACCCAAGCTGGAGTGCAGTGGCACGCTGCTCATGGCTACCTCAGCCACGACCTGCTGGGCTCCAGCGATCCTTCGGCCTCAGTCTTCTGGGTAGCTGGAACCACAGGCATGTGTCACCACACCCAGTTAATATTTTAATTTATTGCAGAGACGAGTTTCGCTATGTTGCTCAGGCTGGTCTCGAACACCTGAGCTCAGGCAATCCTCTCACCTCCGCCTCCCAAAGTGCCGGGATTACAGGCTTGAACCACAGCAACTGGCCAGTTTTTGTTACTTTTAATGAAAATATATGGTGAGGCAACCCCTTCAGGTCCCCTCCCACTGTGGGAGATTTTCTGTCCTCTCAATAAATCCTGCTTTCAAAAAAAAGAAAATATATGGTGAAGATATAGACAATATATGATTCTCTGTAACCACTGGCTGTTTGTACCACAGTAGGACTAAGGAGAACCTGGGGGAGCTGGTTTCACAATTTTTTTTTTTTTTTTTTGAGTTGGAGTCTCACTCTGTCGCCCAGACTGGAGTACAATGGCCGCAATTTTAAAAACAGAGAGCTCAACTACTCATCTTCATTACAGAACTGAAGGCTTGAAAGGCACAACCCTGGTCTCAGGCTGCTCTAGCAAATACCAATCCCTTGAAGCATTTCTTTCAGAAATAATGTTAAACCCAGCACCTTAGAAGCCCGCTCTAAGATCTCCCATCGGCAGCTTTCTCCAGGAAAAGTGTATGTAACCAGAGGAAACAGGAGGGGATGACAGGTGAGAGACAATATACCAACAGATCATGGCCAGACTATATATAAAAAATGGAACTGTGGGTTGGGCTCGATGGCTCAAGCCTGCAATCCCTGCGCTTCGGGAGGCCGAGGCGAAAGGATTGCCTGAGCCCATGGGTTTGAGACCAGCCTGGGCAACTTGGTGAGACCTCGTCTCTACAATATGTCAAAAATTTAGCTGGACGTGGTGGCGTGCGCCTGTAGTTCCGGGTACTTGGAAGGCAGAGGCATAAAGATTGCTGGAGCTCAGCGGATGGACGCTGGGGTGGCCGTGAGCGTGCCACTGCACTTCAGCCTGGGCAACGGAGTGAGACTTTGACTCAAAAAAAAAAAAAAAGAAAGAAAGAAAAGAAAAAAAGGAACTCTGACCCGCAACCCTTGCAACACCCTGACCTAAAGGGTCAAGATTTGACCCCTAACTGCAAGCTTCCCTAATGTTTGCCTGCCTCCCACACTTCCAACTTAGTACCCACCAGAGAAAGCCAAACGTGCTCCCCAAACTAACCACATAGGATGTCCGCCTCCTGTTTCCCCACACCAACATCCTCCAATCAGGGCACACCCGAAGCCTTCCATGTTTCCCTGTAAAACTTTTCCACTCCTCTGCCTGACTTTGAATCTCTTCCAGAATGCAAGTAATGGTGACTGACCTCTTTGCCATAGCAAGCTCTGAATAAATAATCGCGCTTTTCTCACTTGGGTGGCCTTCACGGATTTCCACCCTGGGTGTCTTGGAAGTAGATATGAACCTGCCTACTGTGCTGAACGGAGACTTGCTTTGTGAGGCTGGGGGCAGAGGAGGTGTGGTGGGACTAGGGTTGGGGGGGTGCTCGCTGGAGTTTGGTACAAATAAGGGGCACAGGGTGATCCTCAGGCCAGGACGTAGGGGAGCTGGGGACAGGGGGAAGGAGTTGAAAAAAGGCGCCCCTCTGGAGGGGGAATAAGGGGCACACAATCACCCATTAAGTACCATGTCCACTACCAAGGGGAGAGAGGGCTCACGAGAAGCCCAAACCTCACCTGCACGCAATTTACTTATGTAGCAAATCCTCACCTATACTCCACAACTCTAAAAAAAAATTTTTTTTAAGCTTTTAGGCCGGGCTTGGTGGCTCACGCCTATAATCCCAGCACTTTGGAAGGCCGAGATGAGGGGATTGCCTGAGCCCACGGGTTCGAGACCAGCCTGGGCAACTTGGCGAGACCTCATCTCTACAATAAAAAATAAAAATTGCGCGTGCCCGTAGTTCCAGCTACTCGGAAGGCTGAGGCGGAAGGATCACCTGAGCCCAGCAGGTCGAGGCTGCGGTGGCCGAGAGCGTGCCACTGCCCTCCAGCCTGGGTGACAGAGTGAGACTCCCCCTCAAAAAAACTTTTTTTAACTGAAATGCGCTCGCCATGGTCCCCGGGCGCGGGGCTCGGGGACCAGGATGCGCCGTTTGTCGGCCCCACCCCGCCTAGTTTCGGCGCCCGCGTGGCGCCCCGCTCCGCCCCCCAGCGGCGGGGACGGTGGCGGGGGCGGGGGCCGTGACCTCGGGGAGCCGCGGGGCCGTGCGCGCCTGGAGGTCGGCCCGAGCGCGGAGCCCAGCCGCAGGGGGTCGCCGTCGTCTCCCCGCGCGAGGGACCCGGACGCCCAGGCACGACGTTCCCGAGCCTGTCCTGGGGGCGGCTGCCTCATCTCCCCGTCCCGCCCTTCCACGTGCCTGGGGACCGCTCGGGAGCCCGGCCTGCCGCTGGTCGGGGGCGAGAAGGTCGAGCGGGAGCCGCCGCCCTGGCCCTAGGCGTCGTCCTGCTGGGGCCTGTGGCGCCGTGGTGCGGGTGACAGCTTCAACGACCGGAGCGAGGAGGAGCAGATCCTCCTGGAGAAGCGGGTCAATGCGGGCCGGAGGACGTTTGCCGAGCTGCGGGCCGGCCAGGCGAGCCTCGTGGCGGCGACGTGGGGCAGATCCCTAGGGCACCGTGCTACCCGCGGACGGCCATGGACTGGAGCGTCCCCAAAGACAGCGGGCAATGGGGAAGGAGGGGCTGACCCGAGACCCCATCCTGCTGTCCCGGTCCCAGGTGAGGGAGGGCTCTGGATTTAACTCATCAGCGAGCCTCATTTGTCTCTGATGATTTTTTTGGAGCAAACAGCAAAGAGAGTCTTTTTAAAATAAATTATCAGAGGACCAGCGGACACAACAGCCCGAGAGGGCAAAGAAGGGCAAAATGCAGCGTTTCAAACATACTAACAGCAAAGAAAAGTCGACTGAGTCTACAAGACACATTTACATAGTTGTCCATAGTGATTTGCAAGTACAGGTTGGCTCATGGTTATCCTCGCTTTGTCTCCTTCTCCTTCTCCTTCTCCTTCTCCTCCTCTCCTCCTCCTCCTCCTCCTCCTCCTCCTCCTTCCTCCTCTCCCCCCCTCCCCCTCCCTCCCTCCCTCCCTCTCCTCCTCCTCCCCCTCCTCCTCCTCCTCCTCCTCCTCCCCTCCCCCTCCCCCTCCCCTCCCCCCCCCCTCCCCCTTCCCCTCCCCCTCCTCCTCCCCTCCTCCCTCCTCCTCCTCCTCTCCTCCTCCTCCTCCTCCTCCTTCTCCTTCTCCTTCTTCGTTGGAATTTCACTCTGTTACCCAGTCTGGAGTGCAGTGGCACACTCATGGTCATCCCAGTGTCGACCTGCTGGACTCCAGCGATCAGTACACCTCAGCCTTCCAAGTAGCTGGAACTACAGGAGCAAAGTGGTAATATGGACTTTTGGGACTGGGACCACGAATGAGCTTTAGATTGCATTGCAGTTTATACAGAATATATTGTTCAGGTTTTCATTATTGAAATAACTGGCAGTTCTGGTGGTGGCTGTCCCTGAAAACTTTCGGTTTGCAGTTCCCCTTTCCTTGGCTTTTTCTGTAAAGAAAATGATGAAAGATAATAACTCTGTGAGACATTTGGACACTTGTGAAACTATAGGGAATGCAGCAACCTTTATCTCAGATCCAACAAGAACATTAACTAGTTCAGTAATCCAGGCTTACATCAATGAGACTCAGAAAACAATGACAAGGCTTCAGTCTGTTTCAGACACATTTGGAATACCTTTTTTTATAAGTATTGCTGTTAATAATTGTAATATATATTTTTTAGATGTTGAAGGTTCACCACAACAGATTGGCAATAAAAAGAATGTGCCTTGTAGGAATTTCTTCTGCATTTAAGAATAGATTATGAAAAAGAAAGAAAAAACTAACATACTACAGAAGAGTTGATATATAAAGTATCTATCTTTGTATAAATCCATTACTACTGTCTTAAAACTGCCTGCATGCTCCTGTAGTTCCAGCTACTTGGAAGGCTGAGGCGAAAGAATCGCTGGAGCCCAGCAGGTCGAGGCTGCGGTGGCCGGGAGCGGCCACTGCACTCCAGTCTGGGCGACAGAGTGAGACGTCAACTCAAAAAAAAAAAAAAAGAAAAACTGCCTGGTGGGGGTTTTCGGATTACGGAAGCCTCAGAACTATTACTTAACTGGTGGTGTCAAATCCTGAGCAAAGAGGGAATTCTAAAGAGCTGACATTATCGAATAAAGAAGATATTTTTCAAAGGAGTTTTGAACCAGTGGCCTGTGTGGGACTTAGAATCCTGTGCCTGACATTCAGAGATTTTCCAGATACTGACAACAAAACTGACTGGGCAATGAAATGGATATTATTAAAGATCTTACTTGCATTGCTTTTGTAGGCATTGCAGATCCTGTGAAACCTGATGTATTAGTTTATTGTGGCTGCTGCAACAAAACTCTACAAACTGTATAGCTTAAAACAACAGAAATTTGTTTTCACACAGTTCTAGAGCCTAGAGGTCCAAGATCAGGGTGTCAGCAGGGCCATGATCCTTCTGTAGGTTGTAGGGAAGAATCCTTCCTTGCTTCCCTCCTAACTTCTGGTGTTTGCTGGCAATCCTTGGTGTTTCTAGGCTTGTAGCTGAGTCACTCCACTCTCTGCCTCCGTTTCACATGGCTGTCTTTCTTCTGTGTGTCTGCATCCAAACTTCCCTCTCTTTTGAGGTAACCAGTTCACTGGATTAAGGCTCTTCCAATCTAGTATGATCTCATCTTGATGTCACCTGCAAAGAAAGACCCTATTTCCAATAAGGTCATGTTCACAGGTACCCCAGGGGTTAGGACACAGTTTCGGAGGAGAGACATTTCAAACCACAATACCTGAGGTGCCCAGTGCAATTTTAATTTTAATTTTTTTATTTTACAGATTTGGGGTACAATTCTGGGTTAGGTATACAAATGTTCATTATGCAGGTACCCTTGTTGATGAGGTGTGCTTCCCTTCCCCTGGCAGATTCCTACTATTGCCAATCCCACTTCCCTGCCCCCCTCCTGGCAGTTCTCCGCTACTGCCAATCTTTTTCTTACAGTATTACGATAATTGTTCAAAGTCCGCTTATGAGTGAGAACATGTGATACTCAGTTCTTTGTTTCTGTGAAATGTCACTCAGTATTATAGACTCTAAATCCATCCAGGTTGCTGTGAAGTTCATGATTTTGTTCTTCTTTATGGCTGCGTAATATTCCATTGTGTATATGTACCACATTTTTTTGTCCAGTCCTCTTTTGATGGGCAGCATGGTTGGTTCCATGTTCTTGCTACTGTGAATAATGCTGTGATAAACAAACGTGTGCAGGTATCTTTTTTATAGAGTGATTTGAGTTCTTCTGGGTATATTCCCAGAAAGGAGATTGCGGGGTTATTTGGCAGGTCGATTTTTAGATCTTTTAGGAATCTGTTTTGCACAGAGACTATACTAGTTTACACTTTCACCAACAGTGTAGAAGTGTTCCCTTTTTGCCACATCCTCTCCAGCATCTGTTGTTTTTTGAGGGATTGATGAAAGCCATCCTGACTGGAGTCAGTGGTACCAGTGCAATTTTAATGGCAGGCTGAAAGTGTTCAAGGAGGAAAAAGTATAATGTACAATTGAATGTGATTTTTCCTGTATGTATTTGTGAGGGGAAGGGATGGAGGGAAAGTCAGTTGGTAATAAAACTTTATTGAGTGCCTGCTATGTGTCAGGTCCTATACTGTACAATGTTCTGGGATAATGGCAGTGAATAGGACAAAGTCTTCATCCTCAAGAAGCTTGCATTCTAGTGTATGGGTGTAGGGAGAAGGTAGAAAGTTAAACAACAAAGATGGAAACAAATATTTACTGAGTGCTGATAACTATGGTGAAGAAGACAGAGTAAGGTACCTGAGGTGGGGACCTGCTTATGCTGGGATCTTCTGGAGACAGCATGTAAATATTGGGTGAAATGCTTTCTCAAACAGAAAGAGTAGCTAACTGTCATTAGTCTAAGAATAATGAAAGTCAACGGAGGGTTTTAAGAAGGAAGTTCCCTTGATGTGATTTGCACTTTAAATAGTCATTCTGCCTGAAATGTGGAGGATGGAACAGGTGGTCCTTGAGAAAAAAATGGTGGCAGGGATACCAGTTAGAAGACTGCTTGGAGAGTCCAGGGAACATGATGGTGACTTGAATTAGGACTGTATATATTTTGGAGATGAAGCAAATATGGGGTATGAATGAGATGAATCAAAGATGATACATGGTTGTTTTGCCAAAGCAAGCAGGTGGATATTGTGTTACTGTCTGAGAAAGAAAAGGCGAGGAAATGTGGCAGTAGGAAAATAAGCAGTTCTATTCAGGCCAAGTTAAATTTGAGATGACGACTGGACAGCCAAGAGGCATGTAGGAGACACAAGTCAGGAAAGGCAGAAGGATATGAACTGAAGCTGGGCTCGGTGGCTCAGCCTGTAATCCCGCACCTTTGGGAGGCTGAGTGAGTGGATTGTCTGAGCCCACGGGTTCGAGACCCACCTGGGCAGTGAGACCTCATCTCTACAGTAAATCCAAAAATCAGCCGGGCGTGGTAGCGCATGCCTGTAATTCCGGCTACTTGGAAGGCTGAGGCGGAAGGATCGCCGGAGCTCGGCAGGTCAAGGCTGCGGTGGCCGGGAGCGGCCACTGCACTCCAGTCTGGGCGACAGAGTGAGACTCCAACTCAAAAAAAAAAAAAGGATATGAACTGAAATGAGTTGAACAAAATGACAAGTAACGAGTATCTAAAAAGATCTCAAACACAGAGAATATACTTTTAAAATATGCCTGGCAAATTTTCATATGTAACTTTGGGCTCTTTTACCTTTGCAGACAAAGATCCTCTATATTTAAAACCATGAGCCCATTTATTGATCTGGGAGGAAAACAGTACAATAAATGAGTATTTTCCCTGTTGCCTCTTTTTTGGACCATCTGTAGATTTGGACACCTTCAGACATACACAGAGAGGCCTTGAGACTGGTAAGATCATTTAGAAGACTGGTAGAAAAACAGGTCACAAAACACACTAAGAGGAGTCAGGGAGAATGGAGAAATACTAGATAAGATGAGAACTTCAAGATCTGTTGGTGAGATCAATGAAAAACCAGTGTCACAGTCTAGAGAAGAAAGTCTTTCAGGAAGGAGGGAATGGTCAATCATGTGAAATGTGGCTGGGAGGATGAATAAGTAGGAACAGAGAATTGACCATTAGCTTTGGAGAGATGTAGGTTATCAGCAACTTTGATTAGAGTTTTGGAAGAGTGGTAGGGATGAAAGCCCAGATGGTGTGGGTGGTGGAAAAAGCAAGAGGTGAAGAAGTAGAGATTGTGAGGAACACAAAAATCTAGGAGGGTTTATTGTGAAGGGGAATAAGATGTATGGTGGCGGCCAGAGGGAGACCTGAGAAATATCACCCCTCTTTCCCAATGATAGGTGATATTAAGGTATGCATATATGTAGATCAGGATGACCCAGCAAATGGAAATTGATGTTGCAAGAGAAAAGTGGTATACTTGTAGAAGTTCGGTCCTGAGGAAGGGAGAGAGGATAGAACACAGAATTTTAAAGGAGAGCTGGGCTTGGAGAGAAGCAGGGACATTTCTTGTAACAGAAGGGAAAGCAGAGGGGGTAGATCAAGTAACAAGTAGGTTATTGAGTTTGGTGATAAGAAAATGGAGTAGTTATCATTTGCATCTATTTTTAATTTAATGTGTGAGGCAAGGTCATCACTTAAGAATGCTGAAAAGAGGAGATAATAGAGATTTAAAGAGGGGCAAATATCAAATAACCATCTTGAAGAGTGAAAGGTAAATTCACTACAGTCAAGGAGGAAGATTACCCAGCAGTGTTGAATGCCCATGTGATACTTGTGGATTTAGGTTAGAAACAATTGAGGTATTATGAAGGAGGGCTCAATGCCTCCTTCTTCGCTTCGGTCATTCATTTCTTAAACCAATAACCTGACATTACCTACATTTATTCCACCTATGAAATCTAAACTTCAATATCCTACTCTCTGACCTCAGCCTTTTATTATCCCAGCTTTCGTCTATTGCTACCATGACATCGTGTCTCTAGTTAATGTCACGATGACCTTGGCATCTCCATTTCTCTTGGGCAATTGGGTCTCATTCAATCTTTATTTTTCTCTGTGTGCCATCTAGATTCCATAGCCCATTACTTCAGTCATTTTCTCTATAATTTCTTCATCTCTATTTCCCTTAACCTATTGTTCATTCATTGTGCACATTTTATAAGATTCAAGATCAGCCAAATGATCTGCCATTTCTATTGTTAGACCTCCGCTGGAGGACAAAGCAAGGGAGAGAAAGAACAAAATGAAAAACTGTATGAATGAACATCCATGGTTTCTCAATGCTCGCGACATTCTTGGTGTGCATTCTTCATGAAATTATTCTCCTACTCTCTCTCAGTGGCTGCATTTTCATCACATTCTTGAAATTTTGACACCTCCTCCATCACAATTTGGAGGTAATATAGTCTTATTTATGAAAGAGAAAATAAAAGTTATCAGAAGAGAACTTCCATAAATTGCTGTTTCCTGCCACCAACTCTACTATGCTCTACTTAATTGTTTCCTCTCTGCCTCAATAGAAATAGCATGTTAACCCCATATCATTTTAATCCCCCCTTGCGTGTTTTACCTGCCCTGTATTTACCCTGATGGGTTTGATTGTAACATACACTGAACTCAAACTAACTTGGGCAAATGAATCCCAAGGAGAGGACTGGCTTCAACCAGTTTAACAGCTAGTTTCAAGAGTTCCAAGTAATTTTTCAGACTTTGCCTTTCTCCTGTCCCCTCTGAGCTTTTCTTTCATCCATTTCTTAGCCTAAGGAAGGCCACTTCCATGTGATTGGTCAGCAATTCTAGCTTTTGTTGCTCTTACAAATAATGACACCACAGAAAAGAAAATTTCATTTTCTTGGTGACTTAAACAAAAGTACCAGCAGGACTCTGATTGCCAAACTTGAGTCATCTATCCATCTCTTTACTGAGGAAATGATCAGTCACTCTGGGCCAGGTACTCATCCCAGTAGTTCAGAGTGTATAGTGGGAAGTGGAACATGTGAGTGACAGCCTTATCAACTGGAAAGAAGCATTTCTTGGACAAACACATGCTCAACAACAACAACAACAGATTATCAGATAGACACTACATATCCCTCCTGGCCACCCTAACAGTTGAAATCACGAAGCATTCCTTCTCTTTCCCATTTCTTCAAACTCCTCTACTGACACATTGCCATACATTATATAATAAGAAAAACACTGAACGCAATGCCTAGTACATAATAAATGCTCAATAAGTGTCAATAGTAGGAATAATAATAATGATAACACCAACAACCGTCCCATCTTTAGTCAAAATCTCAACATCTTCCTCTGTCTTCCCTTTCCCTCTTTCCCAGCTAAGCCTCTGTCTTAGTCCATTTTTGCTGGTGTAACAAAATTTCCACAGATTGGGTAATTTGTAAACAACAGGAATTTATTTCTCACAGTTCTAGAGTCTGGGAAGTCCAAGGTGATGTTTAGGGATACATCTGGTTCAGTTGGCGTCACAATAATAATTTTAACATTGTTTAAACTCTTTCACTTTATAAAAAAATAAAACTCACAACTAATTTTAAAAGACCATAATGAATTCTAATAGCAAAACCTGACATAAAACAAAAATAAGAAAACTGTAATCTAAATTTATTTAAGGATGTATGTGCAAATATTACAAATGAAATATTAGACAAGTAAATCCAATAGTATATTTAAATAATACAAAATCATGGCAAAGAAAGGTTTATTCCAGGATGTTAATATTAGGAAATTATCAACTTAAAACATATTGCATTAACAAATTACAGATAAAAACAATGTTGGCGTATTCCAATTAGGCGTGTTATAAAATTCAGTGATAATTTCACACAAAAACTCTAAATAAAATAGGAAAAGAAGTAAAATACATAAGTGATACAGATGACTAAAAAACAAGAGCAAGTATCTTATTAAAGGGTGAAATTTTAAAGACATTATAACTGAAACCAAGAAATTTTTTCTTAACTTGGCTTTCAGGAAATTATGTCCTCCTTCCTTTCCTCTGAGCTCACTAAGAAATATTTTCTTCACTTGGCTTTCAGGAAGGGATGTCCTCCTTCTTTTCCTCTGAGCTCACTGGTCTGTCCTTCCCAGTCATCTTCATCCATTTCTCCTTGACGTTCTTGACATTGGAGATCAATTGGGCTCAGCCCTTGACCTTGCTTTTTTTTTCTGCATTTACTTGATACAGTACTCACAGTGGTCTCAGAACTTTAAATACCATCAATATGACCATTACTGCCACATTTGTATCTCCAACTTAGACCTCACCCCTGAACTCTAAACTCAGATGTCTAGCTATGGTTGCCTATGGTTATCTCTAGTCGGTTTCCTAAATATGGACATGTCTTACCCTTAACGTGTCCAAAACAGAACTACTAATCCTTTCCTCCTCCCCTTCCTGCTCTTTCCATCCACATTCTTTCCTACCTCAGTAAATGACAACTCTGTCCCTCTAGTTGCTCTGACCAAAAGCCATAGAGTCACTCCTAACTCCTCTCTCTCTCTCTCTCCCCCATACCCCCACAAAACTAATCTTCAGCAAATCTTGCCACTTCTGCTGTCACTTAGAATCTGACTACTTCTGATTACTTTCACTACTGTTACCCTAGTTCAAGTTCAACCCTCAGCAAAGCAGGCCTAAATAATTGCAATAACCTCCAAACGGGACTCTTTGCTTCCATTCTTGCTATCCTACTGACTAGTCTCAACAAAGAAATCAGAGTGTGCCATGCAAGATAGGAGTCAAAACACTTCAGTGGCAACACTCAGAGTCAAAACCATTTTCCTATAATGGCCTGTGTGCTTCTGCACGATCTGGTCCTCCGTGTACAGACCCCTCTTACCTCCATCACTTCTTCTTCTGCTGCTTTCTGCTCTGTTCCAGCCACCTTGGCCTTCCTGCCTCAGGGCCTTTGCCCTGACTATTCTTCCTGCCTGGATTGTTCTATTGCCTCCCCCCACCCCCAAACTCTTGAGTTGAACTTGTAGTTTCTAACATTTTGAAATTTCCTGTTAAACACATTTAAAATAATACTTTTGCCTAAAATTACTTCTTTAGCCATTCCACACATTTTGACTTTCCATTGTCCTTTAGTTGTAAGCATTTTTCTATTTACTTTATTTCCTCTTAAAATCAAGGCTCACTTAGCATAGTGTTAATTTCCAAACATGGGGGATTTTTAAAAAAGTATACCTTTGTGACTAATTTCTAATTTTACTGAGGAAGCTACATTTTCTACTTGAATAAACCACAAGTTGCAAGTTCTCAGGGATACTTTTCTTTCCTATCCAGAGCCTTAGCAGAACAGAGTGTTTCCTTATTCCTTGTTCTCTTCCGGGGTGAATTTGACCCTCCCCAGACCAGATCTGTGTGAGGGCACTTGGTCACTCCTCCACACTTTGCCCCCAGGGCAGCTGCGGCAACAAGCTTCTTGGTTTTCAGCACTCTTTTAATTCTGAGCACCTGATTATTCCCCCTTTTTCTGCAAGCTCAGCTTGGCATTGAAAGGGATGTTTGTAATATACCAAATAGCATTGCAAAGACTTTGCAGCAAGAGGATTTTCAGGTAATCCTGTCTTCTGTGTTGCATGCGGCTGAAACAAATTCCAATTGTACAGATGGGCATGAAAGGACCGTCCACTCCTCCCCGTAGTCACCCAGTCCCTCATGCGAACCACTGTGAACAGTGTGGTCTCTCTCCCTCCAGACCTCCCCTTAGGGTTCTGCAAACCTGTGTTTCGGGGAGGAGGCAGAAGGCCCAAATTCAGCCCCAGCTCTGTTACAAATTGCATATGTGACTTTAAGAAAAATTACAGACTTCTGTAGGTGTCATTTTCTTCTTTGGAAAATGAAGGGTCACAAAGATACTGAGATGCAGTGTTAGTAAGCTTATTTTATGTGGTCTGATTTTTGTTTTTATTTTGTTTGTTTCTGTACTTGTTTCAGAAAGTAGATTGTCGTTAGTTATGTTATAACCTTGCTGGAATCACAAAGGAAAAAAAATAAGAGAGTTCAAACTGTCTAAAGTCCTTTTAAGTATTAAAAAAGACTCCTCTATGCTTACCTATACGAACAGTCTTTATAACCTACACAGATAGTTCTCAAATTTGCCAGTGAATCACCCGTAAGCATTTGTAAAAATGCAGGTTCATGTTAAAAATACAGTCTATTGGATTTGCAAAAAGAGTCTTGGAGGATTTAGATGGGTAGCCGACTGAGCGCTGAGCAGAACTCTGGCATTGGGGAATGTGGCCTTGACAACTGCACAAGGACATTGTTTATGTTACCATTTAAACTGTTTTGCGTGTGCACCGTGAAGTCCCCACACTAACCTTGGGCAAGATCCATTCCCTCCCTGGGCTTCAGCTGCTGCTCCTGTGAAATGAAGGTTTGGATTCTCTTCCAACTTGCACATTCTACTTGTTCATAATCCGTCTACAGTGCTCCCTTGGACGCAACCTGTCTTTTTAACAAGGACATCCCTTTGCCCCGGGCTGGTTCTCTGCATAATCGTGAGGTGACACTGTCTTTTACACCCTGTGTTCCTCAGGCATGTTTCCTTGAGCCACCTTGAACCTTTCCTGCCTGGGAAGAAAATATTTGGTAATCACACTTATTCCAAGGGGAAAGGTCCATCTTTCCTAAGGGTGGTTATGTTTTCAAAGGGACCCGTAGGCATGTGTGCAAACTGAAGAAATAAATATTGGTAAAATAAAATACCTGCTTGGCTGATTTACAGGGTATTGGGAGGTGGGGCATGTTGCAAGACGTACTCCTTAATATTCCCTGCAGATGAGGAAAATCATAGTGGCATATTAATCTTGTATAATTAACTAATTCATTCAGATGGTCAAGTTACTTTGGGTAAATTAGAGTCTCTACCTCCGGGAAGTTCAAAGCTTAAGGGAGAGACAGATATTTAAGCAACAATGAGCCCTGAGAGGTAGAATCAAAATGCTGGGGGTTGTGAGAAAGCCACCACAGGGAAGCTGACCTTTGACTTCCTCTTAAAGGGTGTGGAGGAGTGTGTCAGGTAGGAGGAGCAGAGGAGGGGCAGGGAACCAGCAGAGTTTGACAAAGGTGGCCAGTTTTAGCGGAGGGGCTGGCTGTCGACTTGAGGTGCCTAAGAGACTGGCTACTCTGAGTGTTCAGAGGCTCGATGCCTTTCCAAAGAGTCTTACTTCTAGTCTCTTCTCTTAATGAAAGTAAATAAAATCACTGATGTCCATATATCACTTTCCTCCTACTGTGAACAGAGTTAATTATTCCTTTGAGGAGTCGCTGATTCCCAGATCACTAAGTAATTAGTGATTTGAATGAGCACTGTTTTAAGACTCATTGGCGACTTCTTAGACTATACAGCAAAAGAGGCTCAACTTCTTAACATTTACAAACCTTGGGAAAAGGATCAAGTTAATTCTGTTAAGGGCATCACTCTATTATAATTGCTTACTAAGGAAGACAAGGATCTCAATACTAGTGATGTCTCTGCATGTGAGCAGAGTCACAGTGCTTTTTTTGAGAGAGAGAGAGAGAGAGGATGCATGAATGGAAGGAGATCTGGGAAGCAGTTGATCATGACTGAAGTCTGGACTCTGGGAACTAGTCCATCTCTGTAACGCGGCCCATTTTACAGATGAGCAAACTGGTTCAGAACTGTGAAAGTTCCCATAAACACGACCTGTTCTTCCCACTGTATCACATAATCTGGAGGGTAAAGATGAATGAATACAGAGTCTTTGCAGCACCGTACTAGAGGCTAGGCGTATGCATCAGAATCATCTACGGAACTTAAGAAAATACAGATTCCCAGAGCCTACCCAGACTTATCCAATCAAAACATTCAGGAGTGGGGTCAGGGAATATTTTCTCGTTTCAAGCTCTAAGGGTGATTCTCATGAGAACCTCTGATTACGAACCACTGTATCATCACATGCTCTATTTAAACTTAAGTTGTTTGGTTTACTGGGTTCATTGGTTTGCCCCCCCTTTAGTCTGCCCAGTTTCTGTTAACACAGCATATCTGAAGCCACCACCATTTGGCGTTTTGCCAGAATTATTCTCAATGTGTACATTTGGCTAACTCAGCCTTATTTTTTTTTCAGGATCGCAATACTCAGGAAGATTGTATTCACCAATTTCTCACATGGTCTCAATTGACAGTCTTGTTTGTAAAAGGATCCTGTGACAATGCTGTTGGATTTCAGGATAAAATCCTGGGCATGAGTCTCTGTCGTTGAACAAACCAAGGAAACGGGTTCTCTTTCTGACAGTATCTCTCTCAGTGGACTTGCACGTATTCCTGGAGCCAGTAGCTTCCAGAGCCTCCAAGAAGCCTCCAGTGCCCCCTGCTGGAAGAACATTTTATTTCATGCAACTTGACTGAGTTGAACGTGGTAAACCCAGAAAATTTGGAAACTCACACAACACAAAAGCTATCAGACACCCACTTCGTGCCCCCCTATTGTAGGAAAATAGAAGCCTGTCGATAAAGAAGGATTCTATGAAAAGAAGAGAGGGATGAGAAAGGTGGAGAAAGGGAGGTGGGAAGGAAAAATCGATTGCTGCTCTTTGGCTAGGCAGTCACCATGTTAGGTGTCCCACACATGCTACCTATAAACCATTGCACAGCCGAGCAGCTTAATGAGATACCCAGAAACAGCAATACCAATATTACATGGAAAATATATGTCCACTAAACAAAAACAGCAAAAGTAAGTTATTAGAACCCATGGACCTGGACCACGTGAATAAATATTACTTTATAGGCCAACCATAGGCTCTAAGTCAATCCAAACATCTCTTGACTCAGTAAGTCTTGCTTCATATAACTACAAAGAAGTTGTGCCAACTTAGGAACTGTCCCAGCTAGGATCAAAAATGACAGACTGGCAAGTTTTAGAGAGGGAGAAAGAGAGACATCGTTTCAGAGGGTAAGCAACAACACAACTATTTGACACCTAGGAAAATTTTAATCTCAGAATAAACCAGAAACATTATACACAAATCAAGATGCTTGTATTTTAAGCCATAATTTTTCAGTTCTATAAGAAGATGCTGCTGCGGGCCCGGGTGTGGGACCTGGGGCCATGAGGTACCATCGTCTTTCTTCTTTCTCTCAGTAATGTTTTTCTAACAATGGTGATACTGTATAGTGGTTTAGGAATGTAAGACAACTTCAAAAAGTGAGAATGTGTTACTCCCTTATTCCACATCTAGTGAAGTCACTCATTCTGTTTATTCCTCTCAGTAGCAAAGACTTCCTAGGTATAACAATAACAAAATTACTAAAAATAAGACTGATCGGCCAGGCTTGGTGGCTCAGCCTATAATCCCAGCACTTTGGGTGGGCTGAGGCGAGTGGATTGCCTGAGCCCACCGGTTCGAGACCCACCAGGGCAACTTGGCAAGACCTCATCTCTACAATAAATCAAAAATTAGCCAGGTATGGTAATGCACGCCTGTAGTTCCGACTACTTGACAGGCTGAGGCAGAAAGATCACCAGAGCCCAGCAGGTGGATGCTGAGGTGGTCGTGAGCATGCCACTGCACTCCAGCCTGGGTGAAAGAGTGAGGCTCCAACTCAAAGAAAAAGACTGATCATGTCATTGAGAATGAAGTGGGTTGGGTAGGAGAAAATAGTAGAATTTTTCCATATGAAGGATATTTGGCTCTCAACCTCACACCAACAAGTTCTAAAGTCCCTTAACAGTTATTTAAAGGTTCTGCAGAAATGTTATTTAGAAAAAGAGTCAAAGATGTGAGAGGAGGGAGGAATTCAGCGTTGCTTTTCTCCCACCTTCTAAGTGGGCATGGCCAAGGAACCATGAGAAGACGACAGTTCCCACCGTGCCCTGAAGTCTGGCCTTTGCCTTGCATGGGCTTACCAGCCCACTGTGGGCTGAAGAGGTGGAGGAAACGACCGAGCTTCCAACCGCAAAATGTGTGAAGGACCCAGGACAATGATGAAGGACCAGACCTCAGTAACACCACTGCTTCCTCAATGTCTTTCCGGGCTCTTCACACAATGCATGGGGCACAGCAGATGCCTCGTGCATATTTGTTGAGTGGATCCTCTGGTCACATGCATGAGCAGAAAGAGCCAGATCCTGGGCAATTCTGTTTCTTTCTTCTGTTTGACTTCTCATGGTGACAGTGGCTTCTGTGCCTTCTCTGTGTCCTGGCACATCTTGCTTACCATCCCTAGGACCCTAGGCAAATCACTTACCCTCCTGAGGCTCAGTTTGCTCGTCTGTAAAGTGAGGATAATGATTTCACAGAGCTGCTAATAGGATTAAATTATATATATATATATATATATATTCACCCACTGTATATACATGATATATGATAGATAGGTAGATGTCTTACAGTGCCTAGCACATAGCAAAAGCTTAATAAATGCCAGCTGTTTTAATTGCTATCTTTATTATGACAGTATTATTACTATTATTGTTATTCTGGCTCATGCCGGTTGTTTCTTTTCCAGACCACAGACTTCTGGTTCCCGGTTCCCCAATCTCAGAGCTCTCCCAAGCACGGTAATCATTCATTTTGAGGGCAGAAACGTTTGAGGTCACTGTTCTAAGTTTTCTTCATTGCCTAAGCTTCCTTTATTAGCTGTTACATTGGATGAAAGTATGAAGCCTGGGAAGAAGGCGAGATGGGAGAGCACCCTTGTCAGGTAGTGATTCTCCTCCACAACATTGTGTTTATTCAAGGTTGTCTGTCTGTGGAATGTCTCTTGGGCCATCTGGAAGCTTGAGGGCTGAAACTGAACTAAAATTACTCTGAGTACCGTCAGGGGTGGCTGAAAGGTGGCTAAGATTTAAATGCCTCTTCTAAAAAGGGGCTCCCACGTGTAGAAGTTTTCTCTCACGCCTAAAATCCAGGCCCCTGAGAGTCATTTTTTCTACATCCAGAGAACATAGTCTTCCAGAATGCATTATTATATAGTACTACTCCTAGATAAACTAGCAACAGCACAAGAAGAATGGTTAATATTATTTGCACATCAATATTATTATCTTACTCCTGGCGCAGTGGTGAGCCTTTATGTGCATTATCTCATTTAATTTCAATAACTTTTTTAAAAAAATTTGAATTGGAGTCTTCCTCTGTCGCTCAGACTAGAGTGCAGTGGCATGCTCACAGTCACCGCAGCCTCAACCTGTTGGGTTCAGATGATCCTTCCATCTCAGCCTTCCAAGTAACTGGAACTACAAGTGTGTGCTGCCATGCCCCAGGCTTACTTTCTGATTTACTGTTCAGACAAGGTCTCACCAAGTTGCCCAGGCTAGTCTCGAACCCCTGAGCTCAGGCAATCCTCTTGCCTTGGGCTCCCAAAGTGCTGGGATTATTGGCTTGAGCCACTGCGCCCGGCCTAATTCCAATAACTTTTGAGGTGGGTGTGACTAACCCACTTTTATACATAGGGAAACTGTGCTTCCAGGAGATAAGAAACATAACCAAAGTCATACCACAGTAGATGGTGGAACAGAACAGACTCAGAACCAGAAACTGGGTGGGTGAAAACAACAGAAATATACATGTGGGGACCCAAAAAATCCAGAATTAATTTTTTGGAAGGCAGGACCAATGGACAGCCAAAGTTTTTATCTGGAAATTTTGAGACGGTCGCATCACAACTTGCAGAAGAAATGTCCCGAGTTGTGGCAAACAGGTGACTGGGTTGTCCACCATGACAATGCACCTGCTCACACCATGCTGAGTGTTCAGTAGTTTTTGACCAAATATGGCATGACCCTGGGCCCCGCCCTCCTTATTCACCCAATCTCGCCCTGAGAAACTTTGTTTTGTTTCCCCAGAGGAAAAAAAAATCCTCTAGGGGAAACATTTTGCTGATGTGGAAAAGGTGAAACAAAAACAGCAGAAACACTACAAGGTATCAAAAACCTGTTTTGAGCAGTGGAAAAAAATCGTCTTTTTAGATGTATTGCATTAAATGGAGAGTAACTTGAAGGTGATTGAAGTTTAAACATGGAAGAATAAATACTTAATTTTTTATAAATAAATTCTGGGTTTCTTTTTGGATCCCCCTTGTATTGTCTGACAGCTGTGAAGGCTAAAAGTCCAAAAATCAAAGTGTTGGCAGGGGAAACCTGCTGGGAGAAACCTTCTGAAATCTGTAGGCGAGATTCCTTCTCTGTCTTTTGACAGTTTCTGGTGGCAGTTGTGAATCCTCAGTGCTCCTTGGCTTGCAGCTGCACCATTCCAAACTCTGACTTCAGAGCCACACAACCTTCTTTCTGTGTGTGTCTTTACTTGTATTCTCCTACCTTTGTGTCTCTCTCTCCTCTTGCTTTAAGGACATCAGCCACGTCTGTAATCCCAGCACTTTGGGAGCCAGAGGTAAGAGGATTGTCTGAACCCAGGGGTTCAAGACCAGCCTGGGCAATTTGGCGAGACCTAGTCTCTATTTAAAAAAAAAAAAAAAAATTAGCTGAACCTGGTTCAAGCTACTTGGGAGGCGGAGGTGGAAGGATCTCCTGAGTCCAGCAGATCGAGTTTGCGGTGACCATGAGCATGCCACTGCACTTCAGCCTGGGTGACAGAGTGAGATTCCTACTAAAAAATAAAAATAAAAATAATAAATAAATAAATAAGGCCGGGCTCGGTTGTTTAGTCTGTAATTCCAGTGCTTTGGGAGGCCCAGGTGAGTGGATTGCCTGAGCCTGCAGGTTCGAGACCCGTCTGGGCAACTTGGCGAGTCCTCATCTTTACAATAAATCAAAAAAATCAGCCAGGGATGGTAGCGCACACCTGTAGTTCCAGCAACTTGGAAGGCTGAGGCGGAAGGATGGCTGGAGTCCAGCAGGTCAAGGCTGCAGTGGCCAGGAGCGGCCACTGCACTCCAGTCTGGGTGACAACATGAGACTCCAATTCCAAAAAAAATACAAAAGGATACCAGCCATATTGGATTTAGGACCCACCCTACTGCTGTAAGACTTCATCTTAATGTAATTAATTACACTTACAATGCTCCTGTTTCCAGATAAAGTTACATTTAAAGAATCAGGAATTAAGACTTCGGCATGTCTTTTTGAAGAACCACAACTCAACCCGTTGCATTCAGTAAAATATTTTGTGTCATGTGCACTAAAATTTGCACTTAGCAGACAAAAATATTATACCTTGCAGTACATATTCTCTGAGAAGATTTTAGAAAACATCTAAGTATTCCAAGTGGCCACTTGGAGAATGGTAGAACTGAAGGACTTTTACATTCTGTTCTGTGGTCTTTACAATTTCTACGCTATTTTTATTTCAAATCTACTGTTTAAGATCAAGTATGTGTATTACTAACAGGGATAGAGTTATAAACTATGGCTCAAATAAGTTCAAATCATTCTAAGCCATTATGAACTTATTTCCTGAACAAAAGCATGTAACTGCAGTCTCATGTGTAATTGGAAGAGTTGCTAGATAAAATATAGGACACCTATTAAATTTGAATTTTAGGTAAACAACAATTTTTTGGCATAAGTATGTCCCAAAGAAGCATGAGACGTATTTATATTAAAAATTGTTATCGTTTACCTAGAATTCCAATTTATCTGATACATCTGGCATCCCTAACTGGGAGATCTCTGAATTAACTGTCACATAGAATACAAAGCTTATTAAAGGTTAAGAAACCAAAATGTGCTAAATTGAAACTTTCACACGTCATTAATTCAATAGCAACCACAACAATTGTTTGGAATGTAGACCAACGAAAGAATTTTTCAGTGAAAAGGATTTTATCACTGACATTTTTTTAAAAAGCCAAACATAGTGATTGAAGGGTGCAGGAAGCGACCAGAGGGGCGGGTTTTATTAAGTAGATGGGGTACCGCCATTAGTAAGTGAAGGAAGCGATCAGGCGGTAAGGGAATGGGGGGGGCTTTAAAATGGGTGAGATGATTGTTACCCCCTTTGGGTGAGAGGGGGAGAAGTTATGAGTTGAATTTTTGAGTCCGTGGGTATAGGTTTGGGTAGAATTATTTTGCGCAATGGTCCCACGGGATTGGGGATGCGTGGAATAGGCCTTCGTTGGACTGTAAATAACATGCCTGGATTGGTTCCAGGCGTGCACAGTCGAAGGCCCCACGTTTTTCCAGTATCCCATGTTTTTTGAAGGCTAAAAGCATCCTACAGGGTGATGATAAGCCGTAGTGGATTGCAGGTTTTGGGTTGTGTACAGGGAGAAGTGGAGGGCAGTCTTAGAGTTGATATGTAAGGGTCAGAGTCACCTTTCCACGGGGCGATGGTTTCGCATCCTCAGGCAGCGCAGTGAAACTGCGGGGGTTGTGGCAGTGTTTGTCTCCCGTGTCAGGACAGACATACAACCACTTAAGCTTCGCCTGTCTCCACTCACCACCCATCCCAACCCAAATCCAAGCCAACATCCTGGATACAACTCAGAACACCTGTGACCCTTGGCCCCTCTCCTTTCTTGGCCTGATTGCCGTCCTACTCACTATGTTACTCACCTGTTCGACACCCACAAGCTGTCCGCCTGCGGCAAAAATTCTGTGGCTACTGCCTGTCTCCTAATTGTCACAGGCTTTGTTCTCATCAAATGCCTCCTCTAAACACTAAAGTAGCCCCCGGTCTTGCCTCCAAAGTCACTACCCTCTTATTTCTCATCCTTCCTTTAACCCAAACTTACCAACCTCACCCCTATTATGCGCCAGGTAACTTTTCCTGGAAAATAATAAACGCCGCTACGCAAACTGTAGTCTCCACCTACCTCGGACACGGGCAGCTGATATTTAACTTTGATCTTTGCAAACTATGGCCCAGCCTGTCCATTGTCCCAGAGGGATGGGGAGGCTCTTCCACCAGAGGATAGGGATGTAGTTATGGCAGCCTGGAAGACGAAATTCAACTCAAGAACGTCAAGTTCTATGTCTGTCCTGACACGGGAGACGAACACTGCCACAAATCCCAGCAGTTTCACTGCGCTGCCTGGGGATGCGAAACCATCGCCCCGTGGAAAGGTGACTCTGACCCTTACGTATCAATTTTAAGACTGCCCTCCACTTCTCCCTATACACAACCCAAAACCTGCAATCCACTACGGCTTATCATCACCCTGTGGGACACTTTAGCCTTCAAAAAACATGGGACACTGGAAAAACATGGGGCCTTCGACTGTACACGCCTGGAACCAATTCAGGCATGTTATTTACAGTCCAACGAAGGCCTATTCCACGCACCCCCAATCCCGTGGGACCATTGTGCAAAATAATTCTACCCAAACCTATACCCACGGACTCAAAAATTCAACTCATAACTTCTCCCCCTCTCACCCCAAAGGCGGTAACAATCATCTCACCCACTTTAAAGCCTCCCCCCATTCCCTTACCGCCTGATCGCTTCCTTCACTTACTAATGGCGGTACACCATCTACTTAATAAAACCCGCCCCTCTGGTCGCTTCCTGCACCCTTCAGTGATAATGAAAGGCAACTAGCTTTCTGTTGGTTTCATAACTGTTTTTAAATTCTCTCCAGATGACACACCCTCGTATTGTCTTTACAGGAAGCTGGTGGCATCCACGGCCCCTCCCTTGGTACATTTCTATGAACAAACTTACATTAGTAGACTGTTTTCCAGTTTCTAAAGCCTTCCTTCACAGCCATTATTCAATCTGATCTTTGCAAAAGTCCTGTGGATGGGCAGATATGGTTAAAACACTATGTAAATGAGCCAGCTTACATGGCTGACTTCTCTAAAGCCACACATTTCCTACCAGGAAGTGATGCCTTGGTTCTAGTGCTGGTTTTGCCACAAACTAACCTGAGTTGAGCCACTTTACCTTCTTGGCTTCAGTTTTCTCATCTGTGCAAAAGGAAAGGGTCAGACCAGGTGACTTTTGAGATCCCTTACAGCTCTGAGATTCTATACTTCAGAACTTGGAACCATGTTGGGCACAGGCACGCATTTACCATTAGCTGGGAGCAGGAGGAAAGCCAGGACACAGAACAGGGGAGTGAGAGCAGGTGTCATCGCATCTTGAACTTTATTTATTTTTTGAGTCGGAGTCTCACTCTTGTTGCCCAGGCTCGAGTACAGTGGCACACTCACGGCCACCGCAGCCTTGACCTGCTGGGCTTAGGCCATCTTTCCACCTCAGCCTTCCTAATAGCTGGAACTATCCACACACACCACCACACCCAGCTAGTTGTATGTGTGTGTGTGTGTGTGTGTGTGTGTGTGTGTGTGATTTATTGTAGAAATGAGGTCTCACCAAGCTGCCCAGGCTAGTCTTGAACCCCCAGGGTTAGGCAGTCCTCTCGCCTCGGCCTCCCAAAGTGCTGAAATTACAGGCTGAGCCACCATCCAGGCCCATCCTGAACTTTACCTCTGTCTTCATCTGGCCCTGGAGCAATGAAGTGTCACTCTGTAAACAGTATGTAGTTTGTCTCTAAAATTAGAGAATGGTGCCATGGAACCATGCTGGGAACTCCTCTTGTTGTAGTTGGTGCCATGAACAACGAATTGGAAGAGACACACACACACAGAGAGAGAGTAAAAGCAAAGAGTAGTTTATTTAGGAAAAGAGAGAGGTTACGGTATACTCCAAAGAGAGAAGTGGGCCAAGTTCAGAGTAATTCAAGAGCAATGAGTTCACAAAGTCGAGACCTTATATATCTGTGTGTGTGTGTTTTAACTTGGTAA